>OX375881.1:110244541-111487041 GCA_947359465.1 Metellina segmentata | reverse complement strand
GTCAATAGCCCGTTGTGTTGCTCTAGTACGACGTTAACTAAAATTACCAATTACCATCTACACCAACCCAATGGAAGAGAAACGGATTAGCAACCGGGGGTTAAGAATTTAAATCATGGCACAATGTACACCGCAGTAACCAAAATACCACTACCTTAAAGATTGACTCCGGACAGTGTTACACTGACCAACCGGTCTAGTGGTTAAGGTGTTAGCTTCTAGATCGGAAGGTTTCTGGTTCGAATCCGCGTCAGTGCATGGATATTTGTAAGCGTATGGTGTAGAAGCGGCTGGTGCACCTTGTATCTGTCGTGGCCGAAAGTCCTCACGTTGGGTTGTGTGGAAATTTGGAGGGTAGGGTGCCAGCTCAGATGTCGTCTTCTCACAGTGGTTCATAATTACGTGGTAGTGTCCTCGAATATTTCCCTAAGGGGATTGATCCCGGACCGTCGTCAGTAGCCCATTGTGTTGCCCTAGTACGACGTTATTTAAAATTACCATTGCCATTACCGGCCAGTGTTAACATTATCACCCCATCAAGGAACGATCACCTCAGCACTATGACGCGTGACCTAAAAGTCTCTCCGCTCACCCCTTACTACCAAGACAACAGGTGTTTCCTCGTCATCTGACCGTGGTTCAAATTTACATTGTGTTGTCCTTGGAACTGATCTTTCCATATACTTACTTCTCCAACTCGCCATTTGGCTTTGAGTCTTATAGTCGGGAGTGTTAAATAAAATTAACTTCCAGCACCGGAAAGTTCTGGAGAGGAAACCGGCCCATCGAAGAGGAATTAATTTTGGTAACTAGTAATTAACGTCCTACTAGAGTAACAGAACGGGCTATTGACGACGGTCCGGAATTAATCCCTTAAGGGAAAGATCGGAGGACAACACCTCGTAATTTAGAACCACGGTCAGATGATGAAACAACACCTGAACTGGCACCCCACTCTCCAAACTTCCACACCAACCCAACGTGGGGGCTTTCGGCCCATCGAAGAAGAAAGTTACACATCTAAACCACTGGTACCACGTACGGCATTTCATGAAAATTCAAAAAAAGGTTTTGAATTTCAGGGATTGATCCCCGACCGTCGCCATTATTCCTAAGTGTTGCTCCCATCTGACACCTAATTAAATACCTACATACCATACAAATCGAGCTAATTATATGGTGTTGTCCTAGGGGATTGATCCCGGACCGTTTTCAATAGCCCATTGTGTTGCTATAGTGCGACGTTCATTAAGAATTACCAAATCCACACGATGCCAACGTGAGAACATACGAACCCTATGCAGATTTAACGTAAATCAGTTTCCTGTGTACAGGACGGTCTTTGGTGTTGGATTCGAATCGCAACTATCTGGATGATAATCCGTTGGTCTTCTAACGGAGCTACTGCGGCCCAAACGCGATAGTACCAAGTACGACGTTAATTAAAAATTAACATTAGCATACAAATCGAGCAATTTGTGCCCGCTAGGGAATTAGAATTGAAACAACCGGTTTAAATTCACCCGTCTTTTATGTATTCAAATATATATATTCTTCGTTTCTAACCCCCTATTTTCACCTAATAATAAAGGTAATTGGTAATTTTTTAGTTAACGTCGTACTAGAGCAACACAACGGGCTATTGACGACCCTAATAATAAAGACAGCTGTATTTAAGCTCTTGCCTCTAAAATAACCAGTAACACCTGCGCATGTATTTAATAACTCAAATTTCTTCTTTTTTTTTTTTTTTTTTTTTTTTTTGCATCACAAAAAAAAAACATTCTCTATTCTCATCTAGTCACGCTACTAGTATTGGGATTTTTTTTATAAGTAAACCCATCGTAGGGTCAGTATCTCATGATGGAGTTTGTTGTTTTAAGAGAGATTTGTTTATTTTATATCTGATTACTGAAATCTTTCGCTGACAGTGATGTGTTTTGAGAGTGGATTGTATATTACCCTTCTCACGCTCTGCACTCGGAATGTTTTGCTTTATCGATCGTTTCGTTTCTTCTTCCTTTTTGCATTTGTTGTTGTCTTGAATCTTTTCTGAATTAAAGTGCTAAGATTTCTCGGAATCTCTCTATATTAAAAAAATGTTACCGCCGACGCCGCAGGATTGAAAACTGTGTTGTTTAGCTCGATTCTTAGACGGTTTCCCGAGAAAGTACTGATCGGAAAAAAACAAAATTGACATGGTTTGTTCTTCATTATATTCCCTGGCCAATTATTAAGATTTTTTTTCCGATGCGGCTATTAGTTTAGGGTTTATTAAGTGTCAAAATTGAAGAAGCGAGATTTCTTCCGCTATTGAGCAAATCACGGTGGAGTGGTAGCATCCGCAACGTTAGGCCGCCAAAGCGATTGTTTACGCCAAATCAAGATGGCGGCCGATGTAAGCAATTCCAAGATGGCCGCCATATACAACGTGAACCTTTGCATACACTGCATAAATAATAATAATTTGTTTAAAAATTAAGAAAAAAGCAATATAAATTTCACTTGAAAATTTTCTAATATTTCAGTCTGGTTTTCTCCGAACATGTACGCAATTTTGCGTCAATTTCATCCTAGTTTTGTCACTTAAAAAAAAAATATTAAATAAAAAAATTATAATTGTTAAAAAAAATAATAATAATAATAAAAAAAAAAAACGTGATTTTTTTTTAAAACGTCCGGATTTTTATCAATTTTGAATTGGAAACTTTGCAATGCATAGAAAATTCAAAACAAGAAATCTTTTTTTAATAAGGTAGTTCTTTTTTGTGATCATAATCCACACAAAGGTTTTTGATGAGAAACCAAAAATCTAAAAATTCTTCTGCTATCCATAAGTGTGAAAAAATATTTTTTCACAATTTTTCTAGCAATAAGCATTATGTGAGCAACTCAATGGGGATATTCCAGGTTATAGAGCCATATATGGAAAAGCAAGACAAATATTTTTATTGTAATGACTTTACAAGAGGAAATTGTTTTTTAGAGAAGTCAAAGCGTATTGCGCTTAAGGTTTCAATGCGTTTAAACCAGTATACCGGGAGAAATTTGTTTGTAGATAAGTCACAGCGTATAACGCGCGATCCCCGCCTGCCGGCTACCTCGCCGCCCCTCCGGGGCCGGCGAGGACCTTTCACCGTTGGCTTCCATGCATATAAGTCACCGTATTGGGTGCCCTCCCAAGCATAGTCCAGTGTTTGTAATATAACCAAAAGCTAAACAAAAATCAAACTTACCCTCATAGCCGGGTCCTTGAAATTCTGACAATGGTTAACAGTCATATGCTCGAATCGATAACCCTTGAACTCTTTGTCCTTCGGGTATTGGTACCAGCATATGACTTCCAATAGTCAGAAATTTTTGTAGTTCCTTGCAAAATTCAGCTCTGAATTACCTCAGCCAAAACTTTCTGGTTCCTATTTTTCACCTCAACCATAAAACATTTATCCGTCCCTCGTTCAAGTCCTCCAAACACCCATTTACCCTCCAATTTCTTACTCCTGTTATACTTTCTTTTGCCAAATTTTTGTCCTATCTTTCTACATTTCCACTCCTACCTATCACCAGCATCCTTTCTCAATGTTAAAATCATATCATTCTCACATGAAAGACATTTCACCTTCTTCCCAATCAAGCTACTACATGTTTGCAAAAAAAAAAACAAAAAAAAAAACATTTTCTAACGTTCAATAACACTATCCACTGCTATATCAAATCAACTAAGGGGAAATGAGCAACCAAGAGAGGAAAAAAATTCTAAATTCCAATCTGCAATTTCAAAAATCAAATTTAATCCAAATTTTTTTTCGAAATTTTAATTGAAATTTAAATAAAGTGACAAATTTAAAAAATTGTAACTTACAATCTGCTTTCCAAACTTATCCTAAAAATTTTGAAAATTAATAAAACAAGTCGATTTTATAAATCAAGAGCAAAATTCATATGCACCCAACAATTTCAAAGACTGTCTAAATTTTAATTCCGTTCTACATTAAAAATAAAAGTGGAAAAGCGTATTTTCTTCCTTAACCAATCATGAGACCCGTTTATTATCGTCAGGAGAAAATATCTAGGGTTGCCTTAAAACTAAGAAAAACAAGAAAACGGGAAGGTTACCACAATTGGCAATACATCGCTCGAAAGTTGTAACGTATCGGATACTACATACCATCCCAAATCACATTCAAATTTTCAGTCTTCAGCTGTGAGTATTTTTTAAAGAGTACCTCTCAACGTAAATTTTTGCAGCTCGTCGAGTTTTTTGTTAAATTTCAATTTCGTTCTTGATAATATATTTTTGAAATTCGGGAAAAATCGGGACATTTTTGTTATTTTTTTTTAAACTGCCGTATCTATATCATTATTATTAGTTTTTAATTTTGCAGTATACCTCAGAATGTACTCTTTCTTACGGTACAATTATTTTTAAAATTGGTTCGTAAATAAATTCCATGCAATCAAAAGTTGGTCACTCAAATTTCGTAATTTTTATTTCGCGGAGTAGGTTTTGCGAAGCATATGAGGGTTGTATGTCTCACTATCGGGTTTGCCAGATATCAAATTTATCGTAGCAACAATTGCTACAAAAACGATTTCTTTTTATTTGGCGAGGAAAAAGGCTCGCTCTTTACCCTCTGTTCTCAGACGGTTTACCGAGAAAGTACAAAGTACAGTAATTGGTAATTTTAGTTAACGTCGTACTAGAGCAACACAGCGGGCTATTGACGACGGTCCGGGATCAGTCCCTTAAGGGAAAGATCCGAGGACAACACCTCGTAATTTTGAACCACGGTCAGAATACAAAGTACAGATCGTAAAGTTTGGAAATTAAAACGGTTTACTTAAAATTGTACAGGGAACAAGATACAGAAGATTTTTTACTCATGCGGCTATTAGTTTAGGGTGAATTAAGTGTTAAATTAAAAAAAAATGAAATCACTTGCGAAAGAAGTATTGGTTTGCGAAGCAAACCAAACGGAATCCCCGGGAGTCTGCGAGCAGGTGGCGAAGTCCTCGATGTGACGTCATGGACTGGAAAGTGAAATCAGGATAATACGAATTATTCAGATAGTTTCACTCTGCGAAAGGAATGTTGGTTTGCGAAGCAAACCAAATGGCATCTGTGAAAGGAGCGTTGGTTTGCGAAGCAAACCAAATGGGATTGCGTAACAATCCCCGTGGGTTGGCGAGCGTAAGCGAGCAGGGGGCGGAGCCCCCTAATTTTTCATAAATTTCTCAGCTATTTCACGGGATCACATTTGCCTAGTTTGCAGGCAGGTAGAAATTAACGTCGATCTCAAGCAACACAACGGCCTATCGACAAAGATCCTGGAACAATCCCTAAGCGATAAGTCCAAGTTTGGTAGGCATTTTAATTACATCGCACGGGAGCAACACAACGGGTTATTACCAAGAACAACACAGCGTAATTTTGAGGCCACGACAGATTTACGTGCACCAGCCACTTTTGCACACGACCTATCGGAAGAGCAAAGGATAAGCAAACGGAGGTTGCGAGATCGTAACTCGTTCCAACCCAAAACATTCGTGTATATGGGATATGGTACACGTCAAGTCTGTGGTGGGCTCAAATGTTTGTAAGCGTATGGTATAAAGGCCGGCTGGTGCACCTTAAATTCGTCGTGGCCGAAACTCCTCACGTTGGGTTGGTGTGGAAGTTTGGAGAGTCAGGTGCTGACACGTCATCTGATAGTGGTTCAAAATTACGTGGTGTTGTCATAGGAACTTTCCCTTAGGAGATTGATCCCGGACAGTCGTCAACAGCCCATTGTGTTTCTATAGTACTACTTTAATTAAAATTACCTTACCCACTAGGCCCAGGAACGTCTCATATGGCCCCTCATGTTCATCCAATTCAACGTCAAAAAACTACCGGACTACCCATCAATGAACATTATTGGCATACACATTCGGATAATAAAAAACAAATTTCAAAGTTTTTATTTGTCTAGAGATCCCTACTTAACACCAATATAAGATCTGCACCCTCTAATTTACGGGATCCCATTGGACGAAATTCTCACCTCTTTGAGATTAGTGCCAAACCAAGAATGGTAATTCAATTTTGTAGGAGTTCTCGCAACACCCAGTCTTGCAAATTATTCAGTGCGTAACCATTTCTTTCTACAAGATGCAAGTACACATTGAATAGTTAAGAGCTGAGAAAACGGAGTAAATAATAAACCCTAAATCGTCGTGTTCCAAAACTGGGAAGCCCTAATGGACGGAAGATGTAAACCGTGGAAACTTTCCATAAGCTCTACCATGCTTTGAGTGAAAATAAAAACAAACGTTATTGCACATTCGCGTGCCTCATTTGAATTTGAGGAAATTCGCTTGGATGGTTTGGGTCCACAAGGTAGGTAGGTATTTAACTAACGTACTGGAGGAACACAATGAGTTATTGGTGACGGTCCGTGATCAATCCCCAAAGGGAAAGATCCAAAGACCACACCTTGTAAATTTGATTTTGTACTACGCTCAGATGACGAGGTCACACCTGAGCTGGCACCCTACTCACCAAACTTCCACGAGTGGAGTGCCAGCTTCTTTAACGTTTTGTGTTCTGAGGTAACTAATCGACTAAATCCAGAATTCAATGCAGGAGAAGTGAGACTACATCCTCTACTATTACAGCTAATTCACAGAAAGGGACGTGTTCTGAGGTAACTAATCGACCAAATCCAGAATTAAATGCAGAAAGTGGGACTGCATCCTATACTATAGCAGCTGATAATCCTCATACACCTATACCATAATCTTCGGAAATTCAATGCCATGATGGAATAGGTTATAGACATGTAACAGTTACCCCAGAGCAGATTCGACCCTATCCGAAAGCACAGCGTTGTAAAGGAAAAGGGAACAAACGGTCTGTTAAAACAAGAATTTTTAAAAATAGTCCTGTCAAGGAAGAAATAGAGAAGCAATTTTAAGATAAAATGAGAAAGAAATCAAAATATTCATTGCTTTCTAAAACAGACAAGCAAGAAGAAAATAGTCATCATATAGTGATAGCGACATTTCTGTTCATCTTGGAAGTGAAGATGAATGTGATTTGAAATGCTTGATAACAGAAGTAAATGAAGATAGCAACAGGTAAAACCATGATTTTCCAGAGAAAAAAACCACAATGCTTAATATAGAAGACTATGTTATTGTGAAATTTGGAACAAAACTAAAATGTATCACTTGGGAAAATTTTTAAACTTGATTAAAACTTTGGAAAAAATTGAAGTAAATTTTTTCAGAAAAAAGGGAAATGGGTTTTATAAGCCTGATGTCGAAGTGTGGATATTAGTGTGGTTGCAAATGAAGATATCCAAAAGATCCCGCCACCTGTTAATATTAGAACCACTGAGCGATCAAAGGATAGGTTGATATTTTTTTTCATTTCACCTCAGGAAAGTATGAAAACATACACTCTATGACAAAAAAATTGACACTCGGAGAAAGGGGTTGTCCGATAACGATAAAAATGGGTGGATAGTTAAGAACATACATAGAAAACAAACGATTCAAATTTCAGAACAATTGAATGATTTATTTCAGAGTTTGATCGTTACAAAGGAGGAAATCAATTAGGCGTTAGTCCACATCTGGCCTGGATGCGTCACCCGGTGTGGCATAGACTGAAAAAATTCCCGGATGATGTCCAATTGTCGGGCTTACGGGCCAAAATTCAGTGTTGGTTGCGACCGCATCTCATAACGCCCCGAATGTGCTCTATGGCAGTGCTCCCCAACCTTTTTATCGCCGCGGACCGGATCAACGTTTGATAATTTTAACGCGGCCCGCTGGGGGGAGGGGGGGGGGGCGATACGTTGATTGTTTATATTTTAGATTGATTTGATTTAATAATTATAATTTAATTGGATTTAAACATGCCTTCAAAATAAAATACAGTTACACCAAAAAATGAATATAATGTGATTCAACATTTTAACTCACTAGAAGCTAAATCTCAATAGGATAGTTTCCCAACCACAAAAAACCCACGAAGCGCTTGAACACTTTTAAAAGCAAAGACAGGTGATCGTGCACCAACTAGGAGAATGAATGTTTAGGCTCAGTCTCGCCTAAAATCTCCGCTAATGTCTGAAACATGTCCAAAATGCCTCTGTTCACGCGCCGTCCCCAATACTTCAGTTTGGATTTAAATGCAGCTACATTGTCTGGCAACTTGAAAACAGTTGTCACATTTGTCAAAATTAGAAAATAGAGACATACAGAATTCAGAAATCATAATTGAAGCTCTAGTAACAGAACAAATTTCAAGTTCTGATTTACCGCCTCCTAATTTGAGTGGACATTTCATAGATAAGAACCGCACAAACCCGAGATAAATACACCAAAGTAAATAAAATGGAAATAATTTAATATTTCTTGGACGGCCCGGTACCATTTGATCCACGGACCGGTACCGGTCCGCGGCCCGGGGGTTGGGGACCACTGCTCTATGGAACAGAGATCAGGAGACCTAGCTGGCCAAGGAAGTGTGTGGGGTAAGCTTGAAGACAATTCATAGCAACAAGTGCCGTCGGGCATTATTTTGTTGAAAAGTAAGTCCGTTGTGTCGAAAAAGGAAATGTAACACAACCGGTCGTAGAATGTATTCTACGTACCGCTGTGCTGTAAGTGTGCCAGAAATGACTACCAAAGGAGATGGCACCCCTGACCATTACGCCCTGTCATGAGCATGTGTGACGTGCGATAGTAAGGGTAGGATCAGCACGCTGCCCTGGACGTCTCCTAACTCGTCTGCGGTTGTCGTCAGTTCGCAGTTGGAAACTAGACTCGTCACTAAGGACTCTACGTCCCTAGTAAGCGCCGTTACAATTGGATCGAGACTGACACCACTATAATTCTGCACTTTCTTGGTGCATCGATTTTTTCGTTATATAGTGTATATTATTATTGTTATTTGCTAGGGTAAATACGCTATTGGCATTTCTGACAATGTTTTTTCGTGTTGAGTACAAATGTGGCTGTTACCGTTCATAAAAAAAATGTTATTGGGTACATTACATACAGTACAAATACATTACACTTTACTTAACGGTGTAAATTTCATTAATTTCCCAGAATGTTTTATGATAGAAAAAATAAGTATAAATATAGCTGTTTTACCAATTATGGTCCAATAAATTTAGTTATGGTCATACTAAAAACTAGTAATGGTCATCCTAGATGAATCTTACAATTTTCATTAAAATACATAAAAAAATTCAATTTTATTAATCGTTTTTGTTGCTTACTGCACAGTTCTCAGTTTATTATCTATATAAATAAGAATGATGTGTTTGTTTGTACATTGAATATTTTCGACCCATTTCAAGTTTTCTATCCGTTTTGGACCTTTCTGATGCCAAATCCGCCTCTTTTGCGTTTGGTGTCTGTCCATCTGTCTGTCTGTATGTGCCCTACACACGTCCACACAGTTTAATATGTATTCATGGAGATTTGTATACAGTGAGAGAGTTTACTTATCTTCATTTAGTGAGTGAAATTGGTTGCGAAAGTCTGTCTGTTCGTCTTTCTGTTCTATGTTAGATTTTGTGTTTGTGTGTTTGTTGAGGCATCACATGAATTTTATTCCAGTTATTTGATTGCAATGAGTTTTATTTTATATATTATCTATTAGTGTAGTGAATGCAATATTATAAAAGTTTCTTTATTGTTATATTTAGATGAGTTTCATGCTAAAACACCTGACTAAGTATATTTAAATCAACCATAATTTGGTAGTTTTGGAAAAATTGGAATGTATATTGATTATTACAATTACTCTGATTGTTTTACCAGTACTGCAGAAAAAGAAATTATTCTTAAAAAAATTATTATTTCAATGGAATTTCAGCTCTGATACTTCATTTATTTCGAGTCTCATATTTGTTTCTTTGCCCAATGTAAACTATTTCTGAATATTTGGGACAGACGATATTTTTCAACGAACGGGAACGAGACAGAAACTCGTGTTGGTTAATCACGTGCAGTAATATATTCTGTTTCTCTTTTGCTCTGAATTAATTTCGCATTTCTAAATTTTGTGCATTTTTAGTTGTAAGTTGTGGCAATTGCAAGATCAAGAGATAATTAGGAATTGCAAATTAATACCTTTCGAACAACTTTTTCCGTCACCTTTTATTTTGTTTTATTTCGCCGTTTTCTTTCGTTTTCTGTTTTAAATATTTAATATTTTAATAAGTTGTGTTTCTTTTTCATCACACGCAACACTACCACAAAATATTCGACTTAAAGTGGCAGGTAAGTCAGAATAAAACAAATTTTAAGTGTAATTATGCCATTTTTGAAAGAATAATGCCGTTATGAAGGAATAATAATGTTTAAAAAATCCGAACTAGAACTTTTCAAGCATTAAAAAGTTCTTTGTCATAATGACAGGAGAAGATTGCGAAATTCCACAATGTCGCATGCCGGACGCAAGAGTGCCACAAGTCAAAAAGTATTGTTTTGTTGACAATGAGTGCGAGATCCCTCGCCGTAAATCGTCGTTTTTATTGATTGAGTTGATCATGAAAAGAACTAACATGAAAGAACTAAGAACTTAAGAAAGAGGGAATTCCAAATCTCCTCCAAAATCGTCTTTTGTTGTAGAAACCTTAGTGTTCGTCATTTTGTAGCTTTGTCATACAACAAGCGTGCAATGTACGTGAAATGCATTAGTACATGTATGGAAATGCATGTGTAGGATTTGTGTCCAAAATAAGCTGTAGCAATAATAAAGATGGCGAAAGGTGTTAAAATATTATTTTATTCTACGAAAAACGTAAGTCATATATTTTATCACCTCTTCAATCTAGAGTAAACCAATTCAAACCGAGTAAGGTCGGGTATTTTGCTAGTTGTTAAATACAATTAATCAACACTTTCATTACAAAAAAATTTTCAATGTTGTCATTATCATCTGTTTTAGCATATTGAAAACATGAGAGGGATAAACAAATATATCTCTTTCATCATCACTGTCTGGTAAATTATCTTCAAATTCTTTAGGCAGACATCTGTGATTATAAATTTTGTTGCGTGTAAGCTGTATTTATAATCAAACAATACTACGAATTACCTATAAATTATTAATAGTCGCATGTGCCCATTAAAAAAATATTTGCTTTCCATCAACTAGTTATGAGCACTATGGCTTGAAATAATTTTAAAAAAAATATTCTACCTGATAAAAAATGGGTCTATATGATAGAAAAAGGGTAACGAATGAGTACATACCAATAAATCTGAGTTCTGATGTAAATAAGCGGTTCTTTCCTTAAGAAATAAGCATGTCAAGAATTCACATACAAAGAACATAACCTATTTGATACACGTGTTCGATGAAATCATAGATCACACTGGGAAAAAAACGCTGTTTGGAAAAGATAGAGATTTGGGTGTTCTAAGAAGGATATGGAATAAATCAATTTATAAAAGTCACTAATTAGGTTCCTAGAATGTTTTTTAAAATCTTAAATTATGTCAATTCAACATAAAGCTGCCCATTACTAGTAGTTTACCCTATATATTGCCAGCCCTCGTTTTTAAATTAGCCAATTTTCAAAAAAAAAATCTGAAATCAAGCCTCTCCAGCTTTCCTTACATGCCAAGAGGCTGTGGTTGCCCAGTAGATTCAGTATAAAAATTACCAAATTTCCAATGACAACACCACGTAATATTTAACCACGGTCAGCTGACGATTCTACTCCAGGTGTCCTTTGGACAGTACAACGTATTAGCAACAGGATGATTGCGAGTTCATAATTCAATCCAAATAAATATCGTCGTGTAGGTGGGAGCTGGTGCACGTGAAATCTTTCGCGTCCTGATATGTCCTCACGTTGGCGTGGCGTGGAAGTTTGGAGAGTGGATTGCAAGCTCATGTGTTGACCTCCTCATCTGATATCATTTTATCAGATGTATTCATCGGATATTTCACTTCGGAATCGATACCGGACCGCCGCTAAAATCCCATTGTGTTGCTCATCCCCCCCCCTCCAGTGTGACATAAATTAAACTACCTATCTTATATTTATTTAAATGAGTCCAATAATCAATAATAGGTTAAAAACATAATATGCCACTAAAACAATCCATACATATAAAAAAGAATGTGGGTGTGTATTTATGTGCGAGTGTATATTCTCTACACAAATCTACCCATCCACACGAAATTTGGTACACTTATACTTTAGAACACTGCGGAAAGCATAGCCTATCTATTTCCTGTTTTCAGACCCATCTGTAGCCATGAAAATTGGCATACAGGTAGTCCTAAAAGTACCCCTCGAACCGCCTATTTTAAAATCTAAAGTTTGTTTTCCTGCAGTAAGGGGACATGGATAAGGAAACACGCTCTACAGGGTTTATGTATGAGTTAACACAGCGAAATATCGCGGTCATATTTGAAACCCTTTCAAAGCCGGGTTATTCAGCTTGTAATAGATGAAAGGGCGTTTTGCAATCTTAGGATTAAGAATTTATCTTCTCAATAAAGAAATCATTTGTTGAATTCGATTTAACTATGAATCGTAGATTGCGTTTTAAATCACCGTGAGAAGTAATATTCGAAATGTGCTCCGTGAAATCCGCTTACACTTGTAGACGAGTCGACAAAATTCACGAAATACGAGAATTTAACTTGAATTTTAAATGGTAACGAATCCGATTACTGAGTGTACGAATGGTTTTAATCTCCAGGTTGGAGACGGTAGTCTTTAAACGAATGTCAAGGTCAATCCTAGTCTTCAAAATAATCTTTCCTATGTGTGTGAATGCAGCAGATTTCAAACTATCAATACTGCTATTTTTTCTAGAAACGATTAAATTTTGAGCCTAAGCATTCTTACTTCGTCATCTGACCGTGGTTCAAAATTACGAGGTGTCGTCCTCGGATCTTTCCCTTAAGGGACTGATCCCGGACCGTCGTCAATAGCCCGTTGTGTTGCTCTAGTACGACGTTAACTAAAAATTACCAATTACATAAGCATTCTTGAAATATATAGGTAAATATGTGATTTGACGAGCACTGAGGGGTTATTGGTGATGATACGGGATCAATCCCTTAAGAGAAAGATCCGAGGAATACACCACGCAATTCTTAACATCGCTCAGATGACAAAATAATAATGAGCTGGTAACTCACTCTTTAAAACAAAGTCACGCCAACGCCAGAGCATTTGAAGCCACGACATATTTTTGCTGCACCAGCACCTTTTCTACACAACGGTCTTTGGTTGGATTCGGACTTGCAATAATTATAGTGAGTATGCTACTGAGGAAGGTAGGTAGATATTTAAATTAACGTCGTAGTGGAGCAACACAACGGTTTATTGCGACGGTTCGGGATATATGCACCAAGAGAAAGATCCGAGTAGAACACCACTTAAGCACGGTCAGATGACGAGGCAACACCCCAGCTCGCTTGCTGCTGAGAGGACCTACAAAAGGTGACCAACATGTCGACTAGTAGTCACGTGATTTCTCTGAAAAATTGACCTCATTAACCTAAGGAATCTTGTCGCCTCGTTTGGCAAGAAACATCTTAACACAGTCGGTATATCAATAGGTTAACGTTTTAATTAGCGTCGCACTGGAGCAATCAGAAAAGAGCGAAAGTGTGGAAGTTTGCAGAGTGGGTTTCCAGTTCAGGTGTGACCTCGTCATCTGACCGTCAAAGGGTAAGATCCGAGAACAACACCACGTAAATTTAAACCACGGTCAGCTGACGATTCTACTTTGTACAGTGTATCTGTACAACCCAAATATTAACTGCTGTAAATTAACCTCATTTGAATGCTCCCTTTCTAATTAATTGTCTGGTGGCTAATGTGTTGGCCTCTAGATAGGATAGTTCCAGTTTATAATCCGGGTCAGTGCATGTATGTTTGTAAAAGAATGGTGCAGAGGCGGCTGGTGTACCTTAAATCAGTAGTGGCGGAAAGTCCTCACTTTGTGTTGATGTGGAAGTTTGAAGGGTGGGATTCCAGCTCAGGTGTTGGCTCGTCATCTGACCAAGGTACAAAAGTACGTGTTGTTGCCCTCGGAACATTCCCTTAGAGGATTGATCCTGTACCATCGTCAATAGCATGTTGTGTTGCTCTAGTATGATGTTAATTAAAAAAATTACCGAGGACAACGCCACGTAATTTTGAACCACGGTCAGCTGACGATTCTACTCCAGATGTCCGGTGTCCTTTGACAGCAGAGTGTATCTTTACCACTCTAATATTAACTGCTGTAGAGTAAGCACATCTGGATGCCCCTTACAAATTAGCGACACATCTTCGTTAAGCCAGCGGAGTCGATGACATCTAAACTCCTTTTAACAACAGGCATAAAAATCAAAAGCAGAGGACGGTTTCGAAGTCATCGATCTTTCCGAAGCGTTTGAAGATTGTTGTCTGATTGACTATTGAAGCTGTCTATCAGACGGAACGGTTTCCCATGAAGCGGCAGACGCTGCATCTGAAGCGTGAGGATCCATAATGCAGATACAGTTACCGCGCTGTCCATTTTTCTACACATGTTTGAACAAAAATGCCGAAGTAAATAAAAGAAACACCCGCATTTGGGGTTGTCGTGCGGCAGAAGTGTTTTTGGTATGATTTTCAATGGCAACAAGGCGTTAAAGACAGAAGACCTACGAACGTCATAACAGATTACCACGTCTCGTTAATTTGTACTCAATATCAAAGACAATTTCACACAACGTTGCTTTTGTGGCGTCTTGGAATGCACATTCCCGTTATAAGACTAAGTAACAGTAGCATATCAAATAACCAAGTGCGAGTTGTGAGAATACTTATTTGAACTCATCTTAAATCACATACCATTTGAAGTCCGCAGTCATAGACGCTTTTACTCAAATCAAAATACTGAGAAAAGTACTGGAAAATATTTAATTTGTTAGTTGCCGTATTTATTATTTTATAACTAAAATATTTTTCAACAGTCAAAACTAAATCGAAAAAAAATAAGAAGAAAAAAACAAGCATTTTGTTTTTAAATTGAATAATTCAAATTAAAATAATATTTACAACAATTTGAAATAGGTACTACAAACTGTAAATAGGTAGGTATATAACACAATAATTACAGTTAGTTATCATTAATTATTTATCAGCTTATGGGGAGGGAAAAATAAACCTATTATTTATGTCCTGCAAATAAACAATATTGGGGTCTATTAATTAGTAAACGCCCCAATACTACTAATTTACAGTTTGTAAAACAATAAATTTGTTAACTTCTCCCCCTTAAACCGACTACTTTTTTCACTAACTGTCTCACTAGTTAGGGATACAGCTCTTTCTGGTGAGACGGATGTCGCCAACTCTGACAAATAGTTGGACGGTTATTTTTTAAATTTTTACAGTGGTACTTATTTCATTTAAAAATAAAACATCGACAACGTAAAAACATCGACAATGTAAAAACATCGATATTAAACTAATATCGGCTCCAATAAATCGATGTTTTGAAAACATCTCCATCGATGTCGCATCCCTAGTGTGAAGTAGACAAAACTTCGTTTTTGTGATGCAATGGCGTATAGCGCCACAAGCGGTATGAACTTTTGCATAAGCCCAATTTACGTTCTATTTCTGTCCGCAATTTTATATCTCTGTGCGACAGTACGAATAAGTAAACAAATATTTTCAACACTTATATTACGCACACTCCTTATTTTCTGACGTTTTTAATGCTTAACAAAATTTAAAAAGCGCAACATAAATAACACAATTTGTTTCCCCAATTAGGTACTTGCTGACATTCCTTCTTTCAAAGAACATCAAAACTGGTGTGAAGTAGACAACGCTTCGTTTCTTCGATGTAATGCCTAGCGACGGAAATGAGACGAACTTTTGCATCATTCCAGTAATTTAAACGGCCGCGGTGGTCAGGTTGGAAGGGCATCGGACTAGCAATCGGAAGGGTGCGAGTTCGAATCCGGCCAAAGACCGTCGTGTTCAAAGAGGGTTGGTGCACGTTAAATCTGTCGTGGCCTCAAAAAGGGATGTAAAACGTCTTCCCTGGTCTGCTCAGAGTTCCTACCTAAACTCCATAAAACATGTGCGGGACACGTTAGAGCGACGCTTACGGACCAAGGAACTGCATCCGAAATCTACATCTGAGCTGATGACATTCTTGCAGCAGGAATAGATACCAATACCCATGGCTGTGCATCAAACCCTTGTTGAAAGTATGCCCAGAAGGGTTGCTAGTGTAATTGCAGCACGTGGAGGCCATTCCCCTATTAAGGCATGTATTATTTTCATTATACCATCACATCTTGCTGTCCTGTCCATTATTGTAGGGTAGTGTATAGCGCTCACTAGTCCCCGTGAACACGATTGGTGTGGAGTGGTAGTTTGGACAGGGTGGGGCGCCAGCTCTGGTGTCAATAGCCTGTGGTAGGTAACGGATTAGCAATTGGAGGGTTGCCAGTTCGAAACTAGGTAAAACCAAAGACTTTCGTGTTCAAGGAGTATTTGGTATTTGTTTTTAAATTAACACTGTACTAGAGCAGCACAAAGGGTTATTCACGACGGTGCGGGTACGATCCCTTAGGGAAAGATACGAAAACAACACAACGTAATTGTGAACCACGGTCAGATGACGAGGCAACACCTGAGCTGGCACCCCACTCTCCAAACTTCCACACCAGTGTTGCTAGTGTAATTGCAGCATTTGGGGTACCATATCCTTATTAAAGCAGATATTATTTCCATTAAACCATCACATCTTTCTGTCCGGACCATTATTCTATATTCAAGGACAATACTACATAATTGTGGTCACTTGTCAGATGACAAGGAAACTCCTGACCTGCCATTCCACTCTGCAAATTTCCCCAAGTCTCAACCCACCGGTTGCTAGTCCGTTTCTCTTCCCACCGGGTTACCGGGGTCTTGCTCAAAGAACAGTTGACGCTTGATGAACCAACAGCTGCATTACAAACCATTGACGACTGTGACAGTCAAAGGTGAGTTACCATTAATCCCAGGCTACGGTAGTATTATTCTTTTTAAAATAGCCCCACAAACCCAATATTCTTCACACCTGCTGACCAAAAGAACGTGACTTGCGTGGGTGGACTTATGAATGGAGGCAGTGACAGATGACCCCTACGCATTCGTCAGGTATTTCAACCGCAGTGACCTACCGGTTGAGTTGACAGTCCTTTGAGTTCGAATAACTTGGGAAAGAAGAGTCGCTTGAAGGGCAGGTAGTGATAAGATCGAAAAGGTCTGAGATTCCGGACACTTGAAATTTATTTCTACTTGTTCTAAATTGGGAACATTTTTACTTGGCAACATTTTTGTTGCCTTGTTTGAAAAGGTCCACTGTCCATTTTGCAAGTTTATGGAAACAATTCATTTACTGCCTTTTATTCGTATTTTATTAAATGTTTCATTCGAAAACTATCGCCAATTTTTTTTATATTATAGACAGGTGGTCATTCGCTTTTTTTTCTATAATTTTGGGGATACGGTAGCCAGGTCAGAAGAATAACAAATTACCAACTGGAGGATTGCGAGTTCGAATCCAACAAAAAACTGTTGTATACAAAGGGGAATGGTGCATGTTAAATCCATCGTAGCCTCAAATGTCCTCACGTTGGCGTAATGTGAAAGTTTGGTAAGTGGGATGCCAGCTCAGGTGCGACCTCGTCATCTCACCGTGATTCAAAATTACTTACTATTGCCCTCTGATCTTTCCCTTCGGGTTTGACCCCATACCGTGGCCAACAGCCCGCTGTGTTGCGCCAGTGATTTGTTGGTAGGTAGTTAGAAATTTACATTGAACTGGAGCAACATAACGGAATATTGGCGACGGTTCGGGATCAATCTCGGAGGAAAAAATCCGACGACCAAACCTAGCAGTGGTTACATTACTTGTTTGCGACTTAATAAACGATTCTGTTAGTGGTGTGATGCATATAATTGCCCAATAAATTAATTCATTGATGATCACATTTATTACCAAACACACATTTCTTTGGTCAAATAAAAAAACTGCAGTGGGAAAACACCTACGGGATCTGCGAGACGTGAGGGTAGGTATTTTAATTAACGTCGTACTGGAGCAACCAATGGGCTATTGTCTAATGTCCAGGATCAATCCACAAGGGAAAAATCCAATCTGCGAGAAGTATTTTCAATGTGAGATAACTTGGTAGTCTGCAAAGAATTTACTTCTGCTGTCCTTTAGCACTCTCATGATACCTACCTACCTATAACAACAGTTTATTGCTATTTTGTTAAGTTTGTTAAATTTCCCTAGAGCACCCTACAAAATCCGATGTATGTCTCTAGGAACATTTTACAATGTAGTTTAATGAGTTTCTGTTGACATATTGCAGTGTGTTGATTTGGACAATGCGCATCATAGTGACCTCATTTTATTTTCTCTCCTGACTACTTTTTCTACATCCCCGTTTGCTTGCTTGGTTCAGCTTAGTCACCTTTGGCTTTAGTGATCCTAACAAAACACATTGAGATCATAACCAAACCTAAACAATCAACTAACCACCTTCTGACTACTATCCCATTTTCAGGTACAGATCGATAACCCACGTTATTGCATACTGGAAACACCAACCAGAGTTTAGTAAGCAAATTATTCCGTCATCAGAAGCAGGTCTCCTAGTCTCCATTAAATAATGAAAGTTGTTCTGAGCCCTCTACAAATTATCTTATGCCTCAAATAAAATTTAATAATGCAGTTAAATGATTTTTTTTTGTCAAGGTTGCAATGATTGGAGGATTTGGGCAATGTGTATCTTCATGGTAGCATTTTTTCTCGTGTTACAATTTGTGTGATCCTATTGCTTGAAGGAAAATACATGGCTTTCCCTGCCAATCCGTTGTAGGTTTTAGGTAACTCGGTACACAGGGTTCTGCTTCCATTCACAGAGAGAGAGAAGGTAATTACATTGCTTGGCTCAACTTGCCAGATCTGGCCCTTGCTCCATAACATACCAAAACAAACAAACAACCCCTTTTGACTACTGTCCCGATTTCTAGGTACAGATCGCGGTCTCACGTTTTCCCATCCTGCAAACACGAACCAGAGCTTAGCACGTAAATCCAACAGAAACAAGTCTCGTAGTCCATATTAAGCTATTAAGTTGTCTGAGCACCCCACAAAATCCTATCTATGTCAATCGGAACATTTCACAATGCAGTTTAATGCGATAAAACAGCATCATGCATAAACTTTGCATGCATAATATTTAAAATGCATCGCAACTATCTCGACATGGAAAAAAGAGATTACCAATAGGCAGAAATTAAACTTCCTATGGGTTGGTAGGAGTCCTTTTCAGCAAAGACATTAAGCCTGTCGGATCCCATCACCCAAATGCAGAGGTGACGCAGGACATGTTGCGACCTTGGGTAAACGGTTTGAAGCGAATGGAAGTTCCCAGATTTTCTGGGTTGCAAGAAATAGCTTGTTTCCTACCTACGCATCGACGGGAAGAATCGTTGTCGACCAAACTTCATCTTCTGTGTAATCCCGGCTTTTCTTCGTCAAATACGCTTACTTCGAAAGGAGGCATTTTTTTCCACGCAGAATTTATTTCCCTCACCTTGACCTTCGAAGGAAAAAAATGTTCCAATCCGAAAGTTCAGGCGCGTTGCGTTCTCAACCCCGCGAGCGTGTTTTCCCTTCCGTTGCTCGATTCGTAGGCGAAAAATAAAAGCAACGGTAACGATTTTAGTTTTAATTCCTTGCGTTTTGTGTCGTAAAGATAGTTGAAGCGCACTTATCTAATCTGATAAATTTCATCATAAGCGTTGTTTTAATTCTATGGCTTTGGGGATGCGATTGAGGGCATCGGGACAAGACAGTTCAAAGTAGGGATGCGACATCGACAGCAAAACATCGATGTTGATAATACATCGCCCCAAAAACATCGATGTTTTTAAAATTCAGTGTATTTAAACTTTTTTTCCACATTTCTTAAAAGTGGTTTAGCACCTAGTGATGCAACATCGACAGCAAAACATCGATGTTGATAATGCATCGCCCCCAAACCATCAATGTTTTTAAAACTCAGTGTATTTAAACTTTTTTTCCCCATTTCTTAAAACTAGTTTAGCACCTAGTGATGCAACCTAGACAGCAAAACGTCGATGTTGAAAATTAAAACATAGATGTTGATAATACATCGCCCCAAAAACATCGATGTTTTTAATAATTCAGTGTATTTAAACTTTTTCCACATTTCTTAAAAGTGGTTTAGCACCTAGTGATGCAACATAGACAGCAAAACGTCGATGTTGAAAATTAAAACATAGATGTTGATAATACATCGCCCCAAAAACATCGATGTTTTTAAACATCGATGTTTTTAAAATTCAGTGTATTTAAATTTTTTTCCCCATTTCTTAAAACTGGTTTAGCACCTAGTGAAGCAACATAGACAGAAAAACATCGATGTTTAAAATTAAAACATCGATGTTGAAAATGCATCGCCCCCAAACTATCGATGTTTTTAAAATTCAGTGTATTTAAATTTTTTCCCCATTTCTTAAAACTGGTTTAGCAACTAGTGATGCGACATCGGCTCCAATACATCGATGTTTTTATAAAACATCAATGTTTTGAAAACATCGACATCGATGTCGCCTCTCTACTTTTCAGACCCTTCACCCTTGGCTACTTTGGTCTAAAAGTATGTTCAATTTGCTGATTATGAAAATTATGCTACTTGGTTACTTTTTAAATTTTTATAACGGTACTTTTTTCATTTAAAAATAAAACATCGACAGGTATAAACATCGATGTTACAAAAACAACAACTCTAATACATCGATGTTAAATACATCGATGTTTTTAAAAAAAACATCAATATTTTGAATTCCATCGATGTTTTTAAAAAACATCGATGTTTTGAAAACATCGACACTGATGTCGCATCCCTAGTTCAAAGCTATATTTCTTTTCAAAAAAGGAAATTGGAAATTTTATAAAATCTTTAAATTGCTCTATTAACGCCCTGTGGGGCTGTCTTGCCGAGGTATCTCGTCATTAGCAAAACTGACAAGATCTTATGGGCGATACTTCTCGTCCTTAAAAGAAAACTGACAAGATCTTATGGGCGATACTTCTCGTCCTTAAAAGAAAACTGACAAGATCTTATGGGCGATACTTCTCGTCCTTAAAAAAAACCTCACAAGATCTTATGGGCGATACTTCTTGTCCTTAAAAGAAAACTGATCTCGTCATTATAAAGAAACTCGGCAATATATTGTTGACGAAATGTGTCGCCATAATGAAAAGGAGATCTTGATGGACTAGATATCTTGTCGAAACCACTTGGAAGTTTAATTTCTCTATTGAAAGTCATATGTGTGTGTGTGGTGTGTGCCCGCTCAAAGTCAGAGCACAGCAGTCTGGGGACCGTCGTGGCTCAGTGGGCTTTTGCCCACCTGTAACGACAGTCCAAGGTGCTTTGCTGAGAGTGTTTATTTTGTTATAGAGTGTTATAATACACTCTATAACAAAAAAAATCGACACACCAAGAAAGAGTTGTCCAACAGTGGTGCCGGGCTCTATCGACTTGGAACGGCGCTGACTAGGGACGTATAGTCTTTAGTGACGAGTCCCGTTTCCAACTGTGTCTGGAGACGTCCTGGGCAGCGTGGGGAACCTACCCTTACTATAGCACGCCACACATGCCCACAATAGGGCGTTATGGTCTGGGGTTCACTCTCCTCTGATAGCCGGACCCCTTAGGTTGTCATATCTGGCACACTTACAGCACAGTGGTACGTAGACGACATTTTACGACCGGTTGTGTTACCGTTCCTTTTGATACACCCCGAACTTACTTTCAACAAGATAATGCAGCAAACGGCACGTGTTGCTGTAAATTGTCTTCAAGCTTTCCCAACATTTTCTTGGTCAGCTAGGTCTCCTGATCTCTCTCCCATAGAGCACATTTCGGACGTTATGGGTTGGCGATTGCAACCATCCCGGAATGTAGCCAGACAGTTGGATACAATTTGGCACGAAATTCTGCACGACACCATCCTGGAACTTATTCAGTCTATGCCACGTCGGGTGACAGCTTGAAACCAGGCCAGAGGTGGACCAACGCCTTATTGACTTCCTTCCTTTGCAACGGTCAAACTCTGAAATAAATCATTCAATTGTTCTGAAATTTTAATTGTTTGTCTTTCTATATACTCGTATATTCTTCACCATCCACCAATATTTATCGCAATCAGACAACTCCTTCTTGGTGCGTAATTTTTTTGTTATATAGTGTTGGCTTCCATGTTACTTTCACTGTGTACTCGAAGAGGTATTAAAACGGAGAACTGTTTTTTAAAACTATATATATTTTTAAAACAATAACAATAGCATAGAGCGATACAGGCAGCAACCTTCCATAGTGTCATCCTTCAGTTCTCTCTTTGTTTACTCTTAAACTGTGTGAAGGCAATCTTCACGGCAGCGCGCGCCCTCTGGCCAAAGCGCTGAAAATTACTTCAACAATAGAGTGTAATAAAAACCTTTTTGTAATAAATTCAAAAAATATTTGTACTGTATTTGTGTATACCACTATATATCCTAAGAGTATTCAGTGAGAATAAATATCCTCTCCAGTCATCTGTCAGGTTCGATCTCCGACAAACGTTTAAAGATCGCAAATAAATGATTTTTGAGCTACCCATTGAAGGGTTGTCGAAGAACCGAGTCTTTTAAAAAACCACAGAAGAATCAGAAAGGGATGTTTCTCAGGAGGACAGATGGAGATGCCTTGTGTATGGGACGATGTGCTTGTTAACTTATATAAGCTGATATAGCAAACATAATAACTTATTTTTTAATTAATTGTTAAGTTTTTACGCAGCTCTTTTAAAAGCAAGATAAACCTTTTTATCCTGTAAATAAACCTTTAATTTGTAAATATTTAGATTTTTTGTCACCTGCTTTATCGGGATGGTTTACCATCGTGTCGAAAACTGCCCTGTAGTGGTCAGCTTCTGGTGGAAAAATCTGCTTTAATCCGTTACCAGTTTTATGCAAGGGACAGTTTGTTTTTTGTTCTTGTATCCTCATTCCCCTTTGATAATAGGGCAGTTTTGTCTGATGAGATATATCTTGTTCTTAGCAAAATGTACCACATTTTCGACGAGATGGCAAAACACTTGGAGCGATAAAAAGTCGTTTAGAATGGTTGTGGAAAAATGAACGAAATCTCAAATTCCCAGTATCCATGGTTCAGTGGCCTCTATCTTCCTTTGCAGGGGTATCTACAATCAGGAATTGCAGATTGAAATAAGATGTATTACAATACTCCATCGTTTTTCCTTCCTTAATATATGCTCGGATGAGTATGTAAAAGCCATTTTCTTTTCCGATCAACTTATCAGCCCTTCAAGTGTTTTGACAAGATATCTCGTCCACGTTGTGGCTAGTTTTGTAATAGGACAGTTTTGCTTCGACGAGTTATCTCGTCCTTCGCAGCTAACCACATTTTGGACGATATATCTTGTCTCGAAACGTTGTTGGAAACACTCAATGGATTCGTAATCATTTCATTGCATATGGCTTGGGGGCGTATGTTTGTGTGTGAGAGTGAGTGTGTGGAGAGACAGTGAGTGAATGGTGAGTGAGGGTGTGTGAGAGAGTGAGTGGTGAGTGAGTGTGTGTGTGTGAGAGAGAGAGAGAGCGTGTGTGTGAGAGAGTGAGTGGTGAGTGAGTGAGTGTGTGGTGAGTGATTGAATGTGAGTGAGTGTGAGAGCCTGAGGATTGAGTGTTAGTGAGTGTGTAAGTTAGTGAGTGAGTGTGAGAGTGAGGGTGTGTGATTGAGTAATATAGTGAGTGAGTGAGTGAGTCAGTGAGTGATTGAATGTGAGTGGTTGAGTGAGTGAGTGACGAGAGAACTACCAATCTAGAACCTCTAAATTTCAACAATAAACCCTAAGTAAATTTTCAGTAATAGAAGATAATTTTTAAAAAGAATCTCAAATATCACTACTGTAAAACAAGACAACAATCAATGCTTCACTCTGCATTGAATCCTAGAAGAGACAAGCAAGAAGCGCACACTCCTGTCTGACTGATCCATTCTTGAGCATCACACACCTCTTTCTCCAATCTATTACTATGAATGAGTACATTGTAGCATTTATTACTGTACAAATTGGTTGGTGGTTTTTAGGGCTTTATGGCGCAAGGGCCATATTTGGCCATGCTATGCCAGACACAAGGCATGCAACATCAAGCAATAGACAGACACACACAGTGAAAGTCTTACTAACACAGAAGAGAGAAATGCACCTGACAGGAGTCGAATATGCGCTGCTTACAACTCGAAGGTTGCTAGCGCAGTGGGCATACCCACTGAGCCACATATTACTCTACAGGATACATCAATCTATTACTTAAAATTTTGTACCTGGAAGTGTTAAACAATTGGGACAGGAAGATTATTTCATTAGCCTGAAGTTTAGAAAAATCGAGTTGAGATAATTCCGGTTGACTGAATTCAATTCAGTCGAAATGAATTTCATTGCTTACCACTTAACTAGAACTTTCTCACAACCGGTCAAGAACTGAAGAACTTAAGAGTGGATTCGTAAAAAGAGGAGATAATTAAAAGGCGGTAAACCTCTAATACTGCTACTGTAAAACAACAATCAATGCTTTGAACTCTAAAAGAGGCGACAATCAAGAAGCACACATAAAAAGAAGCAATTGCATAGCTGTAGAAAAAAATGGCTCTGTGTCCCTTGCCACACTGATCCATTCTTCAGCATCAGACACCTCTTCCTCATGCCCCCACCTATGTGCCCCCCTCTCTTTCTTCGGTTCACTGTGACACTACAACCACGAACAGGTAGACCAGCTCTTTATTACAGGTATAACGGTGCTCCGATGCCTACTCTGTCCGCGGGGCATCAGGGCTGATGGAAGATTTTTTTTTACCTTCCAATCCTTTGTGGTCGGCGCTCCTCTTCCGCGTACTGAGTAATGGAGGTTTCGGAAACAGGAAACGCGTGTGTGGCTTTTTAGACCCTAAAAACAGATGAGTAGAAAACTGACGATCTGTAGTAAGGAGTATCTTTTAAAAACCTTCGTGATATGAGATAGCATTGGATGAGCTGAAGTCATGACCGATCATAAGTGGCCTATCAAATCAACGTTATTCGGTTTTTCGATTTCTGACATGCTGTATGTCTCCGTGCCATGTTTATGCAACATCTGCTGTATTCTGAAAGTAGCTGAATAACCCGACGTTGATCGGGTTTCAAATGACTGCGACAGCTAAAATATGACCGCGACATTTTCCTGTGTTTACACAAACTCTGTAAAACGTGTTTCCTACCGTGACAGCTAAAAACATGACCGCGACATTTCCACGTGTTAACTCATACACAAACCCTGCTTAACGTGTTTCCTTGTCCATGTACATTAATTGCAGAAAAGCAAACTTTAGATTTTAAAAATGGGGCTTGGAGGGGCACTTTTAGGACTACCTGTGTGCCAATTTTCATGGTTGTAGTAGATTGGTCTGAAGACAGGAAAGAAATAGCCTATGTTTTACGCAGTGGTCTAAAGTATAAGTGTACCAAATTTGGTGCGGATTGGTCAAATGGTGTAGATTTGTATAGAGAATATACACATCCATCCACATCCTTAATATATCTATCTATCTATATATGTGTGAAAATATAAATATATATATATATATATATATATATATACAGAGAGAGAGAGAGATTTGAGAGATGTCTATTTATAATTAATGCTATAACACCACACCCATTTGCTGTACCAAAATGTTCTCACAGAAGGTATTCATCCAACATAACATTTAAACTAGGATATTTGGTAGGTGTCCAGATACAAACTAGAATATTAGGCCTATCCTTAATATTAGTTAAGTATTGGGTTGATGCAAAAGTTCGCACCGTTTCTTTAACAAAAATTGAAGAAAACTCATTTTATTTACTGAAAATTGCATTGAAAATCAGTATAGTATGGGCCGTTTTATTCGATGACCTTTCTCATCTCTACGGTAGCTGCATCATCCCGCGCCCGTAGAAGTCCTGAGGTTTCTGGCTAAAGATCTGATCCAAGTGACAAAACTTTCTGTACCACTGAAGGTACGTGGAATCGTCAATGGCCCCCTCACCCTCCACGACACATAGTTTTCGCGTCATAGAAGCATTCTTGCCTTTTCGGAAATAAAACAGTCGATATGTCTAAAATGCTTCTTTTTTCTGCCCTTTAGAATGCTTAACACAATTTAAAAAACGCAACCCACTAACATACTTTTCCCCAAGTACCCGCTGAAATTGCCTCCTTCAAACAACATCAAAGCTTCAAATGTGTGAAGTAGATAACACTTTGGTTTTGCGATGCAGAGCCATCAAAACCGGGACGAACTTTTCCATCAACCCAATACATTGACGGCACGCGAAAACCAGAACTTATTTAACAACCCAGAGCAAAAAGAGCTAATATTAACACAGTTTTATTCAAAGTATCTCTCCAAGGTACTACCCATCAATCCTTAATGAAACGTAACAGGCGGTATATATAATTCGGCTTCCCTATAAGGTCTTTGATTACTCGATGACCAGACTATCGCTTTATTATTGCTTTTAGGTTCGACTTAGACACAAAATTACACCTTCCCAAAAGCAACAGAGAGGAAAAAATAAACGAAAATTTTCCCTACGTCTCACAATCTCGCCTGAAAGGTGTGAACTTGACGGTAGAGTGAGCAGATGAAAAGATGCTGGTGAAATGACTGATTCTTTTTCTTTCAGTCTGCCTTTTACGACTTGTAACACTTTGTTGTAGAATGTTGTAGAAACCACAGACGAGTGTCTAGAAAATTCTTTTGATAGGTAGATGCAGTGGATTTTTTAAATTTTTAAGCTATCCGGACACACTCTAGACTTTTTTTTCTTAATGTGGTACAGAAACATTTTAATGATATTTTTATGTTTAGTGTAACTAAACAATAGCATTGGGCTATAAATATTTAAAATATATTTTAAGAATTTTGTAAAAATGATAATTACGTATGAAATTTTAAGGAAAACTTCAAATGTGCTACATGAAAATCTATTCAGCCAATTTGAAAAATGATGTTACCATAATAAATTACATGCATTTTTCAGGGAATGAACTGGAATCAAAAGGATATTTAAATAAACAAAAATTTTACAAGCGATCGGAATATGTTTGATAGTTTTACAGTCCTATTTCTTGCCCATAATTTGGAAACTTTTCAACTCATCATAATTATACTTGTTCACTCACTAGACAACATTTTAAAGAACAAGTTCTTAAAGTTTTACGATAATCCATATATAACTTTTTGTGTTATAACATTTAAAGGGAGGAAGTAATGCAAAAATATTAATTTAGAGTAAAAAATAGTTGGAGTGTGTGTGTATCGTTTGAACTGTTTTGCTTTTAATGTTTGTGTAAACAATTTGTTCTTCACTTCTCTTTTTTATGTTCGCAGTATTTCCAAAAGAGGAACCATTTAAACATTTAAAAAACCTTTCTAAAATTATATTTGCAAAAAAAAATACGTTTTAATTTTTAAATTTTGACAGGTTTTTGGTCTTTGAATGGCCATTTCTGGTGTTGTTCATACCTACTTCTGGTTTTCCAAAACCTTGTTTTGGAATTTGTGATCAAAAATGACATTTTTAACGTGTTAGGTAATGGTAATGGTAATTTTAGTTAACGTCGTACTAGAGCAACACAACGGGCTATTGACGACGGTCCGGGATCAGTCCCATAAGGGAAAGATCCGAGGACAACACCTCGTAATTTTGAACCACGGTCAGATGACGAAGCAACACCTGAGCTGGCACCCCACTCTCCAAACTTCCACGCCAACCCATAGTGAGGACTTTCAGCCACGACAGATTTAAGGTGCACCAGCCGCCTCTACACCATACGTTTACAAACATCCATGCCCGAACCCGGATTCGAACCAGGAACCTTCCGATCTAGAGGCTAACACCTTAACCACTATACCGGTTGGTCGGCTTTAACGTGTTTGGATACCTTAAAAGAATCAGGAAAAGAAACAATTTCATTTTCGAAATGGTAGTAAAATTTACATCTCACTGGAGCAACATATGGGGTTATTTAAGATGTTCCAAGATTAATCCCGAATGAAAATATCTTTGTAAAACACCTCATAGTTTTTAACCACCATCTGATGACAAGATCAACAACTGAACAGGTACCACACCTCTCCAAACTTCCACACCACGCCAACGCGAGGACATTTGTGGACGCTACAAATTTATCACGAACAACTCCGACGTTGGGTTGGCGTGGAAGTTTGGAGAGTGGGGTGCCAGCTCAGGTGTTGCTTCGTCATCTGACCGTGGTTCAAAATTACGAGGTGTTGTCCTCGAATCTTTCCCTTAAGGGACTGATTCCGGACCGTCGTCAATAGCCCGTTGTGTTGCTCTGGTACGACGTTAACTAAAAATTACCATTACCATTACCACGAACAACTCCGGCTTACAAGACGGTTTTTGGTTGTGTTACGTTTTGAACTCACTCAAACCATCCGTTGCTAATCAGTTACTTTTCCAACCGGACTACCATGGCTCCTATTCCTAACAGGTGGTTCAAAATTACGTTGCGTTATCCTCGATTTTTAACTTAGGGGATTGATCCCTGACCGTCGTGAATAGCCCGTTGTCTTGCTCTTGTACGACGTTAATTTAAAATCATAAATTATCGATTCCTAACAGGGAAAGTAAACTTCATGTTATGGTCTTTCGCATTCTTATGTGTTTATTATTTTTTTATTTATTCACATGGTATAGGTGACAAAGCTAAATGTAGGTTAGAGTAGTGTTTTCACGGCGGAACGTATTCCAAACGTGACTTCACTTGACTTATTTTTTAATACATCAGCACGCCACTAATAAATCTTCCGAATAATAAATTTCGAATAGTTAATTCGGCCAAATAAATTTTTTTTAAACAAACGTCCACGGATTTCTGAATTTTCCAATGTCAATACGCAATTTACATCCCATCTGTCGAGTCTATGTCAAAATTTATCCTTGAATACACAAAATTTGTGTCCATTTAGAACAGCCTATTCAGGGTTATGAGTATGGACCGTTTGGACACTTCAATGTTGAGGAAGCTGAGTAGATAAACCATAGACTTGAAATTCAAGTTGACTCAGCGTAGCTATTGAGACGTAATGGTAATTTTAGTTTACGTCGTACTAGAGCAACACAACGGGCTATTGACGACGGTACGAGATCAGTCCCTTAAGGTAAATATCCGAGGACAACACCTCGTAATTTTGAACCACGGTCAGATGACGAAGCAACACCTGAACTGGCATCCCACTCTCCAAACTTCCACACCAACCCAACGTGAGGAATTTTGGCCACGACAGATTTAAGGTGCACCAGCCGCCTCTACACCATACGCTTACAAACATCTATGCCCGGACCCGGATTCGAACCAGGAACCTTCGGATCCAGAGGCTAACACCTTAACCACTATACCGGTTGGTCGGCGCTATTGAGATGAGCTGAAGAAAGTGTGATCAGCCATGTTGACTAGTATTTCATTCAGAATGATTCAGAAATTCACTTATTTGGCCTTTTTTATACCTTATCTCTTCGTTTGGCGATATAATATCATTTGATAGGGTAGATGTGTGAATGCGAATTTTTGAATGCGTCTAATGTGATGAAATCGCCAAAGTTTACTACTAATATATATATATATATTATATTTCATATGCTTATACTTTAGAACACTGTGGGAAACGTAGGCTATTTTTTTCCTGCCTTCAGATCAATCTGTAGCCCTAAAAATTGGCAAGTCCTAAAAGTGCCTCTCGAAGTCTCATTTTTAAAATCTAAAGTTTGTTTCTCTGCAATAAATGGGCATGGACAAGGGAAACACGTTCTACAGGGTTCGTGTATCTGAGTTAACACAATTAAATGTCGCTGTCATACTTTAGCTGTCGTGATAGGAAACACGTACTACACGGTTTGTGTATTTCAGTAAACACGGGAAAATGTCGCCGTTATATTTTAGCTGTCGCGATCATATTTGAAACCTGAGCAACGCCGGGTTATTCAGCTAGTGATCAAGAAACGGAACAGTCAGTTGATGAATCAATAGATGGGCGTCTTCTTCTGCCCTTTAGACGAATCAAATGATGAATGTTAGGTTCCACCCAGCAGACTAAATAGTGCAAGTGTGACGTTGCTACTAGTTTTGATCACATCATCCCGGGCAAACACAAAAGGGGTTAAAATCAGTACACACTCAACTTTAATACTTAATCCATGAGGTAAACAGATGGTGAGTATGATAGGTTAATAATAATATTAGTTCAATTGCAGGTAAATATGAAAACCTTCAAAACAGTTAGTAATAATGGCTAAAAGTAAAAGATGATTAATGGCCAATTCGGTGGATCAAGATAACCAGCATCATCAGAAGGGCCAACTTAAGTGTGTGGAGAGTAGGGGATGGGGTGCCACCTCAGGTGTGACCTCGTTATCTGACCGTGGTTCAAAATTACCATGTGTTGTACTCTGATCTTTCCCTTCGGGTTTGATACAAACCATCGCCAGTTATGTTTCTCCACACCGCAACGTTAATAAAAACGTACCTAAACTCTACGGAGCTTTAAAGTAATGAATGATATTTCCTGTAGATTTATATACAATATATCACAAACGAATGTACGAAGTCCAGTTCCGAAGTCACGAAACTTAGTTGGCACGCAAGTTGGGTTAGTGTGGAAGTTTGGAGAGTGGGGTGCCAGCTCAGTTATTGCTTCGTCATCTGACCTTGGTTCAAAATTACGTGGTGTTGTCCTTGGATCTTTCCCTTAGGCGATTGATCCCGGACGGTCGTCAATAGCCCGTTGTGTTGCTCCAGTGAGATGTTAATTTTAAAAATATCTAATTCTGTACTATTATAATAGGAAGTGTTTTTCTGTGTCTCTGTACGCATTGTCCTGACGAATCTATGTCATTTACAATAATGAAATTTGGCACACAGGTAGTCTGTAAAAAATATCTAATTCTGTACTATTATAATAGGAAGTGTTTTTCTGTGTCTCTGTACGCATTGTCCTGACGAATCTATGTCATTTACAATAATGAAATTTGGCACACAGGTAGTCTGTAAAAAATATCTAATTCTGTACTATTATAATAGGAAGTGTTTTTCTGTGTCTCTGTACGCATTGTCCTGACGAATCTATGTCATTTACAATAATGAAATTTGGCACACAGGTAGTCTGTAAAAAATATCTAATTCTGTACTATTATAATAGGAAGTGTTTTTCTGTGTCTCTGTACGCATTGTCCTGACGAATCTATGTCATTTACAATAATGAAATTTGGCACACAGGTAGTCTGTAAAAAATATCTAATTCTGTACTATTATAATAGGAAGTGTTTTTCTGTGTCTCTGTACGCATTGTCCTGACGAATCTATGTCATTTACAATAATGAAATTTGGCACACAGGTAGTCTGTAAAAAATATCTAATTCTGTACTATTATAATAGGAAGTGTTTTTCTGTGTCTCTGTACGCATTGTCCTGACGAATCTATGTCATTTACAATAATGAAATTTGGCACACAGGTAGTCTGTAAAAAATATCTAATTCTGTACTATTATAATAGGAAGTGTTTTTCTGTGTCTCTGTACGCATTGTCCTGACGAATCTATGTCATTTACAATAATGAAATTTGGCACACAGGTAGTCCTAATGTTTAGTGATTTTTGTGTGTAGCGCCCGAGTTTTAAAATTTAATCTAGAACATTTCAAAATTAATTTATTAGTTTTTTTCACCTATCTTCTCTCCGGAATGTGACGTCATTGAAAAAGGAGGGGATTTTGCGATTTTCCACCGCTGACGTCACAAGCGTTTTTCGTCCAAATGCCTTTGAAACCATGCCAAGTTGCCTGTGTTCGTTTGCGATGCAAACCAAATGGGAATACGTAGCTATCATTGGGGGTCGGCAAGCGTCAGCGAGCAATGTTCACACCAGACTCCACAAAAAGAACTGTCACTCGCAACGCCGTGGTGATCACGTAATGAGTAGTACCTAATACCCTGATGATGATAGAAATTTAGTTCGCATTATCAGTAATTTTCATACTTCACTATTTCGTCATAAGGATATGTGTTTGTATAATCACGAGCATTTATCCTGGCGATGTCCGGAATATTTATTCTTAAATTTTTCATGATTTCAATGTTTTTTCCGTGTCCATTACTGGACCTTCTTTCACCATGAAACCTTAATCAACCATAACCCAACAACCCAATGTTTCCTAGAAACTATTTGTATATGTTTGATCAGGATGAAAGTATTTTTTCAACAGAAGTGGCGAATTGAACTCTTCTTAAAACAACATTAGGATGGGCGAAAGTATACAATCGTTCCATCTGAGCTTCTTTGATTGATGTAGGCGTGTACGTTAAAACAAGTTACAGAAATGCAGAGAAAACAACATGATCTAGCCTGAAGACCAAACATATAATATTTAGATTTGGTCGGTCACACACATCCGCCGGTTTCTTGTGTACTTGAAAAGATTAAACAAGGACCACACCTTAAACTTTCGATTCGTATTTGTGATACAGTGGTTTTATGAAACTGTTTTAAAAATGTGAATGAAGTTATTTATTTAAGAGTAGGCTCATTTCCCTTTGCTAACACATTCACTAAACCCTCCAAGTGGTTTCGATGAGATCCCTCGTCCATCACGATCGGGTCGAGTTCGTGAATGACGAAATATCTCGTCCAACAAGACCCCTCTGGTCAGTAACAAAATAGAACTTCAAGACAAAATTACCCCATTAATCCAAGGTAATTGGTAATTTTTAGTTAACGTCGTACTAGAGCAACACAGGCTATTGACGAAGGTCCGGGATCAGTCCCTTAAGGGAAAGATCCGAGGACAATACCTCGTAATTTTGAACCACGGTCAGATGACGAAGCAACACCTGAGCTGGCACCCCACTCTCCAAACTTCCACGCCAACCCAACGCGAGGACTTTCGACCACGACAGATTTAAGGTGCACCAGCCGCCTCTACACCATACGTTTACAAACATCCATGCCCGGACCCGGATTCGAACCAGGAACCTTCCGATCTAGAGGCTAACACCTTAACCACTATACCGGTTGGTCGGCCCCATTAATCCAAGAGAGAATAGGTAATGAAAATGGGAATTTAACTTTCGTCATACTAGAGCACCACAACGGACTATTAAAAACGTGCGGGGATCAGTTCCATAAGGGAAAGATCCGAGGACTACACCACTTAATTTTGAACCATGATCAGATGACGACCAAGAGAGAAAAGAGCCGCGCTATCCCGGTTGAAAGAGTAACAGATTAGCAACCGGAGAGTTACGAGTTCGAATCCAGCCAAAGACCATCGTGTACAAAGGGGGATGGTGCACGTTCAATCTAGCGTGGCCTCAAATGCCCTCACGTTGGTGTAGTGTGGATGTTTGCAGAGTGAGGGGTCAGCTCAGATGTTGACTTCGTCATCTGACTGTGGTTCAAAACAACGTGCCGTCGTTCTTGAATCTTTCACGTTGGGATTGATCCCGGACCGTCGCCAATAGTCCGTTGTCTTACTTCAGTGCGATGTTAATCAAAATGCCTACCTACCCTTCGGTATAAACATCTTTCCACATCAACCAAAGGACCGCGTTAGGCCCAGTTGGAATTGGTAATTTTTGGTAATTTTTTTAGTTAACGTCGTACTAGAGCAACACAACGGGCTATTGACGACGGTCCGGGATCAGTCCCTTAATGGAAAGATCCGAGGACAACACCTCGTAATTTTGAACCACGGTCAGATGACGAAGCAACACCTGAGCTGGCACCCCACTCTCCAAACTTCCACGCCAACCCAACGTGAGGACTTTCGGCCACGACAGATTTAAGGTGCACCAGCCGCCTCTACACCATACGCTTACAAACATCCATGCCCGGACCTGGATTCGAACCAGGAACCATCCGATCTAGAGGCTAACACCTTAACCACTATACCGGTTGGTCGGCAGGCACAGTTGGAAGAGCAACGGATAAGCAACCAGAGTGTTGCGATTTCGAAACTAGGTCCAGTCAAAGACCGTCGTGTACACGGGGGCTGGTGCGCGCTAAATCTGTCGTGGCCTCAAAAGTCATCAAAGTGGAAGTTTGGAGAGTGGGGTGCCAGCGCATGTGTTATTCTCGTCACATTACCGTGGTTCGAAATTACGAAACGTTGTCCTTTTGTTTTTGCCTTTGAGGATTTTGCAGTCTCTTAACGCCTGCACCAAAATATACGTCATCTGACCGTGATTCAAAATTACGAGGTGTTGTCCTCGAATCTTTCTCTTAAGGAACTGACCGTAGTCAATAGCCCGTTGTGTTGCTCTAGTACGACGTTAACTAAAAAATTATCAATTACCCGGACACGATTTTCCAAACCCTCATAGGTACTACAACTGGGGGCGGGGCTAACCGTAACGGCCAATGATCGCGAGCGCTGGATAGGAATCTCCTTCACTACGCTAAAGACAACTGAAATCCTATCTGATCCTGTTTGCAGTGTAATAAATGAAACATGTTAAATAATTTTTCTGTTTTCTTCTTTTCTTTTCAGATCCATGGCTATGGGAGGGTAGAGGTGGGAGCCGAAAATTGTATCATTTTATTATATAAGTTAATAATTATATTAAGTTAGTGTTTTATGTGTGCTTTTTGTTAATCAGAATGGTCCTAAACCAGGGGTGGAAACGACACCATCATCCTAAAGCAAAGGGGACGGCAGAGGGGCGGGAAAATATCAGCTGGTAGTGAGTTCAGGAGTGGTTCTTAGATTATTTATATAAAATCAACGGAAGCTTGGAAAAATATAAAAAGGGTATTAAAAATTAGGAAAAGTAATTTAGAATCAAAAGGAATTAAATTGGAATTAAAAAAAAATAATTTGAAGGATCTAAAAATTATTTCGTTAGCTGGGTTCGAACTCCTTTGCGGCCGACGCCAAACTGAAGGTAGGTGACTTCAGCTATTAGGCCATCGATGCTTCAGGAAAAAAAAGCTCTTTAAAAGAAGACATCATTTTATATTTGGTTGATTTCAGTCTCATTGGCCGTTATGGTTAGCCCCGCCCCCAGTTGTAGTATCTGTGAGGGTTTGGAAAATAGCATCCCGGACCGTCGTCAAAAGTCCGTTGTGTTGCTCTAGTACGACGTTAACTAAAAAATTACCAATTACCAAAATATATGCAATATTCCATTCCAATCACGAAATATTCAGAATAATGTAGACGGAAACATGAATTCTTGAAATTTGTCCTTACAACACAACACTGAAATCTATAAAAAGTCTTCCTTTCAATATAACTCTTATAGTGTAATGGCAATGGTAATTTTAGTTAACGTCGTACTAGAGAAACACAACGGGCTATTGGCGACGGTCCGGAATCAGTCCCTTAAGGGAAAGATTCGAGGACAACACCTCGTAATTTTGAACCACGGTCAGATGACGCTCTTATAGTGTAGCTCAGACTCTCCAAAACAAATATTTAGCATGGTGTGGACTTTGGAGAGTGACCTCATCATCTGACCTCGCGTGGAGTGACCTCGTCATCTGACCGTGGTTCAAAATTACGTGGTGTTATCCTCGGTAATTGGTAATTTGGTAATTTTAGTTAACGTCGTACTAGAGCAGTACAACGGGCTATTGAAGACGGTCCGGGATGAGTCCCTTAAGGGAAAGATCCGAGGCCAACACTTCGTAATTTTGAACCATGGTCAGATGACGAAGCAACACCTGAGCTGGCACCCCACTCTCCAAACTTCCACGCCAACCCAACGTGAGGACTTTCGGCCACGTCAGATTTAAGGTGCACCAGCCGCCTCTACACCATACGCTTACAAACATCCATGCCCGAACCCGGATTCGAACCAGGAACCTTCCGATCTAGAGGCTAACACCTTAACCACTATACCGGTTGGTCGGCGGTGTTTTCCTCGGATCGGCATTGAACACTGACCGTTGCCAACAGCCCGTTGTAGTGTTCCAGTGTGAATTTAATTAATCACTTACATACTTACTCTAAACGTTGATCAATGGGGATATTTTGCGAACGGTCATTCTTCAGTCACTCTAAAAGTGTTATTTCTAGAGATGCCGGAATGTTGTACAGCTAGCCTGCAATTCCTCTGCCACTGCAACAACTCAGTGTACAGTGATTTTATTTTCTTTAGGAAGATATTGGTAACACGGAATGTGATTGCATACAGATATATAGCTCTGCAATCCCAATATTTCATTACAATTCATGCCCATAAAAAACGCGTAGAACTGTGAAGCTTGCATACCAGTCACGCTTCGTTGATATAGAATAATATTGGAAATAGTTGGTGACGCGAATGAAACTTTTATATTCTAATAAGTTAAAGAACTTATTAGAATGCAATTGCTGTGTAATCTTACATGTTAAGGAACATGTAGGGACCTCAGGTCGTCCAAAGGAATTCGAACAGATCATTACATGAGTGACGCATGATTCTGTTATTTACATAAGACATGTCTCTTTTTGAGATTCCTCTTTAAACTTAATATTTAAATTCTCATTAGTGGAGCTTTACGTTTTACAAATAAAATTCACAATGGAATTCTTTTCTGATGACATGATGCAAGGTGTATGTTTGAGAATGCGATTACGAAATCATGATTCGATGAGCTAATGTAGTTTTGGTTCTGTGTTTATCAATTGCCCAACATTCTGTTGAAATTTGCTACTACTTCGACCGAAAATAGAATACTAATAACAAGGAAAGCCATAGCTTGCAGACGAGAAACGTCAGATCAACGATTGGTCCCTTGTAATTGTGATCGTAGTAAATGTTTTGTGTTTAAATGCAGTTTTAATTCCATTGTAGATTCTACACGCACAATTTAAAAATACAGTCCATTTATGAACTTTAAAAGACATTTGGGTCCTTGAACAGAATTGAAGCGGAAACAGTGTTCATTTTATTTTGCTCTCAAGAGAAAAGATTGACAGCACTATAGGATTGGAGTTAAATAAAGTTCTGCAATCCAATATTTCATATTGATATCATTTTCAACAAGTACATAAAACAGATATGAAATGCCATAATAGTTGAGTACAGTTGCAAACTGGCTCATATTATCCGTTTGGTAGTTTGTATTTTTTATCGTGCTTGGCCATATTTAACGTACTGCGACAGTTACCTGAGATATTGTATCCAGTAACGGATCTGTAATTTGACGATTGGTTCAAAATTATGTGGTGTGTCTCGTATATTTCCTTTTAGGTTATGATCTCGGAACTTCGACAATACCCCGTTCTGTTGCTGCAGTGTGGCCTTAATTAGATACCAGTCTACCTGACTGTATTTTATGTAATAGTAGTCACCCTATAACGGCTCATTATGCAGACACTTGCGCTGCATTAAATAATTGTAGCAGTGGGTTGATTCAAAAGTTCGTCCCGTTTTTCTGAAGAAAAATTATTCTTCTTACTAAAAATTACATTTAATCTGCATAGTATGTGCAATTCTGTTCGATGACCTTTCTCCGTATCTCCGGTAGCTGCATCGAGAGTGGGGTGTCATCTCAGGTGTTGCGTCGTCATCTGACTGGTTCAAAATTACGTGGTGTTGTCCTCGTATCTTTCCCTTTGCGACCGTCGTCAATACCCGTTGTGTTGCCCGTGCGACGCTAATTAAAAATTATCGATTATCCTTTCCCAAAAAATACCGGTAGCTGCATCCTCCCGAGCTCGTAGAAGTACTGAGGTCTCCGGCTAAAAAACGGATCCAGAGGACGAAACTTTCTGAACCTTTTACGGCACTTGTCAACACCACCCTCACCCTCCACAACACATATCGTTTGCTTCTGAAATTCGCGTCTATTCGGAAATAAGAAAACATAGGATGTCGAAAATGCTCTTCATTTTCCGCCATTTTCAATGCTTTACAATATTTAAGAAACGCAAACGAATAACACAATTGTTTTCCCAATTACTCGCAGAAATTCCTTCTTTCCAACAACATCAAAACTTGACACGTGTGAACTAGATAACACTTCGGTTGTGCGATGCAGTAAGGATTGCCAGAAGATAAATATCAGAAAAGAGAACATTTGGTTAAATTATTTTGAAAAAAAGAGGACAAAAAGAGAATCGGAAAAGTGAAAATCCAGAGATTTTTTAACTTCTTCCAAATGAGTGTTCAGTCACTTGAAAAGCTTTCGGGAAAAATTACTGACAAGATTATGACTCAAAATTCATGGATGTGAGACTATACCACCTACAGAATTCTATATCCAACCTGTTTAGAATTTCGATTAATAAATGAACTACAACCAATATTAGATTCTTTTAACTTTATCACATAAACAAACACAAAATTTTTAATTTAACATTGGGCCGAACTATTACAACTACTGACAAACAACACAAGTAAATGATACACCAACATCTAATAACTCACAGAACTCTCGTCTGCAATCATAGTTGAGTTAATGACTTCGATTTAAAGCTAAAAATAAAGGTGACTAGGTTAGAAACGCGATTTCCTTCCAAACTAAAAAAAAAAAGGCTGTAAATCGTCTGTCTTACTATTCATTCTGATATAATAAGAACAATATTCGTATAATTCTAACACGAATTTAAATTCTCATTGGTTATCTATTTAATCTCCTAATGAGAAGTTCCAACATGGAGCTCAATATACACTAGAGGTTGAACTACATATTATACGTTTTGATGGCGTTTTAATAATACGTACGATTTTCGTACAATGTACTAGATCTAGTACGTATTTGAATAGCTGTGATTCACATAACGATATAGAAAGCAATGTGAATATATTAACGCATAAAGTTTGAAATGGAATTTATTATATATTTATAATATATTTTAACACAATCCGAAATAATGAACAAAGAGCACAAAAAGTGAACACCCAAAAAAAGAGGACATAAAAATATACGACTTAAAAAAGAGAATGAAAAAAATATCCGAGTAGAGAAAGAGGACATGTTCTCTTTAAAAGGGATAGTCTGGCAATCTTTGATGCAATGCCATCTAGCCGTTGACGATTCCACGTAAAAGGTCCAGATAGTTTTGTCACCTGGATCAGATCTTGAGCCAGCAATATCAGAACTTGCATGAGCGCGGGATGATGCAGCTACTAGAACGATGGAGAAAGGTCGTGGAACAAAACGCCATATACCATAACGATTAAAATGTAATATTTAAAATAATTTTTCTTCAATTTGTTTCAAATAAACGGAACGCGAACTACTGCATCAACACAATAATAGAGTACCGGAAGCATTGGGAAATCCAGATTGGGAATTATGTAAAGTCAAGTGCCTGCCATTCGTATTTGACACAAATCGGATGGCTTATAACTAGGGTTACCAACTTTTTCTGAGACAATTTCTGGATATCTTGAGCAAAACTGAAATATTCATATCGTCAAAAAATATGCTAAAGGTCGTTTGTCTAAGAGCTGCATTTTTCAGAACCAAATCTAATTTTTCCTTACTTGATTCTATTTTTATGTACTTTAGATATTGTTCTTAGTTTACTGGATCAGCTGATGACATACGAGATTTTGCAACCGGGTTGAACTCACAAAATGCCACATATAGCAAAAAAAAAGTATATTTTTTAACATACGATCTTTTGTACTTAGAGTAACGATTTATAGTATTGGCTTGGAATTGTAAGAGGAACTGACGTTTGAACGACACGAAATCATGTGCAATAGAAGGAATTATTTTGGAGTGTATGAGATAGTGGTCGATAGAGCTTTCTCTGGAATTCCGGGACAGTTTGACATTCAACCGAGATTCTGGACAGCAACTTGAATTCCTTATAACTGATCCGATAGGATGACAGTTAATTTTGAAACTATTGAGTGCAACTATTTTAGGTTAAAAGGTTGTTGACACAAAACACAATCGCAGGCTAATACAGCTCAGCAATCCCAATATTTCACTATTGGTTTCAACCGAACATTAAACTTGAACCCTGAAAAACGTGCACTTAGTATGCTCAGGAATTTTTATTTTCAGACAAATTAAACGATGGGTGAAATCTTAATTTCACAACAAAGAAAGCCGACCGACATTTCGCATTGAGAGAGGCGAAGAAAAAAAAGCAAAAGCGCACCGAAGCATTCTTTGAGGTGAAATCGTCGCCGAGATTTCACGATTAAAAAAATAATAAAAAAACCAAGCCATCGACGAAACATCTGCCACCGATCGCAGCGCCCCCTCCTTCCCCCCTTCCGTAGCCCACCTCTTCCCGTTATGACGGCTGTTGACCCCGGAATGAGCTCGCGCGCGCAAAAACCAAAATGGCGGCCGGAGTCACGTGACTTCGATGGATTCAAGTTCAGGGCCAGCAGCTGATCTGCAGGTAGTCGGCTCGTGACTTCAGAAGGAAAGAGCAGCATCTTCTTCTCGCTCTTCCCCTCCCTCGCAACTTAAGTGAAGTGACAGGAGTGTGCTTTTTCGGAAAGAGAACTTCTTCTTTTAGAATCTTGCAAGTGGAACAGTGTTTTCCTTCCTTCTCTTCTTTTTTGTTCGAGATCAACGCCGGCTTTTTTTAAAACTGCCGCGCTTGAGCTAGTGTTGCTGGTTTTATTTATTCGTTGAAAGTCGATTTCGATTGTTCGTCGCCTGCAACAATGATTGAGTTTTCCAAGAAGAGTTTCGGGATATGTGCTGGCATCGCAGTTTTTATCGTCTGCTTGCAAAACGCTGCTGCGAATGGTGAGTAATGTTTTGGGTTCTTTTATTCAACAAACCTTGTCCGACGATCTTTTTTAAGATTGTGAACTTTCTAAACTTTTCAGAGTTTTAAAACTCGTGCAATTTTTTTTATGGATACGTATTTTATTGAGATCTAGTTGATCGTTTCCGGAATTCCAAACCTGAATTTTATACTAATTTAAATTCATGATAGTGACTAAATTTAATTAAATTTCCTTTTGAAAATTAATTATTCTTCTTTCTTAAATATTACACAACACAGCGACTGAAATACGAATAATGAAAGTTAGTTCCGTTCAAAACTATAAAACTACCAAATAAAATTGTGTTTATACGAATTCTAACTCCCCTACATTTTACGAAATTTATTAAAGATGTATAAAATATTAATATTTTTATTCGCGTAGTCAGTAAATTCTTTAAAAAAAAAGTATCTAACGACAAGATTACATTTGGGACGACCAGCACTGTCCAATTGTTTTAAAATTAGTTTTGTCCGGATTATTGCTCGATTTTGTCGATATGTTAGTATTCTCATGCGCTAATGTTAGTATTCTTAAGCTTCTAATAAAATTTATTCATAAAGATAGTTCTCTGAATAGTATTAAGGCTATATATGTATTAACAATTGCATAGGAGTTAGTATTTTTAGTAGAATTTGCTGTTTCTAAATTTTAATGGATTAAAAAGAATTACTGACATTTTAAACTCTAATTCCTTTTATTGGTTTAAGCATTATAATTTCCTATGTTAATTTAAAAATGACAATTCATTGTTTTGTTTTCAAATTTATTCGAAAAATGTATTAAGATTTGCTTTTTTCATTTCAATATCAAATTATCGAACTGAAAACAGAGAAACTTTTAAAATTACATAAAATAATTTTTAAGATTCATTATTGGATATTTCTAGTTATTATATTTTACTATCCTGATGGTGAAAATTGAAATTAATAGTTACAGAATTCAATATTCTGGTTTAAAATATTGCATGGATTCGTGCAAAACTTGTGTTACCCCTATTTTAACTGTTTTTAAATTTTTAAATGAATGCTTCTACTGCTATGTTTTGCTTATGTACACATCAACTGAAACTTCCACTAGAATATCTCCATATCAAAAATGGATTCAGTCACTCTAACTGTGTTTTTTTCTCGTTTAGTTTAACGCTATTTCCACGAGGTGTAGTGTAGCTTTTTCCCCACACACACACAGCAGATATAACTAAACAACCACTTTATTGGTTGATAGAAACCTAGGTAAGATTCTATTGGTCAAGAAAGTCAAAACTAGATAGAAGTCCTGCAGGGAAGATTGCAGGTGGCGGATCTATGCTTGTGAATCCCCCCTCACGGGTTAAAACTATCTCTTAATCGTCCAAGTGGTTTCGACGAGATACCTTGTTCTTAAAGATCTGGCAAATTTCGCAAAACCAGGATATTTCGTCACATGGGGGAATTGTATCAACAAGAACGGATCACCTTTTGCAATATTAAGGGAGAGAGCTTCTTAGCGTACACTACTTTCCATTGTAGTCTACCCTTGAGTTGAGACAGTCCATGGATTTACTAAAACAGACTACTCTTGGGAGCATCTCCTTTAAGGTATATCCGAACGCGTCGAAAATATCCTTTTGGACCAAAAATTCCAAAAAGGTCTTTGATCTAATTATATAAAGTATTTATTTGACTTTCCAAAATATATTTTATTTTTTTCCTAAGCTATTGATGGATTCTCGTAAAACTTTGAGAACTAGTTCTTTATAATATTGTCTAGGGAATGAACTAGAATAATTATGCTGGGTTGAGAGTTTTAGATTATGGCCATTTATAACAGATTCATTTTACGAACGATAGTAAAAATTTTCTTTAAGTATCCTTTTGATTTTAGGATACTTAGGGATTACCAAGAAAAAGTTTATTTTGGTAGCATCATTTTTCAAATTGGCTGAATAGATTTACATTTGGCACGTTTGAAGTTTTTGACAAGTTTCTTTAAAATTTCACACACAACTACCATTTTTACAAAATTGTTAAGATATATTTTAAATATTTATAGCCCAATGTGCTATTCTTTAATAACACTAAACATAAAAATATCATTGAAATGTTTCTATACTACATTACGAAAAAATGGTCTCGAACGTGTTCAGATACCTTAAGTGTACACAGACCCAAATTACCAGAGCGGTCTTTACTTTTCACATGGGATTTACTGTCTTTAGTAAACACAGAGGTCGCACTTCTGAGATACCCAAGCTGTCTCTTTCTTCTTTCCGTGTGTCACTACTCTAACCAGAGGTTGCGCGTTCGAATCCAAATAAAGACCGTCTTGTTAAAAGGGGGGCTGGTGCATGTTAAAATCTGTCTTGCCCTCAAATGTCCTCACGTTGGTGTGTGGTGCGGAGTTTTAGAGAGTGGGGTGCGAGCTCAGGTGTGAACTCGGCATCTGATCATGATTCGATATCAAGTCGTGGTGTCCTCGGATCCTTCCCTTCGGGTTTATCTAAAGGATGTTTTACTGGAAACTGAAGCTGCGGTTCTGCCATCATGCTAGAAATCCATGCCTGCAAGTTCATGTATTCAAACCAAAATAAATCTAATTCTTTGTTGTGGATATCAGAATATATAGCCGATCAACCGGTATAGTGGTTAAGGTGTTAGCCTCTAGATCGGAAGGTTCCTGGTTCGAATCCGGGTCCGGGCATGGATGTTTGTAAACGTATGGTGTAGAGGCGGCTGGTGCACCTTAAATCTGTCGTGGCCGATAGTCCTCACATTGGGTTGGCGTGGAAGTTTGGAGAGTGGGGTGCCAGCTCAGGTGTTGCTTCGTCATCTGACCGTGGTTAAAAATTACGAGGTGTTGTCTTCGAATCTTTCCCTTAAGGGACTGATTCCGGACCGTCGTCAATAGCCCGTTGTGTTGCTCTAGTACGACGTTAACTAAAAATTACAATTACCAATTACCCGGACCGTCGTCAATAGCCCGTTGTGTTGCTCTAGTACGACGTTAACTAAAATTACCATTACCATTATCAGAATATATATTTTATTTATGATTAACATAAAATTAATGCTTGCTTAATGTAACGCCACTGAAATTTACTATTTTATATAAAATTATTGTTACTAAATTTAAAGAGGAAAAGGTTAAAATCTTGGTCGAACTAGTAATCAAACTCTAAAAGCATAAAAAGGATTAAGATGATAGGAATGGTCGCTAGATAAACTCTAGTAGTTTTGAAAATTTATAATAAAGATGAAAACAAGATGAGAAAAATTATCAGTAGTCAGACTCTAAAAGCTTCAAAAAATTACGCATTTAAACGAACGCTAGATGATAAAAGTGGTTGGTAATAAAACTCATAGGCCCGCTTATCATGGGAACATTGAACGGAGAAACGTAGTGTAAAATGTTCATTTCAACGAGGTTGCTTTTAGAGTTAGCAGATATTTTTCGAGAAAGTAAATGTTCTGAGAAAATCTCCGAACTTTAAAATTTGGAATATTCGAGAATGTTCTATTTAAAACCTCATTTATCAGGATATTGTAATTTACTGATTGCAGAAAATGAAGAACCTTACGCTTATTTTATTTATCATTCACAGTATATGCAAATAAAATGTTTTTATAAATTATTTATAAATGTTAGTTTTAATTGAAATTCATGCGACATTTTTTATCTATTACTGTCAATGCTGCTGCTACGGTGAAATCCTAAGATATAAGCTATACCCATGTTTTATATATAACCATAGTTTTGAAAATAGTTGTGCAGAGTACACATTAAATTTAGCGGATGAGATATTTAGGGTGTGTTAAGGCAAAACGGTATAAGTCAAAAAACTAATAAATTTTTCTAGAGATAATTTTGATTTATTGTACCTTCTAACGTATCCACACACATTATAAATCAACCTAATCATTTCAATCATCATTTATATCTCTGCTTTTATACAAATTTGCTTACACAAATTTTTATCAAATGAAAGGTAGTTTTTTTTTAATGTGCTATTTACTGATCTCAATTTGAACTTTTTATTACCTTATACTGTTTTAATAAACAAACTAGATACATTAAGAGATAATTCTGAGAATGAACTCGGAAACTGTTTAAATACTGTCAAAAAAAATAATTAGCACTTCGAGCAAAATTGTTCAGAAGTGCACATAACAAATATAACTGATTTGTTAATTTTTTTTTCTTTATTTCTAATTTTAGTCACAGAAATTCAGCATTTTTATACTTGTTATTTTCAATGACCTCTTAATTAAAATTCTCAATTATTCTCCTCTTGAAACAATTCTCTTGATTATTCTCCTGCAGAACTCGTAGCAGAAGAGTGTTCCGTAAAACGATTTGTACAAAAATTGTGTTTACTTAGTAGGGGGTAGGTAGTTGAATCAATGTCACACTAGAGCAACACTATGGGCTATGGGTGACGGTCAGGGATTCATTCCAAAGGGAAAGATCAGTTGACAACACTTCACAATTTCAAAACACGGTCTGAATGACGAGGTCAACATCTGAGCCGATAAACCACTCTCCAAACTTCCACATCGCGCCAACGTAAGGACATTTGAGGTAACCACAGATTTAACGTCCCCCAGTCCTCACGTACACAACTATCTTTGGTTGGACGTAGTTTCGAACATGCAACCCTCCGGTTACTAATCCTCCATTCTATCAACGTCGACCAACCGGTATAGTGGTTAAGGTGTTAGCCTCTGGATCGGAAGGTTCCTGGTTCGAATCCGGGTCCGGGCATGGATGTTTGTAAGCGTATGGTGTAGAGGCGGCTGGTGCACCTTAAATCCGTCGTGGCCGAAAGTCTTCACGTTGGGTTGGCGTGGAAGTTTGGAGAGTGGGGTGCCAGCTCAGGTGTTGCTTCGTCATCTGACCGCGGTTCAAAATTACGAGGTGTTGTCCTCGGATCTTTCCCTTCAGGGATTGATCCCGGACCGTCGTCAATAGCCCGTTGTGTTACTCTAGTACGACGTTAACTAAAAAATTACCAAATTATCGAGAGGCCGACCAATTGGTCTGGTGGTTAAGATGTTAGCCTCTAAATCGGAAGGTTTCTGGTTTGAATCGGGTCAGTGCATAGATGTTTGTAAGCGCATGATGTAAAGAAAGTCCTCACGTTGGGTTGGTGTGTAAGTTTGGAGAGTGTTTGCCAGCTCAGGTGTTACCTCATCTGACCGTGGTTCAAAATGACGTGGTGTTGCCATCGGTTCTTTCCCTTAGTGAATTGATCCCGTACCGTCGTCAATAGCCCGTAATGGTTATCAAAATTGGATTATTCGAGCTCGCAACCGTCCGGTTTATAGTCCATAGGTCTTCCAACCAGGCTACCCTACTTATCCGTGATTCCATCAACTGTGGGCTTCAGCTGATCCTTCGATTAATGACTGTAGTTATTGAGAGTGTTGCGGATAAAAAGCAATACGACACCATTCCGAAATTGAGCGGTAATTTGGTAATTTTTAATGAACGTCGTACTAGAACAACACAACTGGCTATTGACGACGTTACGGAATAAATCCCCAAAGGGAAACAATCCGAGGGCAACACCGCGTGATTTTGAACCGAGATCAGATGACGAGGCAACACCTGAGCTGGCACCCCACTCTCCAAACTTCCACACCAACCCAACTTTAGGACTTTCAGCCACGACAGATTTGAGGTGCACCAGCCGCCTCTACACCATACGCTTACAAACATACATGCACTGACCCGGATTCGAACCAGGAACTTTCCGATCTAGAGGCTTACACCTTAACTACCAGACCGGTTGATAAGCTCGGAAATTGAGCGACACTCCAAGGATTGAAAAGATCGAGAGACGAAACAGATTTCGAAATAAAAATCAAAGTGTTTCCCTTTCCTCTGTATTGGGCCCAGCTGCTTCCAGAACCAAATGATTCTACAGCCTACACAAACCGAACATGTCCCAAGTGTACAAACCTCCGTGTTTCGGACCCGTCGTAAATATCGCTTTCATCCCTTTCAATGCATCGCATTCAGATAACCGGGATCCATTGTATTCGCACTGCCCATCGAAATTTTTATCACCATGATCAACAAACGGCGCTTCCGAAAGCGAAACTATCCCAACAAACAAGTATCGCTTCGGTTTCCGGGATACAACGTACCGGAAGTGTTGGAATGGAAAGTTTGCGGTATCCATGGCGATGATTGTTGTGGAAGAGCGTGTTGTGGAAGCGCCGCGATATTGCTTTCAACACGTGACGTTTTACATGTTGCTCACCGGCTTCTGTGGTTTCGAAGAAACAGGGCGTATGACCTTCCCGCGTTTCCGGTTTTTCAGAAATGTCCAAATTTCCAATTTGGATACCACATGGCTTTTTTTTTGCATCCACTTAGATCCGCATCTGATCATGATCCAAAATTAATTGTTGTCCTTGGAACTTTCCCTTAAGGATTTGATCCCTTATCACCGCCATCGTCATCTGACCGTGGTTCAAAATTACGTGGTATTGTCATCGGATCTTTCCCTTTAGGGTTGATTCCGGACCGTCTTCAATGTTGTATTGCTCTAGTATGACGTTAATTAAAAATACCGATACCCGTATCACCGCCAATAGCCCATTATGTAGCTCCAGAGCGATAATGATTACGAAATATCTACAACAAACATCACTTAGAGTCTATAACCAGCGTTATACCGGTTGGAAGAGGGACGAATAGTTCACGTTTAATCTGTCACGGCTCGGGTTTGATCCAGGACCGTCGCCAATAGCCCATAGTGTTGCTCCAGTGCGACGTTAAGTAAGAAATACCCAAATACCTTGTAGTGAAATACTCGGAAATCTTCTTAGGATAGAGGATTAAACATTAAAACACATTTAATTCCATAACAAGGAGTTAATAAATAGTGACTAGCTCCCTTTCCTCATCACATATCGGATCTTTCCCTTAAGGGATTGATCCCGAACCGTCGTCAATAGCCCGTTGTGTTGCTCTAGTACGACGTTAACTAAAATTACCATTACCTCATCACATACGAGCAGCGGTTGCCCAGTTGGAAAATCAACCCAGATGTGCAATCGGTAATGGTAATTTTTTATTAACGTCGTACTAGAGCAATACAATGGGCTGTTGAAGAAGGTCCGGGATCAATGTCCTAAGGGAAAGATCCTATGACAACACCACGTAATTTTGAACCACGGTCAGATGACGAAACAGAACTTGAGCTGGCACACCACTCTCCAAACTTCGACGCCAACCCAACGTGAGGACTTTCGGCAACTTCACATTTAAGGTGTACCAGCCGCATCTACACCATACTATTACAAACATCCATGCCCGGACCCGGATTCGAACCAGGAACCTTCCTATCTAGAGGCGAACACCTTAACCACCAGACCGGTTGGCGGGTTGGACGAGGATCCGTAGAGTTGCGAGATCATAACTAGGTCCAACCGAAGACCGTCGTGTATACAGGGGCTGGTTCCCGTTAAATCAGTGGCGGATTTATACTTCTGCCACCTAGGGCCTAACGGAAACGTAGAGCTCCCTTAACGTGTTATTTTTATTTTAAAATAGTTAAAATTTTTATTTATTTTTTGTTTTATTGTTATGATTTGGGCCTTTGGTAATTTTCCTTGGTCTAAATTACCCCCTAATTCCGCCACTGCGTTAAATGAGTCGTCTCACATGTTCTCAAATTAACGTGATAAGTTTGGTCTATCGGGAGATTGCTCAGTTCTGACCATGGTTTAAATTGATAAGGTGTCCTTGAATCTTTCTCTTCGGGCGTTAGATATTCTCCCAAACTGTCGCAAATAACCAGATCTATAGCTCCAGTGCGACTCATACAAAATCCAAGCAGTTGCAAAATAGTGAGACTTTCCTCCTTCAACCCCGAAAAGAAGCATTCGACTCAATAGAACCGAAATTGCCATTGTGGCCTATTGACCTCCGGGGTTCATCCATCCAAGTTTTGTTTTCCGCAGACTCATCATCCACCCGAGTCTGCTGCGGTCGGCATCGGGTTAATCCTCGATCTGCCGTCCTGGAAGACGAGAAATAAAGATTAATCCACTCTTCTCCGTTGCTGCCGTGCAAATCTTGAGGCACGAGTTCACGTCTTGTGGATCAGCGCTGTCGAACCGTGTGTGAAAAGATGTGTCGTCCTATGTAGATGATTAGGATTATGTTAGAACTTTCACGAACAGTGTTGTTGGCAGGCAACACACGGTTCCCATTACCGTTTAACATGCCCTCTCTAGTAGTGATGCGACATCGGCAGCAAAACATCGATGTTTTGAAACATCGATGTTCAAAATTAAAACATCGATGTTGATACTACATCGCCACAAAAACATCGATGTTTTTAAAATTCAGTGTATTTAAACTTTTTCCTCCATTTCTTAAAACTGGTTTAGCAACTAGTGATGCTACATCGACAGCAAAACATCAATGTTTTGAAACTTCGATGTTCAAAATTGAAACATCGATGTTGATAATACATCGCCCCCAAACCATCGATGTTTTTAAAATTCAGTATATTTAAACTTTTTCCCCATTTCTTAAAAATGGTTCAGCAACTAGTGATGCGACATCGGCTCCAATACAACGATGTTTTTTATAAAACATCAATGTTTTGAAAATATCGACATCGATGTCGCATCCCTACTTTTTAGACCCATTACCCTTGGCCACATTGGTCTAAAAGTATGTTCAATTTGCTGATTATAAAAATTATGTTTTTTAAATTTTTATAACGGTTCTTTTTTTTATTTAAAAATAAAACATCGACAACTTAATAACATCGACATTTATAAACATAGATGTTACAAAAACATTGACTCCAATATATCGATGTTAAAAACATCGATGTTTTTTAAAGAACATCAATGTTTTGAAAACATAGACATCGATGTCGCATCCCTAGTCCCTGGTGGTTACTTCAAGATGTATCTCGTCATTAGTCACTAGCAAATCCTTGTCCAGATCTTGATCTTGTCAGCGTTAAAAATTCGGCAGTAAATTGCTAACGTGTTAGATAAGGTAATTTTAGCCCGTTTTATTTCTCAAGTTCGACGTTAATTTAGCACCGGTCTATACAGTGCTGGTAAAAATCAAAAGGAAAACTCTTGAGCCAGGTTCAGTCACCATTTGATAGGTTCAAGTATCGAACTGTGCGAACGCTGGCGTCACGTTCTCTGATTATTCCATTTTCTTCACGCTCGACCTTAAAAATCAACTCTCGTTGCATTGTCATCAACTTTTGTTCTTTATATTTCGTCATTACGAAACTTTTCTCAAGAAGGCATTGCTTTACACCCGAGCCTCGAGATCCGAAGTCGTAGACGGTGATTGAAATAATTACTTTTTATCCTCACCCCTTTTAAATATCGTCTGATTTTCGCAGAGACGTCGTTCGGAAAGGGAGGTCAACGTTCCCTCTGCAGAGACCAATACGAGTAACGCACGCTTTGCAGTTTCGGGAACATTAATTGATACCTGACGATGTGCTCGATGCCAACTTTTCCCACGAAACTCTATGATCCTTCTCCAGACGACTTTTGGGAACAATAGAAATGAGGTTTGAGGATCGTCTTCCCGGCAAACGATAGGAAACTGAGCGGCTTTCCGAATGTGTTGCGCAACTCAACTCGAAGCTTTTCTTATTCGTTCAGCATGGGAATGAGTTTCTTCGAAGTGCTTGGGGGTTTTCTTTATTTTAACCCTTGCGGGCATGCCTCTTTAATTTCAAACACAATGCAATATTCCTCTCTTTTTAGCAACCGGTGAATTGCTAGCTCGAATCCGACCAAAGACCGTCTTCTACAAACGAGGCTAATTCACGTTAAATCTGTCTTCGCCTCAAATGACCTCACATTCTCGTAGTATGGAAGTTTAGAGAGTGGAATACCAGCTCACACAGGTGTAACTTCGTCATCTGACCATGGCTAAAAAAACATGGTGTTGTCCTCAGATCTTTCTCTTCGAGTTTGATCCCGGATCGTCGTCAATTGTCCTCTGTGTTGCTCCAGTGTTTGCCGACCAACCGGTATAGTGGTTAAGGTGTTAGCCTCTGGATCGGAAGGTTCCTGGTTCGAATCCGGGTCCGGGCATGGATGTTTGTAAACGTATGGTGTAGAGGCGGCTGGTGCACCTTAAATCTGTCGTAGCCGAAAGTCCTCACGTTGGGTTGTCGTGGAAGTTTGGAGAGTGGGGTGCCAGCTCAGGTGTTGCTTCGTCATCTGACCGTGGTTCAAAATTACGAGGTGTCCTCGAATCTTTCCCTTAAGGGACTGATTCCGGACCGTCGTCAATAGCCCGTTGTGTTGCTCTAGTACGACGTTAACTAAAATTAGCATTACCAGCTCCAGTGTTACGTTAATTAGTGAAAAATATCTATCTGTAGATAGTATATGCGTATCTATATGTAGATAGTCCTATGCGTATCTATCTGTAGATATTCTATGCGTATCTATCTGTAGATAGTCTATGCGTATCTATCTGTAGATAGTCTATGCGTATCTATCTGTAGATAGTCTATGTGAATCTATCTGTTGATAGTATATGCGTATCTATCAGTAGATAGCCCTGTGCGTATCTATCTGTAGACAGTCTATGTGTATCTATTTGTAGATATTCTATGCGTATCTATCTGTAGATAGTCCTATGCGTATCTATCTGTAGATAGTCTATGCGTATCTATCTGTAGATAGTCTATGCGTATCTATCAATAGATAGTCTATGTGTACCTATATGTAGATTGTCTGTGCGTATCTATCTTTAAATAGTCTATACGTATCTATCTTTAGGTAGTCTATGCGTATCTATCTGTAGATAGTCTGTGCGTATCAATCTGTAGATAGATACCCATACGACAGATTCTTAGGTAGGTAGTTGAATTAAAGTCGCTCTGGAGAAACACAGCGGGCTATTGGTAACGGTCCGAGATCACCTTTTTTTTTCAACAACGGTTCGATAAAACAAGGTCAACACCCGAGTTGGCACCACACTCTCCACACTTCCATGCAAACTATGCAGACATTTGAGGCCCGACATATTTAACATGGACTATCCCCGTATCCACGTCCTAGTTTCGAACCCTCCAGTAGCTAATCCGTTTGTCTTTCAACTGGTCTCATGCTATAGTCTTAAGGATGGTAAAACAGTTTAAATTGTAATGTTTACCATTTATTGTCATCCCAACGGTTTAGTCCAATGTGCTCACACATTATTATTCAAGTAATACCTATATAAATAATTTTGGGTATTATTTTTTAATACAAAATAACAATAAATTGCTTAAAAAGTATTTTTAGATAGTCACTTTGAAACAAATAGAAGTAGATTAATGTTATTGTTTGTAAAATTTTCTCAAAATTGCATATTTTATTTTCGCCAAAATATTTTTTGATGTGCCGCGGAATTTTAGTAATTAGTTTGCGAGCCATCAGATCAACAGTTTAAAAATGAGCGTGTGAAAGCAAAGAATATACCTGAAAATCTTTAAAGCTAAATAATGCTTTGATACTGGTTTAAAAAAAATGAAATTTCAATTTTGTGTATCAGAAATCCCGTTTAAAAAATATATATTTCATTAACGGGACCTTTTCACACACACACACACACACACAAGAGCGGATACCTTAAAAAGATAAAAACTAAAAGCTCAATAATAGATCTTCCATCCGTTTTAATTGTTCCAGTTGAATTTTCTAGGAAGCATCTGCGAGACGAGAAAAGCAAATATTCTCATTCTTCAGAAGAATACAAAGTTTGAACCGAACACCTACAATATAGCGGATTTTCCTTCTTCATTTCATTTATTCGCTATGGTTCAGAAGAGCTCGTCTACACTTCCTCGACGATATGCGGCTCGATAATTAGACTCGAAATATTCCATGGAACACTTGACGGATCACAAAGCAAGCCGATTATTATTCAGGCTTGCAATTGAAGAGGTATATCCATATACCATCAGTTGTCCCCTGTTCTTTTTACTTTTTGGAATAAAGAACAATCCTTTCTTTAAGTTCAGTTTAATTTTGCATTTAAAATTCCCCCCAATTCTTCCATTTCACGTACTCACTGTCTTCCGGTTACAATTGCGTTCATAGATACGTCGAAAATTGTGAGTTAATCTGGAAATTTGATCTGTTGTTTCATACCTCTAGGATATTATCAGGAAATATCGGGCGCTATTCGTTAGAAGTCCAATGAGTTTATCAGATCTTTCCTGTTGGGATTCAACCCCGACAATATTAATAGTTCCTTGTGTTGCTCCAGTACGACGTTAATTTTAATACCTACCTACCAATGAGTTTCTTCGTTGCAAATCAAAAAGCACTGATGACACTTTGAAACCTGATATTGAAAATACGTCCTCGTGTTTTATGGTTGGGTTGGTGTGGAAGTTTGGAGAGTGGGGTGCCAGTTCAGGTGTTGCTTCGTCATCTGACCGTGTTTCAAAATTACGAGATGTTATCCTCGGATCTTTCCCTTGAGGGACTGATCCCGGACCGTCGTCAATAGCCCGTTGCGTTGCTCTAGCACGACGTTACTTAAAATTACCTTACCTTACCTCGTGTTTTATGAAAATCCTATACAGCTTCTGGACCTGAAATCCTAATACCTTTGAAGGTTCCTGGTTTGAATCCGGGTCCGGGCATGGATGTTTGTAAGCGTATGGCGTAGAGACGGCTGGTGCACCTTAAATCTGTCGTGGCCGAAAGTCCTCACTTTGGGTTGGTGTGGAAGTTTGGAGAGTGGGGTGCCAGCTCAGGTGTTGCTTCGTCATCTGACCGTGGTTCAAAATTACGAGGTGTTGTCCTCGGATCATTCCCTTAAGGGACTGATCCCGGACGGTCGTCAATAGCCCGTTGTGTTGCTATTGTGCGACGTTAACTAAAAATTACCAAATTACCGAGACAACCACCAGTTGTTTAATACGTTTAGTACGTCATCACTATAACTCTCTGATATGCAACTCAATAGCATGTAATTAGACTCAAAATCTGGGTCTAATTTCTATCCGTTTAATGTTGAAGCTGTATCAATAACCACCAGATGTCCCTTTTATCTCACCTTTGGTAAAAATAGTTTTTTATTTTGTATTTTATATTATGCTGTTTCTGTGTAAAGCTACTGGCTACTACTATTGCTAGTGATTACTATCTTCCGGTTTCGGTTGATCTGACAGGTCCATCGTAAATATGCGGTCGGATATTTTGCTTATTTTCAGCTGTTGATTATCTATATTACCTTCAAATTTGACATCGGTTTGGATCTTGAACCGTCGTCAACAACCCAGTGTAGCGTTGCTTAAATGTTACTCCAGTGTAACGTTAATTAAGATACCTATCTACAAATTTGAATTTTAAACACATTGCAAAAAATCGGGACATTGATACCATTTTCAAGACCAAAATTAGGAATGTTCTCGTGTTGCTCCACTTATTTGCAAAACTTACATGTCTTGATTGGTTTAGCAGACCATTTGAAATGTTATAATTTCATTAAAATTATAGTTTAAATTCTTTTGGATTTTGTATTCTCCAAGAAATGGGAACTTCTTTATGTAATGTCGTGCAGAAAATCCTTCTCTTGCTGTAAACGAGGGAGTGAAAACAAAATAGAAATTTCACATCATAATTCACAGTTTTTTTTAACAAAAGGTGCAGCTTTTTCAATAAGAAACGTAAAAATTGAAAAATATGCAATCGATTGGTGAAATTTTCAAAATTTCTGTCACGAATTTATGCATTAAATAAGACTTAATGTAGTCGATAATAAAGACAATTTGAAACAATCGATTCCAAATATATGACTTCATTCGAAGTCCTGTTTTTAAATTTAAAATTCTATTTTTTTTTTCTTTTTAAGATAAAACAACTTCTAGAAACGCATTATAAAACAAAATCACTAAACATTATAATTTAAAACACATTATAAAGCAAAATCAGTAAATATTATTATAATTTAAAACACATTATAAAGCAAAATCAGTAAATATTATTATAATTTAAAACACATTATAAAACAAAATCACTATTAATTCAAATTAATTATAATTTAAAACATATAAAACAAAATCACTAAATATTATTATAATTTAAAACACATCTGTAAACAAAATCATAAAGAATTATGGAAATTTAAAACACATTATAAAACAAAATCACTACATATTATTATAATTTAAAACACATTTGGAAACAAAATCATAAAGAATTATGAAAATTTAAAACAGATTATAAAACAAAATCACTAAATATTATTTTAATTTAAAACACATTACATATAATATAACGTCACTAAATATAGTTATAGTTTAAAACATATTATGAAACGAAATTACTAAATATTATTATAATTTAAAGCACATTAAAAAACAAAGAATGAAACACATACATAAGACATCAAAATAGAACACATAAAAGAAAAAATAACTAAAAATTATTATAATTCCTTAAAAAGTTGGAAAAAGTGGAAAATTAAAGCAGTGAGTTTTAAAGTGACTTTAATGTTTAATATTAATGCATGTGTTTGAAATTTTGTATAGTTTAAATGTACAAGCCAGGTCATGAAATAAAATGTATGCAATATTCCTTTCCACTCATAAGATATTGAGAATAATGTAGAATAAAACATAATTTTTTTCAAATTTTTCCTTATGCCACAATTCTGATATGTCTAAAAACTTTTCTTTTAATACACCTTTTATATATTAGCTATGGTCCCTCCAAAACAAATGTTTGGTGTGGAGTGTTGGTTTGGACAGGTGGGGTGCCAGCTCAGGTGTGACCTCGTCATCTGATCATGGTTCAAAATAACGTGGTGCTGTCCTCGGATCTTTCCCTTCGGGTTTGATCCCTGACCGTCCCATGTGTTCTCCATTGCGGTGTTGATTAAAATACCTACTGACTAAAACAAATATAAAAATCAGTACGTGACATTTAATTCAAAACAATATAGCACAATTTTATTTATCGCATTTCTAGCGATACATTTTTGCTCAAACCCGCAGAAAAAAATGGGTTTTAAAATTTTGAAAACACATTACAAAACACAACTGTCAAAATGTATTCAAATTGCTATATCTCTGCTTCTATTCACCATACAGAAAAAATTAAAAGAGTCTTGTATAGAAAATAAGACAAAATATTAAGAATATTGAAAAAATTTAAATATGACATTTTAGTAAAAAATCAACAGTTCAAAGTTATCAGGTGCCTTTATTTTGATTGCTTGTCATGATGATAGGTTGGTATTTTAATTAACGTCGTACTGGAGCAACAAAAAGGGCTAATGTCGACAGTCCGGGATCAATCCCCCAAAGGATAGATTCGAGAACAACACCTCGTAATTTTGAACGACGGCCAGATGACAAACTTGCCATGGTGTTTAAATCACTCAAATTATGACGCAGCAACATAAAATTAATAAAAAGGAATGTTATATTTTTCCTGGGGCTTCAAAGCTAAACACTTTGCACACGATGAGCGCATAGTCTGTGATAAAGTAATTACTATAGCTACGAAATTATGAAGGGACATATGTTTGAAAATTGCAGTCAAATAAAGAGAGAGAGAGAGAGATCATCGAACACACTATTCAATCACTTCTTGGGAAAAGAACCATTCCTTAAAACCTTTCCTTTCCTTATTATAATGATTGTAGCCTGCTTTTATGGATGTGTCTAAGACTACCCTGAGGCTTAGGCCGTTCATTTCTTGCAGCATTTCACTGTGAAATTTTTAGCCCACAACGGTAAAACAAACTGTCTTTTGGGCAAGTGAAAACCTTCTGAAACTGCGTGTGGAGGTGTCAGTAAACGACTCACAGTTCACCGACTCCGCGTGACAGACCCGTCTTCGCAGAGGACTCAGTTTGTCCCCCCCCCCAACATTACCACCACAAAGACACGAAACTCTTCTAAACTCGCTTCTGCCCACAGAGGTGCGAAGTCTTTCCACACAACCTTTTATGCAACCTTCACTTTTGTAACCATTCTCGGTTTCTCTCATTATTCATTCAATTTCCATCACTGAGGGTCCGTCCTGTTGTATGAAAGGATTTCCATCGTCAAAGGAATGAATGCCATCGTGGTAGTACAAAGGAGTCAATTGCTCGTAGCAATGGAATTCCATCTGTGTTTTGGGATTCGCCTACTTTTAATGGAGACTGCTGACTTAATTATTTCTGAATGGATCTTCGCTGGGTTTTTTCCGCCACAATTAATTAGTACGATTAATGAATGTGACTTTTAAATTCCTTGTCTTTGGGGCTCGCATACTTTTAATGTAGACTGCTGACTTAATTATGGCTGAATGGAACTTCGCTGGGATTTTTCCCATCGCAATTAATTAGTTTGATTGATGAATTGCGAATTTTAAATGAGCTTTTTTATTCGTGTACTCAAAAACAGCAGACTCGTTTACATCGTGCAAAAGAGCTGTCTTATTATTATGTCTAGTCGTAAGTATTGTAACGTCCTGTTTTGTAAATATTCGACCCTTAGTTTTTATGGTAGCTAACAATTGAAATTGTGCTATCTTTATTCCAATGAACTCAAGACAGCGATTTTCTATGCTTTCCCATGTCATGGCAAGCATTGGTTTGTAGTTTGAAACTCAATCCAACCAATGACAGTGGTGTACGTTAAATATGTCGTGGCCCAAAATGTCCTCACGTTGGTGGGGAAGTCTGGAGAGTGAAGTGTTAGCTCAGATTTGGCCCCGTCATCTGACCGTGACTCAAAATTACGGCGAGGTGTTTCAGTCCGGGATCCATCACGAAGGAAACCCTGTGATTTAGCCATTAACCAGTTGTGTTACTCCAGTGATACGTTAATTCAACTACCTCCACAGACGACACTTATAAACTAATTCCTTAAAAAATTTTAAAAATTGCGGATTTGTCAAGAAATAGGTATAATTTTGGTTGATTTACAAATAATAATATTGGTTACCTACCCTTCTTGTTCCAAAGTTACTTTTATAAAAATATTTTTTAAACAATTTATTTACACGATAGTTTGCAATTTTTATAATATTGAAAATTATTTTTATGCTGTTATTAAAAATATAGGTATTTACTTGAAATTATTTGTAAACTCAAAATGAAGCGGTTGAAGCGAAATAAATCTTATACAATTTATGACGTTTCTACAGAAGTAAGGCACACCAGTGCAATCTTGCAGCACACATTGAAAATCGCTGACTTGGGACAGTGCCATTTATTAGAGCATTATAATAGTCAGTTCCACTGGTCGACGCATACCTATCGCCCGAAGATATGCAGCTCGAGATCATGTACTACAGTTCAATTCATTGGAATTAGGCTTCAGCTTATGGTCATGTGAAAGGATAACTCTTACCCAGTGGTTTAAAACTCTTATTTACTTATCCCTAAAGTTCAATGAAGGTACTTACGCATTCTCAGCTCAATGGAGCATAAAGAGTTTTAGATTTACAACAGGATCCTTCTTTCTCAGTTATTGAAGTAATCCACATAGTACGAAGGAAAGTCAGAAATTATCCGCACTTTATTTTTTCCATCCATTTACACAAATATAGGGGTTGAATAAGTTCGTCATTTTCCTACAGTCTCCCTTCTTTTTCGATACACTTGGTACGGCAGTCCATAAGCTTGCGTATTCCCTCCGAGAAGATTTTTTTTGGGTCATATACCCATTTATTTACCGCTTCCCTCCACTTCTTTGTCTGTCTGATGTGCAGAGAATACACGCCTCATTGTCGATGGTAACTCGTCGGTTTGCCAGTACTATTTCTCGACATTGCTGTACGTTCTCGTCAATAGAGAAGGTTGACAAGTGTCCTGCTTCTTATTAGTGCATCACGCTTGTCTGGCCTTTTTTAAGCTTTTCGATCCACTCATACACATTTCAAGAGATAGAACACTTTTCTGGTACTGTTTTGTTAGCCTCGGATGCATTTCAGCCCATGGCACACCTTCCTATCCTAGAAATCGGAACACTTCTCTCTATTTCTCCCCCCCCCCCCTCCCCCTAGTGCATACTGCTAGTGAAGCAGCCATGTTTACACTGAAGTAGAAGAAAAAGAAAAATGACGTTATCATGGTAAAACGTTGGTAACGTGACCACAGTAGTATCAACTCTAAGCACGCATGCACAGAAGGCAGTGTGACAAACTTGAAGTGTTGTAGCGAAAGTGGAGATAATTTATGATTTACCCTCGATAATTGCAGCTCTGAGAGGAGATAGAGGTAAAGTCTTTATATGAGCCGTTTAAAGCCAAAGTGGTGTACGTCCATTAAACATTGTTGCGAGATATAAACTTTTAGTTGAACAGTAGCCATAGAGTTTCATTGACTGCATAACCTTGTGATGCCATCTGTGTGGTTATTTTGGGAATTAGGGGAGTTACACCACCTTTCCTATAAGTAGTTTTCCATATTCAGAATTTGTTACCAGCATTAACTCAGTTTTTTCTTAAATTTGCACTTACACAGCTTGGACTTTGATAGGCTCATATGTTAACTGTATTATGAACGAATGTGTTGATCTGACTTACTATTTTGTCAGACTCTTCTAGAGTCTGATTCTATTCAAACGGTTCTTCAGGCTGCTATGTTTATTTGTTGACCCATTCAATACGATACAAAATCATGGTTCCTTTATATAGAAAAACACAAATATATCAAACCCTGGATCGAAGTTCAAAAGGGCTGAAATTTACTTCTATTTCATCGCACCGGATTACACCTGTATTTATGACGTGAAGAACACACGTAAAGTTTACTTAGCATCAATGAATTCTTAGCTTCTCGATTCCTACTGGGAAGATGTTGTTGGATTCACGTTGCACTGGTGCAACACAACGGGCTATTAAATTCCTATTGGAAATGTGTCTATTGACTATTTAACAGAACACCATACCGTCAAGAAAACAGTTAGGGTCATCACCTTATTTTAACTGTTCCAACTTTAACCTTCCCAATTTCATTTATTTTGATTCACTTACATCTCCATCAAAAAATAGCCATCTTGTTGCATAGCATTACTTTTACTCATCACATTTTATTTTACGTTATTCATTTCATTCATCATTTGATTTCGTCGATCACTGATTCGAATTCAAAAACCTTTCACCATCACTTTCCCTCTAATAAAGTTTCTGACAGCATTGTCATTAGATATCCAATTTAAAAGAACATTTTTTTTATTTAATTATTTCGGAAAAAATCTATTTTTTTAACACAAAAACTATTTTATTGAGTATTAAAACTATTTTATTGAATATTAAAACTATTTTAATGAATATAAAAACTATTTTGTTCAAAAAAAACTATTTTATTGAATATAAAAAATATTAATTAATTTTATTACTGGTCGCATGTGTAAAAGATACAGTAAATAATAACATTGTATCTTGTCCTCAGTAGAGTAAATAATACCCAACCAACAAACTATAAGAAATTTATTTATGTAGATACCTATAGTTTTTACCTACCACATTCCTGGGAATAGAGTATCGGTATATATTTCTTTTCTAGGTCTGAACTATGTAAATCAAGAGCAATATCCAACTAACCATCGGGAATTCATTCATTTGAACAACAATAGTTCACCGCATATTCTTGGGGGTAAAGCATGGACATATCACCTTCTTCTCCAAAGTCTGAGCTATGTAAATCAAGAGCAATACCTAAGAAACCAACTATGAGGGAATTTATCCATTTGGATACCTATAGTTTTTACCGCACCCATGGAAAGAGAACACCGGTATATAATCTTTCTCTCCGAGGTCTGAACTACGTAAATCAAGAGCCATATCCAACTAATCAACCATCGAGAATTCATTCATTTGGACAACAATAGTTTACGACATATCCCTGGTAGTAAACCATCGGAATATCACCTTCCTCTCTGAGGTCTAAACTATGTAAATTAAGAGCAATATCCAACGAACCAACCATCGAGAATACATTCATTTGAACAACAATTGTTTACCGCATATCCCTGGGGTAAACCATCAGTGTATCAGACTTCCTCTTCGAGGTCTGAAATTTGTAAATCAAGAGTAAAACCCAACTATCCAACTATGAGGAAATTTATCCATTTGGATACCTATAGTTTTTATTGCATCCATGGAAAGAGAACACCGGTATATAATATTTCTCTCCGAGGTCTGAACTACGTTAATCAAGAGCAATATCCAACTAATCAACCATCGAGAATTCATTCATTTGGACAACAATAATTTACCATATATCCCTGGTAGTAAACCATCGTAGTATCATCTTCCTCCCCGAGGTCTGAACTATGTAAATCAAGAGCAATTTGGTGCAGGAGTGGGATCAGAGTGGCATACCGAGTGTCCAAGTGCGACGACCCTCAGGTAGGAAGTGGGCCAGCCCACTTAAGATTCAGCCCGCGACTTCTCAGTCATAAGGGCGTCGCGCTGTTTTCACTCCGACGACGCCCCGACACTCGACTGAAAGTCAGATATGCATCGCTTCTGTCGACCTCCCCTCTCTGTTTCGTCTCATCAATAGTTTTCGGTTTCGTTTCGTTGCCGTCTATGGTATGAGCATAGATGACGAGTAAATAGAAAGGTTTGGTTACTAACCTTTCGTCTATAGATAACTACGAGGGAAAGTAAAAACAGTATCCGCACATTTTTTTCAGTCCAGATACACAAATGTAAGGGTAGAACAAGTTCGTCATTTTTCTGCAGTCTCCTTCCTTTACGATGCACTTGGTACAGCGGTCCACAACTTTGTGTATTCCCTCCAAGATGAAGGTTTTCGTTGGGTCGCCAAACCGTTTATGCATCGCTTTCCCCACTTCTTTCTCCGTATAATCTGTTCGTCATCTGACCGTGGTTCAAATTTCGTGGTGGTGTCCTCGCATCTTTCCCTTAGTGGATTGATCCCGGACCGTCGTTAATAGCCCGTTGCGTTGCTCTAGTACGACGGTATTTAAATTTGCCAATTACCGTATAATCTATGGAACACACGTCACAGTGTCGATGGTAACTTGTCGGTTTGCCAGTAACCTTTCCGCACTCGCTGAACTGGTGGAAGTTGGCTGGCGTTATGCTCCTTCTTCGCGCATTGTGCTTGCCCTACCTCTTTTGAGCTTCTCGATCCACTCATACACACTTCTACGTGGTAGAGCACTGTTATCGTATTATGTTGTTAGCCTCCGATAAATTTTAGACCCTGGCATTTTTTTCTGATCCTAGAAATTGGATCACTGCTCTTTACGGTGAACACTGTTAGCGTTGCAGCTCTGTTTACACTGAAGCAGAATCAAGCAAAATGGCACTATCAAGGTCAAACTTCGGTAATGTGACCCCAGTAGTGTGATCTCTAAGTAAGCATGCGCAGAAGGCAGTCTGACAAACATAAATATGTATTGTAGCGAAAGTGCGTATAACTTTTGACTTACCCTTGTAGTAATATGTTTTATTATATTCTGAGCACTACTAATAATTGTACCTTCACTGAGTCTGGATTGTGACCATTGAGGTTTAGCGATTAGTGCCAATATTCTAAATATAAATTAAATCCGCTTAGCGCTCCCTTGGGGTTTATCTTCGTGTCCAGGCTGTGATACAAAAACCCGTTAGATATCGACCCTAGTTCTGGGCAAGGTCTAATTTGTTTTCACTACTTGGAACACTATTCCTCCTTGTAGTAATAGAGCAGTCAAGGTATATTGTCATTAGTAAATAACCTAGATTTCATGGACGACTTATCTCGTGATAAACTAAATCGACCATAGCTTTATGGACAAGATATCGCGTTGAAACCACTAGGAGGGTTAAACATAAATAATCGTTTCTGTGTCTGATCTCATCAATCGTTTTCATTTTCGTTTCGTTGCCGTCTATGGTATGACTATAGACTGAAAAGGTTTGGTTACTCGTCTATAGGTAGTTAGTAATGTTTGTTGTTAAGACCTGGGCATGACTAACTATATCTCCTCTATATCTGTATTGTGACCGTGGTAGCGTGGCGATTAGTGCCAATATCCTAAACATAAATTAAAGTCACTTAATCTTCGTGTTCCGGCTCTGATACAAAAACACGTTTTAATTTACCACTAGTTCTGGGTTAGGGATAATTTGTTTTTTTCCATTTTAATCTTAATTCCCTCTGAGTAACAGTGTGCAGGTTTACCTCTACGAGATATCTCGTCACTAACCCTTTTGGTTGCTTGGACGAGGCATCTCGTCATTTGAAGAAAACTGACCAGAACTTGATGGGTGACATATCTTTTCAGTAGAAAAATACTGACCGGATCTTTATCTCGTCATCCTGAAAAAAAAGGCAATATCTTGATGACGAGGTACCTCGTCATTAGTAAACTGTATCTTGATGGACGCGTATATCTCATCGAAACCCTTTAAGGGTTAACAAAACGTCAGATTTTGATGGACGATATATCTCTTAGATATCACTTGAAGGGTTAAACGATAAATTGATTTCTTTGGATGAAAATTTCAATAAAAATATTAACTCTGCAAATTTGCAGCTCTTTGCAGAAGCATTCGATATCTGTTCCATGTCTCTTCTAAGTCTAAAGTTGCCTTCTCAATCTACGTACATGTCTAACGTTGTCTCTTATTCCACAGGTTGCAGCAGCGGCTTCATCACCTTCGAGCTGATCACGGGGTACGTCTACACTTCTCCGGGCGACACCATGGAGTTGGTTCCAGGTACCCTGCGACTGACGGACTGTCTGTCCCTCTGCAACACCAACGCCACCTGCCAGGCCGTCAACTTCGAGACGGGGCTCTGCGTGCTCTTTAGCTCCAGCGCCGCCCAACGCCCCGCCGCCCTTACGCCCTCGCAGTTCCCCGTCTTCACCATCTACGCCCACAAAGTCTGCCTTCTTGGTGAGTGCTTAGAATATAGCTCTGTAGGGTGCCCCTAGACCATGGCTGTTGTATGTTTTTTAATCGGAGTGTTCATTGGCCTTTTATACCATACAGATGTATCTTTAGATCCAGGAAACATTTCTAAGTCAATTTAGATAAATACAATACTCACAAACTCGAAAGTACATTAACTTCCAGGAACGTACTGAAATTTAGTACGTGAGCACCCAAATGTGTATTTAATCCCTAGTAACAGATGCCAAATATCTGAATCGAAAGTACATAGTACTTCGGGAATAGTAAAAAGTAAGTAAAAATTATATAAGGTGTGTACTTTTACACTAGAAGATTTATTTTTATTGGGTTAATGTTAAATTCTCCCTCCCGATTTTGTCACAAGATGGCATTGCAACACAAAACCGAAGTGTTATCTACTTCACACGCCTAAAGTTTTGATATTGTTTTGTTTGAAAGAATTTCAGTGAGTACACATGGGGAAAAAATTTTGTTGTTTGATTGTTTGCTTTTTTTTAATTTGCTGGCAACGACGAGTTACGAGGTCCTTTATTCTTAAACTTTAAAATAATCTGGTCCCAATTGCTGTCAAAGCGAACATTTCTATAAGATTGACCAGATAAGATAGGTCATCGAAAATCACAGCATAGCGATTTTGCTAATGTCTACATACCTCGTCAAGGCGACCACACACACACACACACACCAGGATTGTTAATTAACCTTTTGACAATGGTTTTAGATATAACTGGCGCGATTCTTATAACTTACACGGCACAACTGCTATTCTGATCGAAGTCTAAATTATTTCTTGGCGCGATCAAGGTACAACTACTGTACCGGCCCTAGTCTAAAGGCAAAGTCGTGGCGAACTTAGCCACCTCTACAAAAATAAACTTATGGTACAATAGCATATACTAGGGGGCCCGCCCCCTGCTCGCTACCGCTCGCCAACCCCCGGAGGATTGCTTCGCAATTCTCATTGGTTCGCTGCGAGAACCTATGCTCGCTTCGCTCGCATCAATGAAGACACGTGTCCTAGCAGAAGGGATTGATTACAAAATATGATATTCCAAAAAAATATTTTTCAAATCTAAATTTGTTGTATTACATAAAAGATATATACAGTACCTCTGGAATCAGAATTTAAATGAAAACTTTGAACAAATTTTTACTCGCAATGTGAGCGCTGCTTTGGAAATTGAATACCCAGCATGTTGTTTGTGTGTGCATTTCCCCAGTACTCGAGCCACCCATACACTTTTTGACTGAGTTTGTTTTCGAAAGTTGTAGTGCACGCGTCTTGTTGTACTATAATTGTTAGCCTTGAAAAGGACCGTTTTTTAAATAGCCCTGAAAAGATCCTACGCTATCTTAGATTTCTATTACAAACCGCAACAGCTCGTCTAAAATTCATCTTTTTCAATAAAATTTCATCCGATAACGCTATAGATTCAAATGAGGCGCGAGACTCCTAGTAAACAAACAATCGCACAATGTTGCCAAAACGCAGTAACAAATAACGTCTTTTTTGCGTGCCACATAAGAGAAATATATTTATAGATAGCAGTGTGAAATGACTTGGCGTTTGCTTTCAGGCCGCAAGAGGTGCGACCGTGACTGGATGTTTGAGCGCGTGAACGGCTTCGAGCTCCGAGACGTGGCCCGTAGCTCCGCCATCGTGATGTCCCGGGAGGCATGCATGGAACTCTGTCTCAACGAAGTCCAGTTCCGCTGCCGGTCCGCCAACTACAACCGCCTGACGGGGGAGTGCTTCCTCAGCGACAAGGACAGGACCTCCCTCAGCCTGTCCGCCTCCAACAGGTACTTCGGACCCTCCAGTGAGAGCGTCGATTATCTGGAGAGCAACTGCGTAGATGGTAAGTTCGATTCATATGATTTCAGAGATTTGTGACTTAAGACTTGGAAAGTTGGTGTAGAACAGTGGTTGCCAAAGTGGTCGGTAGAAAAATATAAGACATATTGGTTAATATTTAATTCGGTTAACTTGGATTACCGCCATCCTAAATGACAACACAAGAGTGAATCGTGGGAACAGTGATATGAATAGGACCTGTAAGATGGAGCATGGTCATAAAAATAGTAATAGAGGTCAAGTATTACTAACATTGTCAATCAAGCATTGCTAGGTCATAAAAATAGTTGAGCAAGGTCATAAAAATAGCTGCGAAGGTCATATGATTTCTAAGATATATGTAACTAAGACTTGGAAAGTTTTTTTTGTGAACTGTGGTTGCCAAAGTGGTCTATATTAACCCCCAAGGTTGTCGATTTAACATTGTTGGGGTCGATATAACATTGCTGTGGTATTGTTAGGGGTCGGTAGAAAAATATAAGACATTGGTAATATTTAATTTGGTTAACTTCTTACAATATACAACTACTATAAACAATTACCTCCATCCTGAATGACAACACAAGAGTGAATCGCATGAACATTGATATGAATAGAATCTGTAAGATGGAGCAAGATTATAAAAATAGTTATGGAGGTCAATCAAATATTACTAACCTTATCAATCAAGTATTGAAAATCTTGATAAGAGTCTTGAAGCACACCTTTCACATTGACAGCGTTACGAAATTTTATGTTAAGTGAATAATTCTTATTTTCATATGTATATTAGGAAGACTAATCGTTATTTTACCTAAAATAAATTTTTATTTTAAGTATTGTTTATATTTCATACATTGCTTATCCCTCTTATCAAATATATAATTTTAAAAAGAACGTAAAAGTAAAGTAAAACATAAGTAGTGGTATATAAGTAGTGGTTGATATAACATTGTTAAGGGTCGATACTGCCTCAGGGATCGATAGAAGAATATAATACTTCAGTGTACGTATAATACTTAATTCGGTTAACTTAGATTACGTCCATCCAGTATGACAGTACAGTTAGGGATCGGTCGACCATTTGTTAGGATTAGTTAATCCTGGGAACAGTGACATGAATAGGACTTGTAAATTGGAGTATTGCCATAAAAGAAGTTACGAAGGTCAATCAAGTATTTATCTTGTCAGTCAAGTTTACTAATCTTGTCAAGAGCCACAAAGAACACCCTTCACATAAACAAAGAGTCAAGAAACTCTTTATGTGTAGCGAGCCTTTTCCAAAAGCCTTTGGATGAAATTTTTTTGAAGGAGACACTTAATTTAAAACAATTACACGTTTCGAGGTTTTGAACCATCGAATTTTCAATGGTTTCTTCTCGTGTTTAATCTGTATCATGTCAAGAGAATATCATTGTGGAAGTTATTGGTGTCTCTTACATTAGCATAGGGTCGTCGAAATGATTTAACATTAAGAACTGTCATCATATAACGCATTTTTCCGAAAGTCTGCGTTTATTTTGCTTTGGTTGTGCAACATTAAAAATTCCTATCTTTAAATCAAAACCAAATTTGTAGTGGGACCATACACTATAAACAAAAGTATATACACTGACTACATTAGTGTTTTTGAAAATACAAATGTCGATCTTTAAAATAATGCATTTTATATGACACCAATGCATAAAAATATCTACATGGCATTACTAGAATCGGTCTATCATTCAAATGCATATAATTTAAGATGTCAAAGTCATCAATAAATTAGAGGATAAGATTCCGGCAAGTTCTTCAGCAGCTTTACAAAGGTTCTGTATGTCCGCGGTATCCCGGTTATAAGAGTAGCGGATTAGCACGGGCTGGTGCACGTTAAATCTATCGAGGTCCAGAGTGCCCTCTGACCGTGGTTCAAAATTACGTGATGTTGTTCTCGGATTTTTCCCTTAGGAGTTGATCACGGACCGTCGCCAGCAGCCCGTTGTGTTACTCCAGTGCAACGTTAACTAAAATACGTACCTAAATTACATCCAGAATCGTGGTGAAATGACTATTAGGGAGTTAGAAGTATGTAGGGTATTTATTAAAATTCAAAAACCTGTTCTAGCCGATAAAAAATCCTTAAAAAAATAAATTAGAAAGTTAGAGGTTGAGTAACATTTATCTTCAAAAACGGAGATTACGCGTAGTATATAACTTCTCAGGACAATTCGGTCCAAAGAGTTTTCTAAAACAACAGCCAACACGCCATAATGAAACCCTTCCATCCCTCAATCAACAACTTTAAAAACACCGCCGGAAATAAGCGTTTTGACAGATATCTATCACAAGACTGACTTGTTGGGTAACTTCTCGAGACTGGAATGGAGTGCCACTTCAGAGGTGTTGCCTCGTCATCTGACCGTGATTCAAAATTACTTGTTGTCCTCGGATCTTCAACTTAGGGGATTGATCACGGACCGTCGTCAATGTTATGTCGCTCTAGTACGTCGTTAATTTAAAAATTTACTAAATTACTGGCACAGAAGAGATGGTAAGGTAAGGTAATTTTTTATTAACGCAAATAGACACTAAACCAATAGTTTTGAATCTGGTTAAGTCCAGAAAAATTCAGAATATTGGAGAAGTAAAGGTTGAAGAGGAGAAGAGAATTAGGCCCGGTGCACACCGGTTTTTCAACACGCAGCGCCGCTGGTACAACACAAGTGCTGTCGGTCTGAGATACATTATATCCAATGGAGTAATGCACACATGCCTCCGACGCCGCTTCGGCGACGCACGTCCAACTTGCGTGCAATTTGTGCCTCAGTTCCCCAGGGCGGCGCACACTCTTATCCGGTCTCAAGTACCTTGTTTTCATAAATAAATGGAATATAAATAATAATTAATAAATGGTTGTATCTAGAAAGTTCAATTTTGTTTCAAAATATACTTTATCTATATATACGGCGAATCTATAAATCTCAAAATATCTAAAAACGGCGAAATAAACACGTTTTCTTCGATAGAATATGTATCGCAAATGGCGCCGAATTGAGTACTTGCGTCATTTCACGGTTATGTGTGCATAGTTGGGCTTCGATGCCGCAGCGGCGCCGCGCGTTGAAAAACCCGATGTGTGCACCGGGCCTTAAGAAGGGGGTGAATATGAGCTGTAATAGGGTAAATAAATCCCACCTGAAAAGCATCATCAGTCCAGAGCTCTGGAACTTCTATATGACCACCCGAAAGCAATTCACGTGGGTGACACAAAAAAAACCCATTAGAATGAGAACAAACGAAAAAACTCGGTCACTCGATCAAGTATTTACGACATCTTCCGAGATCCATTCAAACATGGGAAATCATACGTCTTCATCCCACACCTCACTGACATTGTTCGCCTGTCCCCTTTGTCCGGCAGGCGTGTCGCTGATGGCCTTGGCCGTAGGACGACCTCTCGAAGAGTCCATCCATTGCGTAACTCTGAAGAACCCCGCAGAAAACGGGAAGAAATCAATCGGAAGTAGGAAGCAAGCTCAGGCAACTGTCAAATCATCCTCCTTCTCCTTCACTTCTTCGGTTTCGTGGTCTTAACCCTTTTGATAGTTCTCTCGACGACGCGTCTCATCATAAGCAAAATTGACTATGTTATGATGGACGAAATTTCTCGTCATTAGAAGAAAATTGATTATATCTATCTTGTAATCATAGAAACATTGGCGATATATCTCGCCTTTGGTAAAAAAAAAGTATCAGGTTTTGATGGACAAAATATCTTGCCGAAACATCTTAGAGGGTTAACCAGATACGAAACTATTGATTTAATAGAACGATCACTAGGATCATGCTTGCCAACTTTTACGGATCATCCGTAGTTCTTACGGATTTTCACTTAATTTTACATTTACTGATGGGTCTGCCTTTTTTACGGATTTTTAATATTTCGATCGAGCAATCGAAATATTTTATTCTCTGCAACCATCCACTAAATATTTCTATCGGACTTGATGAGTGCAAGGACGAACAATGAATGAGAGTTGGAAAAAGAGTTTGTTGTCTTCCACTGGAAGATTTATTTGTGATAATAGGACATGAATGTATTGATTTGCTTTCAGTTGAAAAGGGTAAAATAAGAGGACTAGACAGACTTCTCATATTCGGTAGATCTGTCAAAATTATGCTCTCTATTCTGCTCATCCCCCATTCCAATGCAGAGTGTGACAAGGACAATCTTCAGCCTCGTTGGAAAGTTTGTTGGTGTTGAAGACACAAAACCCCAAACCTCGTTTTGAGCAGAAATTTAGTACAGACTTATTAAAGAAGACCAAAAAAGCACTACAGCTTCATTGAATTTTTCTTCAACCACCTTTTCTGGATAAAACACTGTGATTTTTCTTTCATCTACTTGTAAATAAGCATTATGAACACCAATGATCTGTACATGTCTGCACATTAATTCTTGTATTTATGTTGGGTTTTATGACAAGTGGCGTTCGCGCAAAAGTTTTACTGATGCACAGGTTTCAAAGTTGGCAAGTTTGATAGAATTGGTGGTCCGTTAGACATTAGTCGAAATCAGTCCTATGGCAATAAAAATTGCCCGTGTGGTATTGTTCATAGTGCTAGCAACCTGTGAGTTGTAGACAGCGTAGTTTCGATTCCTCCCACTGTGTATTGCTCTCTTTTGTCTCAAAGTCTTTCCTTGTCTGTGTTTCCATTACTTAACGTCGTCTTGTGTTTAACGCAGTTTCCCCAAATACGGCTCTTGTGTCATTCGATGTAGCTCAGTTGTTAGAGTGGCGGATTTGCAACTGGAAGGTTGCAAGTTGGAAGAGCAACGGATAAGCAACTGGGGGGTTGCGAATCCGAAACTCGGTCCAACCAAATACCGACGTGTACACGGGGACTGGTGCACGTCTTGACCTCAAATGTCCGCACTTTGGCGTGGTGTGGATGTTCATAGACCGTGGTTCAAAATCACGTGGTGTCGTCCTCGAATCTTTCCCTTCGGGATTGATCCCTTACCGTCTTTACCCCAACCACTTGTGCGCCGTTAATCCAACTGCATGCCAAAATACGATCAAATACTTCCGACATCCACCCCTACGAGACCCATCCAAACAAAGGACACCACCCGGCTCTATTTTCTTCCTCGTCTCAGGACATATCACTGATATACTTCCCCTCGTCCTTGGATCTCTCCCTTCGGGAATGATTTCTTACCGTCTCCTTCTTCTTCTTCTTCGAATGGAAGCAGACCCCTCCGTACCGAGTTATTGAAAACCCACAGCGGATTAGCCGAAGCTAGGGAAAGCCTCTAATGAGAAACATTAGAAGTGGGCCTAGTGACGCGCCGTCCGAAAAACCCTTATCTGCCCAGAATGAACACGATAGGGAGTGGACGTGGTCGACCCGTGAGGAGACGTTAATCCACCTACCTGCCCAAAAAAGACCATCGGAACGAAGAACGAAACTCGGTCACTCGACCAAACGCTTCCGACATCCCCCGAGACCCATCCAAACAAAGGACACTACCCTCCTCTATTTTCTCCCTCATCTCAGGACACCTCACTGACATCCTTCCCCTGCCCCTCATGTCCGCAGCGCGTGTCCGCGCCGGCCTTGTCCGACCTCTCGTCGGACAAACATCGCGTGACTCTCCGGAGAACCCACCAGAAAACGGGAAGAATTGAATCGGAATGAAACAAAAGCCCAACTGCCTCCAACGCTCCCTTTGTGCGGCTCGCCTGCCAAGTGACTGGGTCGCGCATTTACGGTCCGATGCGTCTCTTCTTGGGCACACACGCTCCATTAAGCCCGGTATCTCCGCGGAGGATCTCTGCCGTATTTGTACTCGGTATCCGTAATCGGTCGCCATTCAAGGTGCGCTTAGCGGAAATTCATTACGATGTGGGGTGCATGGGTATCGACCTCCGAACACAAATAGTCCCGGTGGGCATTCCCTGGGTGGGAACATCGGAGGAATTAATAGAAAGCTGTTAAATCTGTTAGCGGATGTGTGCCCTTCGAAACGTTTATGGAATTTACCCTCAGTCTATCTCTTAAAGAAGCATTTTTGTGTTCTTTGTGTGGTCTTTGGTATGGGATTCTTTCTGCCAAATCTCCAAACTCATCTCCTTTTCCAGGTAAGGTAGCCGACCAACCGGTATAGTGGTTAAGGTGTTAGCCTCTAGATCGGAAGGTTCCTGGTTCGAATCCGGGTCCGGGCATGGATGTTTGTAAGCGTATGGTGTAGAGGCGGCTGGTGCACCTTAAATCTGTCGTGGCCGAAAGTCCTCACGTTGGGTTGGCGTGGGGCGTGGAAGTTTGGAGAGTGGGGTGCCAGCTCAGGTGTTGCTTCGTCGTCTGACCGTGGTTCAAAATTACGAGGTGTTGTCCTCGGATCTTTCCCTTAAGGGACTGATCCCGGACCGTCGTCAATAGCCCGTTATGTTGCTATAGTACGACGTTAACAAAAATTACCATTACCATTACCGATGATACATGGATCAACGATTTGAAGGGGTCGTTTAAAAAGGCTCTTTTGATCAAAATTATATCAGTTCCATACTTTCCTGAGAAAAATTCCAAAATGTCTCGATGACATCGTGAAATCGCCTTCTGGGAATAACGCATTTCTACGGGCGAGGCAATAACTGTAAACACGTCCTCACGTGACCGGCAGTCAACCTGTTAATCCTCTGTGGTTTCGACGAGTTATTACGTCAATCAAGATCTTACCAATTTTAAAAACTTAGAAAGGTCTTATCATCAAGATATGAACGATTTTTTGATAATGATGCGATCAGGATAAAGGTCATTTTTCTCCAAGTGACGAGTTGTCTCGTCCATTGAAATATGCTAATGCTTTTTCTAGTGACTAGATGCGTCGTCAAGGCTACTACCAAGAGAGTTAAAAAAGTATGATATCCATGTTCACTGTGTATCACTGTTCCGTACTCAAACAAGTACAGACCATTTTCGTAAATGAGTTGAAGAGTCCAAAAGTATGGAATTCCATATCCGCTCTCTCATCATGAAACATACGTGCTAAAAATTTATTACAAAAGAATCTGAAGCGTTTTAATGGTTTTTTCCAGTACTCTTATTACTTCAGATATGATAAGCAGAGCCATTATAGACCATTGTCCAGGAACTTGTGTGAGAGTACCATTAACCTGCATTTCATTTTAGTTCTTCAGATTCCTTCATTCTTGCAAATAGTTTCCGTGTTGCGTTTGATTTTTATGATGCTCTTTTCATGGGCCATATTTGACGCGAATCTTCCTTTTGATGAGCAAATTCGTGTGTGATCAGATAGAAAGAAGTACAGACCTCCGCGAAGCGTGTTTCCTTTATCTTTTTGTCAAAAGGTGGTGCAAGTAAGATTGCGAATGAATATTTAAAGGACGTGTTAAATGGTTTCTAAAAGAATTTTTTATGACTAATAAGGAAGAGGTACTGTTGAGGTGACTTCCCTGAAAAGTCATAAAAAGTATTATTTTTGTTCCTTTGCATAAGGTTCAAATATCATGGAATACCGGTGTTTAAAACATTCTTGTGCACAATTTTATAGGTGGTAGGGAACGCAAAATTAGATCTATTCGCATTTAGATATTTTTTTTTCAACTTGCTATTCACTTAGGGATATATGTCCGCTAGGAACTTTTGACATAAAGATGCATTTCCGCTGGGTGACATTGTCCCCTAAGGTCTTTTTACATTGGTATAGGGATGCATGTTTGCAACAGGCAATCCACATAGAGATGTATGTTCGAAAAGGGCTATTCACAAAGGGATGAACATCTACTAGGGCAGGTCTCGAAATAGATTTTTTTATACAGGTACACCTAAGTTTTTAAATTAGGTGCACAGGTTATATTTTAAGTGCACATTTATAAAAAACGTAATGTAAGAGAATTAATGTAATGTAAACTACTTTATTAATTGAATATGTTTGTATAGGTTTTTTTTAGTAATAGATATATATACTGAATAAAAATATTTAAAAATCTAAATTATCCCTTCTCTGGCGCACGGCTGTCGCCACAGTCGCTTCAACACAGCCATCTGGAAAATGTTTCGATCATCGGAAAGTTCTGGTGGCAGTGGAATACGTAAACCTTCCTCCTATATAAGCCCGTTATGGCCCAGCAATTTTTTTTTTCGCATAGTGTGTATTTAGGAAATTTAATTACGTTTCTTTAGAGCGAGAAAGGTCGATACTAATATTTTGTTCAAACGTCAAACTAACAAAACACATGTGCACAGTGTATCTGTGCACCCGGGTATTTCGAGCCCTGTACTAGGGTCTATTCACATAAGGTCGTCTAGGGTATTACCACTAGGAGTTTTATATAGGGATTCGTGTATGCAACAGTCAATTCACATACAGATGTATGTTCGAAAAGGTCTATTCACAAAGGGATGTATATCTACTAGCGGCTATTCGCATAAGGATATATGTCCATAAGGGGTTATCGAGATAAGGTTTTATGTTTGCAAAAAACTACTGACATAGGGATGTTCGTCCACAAGAACCACCCAGATGTGATAAAGGGTACATTAAAATAAGAATGCTTGAAATGCAAATAAGAAATCGTAGACGTTCCTGGTTAGAGAGTCATTTAGTTCAAATAACGCAATCTTTCATTTCTGCGACCCCCTTTTCCATCATCTAAATTTAATTCATAGTTGGATTGGTGGATTTAAAAGAGAAAACATTTAGCCTCAAATCAAAGCATAAAAACGTATTCAGCCCTAAAGTAAAACCAAGGTTTAACGTAACAGGAAGTTTTGGGAGTACTAAACCTTTTTTTTATGGAGCAATAAACGATACGGGTAAGTTTAGGCCAGCGATTAACATTTCTTTTCAGACCTTATCACCTAATGGTCCAATCTACAACGGAAGTTTTAAATTTATCTAAGTGTCTTTTTGGTTACAGGCAAACTGTTTGAATGATCACGGATAAGGTCAACCATTAACATTCCTTTACTGATCTTATCGCCTCTGTGCTTATCCCACAACGGAAATTCTAAATTTATCTGTCTTTTTGGTTGGTAGCAAACTGCCTGAATGTCCAATGACGATACGGATAAGTATAAGGTCACCCATTAACATTTCTTTTTCTGATCTTATCAGTTTCTAAATTCTAAATTTATCTCCGAAGCAAATACTCTGGACCAACAATAAACAAACAATACCTTCTACCGGTGTTGTAAACAAGGGTAAAACCACTCGACCATTCACAGATGCCAATTTGAACTTCGACCACCGGCACTGTTCATCAAGGGTCTGCCAATCTTCCCCAATTGCCGAACAGCAAACACGCAACAAAACCGATTCTCAATGACTATCTTTTACGATTTGGTCACATTGTTCATTCCCAGTGTCTTGAGACGAAGTTGGGTTTTATGGGATTCATCGGGCAGGAAAAGAACAAGGAAACTCGATGGATCATCTTCCGTATTGTCCATCCTAATCGCCTCAACCTGCTGACCAAGAAGGTTAGGACCAAACTAAGATAGCGGGTTAGGAAGAGGCGAATCGGGAAGGCGTGGGGAGGAACAGGTTTCTTGGGTGCCTTCTTTTTATACGCAGTCTTTATTATTGGGATTATTTTTTTTATTGTTATTCTTTCTTCATCCCTGTAGGTGGAATTCGCTGTGCGTGAACCTAGTGTTATGTTATATTGCATTATGGCGATGGCCCGGTGAACTTTCGATATGAGATTTTTTTTTTGTGTGTGTGTGTTGCTTTTATGTTCCCACCTACGGGCTGTTATTTTACAACTTTGTTTTTCCATTGGAGATTTTCAGAGCAGGAAATAGGTTCTCTCGTAGTTACCAAGAACGTACTCAGAAAATAATTTCTGGGAGGTCCAGGGTCCGTGGTAGAGTAACTGATTATCAACTTCGAGTTGCGAGTTCGAATCCAATCGTGCACAAAGATGGCTGGTGCATGTTAAATCTATAGTAGCTCCAAATGTCCTGACGGAAGCGTGGTGTGGAAGTTTGGATGATAGGTCCCAGCTCAGGTGTTGATCTCGTTTATGGACCGTGGTTCAAAATTAACTGGTGTTGTCTTCGATCCTTCCCTATAGGACTGATCCCGGGCCGTCGCCAATAGCCCGTTGGATTGCTCCAGAGTGATGTTAATCAAATACCTACCAAGGAGGCCCAGTCTCCAGGTCTTCTATTCCAATTTGACAAGTAATCTCATCCATAAGAATTTAGCCAATTTCATTAATGACGAGATCTCCAAGATCTTGTTAGTTTTCTTCTAATGCTGAGTTTGCCGACCAACCGGTATAGTGGTTAAGGTGTTAGCCTCTAGATCGTAAGGTTCCTGGTTCGAATCCGGGTCCGGGCATGGATGTTTGTAAACGTATGGTGTAGAGGCGGCTGGTGCACCTTAAATCTGTCGTGGCCGAAAGTCCTCACGTTGGGTTGGCGTGGAAGTTTGGAGAGTGGGGTGCCAGCTCAGGTGTTGCTTCGTCGTCTGACCGTGGTTCAAAATTACGAGGTGTTGTCCTCGGATCTTTCCCTTAAGGGACTGATCCCGGACCGTCGTCAATAGCCCGTTGTGTTGCTCTAGTACGACGTTAACTAAAAAATTGCCAAAAAAAATTATCTAATGCTGAGTTACCTCCTTCATCAAGATATGTTTAGTTTTGACCTAATCTAATTAATGAATAGACTCTAGTTAAGATATGCATCACCGAGACTACCATCAGGAGGCTTAATATATTATCAATCCTCCAAGTGATTTCGACAAGATATCTCGTCTATCAAGCTTTAATCAAATTTTCTATTTACTATCATCATCACGATTTTGATTGCCGATCTTTTTTTTTTTTGATGATGAGACCAAGATTTGGTTAAATTTTTTCTAATGACGAGATATCTCGTCTAGAAGACCACCAGGAAGGTTAAGCTTATTTACCCTGGACCATCATGTTGTTGTCCGGCAACTTATGATACCATCGCGCACTCTGTTTTTGTATGTAAATTGTGCCACTAATTGTTAATTAAAATGTATTAATTTCTTTAATTTACGTTTCTCCAACTCTTGCGTAATTTAATATTTATCAATGCGCAACTTTAATGTTCCATCATGTACTACTTAAATCGTATTTCGATTCAAATGCTTCTAACTATTTTAAGCATATAACTTTTGGGAAGCAGAAGTGAAAAAAGTATCCTCATATTTCCCCAGCTAATTTCTTGACTGTTATTAATTTTTTTTTCCATGACTGTTATAAATTTTGTATCCACGGAAGGGTAAAGAAATTGCTGGTAATTTGTAATTAACGTCGTACTCTAGAGCAACACAACTGGCTATTGACGACGGTCCGGGATCAGTCCCTTGAGGGAAAGATCCGAGGACAACACTTCGTAATTTTGAACCACGGTCAGATGACGAAGCAACACCTGAGCTGGCACCCCACTCTCCAAACTTCCACGCCAACCCAACGTGAGGACTTTCGGCCACGACAGATTTAAGGTGCACCAGCCGCCTCTACACCATACGCTTACAAACATCCATGCCCGCACCCGGATTCGAACCAGGAACCTTCCGATCTAGAGGCTAACACCTTAACCACTATACCGGTTGGTCGGCCCCTTGCCTTGAATAGGTGGCAGTTTCCAACAGATTTTTGCATCAGAGGTTGGACACTACCAGGACAGTTTTCGAAGCAAAGATTAATCGCACGCGAAGGTTGAAGAACATTCTACAATATGGCCGACATTCAACGCAGCCATTTTCTACTCTCAACCGACCTCGACAAATGCATTTCATAACTAATAACTCGCGAATAATGTTTCGTTTTTATGTCCTGCTCCGTTTTTCCAAGTGAAATACTTCTTCAACACCCTTTATTTTAAAGACTTTACCAAACGTCTTCCCACGATCATATACAACACACTCTTATCCATACAATGGATGCAACAGTCGGTTTGCAGTTTCTGCCACCGGAGCAGTATTTTAAAGCAACTTATAGATAGAGAACGTATAATTATTTTCATAAAATGCCGTTCATAAGTGGGTCTTTTTCTACGCCCCGATTCCGTCTTTCCCAGGTATAAAAGCAAACGAACCCCTAAGTTCAAATCAACAATAAAAACCAAAGCGTTTATGGCTGCAAGGGAGAAACGGAACGAGATGTCCTTTCTGGGTGATTTCTTTCCATCAATCTCTGTCACCCACCTGTTCCCCCCGAGAAAGCTGCGTACGTGGCTTGTGATGTACTGAGCTGTGCATCACCGGTTACTGTGACGAGTCAAGCGCGAACCGGTATGGAAATGTCGTGGATCTGATCTGTCCTTGAAGACTTAAATGCCCCAGAATGGGAAACGGACAATTTGTTTTTGAAGACTTTACGTTTCAAGACAAAATCGCTAAAAGACCGTATCTACATAAATAGAAACATTTTCCCGTGTCAGAGAATTTCCCTACTTACCTATTTATAAGAGATAAAATAACAAAGTTATGCGCATAACCTTTCCGTAGCTTTTGTAAGTCAGTGGATCGAAAGACTTCGAAAAACATTAAAACTGGGAAACATTTGATGCTTGAGATTTATGCCTGTAGATTATTGAAAATGTAGTTAAAATCCTAGTTAATGGAGGCAAGATATCATCTTCTACCGCCAACGCCAAGCGGTAATAAGTAGATTTTAAACAAATAGTCCTCTAACGGTTAGTGCTAATTAGTGATAACGATTGTAAGAATCTAATATTAACAACGTCGTTCGTCCTTATTCTAGTGTAAAAAAAAACTACACCAAGTTTTTGAGTATGTGCAAAAAAGGTTTTGGGACAATGGGCCCTTTAAAATGTCCGAAGCAAATCTAAAACAAGCAGTTCTTGTATTTTAATGAGGTACCTGTGATGAAAAGATACTGGACATGATCTATGCAGTTGCTTTTTCTAAGTATGGACAGGTGGTCGTCCTCCTCCTTTTGCACACACATAACGTGGGTGGAGAGTGTCTACTATGTATCATAAGATCTGGGATCCATCTCTGTGGCAGTCCGACTTAGCCACGCGCTGCTCTAGTACGACGTTAATTAAAAAATTACCAATTACATACCAGGAGTGTATACTACAGACATACTTCACCTGTAATACCCGTTTCCCCCATCTTATCACGATGAGGCCATAGGATAGGATTTTGAGAGAGACAGTTTCGTAAAAGTGAATACCTAACACTAAAAGTTAGTAATTGCTTAAGTTATTAATGATTTCGGCTTATATTCTCATCCATTTTTTTAATTAAAAAATATATTAACTAAGTACCAAGTTTAGTTATTTAAATTACTTTTAAACACATTTATCGATAAATACCGATATTTCTGATAACGCTTGCTTAAAGTTAATTGTATTAAAACTGTTATATTTTATCCTCTAACTGGTTTAGACGAGTTATCTCGTCCAAGGTCTGGTCAGTCTAGCTAATGACGAGGTACCTCATTGAGACTAGACCACCCTATCCCTTGAATAGTGTAGGTAAGTAGTTAACTAACGTCCCATTGGAGCAACACAACGGGCTATTGGAAAGTCCTATCCCGATAGGAAAGATTCGAATAACACATAATTTTGAACCACGGTCAGCTGACGAGGTCATTACCTGTGCTAGCATCCCACTCTCTAAACTTCCACACCATACCACCATACCAGCGTGAGGAGTTTTTAGGCCACAATATATTTTAAGTACACCAGTGTCATTTGTACACGAAGGTCGGTAGTTGAATTCGAACTTGAAACCCTCCGGTTGATAGCCCGTTACTCTTCCAACCGGGCTACAGAAGCCCCACTACAAGAGGGAGGGAAGGGAAATGAAGATTCAAATAGAAAAATCAGCTAGCCCTTGTCAACAACTGGTGACAGCTTGAGCATGTTTTTGCATCAGAGGCTAGCCATTACAGGATAGTATTCGACGTGAAGGTAAACCTCCAGAAGGTTAATTTATATCAGAGAATAACAACCTATCTCTAATGGTTGCCATTGCTAGCAAGACTCCAACGTGGCAAACTTTAGAGCCCCTACTAAGGCACGCTAGGATGTAATCGAAATTTGTGTAAACCCAATTATGATAAATCTACGGTCATTGACAACTGACTTCCACCATATATATATATATATATATATATATATATATATATATATATATATATATATATATATATATATAGAGACTAGCAAATCCTATTTAAAAAACTGACAGCTATATCTGAACTTCAATTGCGATACAATCGGTTTCTCCATCTCTCCGATGCAATGTAGCGTCCATCTGTCGTTTCAATCATTTGATTTGGTAAGGCGATATCCTTTCTTTCCAAAGATAGCAGAGTTCGTAAGTAGGAGGTAATAAATCTGGATATATCTCAAAGAGTGCATTTAATAGAAACCAACTCGCGCTGTGCCTTTATTTCGTTGCATACGATATTAATTTACAATAAAACTGTAATTTCAACTTCTATCGATTATAACATCCTGCCTCTACAGGCGCGTGTACATATGCGAGCCGAACCATTCGCGAATCTCTAGTTCTCATGATTTGGACGGGATTTTGGGCGCCAAAACAATGGCTTGTGGCATCCGCTTCATGTCGGTTTTTCAACGAACACAAAGGTGTTCTCGGTTCAGATTGGGTCGGCGTCGTGAGTAGTTCGTTGCTTTTCTTTCTGCTCGCGAACCTCCAGGCTCCATGGCCATCACCGGAGGCTGACGAATCGAATAACTGTCTGGTGGTTCACAGTTGGTTCCTTCCTTTCCCATGGATTGCTGGAAGTTCGTTGTGAAAATAATTACAACGAACGGCTCACGAGCGGCTCGAAAACTGTTCGACTTGCAAATATATACCCACCTTAACGGTTGACACTGCTAACAAAACGCAGACGTGGCGAACTTTGATGACCCCACTAAGGTACATTAGGATGTAACCGAAATGTATATAAACCCAATTATGTCAGATCAATGGTCGTGGCAACGATAGTTGACCAGACTATCAAATCTTGTTTCAAAAACTGACAGGTATATCTGAACTTCAATTAGGATACCATCAGTTTCTCGATCTCTCCCATGTAATGTAGCCTATCTATCGTTTCAATAATTTGATTCGGCAAGGCGATATCTTTTCCTTCCAAAGACATCAGAGACTAACGGTTCCTTTCCTTCCAAAGATATCAGAGACTAACGGTTGGCACTGCTAATAAAACTCCAGCTTGACGAACTTTGGTGACCCCACTAACGTGTACTAAGATGCAAACGAAATGTATATCAACCCAATTATGCCAAATCTATGGTCGTGGCAGCGGAAATTGACCAGACTATCAAATCTTGTTTCAAAAACTGACAGGTATATCTGAACTTCTATTTAGGATGCAATCAGTTTCTCTATCTCTCCGATGTAATGTAGCGGTCATCTATCGTTTCAATCATTTGATTCAGCAAGGCGATATCCTTTCCTTCCGAAGACATCAGAGATCGTAAGTAGGAGGAAGTAAATCTAGATATATCTCAGAGTCCATTAGAACCCAACCCGCAGTGCTGTTGTTCCGTTGTAGACGATAGGCCATGCGTGACAGGATGGATTGATTTCGATTAATAGAAAGGGATCTTGATAGATGGTTTGGAGAGATCTTGGGCTGTCAAAAGTATCTCTTTCCTGTGCTCCACAAGACTTGCCGTGAAAGGTCAATTCATTTCATTTGCCCTGAGGAATCTAAATAATTGAAAAAAGACGTGGGATAAGTAGAAAATCGAAAAAAAATTTTAACATTGTACGTAATTTGTCGCAAATCGGGCGTGACGTCGAATTTGATTTGTAGTGGATCCCTCTCTCTCTCTCTCTCTCTCTCTCAGCTAAATAGATTTTTAATTCAAAAAAGACGTGTCCTGTATTGTATTCTAATCCTTATAGTTTTTGCAATCTGTAACAGTTGAAAAGTATTCAAGCGTTGATCTTCCAAGCGGCACGTACGAACACAGCCCGGTAATTTTTGGTAATTTTTTTAATCAACGTCGTAATAGAGCAACACAACAGGCAATTAACGACGGTCAGGGACTGATCCACTAAGGGAAAGGTCCAAGGACAACACCGCGTAATTTTAAACCAAGGTCAGATGACGAGGCAACACCTGAGCAGGAATCCCACTCTCCAAACTTCCACACCAACCCAACGTAAGGACTTTCGGCCAAGATAGATTTACCATCCGGCTCTACACCATACGCTTACAAACACTGACCCGGAATTCGAACCAGAAACTTTCCGATCTTGAGGCTAACACCTTAACCACCAGACCTGTTGGTCGGTCGAACACAGCCCTAAAAAATTACCTCACTGGAAGCGGCAGACCTTAAATATTCAGACGTCTGACAAATTAAGTTGAAATGCAACCTGAAAAATTCCCGCACGACAGAACACAAATATTCGGAAATCTCGCTCCTCGAAATATTTCGGGTCTGGCATCCAGTGAATTGTACCCTCTGAACTGTATCCTTCTGAATCGTACTCGAGCATGCTGTTCTGAGGGTTAAGCAGCTCGAGTTAAATCCTCTGGGGAATTCACACTCGTAAATCCTTTCTACAACCTTCAGTCTTCCATGCATGACTTTTAACCAGGACTGACCCCCTTTTGACCAATCCTTAATCCTTAACTTTCTAATTGGGTTCTACAAGATACATCATCCATCAAGAACAGACCGATATTGCTAATGACGATGTATCTCGTTATCTAGATATGCCGATTATTTTGAGATGACAAGATCAAGGTCTGATCGTTTTTTGCCAATAACAAGATGCCTCTTCGAAATAACCAAGAGGGTTCGTTTTGTGAGTCAGTTAGACTCTTATATAAGTTTCGCAATCCTTTGTCTTCCATGCATGTCGCAGCATGTCCGTTTGTCGTCCTTGCCATAAAACCTTAAATTCCATTTCCCTACTGCCGACCAACCGGTCTGTTCGTTAAGGTGTTAGCCTCTAGATCGGAAGGTTCCTGGTTCGAATCCGGGTCAGTGCATGGATGTTTGTAAGCGTATGGTGTAGAGGCGGCTGGTGCACCTTAAATCTGTCGTGGCCGAAAGTCCTCACGTTGGGTTGGTGTGGAAGTTTGGAGATTGGGCTGCCAGCTCAGGTGCTGCCTCGTCATCTGACCGTGGCCTAAAATTACGAGGTGTTGTCCTTATATCTTTCCCGTAGGTTATTAATCTCGGACTGCCGTTAATAGCCCGTTGTGTTGCTCTAGTACGATCTTAATTAAAAGTTACCAATTACTATTTTCCTTTTTTGTATGACTTTTAATCAGGAACGACCTAACAAAACTTTAATTTAAAGTAATCTATTTGATTCTCTGGGGAGCCACGGTAGCATAGTTGGAAGAGTAGCGAATTAACAAACTGAGGGTCGGGACTTCGAATCCAACCTAAGACCGTCGCGTACAAAGGTGGTTGTATCCCATTAAATCTGTCGTGCCTCAACTTTCCTCATTTTGGCGTGGTGTGGAATGGAAAGTGGGGTGCCAGCTCAGGTGTTGCCTCGTCTTCTGACCGTGGTGTTGTCCTCGTCTTCTGACCGTGGTGTTGTCCTCGGATCTTTCCCTTAGGGAATTGATCTTGGACCGTCGTCAATAACCCGTTAAATTTCTCTAGTACGACGTTAATTAATTAAAATTACCTTACCCAGGTATTTGGTTAATTTTAGTTAAAGTCGTATTAGAGCAACACCCCAAGTATTTGGTATTTTTAATTAACGTCACAATTAGGTCACACACATATTTTTAATTAACACAAGGAGCTATTGGTGACGGTCCGGGACAAATTCCCAAAGGGAAAGAACCGAGGACAACACCGTGTAGTTTTGAACCAAGGTCAGATGACGATCCAAGTCCCAGGAAACGCTGTGGTTATCCCTCAATTCCCAGACACCTCCATGCGATAACCATCCATCTTCCTGAGAACTTCAGATCACCAAAAAAGGCAACTCGTCATTAAAACCAGCTTCGCCTCACAATGGGAGGCCAGTCTCACGAGGGAGACAGGTGCCCTCGCCGTAAAATAATATCACATATTTGGAAGTGTGCTGCCCGGGTCACGCACGAAGGTCATTACCGCATCTGAATCTTGATCACTAGACCTGCAGGTCACTCAGTCGAGAGGCAGGTTCGACCTCGGAGGTGAAGAGAGGAATTTCACCTACAAGTCCCTCTCTTGACTGGATACTCGTTGCGCGGCTTAGGAGATTTGGGAGAAACAGAAAGGTCTTTTGGTTAATGGGGTTTTAAGCGCCCCAATCCGATTTTAATTTCCGCACGAGGTAGCTTGCTTTCCCGTGGCTTTTATGTATCCGAATGGAGATGGATTTGTCGGATTATTAATTGGAAACGCGTGTCTTCTCTGACTGGCGAATTGTAAGTCTCGAGACAAGCTCGGCGAAGCATATTACTTTGAGTTACACAAGCGTGAATCTGTGTTTGCTTGCAAAGGTTTGTGGAGCCTTCGGATTGCGTGAGAACCGTGATGTATTTATTCAGAGGGGGCTTCACGGGATTCTGGAATACTCGAAGGGGGTCCTGCAAAAATGAGTGCTGAAGTCGATGTAAATCAAATGTTCCTTAAGCCTTTCAGAAGAAAAATCATGGATTGATCGGAAGGTATTAAAATGTATTCGCAAACAAGATGCCCGCGTACATCCAGAAGTGTAGCCGACCAACCGATCTGATGGTTAAGGTGTTAACCTCTATATCGAAATGTTCGTGTTTCGAATCCGGGTCAGTGCACGGATATTAGTAAGCGTATGGTGTAGAGGCGGCTGGTGCTCCTTAAATCGGTCGTGGCCGAAAGTCCTCACGTTGTGTTGGTGTGGAAGTTTGGAGAGTGAGGTGCCAATTTTTAGGTGTTGCCTCGTCATCTGACCGTGGTTCAAAATTACGTAGTGTTGTCTTCTGTTCTTTCCCTTGGGGGATTAATCCCGGACAGTCACCAAAAGCCCGTTGTATTGCTCCAGTGCGAAGTTAATAAAAATACCTACCTACGTAGAAAGAGCATTTACAGGTCTAAAAATATAAAAATTCAAAAGGCAAGGGTTCGGAGAAACCAATAGCGCAGTCAGTTTTATTCCTTGTAGGGTCAAAATCGAAAGTCCTCACGTTGGGTTGGCTTGGAAGTTTGGAGAGTGGGGTGCCAGCTCAGGTGTTGCTTCGTCATCTGACCGTGGTTCAAAATTACGAGGTGTTGTCCTCGGATCTTTCCCTTAAGGGACTGATCCCGGACCGTCGTCAATAGCCCGTTGTGTTGCTCTAGTACGACGTTAACTAAAATTACCATTACCATTACCTTGTAGGGTCAAACTTAAAAGTAGTTTCAAGTAAAATTTCAAGAAAGCTTTTATAGATTCTTGATTCCCTATAAAAAATCTTCATTTGGTCAGAGGACAATTTTATTGGTATTATATAAGGACCTGGATAAGTGTCGTATATTGGTTGATCCGAGTCGAGAATTAGCTTTATAATAGTAGTTACACAAATATTTAAAGTATAAAATCAATAAATAGCCGAAACAGGTATTAATTTAGAACGTATGGTTAAAAAAATCATCTTGCATGTGAATTTCAAAGTAGCTATTTGCGAAATAAAGCTACGTTTTTTGCTGCTTTTATATTTGTTTTTTGCCGACCAACCAGTCTGGTGGTTAAAGTGTTAGCCTCTAGATGGGAAAGTTCTTGGTTCGAATCCGGGTCAGTGCATGGATGTTTGTAAGCGTATGGTGTAGAGGAGGCTGGTGCACCTTAAATCTGTCGTGGTCTAAAGTCCTCACGTTGATTTGTGTGGAAGTTTCGTAAGTGGCATGTCGGCTCAGGTGTTGCCTCGTCATCTGACTGTGGTTCTAAATAGGTTCTCTAGGTTCAAAAATACGTGGTGTTGTCCTTGAATCTTTCCTTTGGGGGATTGATCCCGGACCGTCATCAATAACCCGTTGTGTTGCTCTAGTACAACGTTAATTAAAATTACCTTACTATATTTGTTTTTATGAATGAATATCCTCTCAAGGAATATCTGGTTTACGGGACAGGTAAACTAAACCGGAATGACCGTAACTAGTATACGTTATGGATAATTATCAAATCGGCTTGATTCTAATTATTTTATTTACTTCAAATAATCTAATAAAATAAAAACACTTAGAATCAAGTCATTGCACAGTTTGTCAAGTATTCAAGCTCACCTGTAATATAAATGTTTGGTATAATTACTTGTTTGACCGTTAAAATTTCAGATGACGAAACCTGAAAAAGCATCCACTTTACTGTGAAATTCCTCATAGTTTAGCCTGTTGGGTTGGTATGGATGTTATGAGAGTGAGTTCAAGTGTTGCCTCGTCATCTGACCGTTGTTGAGATTTATGTGTTATTGTCCTCAGATCTTTCCCTTAAGGACTAATCCCGGACTGTCGTCAATAGTCTGTTGAGTTGCTAAAGTACGACGTTAAAATAATTACCAAAAATTACCAAATTACCTCATAGTACACGTCTTCTTTATACGGCTTTGCGTACAGGCTTTACGGAACCAAAGTACTCTAGTAATCTTTTCTATTCCCATTTTGCTTAATGTCTTTGGTAAACACGGAGATCACGCTCCCGGGATACCCATTCGATCTTGTTCTGCTTCATCCCATTTTCCTGTTCCCCAATCCCTCGTTATTACGCTTTCGTGACATTTTTGCTTGACATTTTTGCATTCTTGCATTTGGCACTTCTTGACCGAATATGGGCCCTTGCGTCATAAAAGCTAAAAATAATCAACCAATCTCCACAGTTTCAAAGGGGTCGTCGTGGCTCAATGGGTATGTCTACTGTGCTACAAACCCACGCTCGATTCCTGTGAGGTTCGATTCCTCTACCTGCGTGTATTTCTCTCTTCTGTATTGAGTCCCATTTTAGTTTATTTATTACAGACTTCTAGATCGGAAGGTTACTGGTTCGAGTCCGGGCCCGGGCATGGATGTTTGTAAACGTATGGTGTAGAGGCGGCTGGTGTACCTTAAATCTGTCGTGGCCGAAATTCCTCACGTTGGGTTGACGTGGAAGTTTGGAGAGTGGGGTGCCAGCTCAGGTGTTGCTTCGTCATCTGACCGTGGTTCAAAATTACGAGGTGTTGTCCTCGGATCTTTCCCTTAAGGGACTGATCCCGGACCGTCGTCAATAGCCCGTTGTATTGCTCTAGTACGACGTTAACTAAAAAATTACCAATTACCAATTATTATTAAAGACTAGCTGAATAACCTGGAGTTGTTTGGTTTTCAAGTATGACCTTGACAGCTAAAAAATGACATTTTCATGTGGTAACTCATACACGCCCCTGTAGAACGAGTTTTCTTGTCCATGTCCATCTATTGCAGGAAAAGAAACTTTAGATTTTAAAATTGGGGCTTCGAGGGGCACATTTAGGACAACCTGTATGCCAATTTTCATGGCTACAGATTGGTCTGTAGACAGGACACATATATAACCTATGTTTTCCGCAATCCTGAAGTATAAGTGTACCATATTTGGTGTGGATTAATCAAACGATGTAGATTTGTTAATAGCCATCATAAACAGTAGGGTAATACCTCAACAATTTGCCGAACGTGATCGATTTTCATAGTAGTTGGTAATGTTAATGGTAATTTTAGTTAACGTCGTACTAGAGCAACACAACGGGCTATTGACGACGGTCCGGAATCAGTCTCTTAAGGGAAAGATTCGAGGACAACACCTCGTAATTTTGAACCACGGTCAGATGACGAAGCAACACCTGAGCTGGCACCACACTCTCCAAACTTCCACGCCAACCCAACGTGAGGACAAGGTAAAAGGAAGAAGGCATGATTTGAACTAATAAGAACATTTATTTATTAAGGAATTGCCGACCAACCGGTATAGTGGTTAAGGTGTTAGCCTCTAGATCGGAAGGTTCCTGGTTCGAATCCAGGTCCGGGTATGGATGTTTGTAAGCGTATGGTGTAGAGGCGGCTGGTGCACCTTAAATCTGTCGTGGCCTCAAATGTCCTCACGTTGGCGTGGTGCGGAAGTTTGGAGAGTGGAATGCCTGATCAGACGTGACCTCGTCATCTGATCGAGGTTCAAATTTACGTTATGTTGTCTTCGGAACCTCTCCCTTCCCGGGCTTGTTCCCGAACCATCGCCAATAACAAGTTGAGTTGCTTCTGTGCGACGTCAGTTAAAAAATACCAAAATACTAATTACCCTTCGAGGGTTGTTCCGGAACCGTCACCAATACCCCGTTGTCTTGCTACAGTACAACCTCAATTAAATACCTACCTACCAAGTTTGAAAGCTTTCCTTAAACCGTTAGACCGTTCTCTTTCACTTGATACTTTCCCACTTCCAAGAGCAAACAGCTTCAACAACACTGCCAGGCTTAATTGCACGAAACAGCAACACAAAGACACTGCGAAAAAAACACCCCTTTTTAATCCCCCGCTAAGTGTTAAACTGTTCGCTTCCCACAGGCTAACTGTACCTTTATCCCTTCATGGATGGGCGAGAACTAATGACCATCCGAGGAACACGAGAGGTCAATTACGATGTCTTCAAACAAGCAGGAGAAAGAAAGAATAAAAGAAAAGAATCCTCTCTCGCGTTGACTGGGTGGGAAAACGAAACAGTCATTACCCTCCAACAAGTGGTCGATGGATGACTGTTATGGGAATTTCAGAATATCGGTCAATGAAAATGCCGACCATTATAGGAGCTTAAAATAATCCGCAGCATCCATAGAGGAAAAAAAATCTCACCGAAATTCGGGCACCTGACCCTCGGTTTCCATTGTCCCGATATTTACGAGGTTGAGTTCATGCTCTCCTGATGGGGTTTGTTTTTATTGATGAGGGTTTTCTTGGAGTGGACGATGAAACTGACCTTCGTGGAAACAACCCGGGTCATCGTGGAAGTGAATTCACTTGGGATGAGTAATTATCTGCTCAACAGGTTGATCGGTGCGTGAGTATCAAACAGGAGGGGCAGAGTTCAGAAGTTCTGATTAACCCTTGTTTGACTGTTTTGTTTCTATTCGGTGGGAATAAGGTTTGGGTGAGATAGTGACGGAAAGCTGTTAAGGTATCCGAACACATTAAAAATGTCATTTTTAACTAAAAGTCCCGAAAATTTTTTTGATCTTATTTGATAAGGATATTTATAGATATAGTTTGATAAAAAACATTTGACTTTCCAAAAAAATTTTTTATTTATTTTTTCTAAATTAATTAGTTGCAGAGATATTAATATTTTAATCAAGGCGGTAAAAACCAGAAGTGGGTATGGAAAACACTGGCAGTGGCCGTTAAAAGTCCTGTCAAAATATAAAATTAAAACTTTTTTTTTGTTGCAAGTATTATTTTAGAAAGGTTTCTTAAATGTTCAAATGGTTTCTCTTTTGTAAGTAGTGTGAACATTTTGAAAGAGAAGTCAACAATAAAATTGTTTACACAAACAGTTGGAAGCAAGAAATAGCAAACGACACACTTCAAACTATTTTTTATTCTAAATTAATGTTTATGCAATATTTCCTGACTTCAAATGCTATAAAACAAAAAGTTACGGATGGATTCTCGTAAAACAATGAGAACTTGTTCTTTATAGAATAATTGGTAATATAGAACCCATGGTGTCTAGAGAATGATGAACTATATAGAATAATTGTGCTCAGTTGAAAAGTTTTTAGATTAAGGCGATTTATTTAATTTATAAGACTGTAAAACTATCAAAAATCTTGTATTCATTTTTCGATCGCTTGTAAAATTTTTGTTTATTTAAATATCCTTTGGATTCTAGTTTATTTCCTATAAAAATGCGTGTAGTTTATTTTGGTAACGTCATTTTTCAAATGGGTTGAATAGGTTTTAATATAACACATTTGAAGTGTTTGACACACATTTCCTTAAAATTGCATACATAATTACCATTTTCCTAATATTATTAATATATATTTTAAATATTTATAGTCCAATGTGTTGTTGTTTAATAACACTAAACATAAAAATGTCATTAAAATTTTTTCATACCACATTTAAAAAAAAGGGAATTTTATTCATAATGTTGGTTGAACTGGTTCTGGGCCATCGTGACTCAGTGGGTATGTCCACTGCGCTAGCAACCATCGAGTTATAGACGGCTCCGGTTTGATTACTGTCGGGTGCATGCCTCCCTGAGTGTATTTCCCTCTTCTATGTCACTAAAACTTTCACTGTGAATATCTAGTACTTGATATTGTATGTCTTGTGTCTGGTGCAGCCGTGGCCAGGCCATAAAAGACCCAAACCAAACAACCGATTGGGTTTGTTCGGAGCGTATCAAACAAGGCGAGAGTTCAGAAGTCCTCATTTACCCTTGCTTGTCGTTTCATTCGGTGGGAATAAGATTTAGGTGAGGTAATGGTAATTAATTAACGTTGCACTATAGCAACACAACGGGCTGTTGGTGACGATCCAAGATCAATCTTGAAGGGAAGGCTCCGAAGACAAAACTTCGTAATTTTAAACCATGGTTCCACCTTATAACCCCACTCTCCAAACTTCCACACCACGCGAGCTTGAGGACATTTAAGGTCACGACAGATTAAACGTGCGATGGAACCTCACATACACGATTATCTTTCGTTGCATCGAGTTTCGAACTCGCAACCCTCCTGTTGCTAATCCGCTACGCCGACCAACCGGTATAGTGGTTAAGGTGTTAGCCTCTAGATCGGAAGGTTAAGCGTATGGTGTAGAGGCGGCTGGTGCACCTTAAATCTGTCGTGGCCGAAAGTCCTCACGTTGGGTTGGCGTGGAAGTTTGGAGTGTGGGGTGCCAGCTCAGGTGTTGCTTCGTCATCTGACCGTGGTTCAAAATTACGAGGTGTTGTCCTCGGATCTTTCCATTAAGGGACTGATCCCGGACCGTCGTCAATAGCCCGTTGTGTTGCTCTAGTACGACGTTAACTAAAAATTACTATTACCAATTACTAATCCGCTACTCTTCCAACCAAACTCCCGCGACCCTGTAATCATCAAGAGACAAACAAAATCATCTCAGAGTAATCTCCACTCACGAAATCCTACATCATCGAGTACTTGATGATCACAAAATGCTTGTTGTCGTTTTACCACTACAAGAACCCATTTATTTTACAGAATAAACAGGGCTATAGATTGAAACCAGCATCAGCGTAGGCTGGAACGCTGTATTATCGAACTAGCGAGTAGGAACAGAACAATAGATACGACCCTATCATCAAACAGGCATTACCGGACAAATAACAAGAATTAAATGCGACGGCCAGAGTATTGCGAGAACCAAATCCTGCGTTTCCAAAACGCACTTTACTGTCATCGGAAATTCGTGCAGTGCCGAGTTCAAGTTTATCGGTAATAGCCAGGCATTCCGGAACAGCGGACCGATTGCAAACCTACACTGTTATTCGGGCAATTGAATGCTGCAACGACGCTATTACCGGCCTAATAGCAGTTTCCAACACGGCGTTAGACCTAACGGTCCCATTCCAGTCTTTCGACACGCAAGGATCTTGAGGAGAAATCAGAGGGAATTGTAGGAAAAACAAGTTATTGTGTGTTGCTTTATTTCTTCAGTGCGTGTATTTTAAAGCTCAGATTGAAGAAATTGGAGGAAAATGTCCTGTAGCAGATTTTCGGAATGGACAAAAATTAGGCTATTAGATATAATTTGGTAATTTTTTTAGTTAACGTCGTATTGGAGCAACACAACGGGCTATTGACGACGGTCCGGGATCAATCCCTTAAGCTATTAGATATAACCTGAGAAATATTTCTAAACCTTCTCATGCCGCTTCTTATATGTTTTGGAAAGTAGGTAGTTGAACTATCGTCTAACTGGAGCAGCACAGTGGGTTATTGGCGAGGCTTCGTTATCAATCCCGAAAGGAAAGGACCAAGGACAATATTTTGTAATTTTGAAATAGCGGTCAGATGACGAGGTCAACATCTGAAACAACTGGAGTTGGTGTGGGAGCTGGCAACCGGCTTGCCAAATTCCCACACCACGCCATGTACATTCAAGGCCACGATGGTTTTAACGTGCCCCAGCACCCTTTGTACACCACGGTATTTGGATTCGAGCTAGCAAATTCGGGTCACTTCGGCTCTATTTGTTGTTGGGATAAAAGCGCTCCTGAAAGTTTTGTGAGATATCTCGTCATTACCTAACTCATCAGATCTTGATTTCTTCATACGAAAATAACCAATATCTTGACGATGAGGAAATAGGCAATTTTTAACGTCGTATTAGAGCAACACAACGGGCTGTTGACGACAGTCCGGGATCAATCCCCCTAAGGGAAAGATTCGAGGACAACACCACGTCATTTTGAACCACGGTCAGATCACACCGAAACAACTCGAAGGGAAAAGTTGAACATTGAAATGACTGGCTCTGTGAAGTTAATTGCAAAACTCAAAATTCCATCTTGCCAATGCTTTGGTTAATACCCTCTTATTTGTTAAATCCCTTAAATAAGATTCTGGAGACCACGATTCTGTGGATAATTATTAGAATTAAGCCAGGGATCAGCCACGATTACTCAGCTCTTGAAGAATCTGCCGACTGAATGGGGAGCAAGTAAACAACCAATTTGACTTGAGTCATGTATCGAGAGGTGAAATGGTTCTTCCCACATTGCTGGTTCCTCTGCAATCTTCAACTTTGCTTGTAGGAGTGAACTCGTTTGAGGGCCATGAGGCTTGTGACAGATTTTATGAATCACCACGCTTCTTTTTTTTTTTTTTTTTTCATCGGAAAGTTATTTCGTACAAGAGCGCCTTGTTGTCTCTTATTAGAAAGCATTATGCTCTGATATAAGGAAACGCCTTTGGATATCATGTCATGGTAGCTACACTATCCTACAATAATGAACCGGACGCCAGCGGATTTGCATAAAATCCGACTATTTGTTTGGGGCTGTTTTTCGTGGTACGGCCTGGTACCTTTGCATGGTGTTCCTGGTCAATTGAACGCCGATGCCTGCATGAGTATTTTGGACAATCAGGTTCTTCCTACGCTCTGGCAAATTTAGGGAATGGACGAATGTTACTACCAGGACTACAGCGCTCCGTGTCATGTTGCTGTCAGGCAGTGGTATCAAGATATGGATGTAAAACATCTTCTTTGGCCTGCTCAGAGTCCCGACCTAAACCCCATAGAACCTTTGTGGGACGAGGTAGAGCGACTCTTACGGACCAGGGAACCATGTCCGAAATCTACATTCATGTATACGGCATTCTTGCAGCAGGAATGGACACAACTACTCGTAGCTGTGTATCAAAACCTTGTTGAAAGTATGCCCAGAAGGGTTGCTAGTGTCATTGCAGAACGTGGGGGACCTTCCCCCTATTAAAGCATGAATTCTTTCCCTTATACCAATAATCTTGCTGTTCGGTCCATTATTGTAGGGTAGTATATATCAGAATATATTTTAATTAACCTCGCACTGGTAGGTAGGTATTTTAAGTAACATCGTACTGGAGAAACACATTCCGCTGGGGAGACATCGTACTATGTAAAGATTTGCAGGTTTAGTAGTTTCCCTTGCGAGTTTATTAGTTTCTTATTTCCAGAGTTTCTGCTAGGTCTCCTTGACGGTCATATGGGAACTGCGAAGGTCCGGGACTAGTCTCAACAGCAAAGATTCGAGTACAACACCACATAATTTTGAACCACGATCATATGACGAGACAAGACCTGAGCTGGCATCCCACTCTCCAAATTTCCATGCTACGCCAAAATGAGGACAGTTGAAGTTTTGACAGATTTAACGTGCCCCAGCCCACTTTGGTTGGAATCGAACTCGCAACCCTCCCGTTGCTAATCCGTTATTCTTCCATCCGGGCAATCGCGGCCCTAATGTTGCACTGAAGCAACGCAACGAGCTATTCCGACGGTCTAGAATCAGTCCCGAAGGGAACGAGCGAGGACAACACTACGTAATATGTAACCACGGTCAGATGATGAGTATATCCAGAGGAAAGGATCGATTTTTGTGGGTTTCTTGGTTGTAAACAGTTATGGGTCATATTTAGAAGAGTGGTGTTGTTTTGAGATTTCATTCTTAAACTCAGCGTTGTCATCTGACCGTGGCTCAAAATTACATGGTATCCATTGAGCTTTCCTTTCGAGTTTCATCCCGGACCGTCACTTATAGCCCGTTACTTTGCTCCAGTGCGACGCTAATTTAAGTACCTACTTACGCACCTAAAAAACGCAGCAATTTTCATTTGAAAACTAACAATATTCCTCCGTTAAAGAGCGACTTGTTATCTCTTACTAGAAAATAATATGCTCTGATATAAGAGACCTAGGAATTTCATGGTGTCGGTAGTCACATTCAAAAGAGAGAGGTCGGATTTTTGTGAACTTTTGAGGGGCTTCTAGTTTTGGACTGAAGTGTAGGGGTCTCAAATGTTGGCGTGGTGTGGTAGCTTGGAGAGAGGGGTACCAGCTCAGGTGTTGGCCATGTTATCTAACAGTATTTCAAAATTACAAGTCCTCGAATTTTTCCCTTCATTCCGTTGCCAATAACACATTATGCTGCTCCAGTGCAACGTAAACTCAACTACCTATTGAATCAATACATTTTTAATTGCCATGATAAACCGCTTTCCCTCTTTTCGTGGGGTACATAGCCAGTTTGGTAAAATTGGTAATTTTTTAGTTAACGTCGTACTAGAGCAACACAACGGGCTATTGACGACGGTCCTGGATCAGTCCCTAAAGGGAAAGATCCGAGGACAACACCTCGTAATTTTGAACCACGGTCAGATGACGAAGCAACACCTGAGCTGGCACCCCACTCTCCAAACTTCCACGCCAACCCAACGTGAGGACTTTCGGCCTCGGCAGATTTAAGGTGCACCAGCCGCCTCTACACCATACGTTTACAAACATCCATGCCCGGACCCGGATTCGAACCAGGAACCTTCCGATCTAGAGGCTAACACCTTAACCACTATACCGGTTGGTCACATAGCCAGTTTGGAAGAGTAACAGTTTGGCAACCAGAGGGATCGGAGTTCAAATCCAGCCTAAGGCCGTCTTAAACAACGAGATTGGTGCACGTTAAATCTGTCATGGCCTTAAAAGTCCTCACATTTGCGGGTGTGCAAGTTTGGCGAGTGGGGTGCCAGCTCAAGTGTTTCCTAGTTGTCTGACCACGACTCAAAATTTCGTATTGTTGTCTTCGGAATTGATCCTGTGCTCCAGTGCGACATTAATTAAATACCTTCCTTCCCACTGAGCCATGGTATTCCATCTTCGTGACCTAACAAAAATTTAACAAATTGTTTACGCGGGATAACTACTCGTAGGGAAGTAAACCTAATTGTGTTTTCTCCGGGAGCATATTAAGCAGGTGTCCGATTCACCGTTCTGCAGAAGTCTCCGGGCACTTCGTCGTTCAAGAGCGCATCTTCAAACCCTTTCCAAATTAACTCTTTTTTCCTCAACCCATAAAAAGTTCAATCTGCGTGAAATGAATCCTTTTTATATTCCGACCCCGGAGCATAACACACGGAATGGGTGAACTGAACTCGGAACTCTTTTTTTTTATGAAAAGAAGACAACACAAAATAAACCCACTGACACGAACACGCGCGTTTGTTATCTCCGAGTCTCATCGGTGCTAAAAATTCATACTCCGCTCGGCGAATTCAATATCTCGACCATAAAAGCCCTGTGTGACATCCATAACCGAGTGCTTGAGCTCGGGCCACCCGCAGGCTGTGAGTGAAGAGGCCATGTGACACCTCCCAGGCATGGAATGGAGGTTTTTTTTCCGTTGAGCGGGTAGCGGGCGAAAGTTTAAGTTCTTGCTCGTGGCAGAGGTGCGCGATTTCCGCATCTGTGACGTAATTCGATGGGATCGCAAAGCGATTGGAAAAGCTGTTAGGATGGAAAGTTATGGTATTATGGAATCCATTTGGAATGTACTAAGAATTGGTGTTTATGCATCGAAAGGAGATTGATTTCGTTTGAGATTGTCGAATATAGGTTGCGCAAGAAGAAAAAAATATTGAAAAACCTGATAGATGGGAAAGTTATATTATGGAATCCATTTCAAATGTATTAATAATTGGTGTTTATGCATCAAAGGGAGGTTGATTTCGTTTGAGATTGTTGAATATAGGTTGCGTAAGAAGAAAAAATATTGAAAACCATGTAAGATGGAAAGTTATATCATAGAATCCATTTCGAATATATTAAGATTAAGTGTTTATGCATCGAAAGGAGATTGATTTCGTTTGAGATTGTTGAATATAGGTTGCGCAAGAAGAAAAAAATATTGAAAAACCTGATAGATGGGAAAGTTATATTATGGAATCCATTTCAAATGTATTAATAATTGGTGTTTATGCATCAAAGGGAGGTTGATTTCGTTTGAGATTGTTGAATATAGGTTGCGTAAGAAGAAAAAATATTGAAAACCATGTAAGATGGAAAGTTATATCATGGAATCCATTTCGAATGTATTAAGATTAAGTGTTTATGCATCGAAAGGAGATTGATTTCGTTTGAGATTGTTGAATATAGGTTGCGCAAGAAGAAAAAAAATATTGAAAAACCTGATAGATGGGAAAGTTATATTATGGAATCCATTTCAAATGTATTAATAATTGGTGTTTATGCATCAAAGGGAGGTTGATTTCGTTTGAGATTGTTGAATATAGGTTGCGTAAGAAGAAAAAATATTGAAAACCATGTAAGATGGAAAGTTCTATCATGGAATCCATTTCGAATGTATTAAGATTAAGTGTTTATGCATCGAAAGGAGATTGATTTCGTTTGAGATTGTTGAATATAGGTTGCGCAAGAAGAAAAAAAATATTGAAAAACCTGATAGATGGGAAAGTTATATTATGGAATCCATTTCAAATGTATTAATAATTGGTGTTTATGCATCAAAGGGAGGTTGATTTCGTTTGAGATTGTTGAATATAGGTTGCGTAAGAAGAAAAAATATTGAAAAACCTGTTAATGGGAAAGTTATATTATGGAATCCATTTTGAATGTGTTAAAAATTGTTGTTTGTGCATCCAAAGAAGATTGATTTCGTTTAAGACTTGAAAATAGTTTGCGTTCGAATGAAAAATATTGGTGAAGGGCCAAAACGGATAAATAAAATTGAAATGGGTCGAAACTATTTACTGTACAAACACAATTTTTTTTATCTTGATTGTTCGTCTACAGAAAATCCGATTGCAGAAAGCAAAAGTACGTGTAGAAAATTTTAAAAAGTAGTTAGATAAGAAATAAATAAAGCCTTTCATTGAAGTACGAGAAGATTATCCATTGAATTGAAATCATTAGAAAGTATATCAACCTCCGAGAATTGCACAGTTTAAAGCTATTTGTAACAAACTTGTTGCAAACATTCGCTTTTTAAAGGTTTAACAAGGCAACAGTTTTGAAACAACTGCGCTTGTTTATTTCCGTAACAATTGGTGATTATGTTAAAGTGAAGAAACTTCGAAATAATTCTTATCCGAAAATAAAACACTTTCCACACACATCTTTTTATCTGGCTCAGTAAAATTGGCTGTCTTGGTTAAAATTACAGGTAATTATCATCATATATGAAATATTAATTCCAGAAATTCCGTCAAAATAATTCGTTGAAACAGTTTTTCTTTTCTGTTATGAGAAACTCAAATTTCAAAACAAGAATTCTCAAAGAACATGATTATCGTTGTCGGAACAATTGAAAGATGGAGTGTGTGTTAAACAACTGAGTTCTGAAATAACTGATAAGAATGAAAGTAAAAGGCATTACATTTTAAGAATCTATGTAGACGTATTCAATGAACAAAATATTCTGGTAATTATTTCACTGGAGTTGAGTTTACTTTTTATGCATTTTACACTTCAATGATAAAATGTCTTTTCGGAAATCAAATAGTTTATAGTGTGAGAGAATATTCAAACCTAAATTATAGGTGTACACAAATGCGCATAAATAGGTGGTTGCAGATCAGACCAATTCGGGATCAAATTCTTCATATAATGTACCACACACCCAGTAGATTTATAAGGAAAATCTTTGGCTTTCACCAGAAATATTGTAAAAAACTGGATCTTACCTCAAACTCAAAACATTGATCACACGGAGTCGTTGAGAACATCGGCCTTCTCTTTTGTTGGGCCGCTGTTGCCCGGATGAAAGAATAGCGGATTAGCAACCGGAGGGTTCGATACTCAGTTCAACCAAAGACCGTCATGTACACGGAGGCTGATGCACGTTAAATCTGTCGAGTCCATATATTGGCGTGGTGTGGAAGTTTAGGGAGAGGGATGCCGGCTTAGGTGCTGTTCTCATCATCTGACCGTGATTCGAAATTACGAGGTGTTGTCCTCGGTTCTTTCCCTTGGGGATTGATCGCAAATAACCCATTGTGTTGCTCCCGTACAACGTTGATTAACTACCTACCGAGTAGTTAACACCTACCGAGCAAAAACCAGGTAATGAAATGTCAAATCGTACAACGTTGATTAACTACCTACCGAGTAGTTAACACCTACCGAGCAAAAACCAGGTAATGAAATGTCAAATCGGCAAATCATATCAATTTCTCAGTTTGGTAGGTATCTTAATTAACGTCGCACTGGAGTAATAAAACGGGCTATTGGCAACGATCCGGGTTATTAGTAATTGGTAATTTTTAATTAACGTCGTAATTTTGAACCACGGTCAGATGAAGAAGTCACACCTGAGCTGGTACTTCACTCTCCAAACTTCCACACCAGGCCAACGTGAGGAAATTTGAGTCCATGGCAGATTTAGCATACACGCTGGTGCAAGCCTTTATACACGACGGTCGTTGGTTGGATTCGAACTCGCAACCCTCCAGTAGCAAATCCGTTACTCTTCCAACCGGGCTACGACGGCCCTAATTTCTCTCAGAACATTCACGGATCTACTAGTCGACATATTGATCACACTTGTCGAAGCTCTTCTCAATACAAATGCTCAGTCTACTTATTTACCACACCAATAATAGACCACAATCTAATTGACAATTCACAATGCTTTTTCCAGATCCCGTGCGACTATGCGAGTTCAAGAAGCTCAACGGAAAGCTGCTGAAGACCGTCGACGCTGTGTACCAGGACGTTTCCTCTCTGGACGAATGCCGGCAAAAGTGCCTCAGCGTCAACTACAGGTGTCAGTCCTTCGACTACGGCGACCCTAGCCAGCACGTGTGCAGACTCTCCCACCACTCTATGAGCACCCTCACTCACATCCAGGACCCCTATCTGGACATTCCAGGAGTGACCACCTACGAAATTGCTGCTTGCTACAACGGTAAGCTACGACTTTATGTTAAGACAACTAATTCAATCTTTTCGCCAATACCCTGTCTAATCTTTGAGGATATATTTGTCTATTGTTTGTAGTATAAATGCTATTCACTTACTCGCTGAGTTTCATCTTTGTACCTTAGTATACCCTCTAGCATTCCCACTACCTTTTAGTATATAAAAGATAGAAATAAGCTACAACGGTAAGCTATGACTTTGTTAAGACATGGCAAAGAATTCCATCTTTACACGAATAATCTTTCTTATCCTTGAGCATAAATTTATCTATTGTGGGTAAAAAAAAAATGTCTTCACATGCTCACTGTGTTTCATCACTGTCCCTGGATCTTGTATGTATGTATGTGTGCTTATTCTATGTACAAAACTAAACCGTTTGAACAATCCACTCCAAATTTGGTACACTTATACTTTTGCAGAAAACATATTCTATTTCTCTCCTGTCTTCAAACCAATCTGTACTCATGGAAATTGGCACACAGGTAGTCCTAAAAGTGCCTCTCGACGCCCCAATTTTAAAATCTAAAGTTTGTTTTTCTGAAATAAATGGACATGGAAAAGGAAACACATTATATTAGGTTTGTGTATAGGTTAACTGGGAAATGTAGCGGTCATATTTTAGCTGTCGCGGTAGGAAACACGTTTTACAGAGTTTGTGAATTTGGGTTAACAAAGGCAAAAGTCGCGGTCATATTTGAAAACCGAGCAACTGCTAGTTATTCAGCTAGTAAGATATAAATAAGCTACAACGGTAAGCTACGACTTTATGGTAAGACATGGCAAGGAATTCAATCTTTACGTGAATTCTGATCTTTGAGGATAAATTGACATATTGTGGGTAGTATAAATGCTGTTCACATACTCGCTTTGTTTCATTCTCTGAACCTTAATGTATCTTCTAGCCTTTCCCAATTCAATCTTTACGTGTCTACTTTTTAATCATTGAGCATAAATTTACCTATTGTGGGTAGTATAAATTCACATACTCCCTACGTTTCGGTACCTTAATGTATCATCTGCCCTTGCCCGTAGTATAAAAAAGATAGAAATAAGCTACAACTTTTACCCTAGCCAGCACGTGTGCAGACTTCCCCACCATACAACGGTAAGCTACGACATTGCTGAAACAAGGCAAGGAATTTAATCTATACTCGAATACTCTTTCTAATCTTTGAGCTTAAATTTGTCTATTGTGGGTAATATAAATGTGTTTACAATACTTCCTGTGCTTCATCTCTGTACCTTAGTGTACCATCTAGCCTTGCTCCTATCTTGTTGCATACATAAGATTTTACTCAAAATTAAAGGGCAGACTTTTACTCAAAGACAAAAAAATTGAACCTTAGTGAACATTTAGAACCTACTCTGAAACTACTACTACAACTACTAATTAATCTAAGCAAACTTACCATGAATTTTCTGAAAAATTAGAGGTGCATCTCTTTTAGAAGTGTACGGGCTTCACAGAGCTGATATACCCTAATAATATATTATATTATTAGGGTAACTATAACTATTTTACAAAGAATAAATGCTACTAGTAAATCAATGCAATCAGTGGAATGCGAACTTTTAAAAGGAACTATCCTACTAAAGTCATTAGAAAATTTTGTCAATAATTTCAGAAAAGAATTTGTAAAAATTGAAAAAGGCAACTGATATATCAGGGCTATCATTTAATGAAGAAGATGGACAAACTCGCAGACTACAAAAAAAGAAAAAGGTATTTTGATGAAAACAATGAAGTCGGACATGAATTTACAATAAGAGAACATTTCATAGTCAATTCATTTTATGTTATATGTGATAACACCAAAGCAGAATTATCTCAAAGCACTCAGACGTATGCTGTTGTTGTGGAGCCTTTTCGAATATTTTTTTATTGGGATTTATTTATCAATAGAAGAAACAAAGAACACGATATAAAAGTTGAAGGATATTTTTTTAAATGGCATGGATGCTTGTACTTTTGAAGATGAATTTAATCATTTTTTAGTATTTCTAAAAGAAAACGAGGACACGATAAAAACCGCACCAGGTATCTATCGAGCCGCCAAAGAAATGTCTCGCATATTTCCGAATGTTGAAATTTTTTTTAACAATTCCCTTTTCTGATTCGTCAGAAGGATTGGTCGTTTTCTGTTTTAAAGCGTGTAAAAAAATATTTATGGAGTACTATAAAAGAAGAAAGATTAACAAATGTGCCCATTCTGTACATAGAGTAAGAAATTTTAAACCGAATTGACGCTGAGAATAATTGACGAATTTGCAAGAAATGAAGCAAGGCGAAAATTGATGTACAAAAATGTTTTTAATAAGTTTATTTAATGTTATGGTATGAAATGTTTTATTACTTTTGTTTTTTTGTTAATAACTTAATGAGAGTTATCATGAAACTTTTTTTTTCCTTATTTGTGTTTGAGCGCCCCGGAAATTTTACCGCTCGGGGCTCCCGACTTATTTGATCCGCCACTTGGCGCGGCTTTGATGAGCTTTGCGCCATGAAACGCCAAACCAGCCCGAATAAGTGAAGCGAGTTTTGAATGACATTTGGCAAGTCTCGTGTTCCATCTTTTCGTGCGGTTCGCCGTACATCACCACGCGATGACAACTGAAGCCCGCCACACTGCAAACATCGCAAAAATAACTGTATACACATTAGTTCGGGCATTCCGGGACTCTGGAATTCGGCAAAAAGACTCCAAATGATGCAATTTCACCTCATTTGACTGAGCACAAGGACCCAACGAAGCGTGCGGCGGAATTCTTTTTCTCTCATTAAAATGTTCAATTCCTCCACCTGGGTTTTGTTCGATGTGCTACTCTGTTTCTTTTTCTTCCGATGATTCCCGGATAATTACAGAGGTCGTGCTTTCGAATGCAAAAAAAGAAGGCACTTCGCGGTTTGCGGAGCCGGTCCGTGCGACCCTTTGTCGTCGTCGTCGGCTGTTTGTTTTAAAGTGGAAAAGAAATTTCCGTTTATGGAGGAGGAATATGAACTCTCGTTTTCTTCTCATCCGAATCAGCCAAGTGTCAGTTCCGGTATTTTTGTCACAGGGCACAGTTAGGAGAGTTAAAATCTTTAACCCTTTTTCGGGTGGCGATGTATCTCTGAGATACCACTCAGAGGTCTGCTCCAGACGAAAAATCTGTTTGCCGTAAAAACGAGTTTGCTCATTTCATATACTGGAATCTTGAAGCATTCGTCACATTGAATCACTTAACGACGATTGCCTTTCTAGGAACCTTTGGTAATTAGCCCACTCTTGTGGGGGCTTACCTGAACCATGAACAACTCCATGAGGGTTTAGAAGCCGCAAGTCTCCAAGGGTCTGATCCGCACTGTAGTTATTGCATTATATTGTATAGTCTTGCCATGTTTTGTTTCGAACTGGAACATTTTAATATAGTGGTGTGATCAGTGAAAATTATGGCCCTGGATTCAAACAGCTCTTAGCTTGAATTCTTTAAACCTTAAATCTTAGATTTTTGTAGAATTTGCCCTCTTGTAACAAAAAAATTTGAAACAAGTTTGAAAAGTGGGATTCCAGCTCAGAATACATTGAATACGGATCTGTATTAACTCTGCTACATTTAATCCGATGTCATATTTTTACGCAAGAGTTAAAGTTATCGACATTGCACATTAATAGGGAAGTCTCCATTAAAAAGTTTTCAAGTAATAAGGATTGACCGTTACTTTTAGAAAAGGAAAACTAAAAATTTTTTAATAAAACCTGGAAAAATGTTTATAAAATACTGCTTTGTGCAACTTTTACCATGCAATTTCTGTCTCACAATGTTTACGTCAAGAAACCAATTTATACATTTAACATCTGATTAAATTCATTTTTATTATTGTAATGTTAACAAGTGATCCCTGTTACAACGAAATTATCTGTTCTCAGAATACAAAACATATCAAATATATATTATAAAAGAATCTCGCTTCTGAAGACAATACATCGTATGCTTACAAGTGAAACACAAAGTCAAAACTAATGGTTCCGCGGAAAAAAAAGAAAGGGGATTCTACTCAAATATGCTCTGCTCACAAAGTGTACTTCTTAACATACTAATCAGAGGTAATGTGTTAAGAAGAAATGTAACTTTCCTTCAAGGAGAAGCATGACTTAGTGGACTTCACTTCACTAGTCTAATGATTCTATTCTGGTCTAAAAAAGCTAAGATACTCGAAATGTTTTACCTGATGTGTTTCACTAGTAAAACGATGACATTTTCTATGCAATCTATCACCGATTAATTAGTTAAGAGACCCTGTTGAATTTTGCAGCTTGTAAATACTTAATTTTAAACCTTTCGAGTATAATTTCATTCTTTTTTCCATACATCCAAATGAGAAATTAGTTTGATTGGTTTGGTTGTTTTATGGCGCAAGGGCCATATTTAGCCATGCTGCATCACACGCAAGACACACAACATCAAGTAATAGACAGACAGACAACGAAAAGTTTACTGACACAGAAGAGAGAAATATGTATATCTGATAGGAATTGAACCTGCACCACTTACAACTCGGAAGATTTTTAGAGCAGTGGACATACCCACGGAAACACGACAGTCTTGGGAGAAATTAGGTAAAATAATATATGAATTGGATTAATACAGAAATCGAAAAATTCAAGCAATATAGTATTCATATTTCACAAGTACCTAGCGAAAAAATAAGGCAGATGAATATGGTTTATGGGAGAATACTATTAATGACAATAATTTTAAGTGTGAGTAAACACATAATATGGAACGCAAATATTTTAGTTCGGCAACACAAATGCTCTCCTATGGTACACATAGCGATTAGCAAAAAACGTTGTTTATCGCCATTTCGACGATGGTTGGCATTTAATCAAATTGACGTTTTGCCACCAAAAATAAATTCGAAATTAGTTCTTTGGAATTTTTATTGGCGAAGTGGTGAAATCGTATTCGAAAAACAAACCAAGTGACGTCACGTTCGAAATACGTATAGGAAACACTACCGACACCTATATTACTTGACAGAAAACGCCTCTCATCGACTTGACTTCATTCGAGCTTCGAGAAATCGGATTTTGAGATGTTGAGAACGTTTTGAATTCCACTAAATGGAAAATATTTGGAACGTCCTCTATGAATTAGATAACATCAAGACGTGCGAATGAACAGCAACAAATTTTGCAAAACAAAACACAATTAATATCCGCTTAAAACAGAAGTACTACAATAGCGACAACAGGAAGAACTTTCGCCATTTTTTTTTTGCAATGCAAACTCCCCGCCAAATGTCATCAGCCATGGAAACAATAGTTTACGGTTGAAGGGAATAGTTTCGCCGTAATTATTCCATTTCCCTCTGCTCTCGTGATTCGGGTAATTCACTTTGGTTATTAAATACTAGTTCCGTTATCGGAACGCACAAAAAAAAGTTGGGGAAAGGCAGACGGTTTTCCCTCTTTACGCCGCCGTTATGAACTGAAGTGAACACAGGCAGTCTGTGTTGTGCGGTTTGCAAGAATGTAGCGAACCGTGTCGCTCAGAGAAGCAACTACCTGTGAAGGAATCTGCATTTCCTTGTAATCAAGGGCCCGAGAGCGCGTCTGAAATACATACCGCTGCTTCTTTTTTCTTGGCTTTGAACTTTTATGAGGTAAAAAAATGGCAACAAATGCTGATGAAAATCGGGGTGGGAAGCTCTTTCCGGTTGTCGAAGTTTCGATTTGTGCGTATAATTACCTGAATGGATATAAATAAATTTCGTATATAATGATTTTAATAAAGAAATTTGTAAGTTTAAAAAAATCGTTCTGGTTCCTTTTTTTTTTTTTTCCTTTTTTTCGAATTATTCGGGTCAGCAGAATTGAAAATTAGGAGCTTATTATTCGTCGAGAACTTAAATATATGGTTGTCTTTCTATTTTCCCCTGTTTTCGTTGGTTTTTTAGTAATTCTATCCGAAAATTGTCCTAACATTAATCGAATATATATTGGATTCCTCGACATGGATTGGAATTTTTCCACTTGTGAGTAGTGTAATAAAAAGCATCCCCCACTATCGTGAAACCAAATTAGTTGTTCTTTATCTATTACCTAATATTTATTCAACAATGATCCATGGAACGTTGTATTTACTATTAGTAGACCCGGGCATTATCAGGCCTGAACTTTCTTAGTTGCTTGAGTCTGTTGAAGGAAAAGTGTTGTTACTCACATTTCTTGTCTTATTTCAATCCATTTGTAATGAATTTAACATCCATATTCACATAAATGGATTTCACACCTCAAACTTATATAAAAATCATCTAAACAATGTATTGTCCGTGTTGAGGCAAAAGTTCATCCCATTTCTGGCTCTAGATGGCATTGCATCGCAAAATTGAAGTGTTATCTACTTCACACGTGTAAAGTTTTGATGTTGTTAAAAAGAAGAAATTTCAGCGATTTCTCGGGGGGGGGGGAAATTGTGTTGTTTAAATTTTGTCAAGCATTAATAATGGCAGAAAGTAAGGAGCATTTTCGACATAGTATTTTCTTTTTATTTCCGAAAAGGCAAGAATGTTTCACAAACGCAAGAAAATGTGTGTTGTGTATGGGAGGATGCCGTTGACGATTCCACGTGCCATAAGTGGTTCGGAAAGTTTCGTCACCTATGCCAGTTGTTTAGTCATCATCTGATAAGTTCGCGCTAAATAGTAGTAGACTTTGGTCATTTAATCATTTGTGTCGCCACTTTATTGAAATGTGCATTACCCCATCTACTCTGCCATAAGATTTTGTAGTCAATCTCGGCGATAAGATGCCAAATCGGTTCACCAAGTCAACTCTTGCACACAGCAGTCACGTGACTACTAGTGGACTTGTTGGTGACACTATTTGAAGCTCCTCTCAATAGCAATGCTCAGTCCAACTATATCTCACGAGCATTCTATGAAGGTGTGTGTCTTGTACGTGACGTAGCTTGCTTAAATAAAGAACAATAACCACCAACCTAGCCAAATTGCGGGCATGCGAATTGGGACAGAGAAAAATTAACTCTTTCTAGTGATGAAATGCAAAAGAGCGAGGGCTGAGATAACAGCCCTAGCCTGATAGTGGAATGAACTTAGGTTTGTAGTGTTAGACTAAGTACAATCGTTATTCAGTATATTTGTGGCCATTGTGAACAAACAGTACACATGAGGTCATACATACCAAATATATGCCCATCCGTCTCCTCGATTTCTTATATGTGTATTTTTAGACAAAGTAACACAAGCAAGTAATATCAATGACCTTTACCCTCTGATGTCTCACGCGATTTCTAAGCAGTGTTTTTCTTATCTCAACCCTCCTGGTCGTTGTTTCGACGAGGCATCTCGTCAATAGCAAAACTGACCCCATCTTGATGAACGAGATATCTCGTCATTGGAAGTGAGCCGGATCATTAGATGAAAACTCACCAGATCTGAATCTTATCATGACAAATAAAATTGGCACTATCTTGGCGATGAGATATCTCGTCATAAGCAAAACTGACCGAATCTCATCGACGAGATATCTCGTCATTATAAGAAAACTGACCGCATATTGATTCCTATTTTATTTACCATGGTAAATAAAATCGGTAATACATTGATGACGAGATATCTCATATTAGCAACATTGGTTAGACCTTGACGGACGAAATATCTCGTCGAGACCATTTGGAGGGTTGGCACACGTAATGACTAAATCCCCCCCATTTACGAGTTGGAAAAATCCTAAGATTGTACTGGATAAAAAGGTCAAAACTCGTTAGATGTCATGCAGGGAGACGTTGTAGAACGGATATATGCGAATGAACCTCTGAAAAGGTTAAAATATACCACCAAATTGAGAGTTTGGGGCAGTTTTTAAAAGAACGTTCAGTGCTTCGTATGAGAAATGTGACATCTGATGGAAGGAACGGTCTCAGAAAGTATGTAAACCTCCGCCATACCTCTAAATAAAAAAGAGATTAAAAACTGAAGATCAAAAGGACTGACAACCGTAGATTGATTCCATAAGCACTTAACCTGTTCCGCAATTCGCGTCGACAGACAATCTCATCTACCGTCGATCAATCCACCGACGGAGCATGGCCATGTCCCAATAAGCCACTCCCTGCTCAACCCCCAACAAAGTAAATGCCAGATGATCCGTCGTAAAAACGCAGTGACCTTGTCCCGCAATACAATGGCACAGATGCCGTGGTCTTTACATGCTGGAACTTTCAATTACCCGCTCGATTTGCTGATTGACTGGACTGAAGACAGACGCAGATAAATCGAAGGTAATGGCAAGTGCTGTTGCGATTGGGTTCAAAGTCCTCTGCTGCACCTGTTGATCGATATCTGCTATCGTGTGTTGTGGAGCGCACCAGAATCTGCTGGTGTCGTGCACTGTGCTTGTACAATGAAGAAAGATCGTTTAACTTCTGAGCAACCGTTACTCGCGTCATTTGGTTAGTAACTGGTATTTCAGACCGGAATCGTGATATTGCAAATGCGTGGTATTTCATTAAGAAACTAGTAAGCCAAGAGACGCTGTTATTGGACAAAGAGATGGGGTATTTGAATAACGAATAGTGAAAATCAACAGTTTAATGAAGCTTCTTCATTGGAACGTTTCTTCCGGTGGGACAATTTCTGTTGTGATCATTTTCTGACATTGAATTTATCTTCAGAATGACAAAAGAAATTACTTACACAACGAAGAAAGATCATTTAACTTCTGAGCAACTCGTCATTTGGTTAGTAACTGGTATTTCAGACCGGAATCGTGATATTGCAAATGCGTGGTATTTCATTAAAAAACTAGTAAGCCAAGAGACGCTGTTATTGGACAAAGAGGTGGGGTATTTGAATAACGAATATTGCAAATCAACAGTTTAATGAAGCTTCTTAATTGGAACGTTTGTTCTGGTGGGATAATTTCAGTTGTGATCCATTTCTGACATTGAATTTATCTTCGGAATGGCAGAGAAAAGTTGGTCTGGAATGACATTTGGAATAATGAAGAAAGATTATTGCTCCATTGCCATTTATTGCCATGTCAATACAGGGTCGTGACATTACCATCTATTGTCGTGACATGGGCATTTGTTGTATTTCATCGTTAAAATATTAAACCTAGAGAAATTTATCTTGGAGAATAGGATATTGCAAATCCGCAATCGTATACAATCAAACATTTTCATTGTTCAATAGATCGTTTATTCCGGTGAGATCATTTCTTTTTGAAACCATTTCTGACATTGAATTTATCCTCAGTATAATTGCAATTCTGAATTGGTTGGTTCACGGAATAGCAAGAGATTCGGGTAGGATTCATCCCTTATTCTCGCCTCATCTCCGGCTACATGCTCAATAGCCCGTTGTGTTGCTTCAGTACGACGTTAATTAAAATACCAACCTGCTACATGTCTTATTATCTCTTCTCACTATTCCAACTATTGTTAGGTTAGTTGAATTGGGTTTTATGGCACAATGGTCCATATTTTACCATGCTCCGCCAGACTAAAGACACGCAGTATCAAATAATGGACATGCACGCACAAGGAAAGTTTGACTGACACAGAAGAGAACCTGCAGGTTTGCTAGCGCAGCAGACATACCCTCTAAGTAACGACGGCCTCCACCAACCATTGCTGGTAAAATCTCTCGTATTTCCCGGCGTATAACCTGAGTCCTCTCTTCTTGCAATGCCAGCTTCCCTCTCTCACTTCATGTCTCCAAATATGCCTCGTTACCAAATGTTCCTCCTCAGTCTCAACAATAAATCAGGCCGTGGTAGCCCGGTTGGAAGAGTAACAGATTACCAACTGGAGGTCTGCGAGTTCGAATCCAACCTGATTGTGGTGTGCAGAGGTACACGTTAAATTTGTCGTGGTCTCAACTGTCCTCACTTTGGCGTGGTGTGGACAAATAATTGAGGTGAGATCATGGTGGCAACACCATGACCAACACCTCAATTGCCTAATCAATTGTCAAGCCTTGTCAATTTTTCTGATGAAATTTGACACGGTAGGTATGGTGGGTGTTTTAATTGACGTCGTGCGGGATTTAAACAACGGGCTATTGACGACGGTCCGGAATGAAACCCCAAGGGAAAGATTCGAGGACAACATTACGTTATTTTGAACCATGGTCAGAGGACGACTGACAAGGAGCGTACCGGGGATATTAATGTGCATGAGGCTATTATGGTGTGGTTACTCTGTTTTATGGTTGGTGTGGCATTGAAGTTTAGAGAGTGGGGTTCTAGCTCAAGTGTTGCCAAGTCATCTGAGCATTGTTATAACGACGTGGTGTTGCCTCATATGTTTCCCTTCGGGTTTGATACCAGCCCGTCGCCGATAGTTCATTGTGTTGCTCCAGTGCGTCGTTAAATAAACAATGAAAACAAACGCAACAATGAAAACAAGTCAGCATAACATTTACAAAATATAAGCCGAATAAACCGGGCCAAGATCAGTATCTAAACATATTCATCTCATAAGGTACTCCAAGCTTGTTGATTGGCCAGACGCGCTGTTATCCCATTTAAATCATAACATTTACAAAATATGAATCGAATTCATCGGGCTAAGATGTTATCAGAATATCAATCAGTACCCCATAAGGTGCGCCCAAGCTTGTTGATGGGCCAAGACGCGCTGTTATTCCATTTAAATCATAACATTTACAAAATATGAATCCAATTCACCGGTCTAAGATGTTATCAGAATCTCAATCAGTACCCCATAAGGTGCGCCCAAGCTTGTTGATGGGCCAAGACGCGCTGTTATTCCATTTAAATCATAACATTTACAAAATATGAATCCAATTCACCGGTCTAAGATGTTATCAGAATCTCAATCAGTACCCCATAAGGTGCGCCCAAGCTTGTTGATGGGCCAAGACGCGCTGTTATTCCATTTAAATCATAACATTTACAAAATATGAATCCAATTCACCGGTCTAAGATGTTATCAGAATCTCAATCAGTACCCCATAAGGTGCGCCCAAGCTTGTTGATGGGCCAAGACGCGCTGTTATTCCATTTAAATCATAACATTTACAAAATATGAATCCAATTCACCGGTCTAAGATGTTATCAGAATCTCAATCAGTACACCATAAGGTGCGCCCAAGCTTGTTGATGGGCCAAGACGCGCTGTTATTCCATTTAAATCATAACATTTACAAAATAAGAACCGAATTCATCCGGCTAAGATGTTATCAGTATCTCAATCAGCAGTCCCATAAGGTACGTCCAAGTTTGTTGATTGGTGAAGACGCGTTGTTATACCATTTAAATCCAGACACAATGGAACTGTCAGGTAGCGAAGAAGTGTCATCGAGAGGCACCAGAAAAAGTGAGGACAAAACGAACAGCTTGGCCTTTTGTCCCGGTTCGCTGGTCATACCACCCGGGGAACACAATGCATGCTCATGGGCATTAATGGGCTACATGAAACGATGATGCGACAGAACTGTGGTTAGTAAGTCAAAACTGAAGGTTTAATTACTGACAGGTTTCTTTTCTCGTTTTAAACAGTTTACATTGTCCCCATTCAGCCGCCATTCATTCTGTCGCGATGGTATTCGATAACTATTTTGGTTTTGTCTTCGTTTATTTTAAAGAATGCAAATGAACTTTGACTTAATTTTCATTTTTGGTTTTTGAAACTGGTAATATGTACGAGGACAATAGGAAATCTCTGGCCACTATTGTAAATGTAATGTAATGATGATAAATGTAGAATGTAATGTTTCTGTATGCCATATTCTTCTAAGATACACATAATGAAACTAGTACCAGTGATGAAGAGGTACTGGAGTTGATCTGAGCAATTGCTTTTTAAATACGAACAGGTGGTCGTCCTCTGAGAGTAGGACGGTACTTGTATTGCGACAAGTTGTTTATTTGCTAATACGTCAGCTTTCTCATTAATCAGATTGCCAACACGTGATGGGATCCATTGAAAAGTTATTTTATAATTTGTATTTAAACTTAATATTAGAGGGGCTTTTTTTTCAAAAGAGGATCGTAACTAGTGAAGCAATTGCTAGAATCACTGTGTGTGATTACGAATCAATCCATCTATCTATATTTATCTGTGTATGTGTGTATATATTCTCTATACAAATCCACACCGTTTGACCAATCCGCACCAAATTTGGTACACTTATACATAAGAACACTGCGAAAAGCATAGGCTATTTCTTGTCTTCAGACCAATATGTAGCCATTAAAATAGGCACACTGGTAGTCCTAAAAGTGACCCTCAAAGCTCCTATTTTAAAATCTAAAGTTTGTTTACTTGCAATAAATGGACTTGGAAACACATTCTACAGTGTTTTATGCATTTAAGTTAACGCAGGGAAATGTCGCGGTCATATTATAGCTGTCACGGTCATATTTGAAGCCAACGCCGGGTTATTCAGCTAGTAAATGTTATTGTTAATGTAATATTTCTGAGTGACAAATTTTTCTTTTCCAGTGACCATTGAGTACAAGCAATTTAACCTATTGAAAACCCGAGTAACGCCGGTTATTCAGCTAGTAAATGTTATTGTTAACCTTTTGAGTACGGCTATCTACAAGATATAACATAAGCGACTCTTTCTTGACGCGATTCTTCTAACTTTCAAGGTACAACTGCTGCAACCACCGAAGTCTAAATTATTTCTTGGCACGATTCTTATAAATTTCAAGGTACAACTGATGTATTGGCCGTTGTCTAAATTCTTTCTTGGAGCGATCATGGTACAGCTGCTGTACCGGCCGTTGTTTAAAGGTTAATGTAATTTTTTTGAGTGACACATCGTTATTTTTCCAGTGACCATCGAGTGCAGGGCCAGAGAAATGATCGCCAAAGTGAAGACGAGCAAAGTGTTCAACGGCAGAATCTACGCCAAGAGCAGACCCAACTCATGCGTCGCAGACGTGGCCAACAGTGTCGACTTCGAGATAAAGATGGCCTACCACGACCTCAACTGTGACGTCAAGCAAGATGTAAGGATTCCTTTGTATAAGCGCCCGTGATTAATGATGCTGCTTTGGTATGGGCTGTTGTATAACTAAGTCATAGTATCCATTGAGTCTTGATTCTGTTTACCATGAACCAGAATACGTCGAAGTTATTAATTTCCAATTCAAATCGTAGTTTTTTTTCCAGCCCTCCAAAAACTCTTTGAAGCTTTTTACCATTCGGTCTGATTAGAATGGTAATAATGTATCACCATACATTATTACCGTAATAGTGATGGATGTATCAAAAAGAGAAAAAAAAATTAAAGTGCGTTTTTTTTAGACAATGCTATCAAGAGCACTTAAAATTGTAGTAATGAGGAACTAAATCCAGTCCCCTGTTGATATCCATTAAACGTTTTCCACGTTAAAACCTAAAATTAGATTTTTTCTTCAGTCTGTTATCTCTCATACCTCCCTGTAAAACGGTGGTATGAAAAAATCATTAAAGCCGGTTTTATAAGAAGGATTAAATAAAGACCCTTATTTTGGAGGACATTTTTCAAGGAATCGTCTCATTATCCAGACGTTAAACAATTGTTAAAAATAATAAATTGATATATATAGTTTATAAAGAGAGAATTCGTATTATATGGCAATATATACTCATGCATAGATGAAATGAGATTGCGGTTCATCTAAGTTTGCTGCTTAAATTTTTTTTAAATAGAAAGATTGAAGTCTATTTCAAATACACAAGAGGGTTTTTTTTATGCAAACACGTCATTTTGTTTTGGAATACCCTTTTGAAAAAAGCCTTTTAAATTAGCTTTTTCAAAATTGTTAACTCAATTAATGACATTATTTATGGACTGTGACAACAGTAAAATTACCGTGCTGCAAATACGGGCCCTTTCTAACATGCGATTTGTTCGATTTATTCGTACCATTTTCCCACCATTTTCTCGAAAGAGTTTACAGTCAGTGGTTATGTGATTATCGATTACATCAACATGCTATCCAGCTAGTTCAACTATGAGAATTTTTAAGTACGTATCGTGGCCTAAAATGGCCTTATGTTGGCGTGGCGTGCAGATTGAGGTGCCAGCTCAGGTGTTTTCAACATCTGACAGTGGTTCAAAATCACGAGGTGCAGTCCTCGTATCTTTCCCTTCTAGATAAATCCTTCGGTGTATTTGACCGTTAGAACCATAAAGGGGACTGGTGTATTATAAATCAGTCGTGGTCTATAATGTCCTCACGTTGGCTTGATTTGGAAGTTTGGAGAGTGGGGTGCCAGCTCAGGTGAGACCTCGCTATCTGATATTGGTTCAGAATCACACGGTGTTGTCTTCGATCTTTCCCTTGGAGATTGATCCGAGGACCTTCGCCAATAGCCCGTGGTGTTTCTACAGTGTGACGTTAATTAAAATATCTACCATCCTACCAGATACGCATGGTGAAAAAGAATATTAAAATGGTTTTGGCAATTAGGTTGGTTGGCGACGGTCCGGAATCAACACCCGAAAGGAAAGATCCGAGGACAACACCACGTAATTTTGAACCACTGTTAGAAGACGAAATATGGTTTTAATATAGAGTCCAGAGAGACAAGACAAAAAAGCAACCATGAATGTCATAGCATATGAACTAAAAGCATGGAATATAGAAATAGCATGAAATTCGTGTTCCTTTTATTTCATTAAAAGGCGGATGAGAACTACGTGTATGAATAAAATCTTCTGTAGAGCCGCGAAAGTGAAAATCATCCATAAAACGTATTGTTCGTCTTCGGGCGCAAGGAGGAAGTTGCCGTTCCAGAGCGTCTCAAAGGAAAGAATGCAACTCAAAAGGGCGATAAAAAACGGAACTCTTGAGCATGAAATCGCTTCACGGTTCGTTTTCTGCAGTTTAAACACTCTCTTTCGGTTGCTATTTGCTACTTTGTTTCCATTGAAAGAGAGGAGCAAGAAATGTATCAAGGAATCATACATTGTTCAATTCACGTAAACACGGGAAGGGTATAGAAATGAAACACAGCCAACTGAAACTTTTTCGTAACTGTATTAAAATTAACTGTAACCTAGGCCTGAGCCACCAATCAATGGCAACGAATGGACCACCAAAGTATTTCAGAATGATTGTGTGAATTAACTTCGATGTTTTGGGCGTTGCAAGGGTCATATTCGGCCATGCTGCACCAGACGCAACACATACAATATCAAGTAATAGGCATACACACACTGAAGGTAATCCGGGTCCGGGCATGGATGTTTGTAAGCGTATGGTGTAGAGGCGGCTGGTGCACCTTAAATCTGTCGTGGCCGAAAGTCCTCACGTTGGGTTGGCGTGGAAGTTTGGAGAGTGGGGTGCCAGCTCAGGTGTTGCTTCGTCATCTGACCGTGGTTCAAAATTACGAGGTGTTGTCCTCGGATCTTTCCCTCAAGGGACTGATCCCGGACCGTCGTCAATAGCCCGTTGTGTTGCTCTAGTACGACGTTAACTAAAATTACCAAAAAAAAATTACCACACTGAAGGTTTTACTAGCTCAGAAGAGAGGTTGAGAGTTCGAATCCAACCAAAGAGCGTCGTGTGCAAAGGGGGCTGGTGCATGTTGGCGTGGTGTGAAAGTTTGGAGAGTGGTTCCAATTCTGGTGTTAAGGTGTTAGCCTCTAGATCGGAAGGTTCCTGGTTCGAATCCGGGTCTCTTCGTGGCCGAAAGTCCTCACGTTGGGTTGGCGTGGAAGTTTGGAGAGTGGGGTGCCAGCTCAGTTGTTGCTTCGTCATCTGACCGTGGTTCAAAATTACGAGGTGTTGTCCTCGGATCTTTCCCTTGAGGGACTGATCCCCGACCGTCGTCAATAGTCCGTTGTGTTGCTCTAGTACGTCCTTAATTAAAAATTACCAGTTCTGGTGTGACATTGTCATTTTGCCATGGAGCAAAATTACGTGGTGTATCCTCGCTATGTAGCAATTCATTTAACGTCACACTGGATCAACACAACGGGCTATCGGCATCGGCTTGAGATCAATACCAATGGGAAAGATCCGAGCACATTACCAAGTGATTTTGAACCACAATCAGATGAAGAAGCTACACCTGACCTAGCAAACCACTCTCCAAGCTTCCACCCCACGCCAACTGGTGTCTTTGGAACTTGAAATAGCCCGTTGTGTTGCTCTAGTGCGACGTTAATTCAAAAATACCTACCTACCCTTTGGGATTGATCCTTGATGGTCGCCAATAGCCCATTGTGCTGCTCCAGTGCGACATTAAAAAAATAATGCTACTATACCGACACGGAAGAGAAAAATGCACCCAGGGATTAATTCAGGAATGATCAGGAATCGAACCTATGCCGCCTACAACTGGAAGGTTGGTAGCGCGGTGCGCATACCACCCCCGCATAAATTAGGAAAAAATTTAAACGATTAAAAAAAAAGCATCTGTGATAAAATTTCTTAATATCCAAGTGATTTCGACGAGATATCTCGTTCAAAATCTGACCTAATTTTGCTAGTGACGAGGAAGCTCATCATCAGTTTAGTGTCGAATTTTTTACGATGGCGATAGACATCCCTCACTTGACTTAATCACCTAAAATTACTTCCCCAGGTAAAACAGGTAGTATTTTAATTAACGCCGTACGGTGCAGCACAACGGGCTATTGACGATGGTAGGGTACCCGACCCCAAGAGAAAGGTTCGAGGACAACACCACAATTTGGAACCACGGTCAGATGACGAGGTAACATTTCCTCACCACACCAACCATAAAACAGTAAGCACACCATAATAGCCTCAGGTACATTGATATTCTCGGTTAGCTCCTTGTCAGTCGTCATCTGACCATGGTTCAAAATTACGTGGTGTTGTCCTCGAATCTTTCCCTTATGGTATCATCCCGGACCGTCGTCAATAGCCCGTCGTGTAACTCCAATACCACGTTAATTACAACACCCACTGTACCTACAGTGTCACATTTCATTAGAAAAATTGACAAGGCTTGACTTGCCATGATCTCACCTGTTCTACGTATTTGTGACACCAGCCTGCTCATTCTCTTATTTTCCTCTCTTCTAGAGTTTCGGGGAGTTCTCGAACGACATAGTCATCCAGCACCACGACATGATTGTCACTAACCAGGACCTGGGGCTCGCTGTGCACTGCCACTACGACCTTTCCAACAGGAGCGTCTCGCATGGCGTCCAACTTGAGATCAATGGGTAAGTCCATGGAGGAAATAGATAAGTTGAGTGAGAAATCGTAACCTTTTCATGTGCCCAGAATCATGTGACCAAAACTAGTAGTAACGTGACCCTTACACTACTTTCTTCTGCCGGGCGGAACCTAGCATCCATCATCTGATTGGTCAATGGGACTGAAGAAGCCGACCATCCATTTTCATCATCTGATTGGTCTATGGGACGGGTGAAGTCACCCATCCATTGATTCATCCTGATTGGTGGGGATGGGAAAAATAGCCGATTCATTGATTCATCATCCTGATTAGTCTTGGGACGGGAGAAGTCGCCCATCCATTGATTCATCGTAATTGGTCTATGGGACGAGAGAAGTCGTCCATCTATTGTTCATTATGTGATAGGTATATGGGACCGGAAAAGTCACCCATCCATTGATTCATCATCCGATTGGTCTATGGGACGGAAGAAGTCGTCCATCGATTGATTCATCATCCTGATTGGTCTATGGGATGGGAGAAATCGCCCATTCTTTGATTCATCGTAATTGGTCTATGGGGCGAGATAAGTCGTCCATCTATTGTTCATTATGTGATAGGTATATGGGACCGGAAAAGTCACCCATCCATTGATTCATCATCCGATTGGTCTATGGGACGGAAGAAGTCGTCCATCGATTGATTATCATCCTGATTAGTCTATGGGATGGGAGAAATCGCCCATTCTTTGATTCATCGTAATTGGTCTATGGGACGAGAGAAGTCGTCCATCTATTGTTCATTATGTGATAGGTATATGGGACCGGAAAAGTCACCCATCCATTGATTCATCATCCGATTGGTCTATGGGACGGAAGAAGTCGTCCATCGATTGATTCATCATCCTGATTGGTCTATGGGATGGGAGAAATCGCCCATTCTTTGATTCATCGTAATTGGTCTATGGGGCGAGAGAAGTCGTCCATCTATTGTTCATTATGTGATAGGTATATGGGACAGGAGAAGTCGACCATGCATTGATTCATCCTGATTGGTTTGCGCGACATAGTGGTAAACTGACGATTTCAATAATTTTGTCTCCACTTTTTTTAAATGCGCATTCAGACATCTACCCTATCATTAGATGTTATATCCCCGAACGAAGCGATAGGATGCCAAATCGGGCAACCAAGTCAATTTTTCATTGCAGTCATCTGACTGTTAGTCGATATGATGTTCACACTTTTTGAGGTTCCTCTTTCAATAGTAATGCTCTGTCTACTTACATTTCTATGCCTATGGGAAAGAATATATTCTACTTTGGTGCCGCTACTGCAACAGATCATAGGTCAAAAATGTCAATTTTTAGCATATCTTCATACTTGGTCAACATAGTTTGTACACAGTTACTTTAACATGGTAGAGTTGTGGTTTTAGAATTGCAAGAACGTTCCTTCAAAAGACGAACTACTTTCTGCCCGATGCAATTCTCATGTGTCGTTTCTATTTCAGAGAGGTGGATCCAGCGGGAACACAGTCAGCAACTGTCAGCTCCCCTAACGTCACCATGATGATCACAGACAGGGGAGGACACGACATCACAGCCGCCCAGGTTGGAGACGCCCTGGCACTCCGCTTCGAGATCATCGACAATAACAGCTGAGTAGACACTTGTGCATTCCTTGTCCTTTGTCCTTGATTTCTTTGAACCATGTGGTAATAACGCGTTCTCGTCATCAAGATATTGCTCATTGTTTGATGACGATATCAAGATCTGGCCGTTTTCTCCTCATGACGAGATATCTCGCCCATCAAGATCTGACCAATTTTGATAATAATGCTATTTCCCGTCATCAAGGTATTGCTGATCGTTTGATAATGGTAAAATCAAGATTAAGTCAATTTTTTCTTCCTTTGACGAGATATCTTGAATATCTAGATATGAAAATTTTAATAATAACGCGATATCTCATCATGATATTGCCCATTGTTTAATGATGACACGATCAAGATCTGGTCAGTTTTTTCTTAAAACGAAATATCTCGTCCATCAATATATTAGTTTTGTTAATGATGCGATACCTCGTCGTCAAGATATTGCCCATTGTTTGATGATGACGAAATCAAGATCTTGTCAATTTTCTTTAAATGACGAGATATCTCGTCCATCAATATATTAGTTTTGTAAATTATGCGATACCTCGTCGTCAAAATATTGCCCATTGTTTGATGATGACGAAATCAAGAATTTTCTTTAAATGACGAGATATCTCGTCCATCAAGATCTGATCCATTTATATCACAGACGACATACCTCGTCGAGTCAAACGAACTCCCAGGATGGTTAAATTCTTGAATTAGATTAAATGTTCTCTCGATTACTTGAACGCAACTAAAACCATCATTCACTCCAGTGCCTAATGCCATGAGACGTTGTAGCAGAAAATCCTCCTGGTGGTTGTCTCGACGAGGTATCGCGTCAACCAAAATCGATCAGACCTTGATGGGCGAGATATCTCGTCAGAAGAACCTGACCAAACCTTGATCACGTCATCATGAAAAAATTTGCAATTTCTTGATGACGAGACATCTGGTTATTAGCAAAATTGGTCAAACCTTGTTGGACGATATATCTCGTTGAAACCACTGAATGAGTTAAAAATCCTGGTGGTTATCTGAACGAGGTATCTCGTCAGTAGCAAAACTGATCAGATCTCGATGGACGAGATATCTCGTCATAAAAACTGACCAGATCTTTACATCGTCATCATCAAAAAACTGGCAATATCTTGATGATGTAATATCTCGTCAAGATATTGCCGGTCTTGATTCTTGGTAAAATTGGTCAGACCTGGATTCTTGACCAAATTGGTCAGGTCTTGATGGTCGATACATCTCGTCGAAACCACTTGGAGGGGGGGGGATGGAATGAATAGGCCATGCCACCGAGGTGCCAAGTCTATCCAGACTGTTAAATTGTATACTAATCACGTTGTATTTTAGTTACATTATTTCATTCAATTTTATTCTATAACCATGTCCATATCGAAGATTAATAACATTATAGCATACAATCGTATATATGTTGCACGCTTATTAAAGTCAATTATCTTGATCAAAGATTTGGTGAGTAAATTTCAAGAATAATTTTAACCCACCTCTCTCGATCAATTTATTAAAAAAAATTTTAATTCATTTTAAGTATTAGTATTAAGTTTTTAAGTGAAAGGATAAGTGTTGATGCTGACTTTAATAACCTTAAGGGTTGGATAAAGATGAAGAAGTTTCAAACTCTAACTGGAATATTTGTCTTCACTTCTACAGGTCCCTATGAGATCTTTGTGCGAGAGCTGGTAGCTATGGACGGTATCGACAACAGCGAGATCTTGCTCATCGACAGCTTAGGGTAGGTACACTTTTTTCTTTCCTTCTTTCACCTGTTGTAGGCTCCAATATACTAAGACCTCGCGTAACAAAGAAATAACAGTATAGTGATACTCCGAACCTTCACCTGAAGGAGTTCCAGACACTTCACCAAACTAAAGGTGCAATAACCTCATCCAATATACAAATTTGTTGCCTTTAGTGTTTAACCAGTTAAAAGTTTAGCTTTCAACAGTTACCAGTCACATAAAGTATTCCTTTCATAATATATCTTAAATCAACAATGAAAATGCTAGCCTGTCTTTATTTTCAAGAAAGTAACTAAGGGGATATAGGTGTCAGAACCCTTCCAAGAACATGATAGCTTTAAAACAAAAATAGTAAAAATAATGTTTCTTTATTCTATGCATTTTTTCTTTAATACTGTCACGTAAAAAAAAAAAATTTTAATCTCGAAAGAAGAAAATTTAAGTTTAATTGGGAGTAGGCTCACAGCAAAAAGAATAACAGGAAAGGAATAAATAAATAATAATGAACGTAATATGGAATAATACGTTATTTTTCCCGCTTCTATTTTTATTTTTTTTAAATTAAGTTTGCATTTTTTATCATGCATACATCGTAGAACTTTCTAGAAGCATCTTGTAACGAATCACAAAACATTGTTAGCAAAGCAAACCAACACCACGGGCAACACCGTGATTTACGGTATTTTTTCCGCAGATTTCAAATCCGTTGAAATTTTTAATCTATCTTTAACGAATCCGCTTTTACGAAAAAGAACTAAACAATGCCTCTCAAAATGTTTTTTATTTTTTGCTCTCCACGGAAAGTTACCGTGATGTCACAATCTCGTGCGAAAATATAAAAGATATATTCAATTTAAAAGTTATTTGTTTAAAGAAAATCATATTTTTAGGTATGGATCTGAAGTGAATTTTCCGCAAGATTTCAAATCCGCTGAAATTTTTACTCTATCTTTAACGGTCTAGGAGATAGTAATATTAGACTAATTGACTCCAGTTAAAAGATTGTTTGTTTTTATCGTCTGGCAGAAAAATTATTAATCCGCTCGCCTTAAACGAAAACAATAAATTTAGAATCTGTGATCTCTTCTATGCTGTAGCATTCAATATTGATTAAATTTCATTCAATTCATTTTAAAATGTTCTAGATTGAATCTTAAAATTCGCCGCGACACAAAATTTGCAAAAAATTTGGACTAGCTGTATGCCAAATCTCATTGCTGTAAGCGCCATAGAATCGTCAGGATTTTGCGCGCAAACAGACAAACACTTCTTTTTATAATAGTAAAGATATATATAAATTTATCTGTTGTTCGGTTTCATATGAAAATATTCTAGCGTCGTTTATGTGTTTAATTTTACATAATATTAATTTAGAAACACTCAATTTAATGTATTATTTATACATTTTTATTCCTATCCAAAAACATTTTTCTCGACCCTATACCACTCTTCTGTATATAGGCATTTTTCTCGTCCCTCCCCAAGAAACGTAAGCAAGAGCATTGCTGAGTAGCAATTAATTGTTTGATGGTCATTGCCTTTATCTTTTTCAGGTGTCCAACTGACGTCACCATCATGGGCAGTTTAGGAAAAGCCATCAACAATGGTAAAACTCTCCTCGCTCCATTTGAAGCCTTCAAGTTCCCCACTTCCGACATTGTTCAGTTCAAAGCCTTGGTCACACCCTGCTTACCTAACTGCGAACCGGTAAGGGACATGTTCACTCGGATCAAAATATTTTAATTAGTATCTCCAAGTTGAGAAGCGAATTGGACAGCCTTTTAACGTGCTTAAGGAATCAAAAAAGTAGCAACGACCAAAATTAGTAGTGACCAAAAGTAAAGTAGTAGACTAGTAGTAGTAACCAAAACTAGTAACGTGACCTTTATGGCCCGTTTACGATTATCCGTATGTCCGTATGCGTCGAACCAATGATAGAGGAGAACCACGTGATTGACAGATGGGCGGGATTATGCAGACCCTATCTGTAGCTTCGCATGCGTTAAGGCGGAGCCTACGCATACGGACAATCGTAAACGGGCCTTTAGACTACTTGCGTCTGACGAGTGGAAATAAACATACATCATCTGATTGGTCGACGGGACAGAAGACGCCTATCCAATTATTCATCGTTTGATTGGTCCACTGATTTATCTTTGGCGTGGTGTGTAAGTTTGGAGAGTGGGGTGCCAGCTCAGGTGCGACCTCGTCATCTGACCGTGATTCAAAATAATGTGGTGTCCTCAAATCTTAGGGTTGAACCAACCGATCGTCCGTTGTGTTGCTCCAGTGTGGCGTTCATTAAATATCTACCTACCACTGATTTATCATGATAGTAGACTTTAACAATTTAACCACGTCTGGACAATTAACTGGACGTTAACAATTTAATCGCGCCAAAGGAGGTGATACGAAGCCAAATCTGCCAACCAAGTCAATTTTCCACACAGCAGTCACGTGACTACTAGTCGACATGTTGGTCACACTTTTCGAAGCTCCTCTGAATACCAATGCTTCTTCGACGTATGTTTAACATCTATGAATGTTGCTTAAAACGGTTTCCCTTTGTTCAACAGGTTGAATGCAGCGCGAAGGCACACAGCCAGAGCCGAGACTTCATGTCAATGGGTCGACGCAAGAGGCGAGGAGCTTCCCCCTACGGAGTGGGCAATGTTGGACGGGTCCAGGACAGCAAGGACGACATGGTCGTCGTGCAGACCATTCAGATCACGGACAAGTTCGGATTCGAAAAACAGGACAAGTATTCCAAGAGAGGCAGGGAAGATGTCATGGGTAAGGAAACAGTTTTATTCAAATATAGGGGAGGACCAGTCAGTACTTGACTAGTCAGGGTATCGGTATATTATTCATGCAAAAAATTACTGTGGGGCTGATTTGCACTTGCACTTGAAATATTTTTTGTTCTTATAAGAATAAGGAAACCTTTTAGCATGTTCGTCGTATTTGGAATCGACACTAAGCTTATTTTGTAGTTTTTAATGTTGATTCAGAATGTGATCAGCTTTTTTTTCAAAACTCACTTTACGAGAAATAGTGACCCTTAAAATTTGACAAGTTGGCGACCTTCGGCAAAAAATGACAGTAGCGCGCTTTCTTGAAATCAGAACGTTTTGAATGAAAGTTATCGTATGGCAAAACATTTTTACTCCTCACGGCTTTATTTATTTAAAACTTTTCCGAAAATTGTTGCTATAGTTTAATACAGATTATGTGCTTCCGTTTATTATTGCAGAAAATTCAAAAGTGTGAGAGAGAAATATTTAAAATAATTATTATACGCAAAACTCCATAACTTCTCACTCGGGAGAAATAAAAAAATGCAGACGATAATCATAAGATAACTTGAACTCAAAAATGAAAAACGGTTTAGAATTTCAACACATGGCGATTTTGTCTTTTTTGGGCGTCAATTCGTATAATAGAGATTTTGAAGAAAAATTTTCATGTAAGAAAAAATCTATTCATATTTTTTTCAAAATCTAGCGATAAGATGTTTAATTTCTAACGAACAATAAAGTGCTTCTTTTAGCCAACTTTTATTATATCTCTTGATATCGACTGCCAGTATTAAAATTAAAAATGTTGTTTCTATCAAGCATAAAGAGAGAAAAGTATGGAAACATTCTTTAGATGTTGATTTTTAGAAATGTTCCATTTTTCAGTCTGGAGAACTCTCACTCGCGCTATAAGTGGCAGGTGTAATTTGACGGGATGAAAACACTAAAAACATTTTTGGGATAGAAACGTTTTGCCAAGTCGACAACTTGTCAAATTTAAAGGGACATAGTTGCTGTAAAAATGAGTTTCGCAAAAAAAAATGATCGCATATTCTGAATCAGCATTAAAAACTTTACAAAATACTCCTAATGTCCATTCCAAATGCGAGGAACGTGTGAAAAGGTTCCCTTGTTAGTACCTTGAAAGAAAGATGATTGAATAGAGCTTTTGTACACTTTTTAACCTAAACCTCCACGTAATTGTCTCTATGAGGTTAGTAAAACTGTTGTCAGATCTTGATGGCCACTGTAGCAACAAGTTCGATGTTGTTCGAAATTTCCTTTACGACGATTACCTGACAGTCCTCAAATCTTTTTCAGAAGAGCTGAAGAAGGAGACCAGCTGCGTCAACCTAGTCGGTCTGATCGTGGCCTCCTCCATGTTCCTGGTGGCCCAACTGCTGCTGATCCTCGCCTGGGCCATCATGTGGCAGAGACGACGACGCAGCAAGTTGGACGACGACTCCACCAACAGCACACGCTCCTTCGCGTCCCAGTACTTCATGAACCGCAGACACTGACCGGCCATCGGAAGCGGACAACAGCGTCGCCCCAAGGACACGATCCCCAAGACCGACTACCCCGCTCCATTGCTGTCGAACAAGAACTCTCCAAGAAGGTCTGACGGAATCGACGGTGGGACAGCGTGATCAGGAGTGCGTTTGCTCACAGATGAAACGACGTAGAAACTGTAGTGTTCCTTCTATGTACTTATTTATTTGAAAAGTTGTGTGATATTTGTTTTTTTTTAAGTTATTGATTTGACTGTCTCGCTCACTTTCACTGATCTTTTCCTTTGCCAAAGATAATGTACTACGAACAAATATTTATTACACATTTTGCACAGTTATGAGATTTAATTACGTGTGTGAATCTGGATTGCTTTTTTTTTTTTTCATTTTAATACTACTACTTATTTACAAATGACGTTTGACAGTTGAGTCACTAGCCTTCTTGCTTCCAAACCTCTCTAAGAACACAATTTAAACGATTTAGGAGCAGTAGTGTCTCAATGCTTGCTATTCATTGGTCATTCAGAATTACAGAGTAGAATTAAGTGAATTCCTAGGCCTGATTCTAAAAATGGGCATTGAGGCAATCGTGTCCACTAAAACAAAACAATATTGAGAGGAAACTTGGACTTGGGTCTTTGAATCAGCAAAGAACTGTCTCCAATTGCAAGATTCAGCTGTTGCTTTGTTTCTTTTTGCTGGACATGATTGCCCTATATGCCCATTTCTTTATAATAAGTTGATATAAAGTTGCATTATCTACCACTTTAATAGGATTACCAAATACCAAGGCAGGCCTTTTTATTGAGTGTTATACTATCAATACTGGAGATTGAGACCTCTTCGGGGCCAAGTTTTCCCATGACCTCATCAACACCTTATAAAGTGGCAGGTACAAAGGGATGAAGTTTTCGCTGAAGTTGGTATAATCCTCCAACTTCTTGGTTGCACCTGTGTTAGATATGAACAGAGCTAGAACTAGTTGATGAAGGTGGAAAGCATTATAATGGTATGAGTCCAGAGAAAGACAAGTATAAAATGCAACCATGAGTGTGATAATACATGAATTAAAAGTTTTAAATATAGTTTTCAGACTATCGCTATTCTCCATTGCTAGTCTATCAAATATAAATAATTAAAATTACTTTAGATATATATTAGCACACAACCCACAAAAAAAAACCATACTCCAGAATACAACGCGATTGAATTGTAAATTCTACGATTCAAATTAAGTGAATAAGTAATTTCACAGGAAATCTACTTATTTTGGTGTTTGCATGCTGAATTTACGTGTGCTATCTGCACAGTCACGTGCAGTTTTATGTGCTTGTTGATCGTTTTTATTTATTTTTTATTTGTGTATGAGCTGGAAAAATTGTCTTGGGATATTTTATGTGTAGCAATTTATTTATATAGAAAACCTTCCCATGAAGTTTTAAGATTTGGGAACAATTCATAAAATCAATTCATTTCTATTTATAATCATTGACATCTCATTATGGAAGTACTCTAGCTTTTCAGTACTGTAAGTCCTGCATTATATTTTTAGCAAAGGCCTTTGCCTAAAATATAGTGCAAGACTGAAGGAAGTTAAATCAGGAGAAAAAAAAATATGTTTCATACTCATCCATTCTTGTCTTGATCCTATCACTACTTAAACTTAAGTATCAAATATAATATAGGTATTTTTAACAGAAATATTTTTGTATGGTACATGTGTGTATAGTTTTTTGATAAAATAAAGGTGAAAATTTTTGAATTTTTAGTTCTTTGTATTGTAATTTTAATTTGATCTCATTCTCATCTGAGATAATATGGACTGAATATAAATCCCTTGTACGGTAATATACACATAGTCACATCTTAAATCTTTTCAAAGCCTGCACAATAGGACCTTGATTATTGGAGGCATGTGAACGGAGATCAACTCGTATAATCCGGACACAGTTACATAAAACAGCCCATACGAAATACCAGGCAACCAAAGCAGTTGTGAAATAGAAGTTAGATATGTTTGGTATTTTCATTAAAGTTGTGCTGAATGGTTACAGGCTATTATAGATGGTCCATTGGCAAATCCTAAGAAAGATAGGCTCAGAAACTTGACGCAAAAAGTATATACATTTTAAAGCATTTATACATACAAAGATCCAAAATATTTTGCTCATTTACTACATTTTGTGTTTAAATCTGTATTGTTGTAGAAAAAGGTTAATGTTCAAATTAAATTATTTGGATTTATGTCCACAAACCACCTTCAAAGTATGAAAAAATAAAATAAAAAGTGCCTGGGTCTATATGTACAGTCGCAGGGGACTAAACAAACCACCTCCTTTTATTTCAAGCATTATTCATACTAGAGCAAATTCAAAGGTATAATCCAAAAGGGAATGTGTTCTCTACAAATCCAAAACAATCACATAAGGTAGTGGTGTAGTCGTAAATTAAGTGATCTATTAACTACCTGTGTGCCAAATTTCATGACTGTAAGTGCCATAGATTCGTATGGACACATCAGACACTTCTTTTTATAATAGTAGAAATGACAAATGCCATAAAGGCAAAGTATTAAGAGAGTCGTGAAAAGGCTTTTAGTGAAAAGCCATATATGAAAAAGAAAGAAATACAAAATAAAGTATAGGACTTTCTTATTGAGGAGAAACCAAGAGAAATAAAATATAAACCTACATGTTGCAACAAGGAAGGAAATAATTTTATTTTAAATTGCCCTTAATTGTCTTGCTCACAAAAAAGTAAAATTTGAAGAGTCATGAAAAGGCATTCATTAAAAATAGATACATGAAAAAGAAAAAATCAAATAAAATAATAGAACTTTCTTACTGAAAAAAAAAGAGATTTATACCTCGCCAGTTTGTCTTTTTGCCATTGCATAGAATGCATAGGAAATGTGTGAAATATTAACTGTTTCATACCTTGCCCAAAAAAGCCAATCATTCTAAACAATTCTTGCTCTGCATACTTTGCTGGTAACATACAGGGGTTGGACAAAATATGTAAACACCTTGTGAAATGCATGCTTGAAAAGAAATGCTTATTCTAGTAAAATGTGTAGTTGGAACTGGTATTTTCACCTACTGACACCTCCTATACCACGTCATAAATACACCTAAAACTGAGCATTAGAAGGTTCGTTGATGAAAAAGAGGAGAAAACACAATAAAAAGTATGTACATTTTTATTATCAAAACTAGATAGTACAACTAACTGATTGGTTTAGTTCCATTAGAGAAAGGATCTTCTACCCTGATATAAACAGCGAGAAATTTATCACCTTTGTTCCTTGTAACTTTTTTCGCCTCTTCAGAGCTTTCATACATTTTCTCAACAACTGGATCTTTTGCCTAAAATGAAGAAAGATCTATTAAATAAACTAATTTAATGAAAAATTACAGTTTAACTAAAATAAATTTACATTGATGTTAAGCAACAAAATATATTAAAAATGTAATACAAAATTCCATATTCAACTTTCTTTCGAAACCTGAATGCCTTGAAATCAAAATGTTTTCAGTAGTGATGTAAATTTAGATACCAAACTGTAGACCAGTTATCAGATACAAAGTCACCTTTTTCACTCATTGATATTTAATTTGGTGACATGTTTGCGATTGAGGGGCTGCCAAATTACTTGTGAAATAGTAACATGAAAAGCATACACTTATTAAAAACAGTTGCAAAAAGTCTTCTCTTAAACCTTACTTCAGTAGCAAGTTAAACTATTCAAATACAAAATGAATCAGCTAGACCACAAAATGCACTTTTTATGTTCAAAACAGGTGTTGGAGATCTTACCAAGAAATTTAAATTTGAAAATAATATTTTTTAATAAGTTTTCCAAAACAATCTAGCAACCACAGATACCGATGATTTTTTTCTTATGGTTGCCATTATTTGGTGCCTAAACTTCAAAATTGGCATCACTTGGAAAACCCCAGAAAAAAACTGACAAATATTTTTCTGTCTGCAATTTGTTGTAAAAATGAATTACATTTTCGTTGAACTTAGGAGCAGTTTCAAAAAAAGTCTTCAAATGTTAGGAAAGTCGCAAACATTTGGAAACAGAAGCTTTCGAGAGGATTTTGCTTAAGCAGATATCCTTAGTCACCTAGGTTGGAAAATAGTAGCAAAAAGTCAACTGTGTCAACCTTGCGATTATTATTCACAGGCGATCGTTGATTCAAAGACATTGAAACGAAGATATGCAAAAAAAGGTTGTAAAACCTGTTGAAAGAACTACAGAAAAACGAATCTGATGATCTCTCCTGTTCCAATAAAGAATTGCAGTTATATGAAGATACATCACTTGAAGAAACGACACAGAGAATGCTGACCATACCCAGAATAATTTGGATTCATACTATTTGTGATAGCACTGAATGATAAATGTGTAATGGGTGATCGATCGCTTTGCTGTTCGAAATATTTCACATGAAAATAATGCCCTTCTATAATTTTGTCATGAAAAACATCAATGAGTCCATCATGAGTAAAGTCACCAGTTAAACAATGTTTAAATTCAATCAAATTTTGTATGAATCAAAACTTTATATAAAATGAAGGAAATGCTAATTGAAATAGTGTGATATACATGCAACTAATGCACACAAAAGACGTGTTATTCTGTCAAGTATATATAGTGGGTGGAAACACAGAGTTGACGAGATTGAGAAGAATCTTGGGTTCCTTCTTAATTTAGAACAGAGAATTAAGAAAAAGATCTCCACTTAACAATGTTACATATATACACTATGCTACTACCACAACTAATATACGCTATGCAGGGCCAGTCCGAGAGAAATTTATTACAGATGCGAGATGATGATTTGGCGATCCTCCATTTCAAAGATTCGCCATATTGTTTCCCCTTCTCCTTGGAATAGCTTACTGTTAAATTAATTTATTTCACTGCAAAAATGTGAACTTTATAATGACAGACTGCTAGGCCATCACAAGATAATGGATTTTTTGTCATTAAACACATCCATTGTACTTAAAAATAGTTATGCCATGGTGATAGGTTTACAAAAAAGTCTATAGTTCTTCATTTCAAAAATCATTTAACTCTTTGGGGCTAGGTGGGTGAAAAACTGTCCCACCTTTTGCTTAGCTTTTTATGCATGGTGGGACATACTTTAACCCACCTTGAAAAGTTGAAGTTACTCATAGTCATACAGTTTAATATTTTTTTATTAAAGTTTTTTCATTGTGGTGGTAATGCTATGCACCAACAGTGAATGCGTAAATAAGTGAAAAAAAATTTATACAAATAAAAACGCGGCAGTAAGTTGTGTGTGATGCTGTGATTAAAGTTGGTGCATTGTGCGATGTAGTGAATTGTTGTCGTTCATAACGGTATGTATTCTTTCTTTTCTTAAAATTTATCATGAATGAATAAATTGTTTTATAGTAAAAAAACATGTTATTTGATGTTTTATAATAATTTTGAAGTTGTGAAGTGGTGGTATTATATGTATCTCACCCTGTAAAAAAGGACTTATTGAAATGTTTTTATTTTTTTCTTATTTTGAGTAATGATTTATCTTAAACAATCAAAATGAATGTTTATTTAAATTTTTTTATAATAAAAATTTTTTTACCACCAACTAGGGTTTTTATTTTTTTTAAATCATGTCCCTCAAAGAGTTGATACAGTTAATTCAACATTACATTTACATTATAGCATAATATGTACAGTTAAGGGGGAAAATACGATCCACCTTCCTTATTTCAAGCACTTTTCATACTATAACATATTACAAAGATATCATTCAAGGGAATAGCGTCCTCTTTAAATTAAAATTCAAAACATTTGCATAAGGGGACGTCTTCATATCAAATTTTGCACAAACAACGCAATTTTTAATGGAAACATCATGTTTTGATGCCATAATCAGATTCTGTATCGTTAAATTAATCTAAATAAGAAATTTCATGACTTACAACCTAAAATCCCAAAATATTCAATGCTAAAGTTAGTTTCGATTTCAGGGATCATCTCTACATAGAATAACTCTATTTGTAGATCGAAAAAATTTAAATTTCATTGGGGGATGATATCAATATTAAATTAGAGACTGGGGAAGGATTGTGGTCCTTGATATCAATTGATATTTTAGGGGGTTAGGGGTCTTAAAATAATGAAAACTTGATATCGATTAATATGAATGGCCCCTAAAGTTAATCAACTTTTTTTTTGTGTTTTGGGAGCCATTTTTGCCAGCACCACTGCCATATATAGGGTTCTGATGCCTTTGGTAAGGGTAGGACTTGGCGGCCCTATGTCAAAATGTATACAGGCAGAACTGGAACTAAAATTAAAAAGCTTAACTGGATATACTACTTCATTTATGATAAAAAATTTCATAAAATAAGCTGTATGGAAAATTGTAAAATCTAAACGATATAACTTTACTATTTTGCTTAACGCGAGGCAAATTCTGTGATTATGTCGTAAAAGTCCATATTTTCTGCCACCTTTTGTAGAATGGATGAAATAGTAAGGTTTGACAAACGTTCTTGCCCCATGCTAGACCGGATGTAGTTTGTAATACATTTCAACTTACTAAAATTGGACGCCAGTATAATCGGTAAGGTGAAAAAAAATCATGAGGGTAATATCTATAGTCGGATATGGATCTTTAAGAGGATATTTGCATATACACTTTAACAAGTCTAAATTGGGTATATGACTATATCCTCAATGATTTAGACAGCTTGAGTTTTGAAACATTGAATTTCATTAACTAAGTCTTCAACATTAATCCTTGAAATACTGAAGCCCCAAATCCCCCCTTCCTTCGACTAGAGTATTTAATTCTTTTGCATTCATATAATTATATCTTCATTGGAAAAGAAAATAATCTAAAATTCTGCCGCCTCTGTGTGCACTATTTTACTGTGCCAACCGCCGCCCCTTTATTTTGACCAAGCCTTTAATACGGCACTGGCCTGCATCCCCATCTTGGCACTTAATGCAACCACATCTGTCGCATGGGTCTTTGACTGGCCCTGACACTATGCTACTACCACAACTAATATATGCTATGCTACAGCCACAATTACTCTATGATATGCTACTGCCGCAACTAATATATGCTATGCTACTTCCGTAACTAATATATGCTATGCTACTGCCACAACTAATATACGCCATGATACTGCTGCAACTAATATACGTTATGCTACTACCACAACCAATATATGCTATACTACTACCACAACTAATATATGCTATGCTACTACCACAACTAGTATACGTTATGCTACTACCACAACTAAAATGTGGTGCTCTGTATGAGTGCATATACTTAATGCTCACAGTGCAACCAAAAGTAGATTTAGTAAAATGTATTGCACAATTTTGAGTCTAACTAGAATCATACATACTGACATTCACAGAAAAGGCATTCAATTTAATGCTCACAGTGCAACCAAAAGTAGATTTAGTAAAATGTATTGCAAAATTTTGAGTCTAACTAGAATCATACATACTGACATTCACAGAAAAGGCATTCAATTTAATGCTCACAGTGCAACCAAAAGTAGATTTAGTAAAATGTATTGCAAAATTTTGAGTCTAACTAGAATCATACATACTGACATTCACAGAAAAGGTATTCAATTTAATGCTCACAATGCAACCAAAAGTAGATTTAGTAAAATGTATTGCAAAATTTTGAGTCTAACTAGAATCATACATACTGACATTCACAGAAAAGGTATTCAATTTAATGCTCACAGTGCAACCAAAAGTAGATTTAGTAAAATGTATTGCAAAATTTTGAGTCTAACTAGAATCATACATACTGACATTCACAGAAAAGGTATTCAATTTAATGCTCACAGTGCAACCAAAAGTAGATTTAGTAAAATGTATTGCAAAATTTTGAGTCTAACTAGAATCATACATACTGACATTCACAGAAAAGGTATTCAATTTAATGCTCACAGTGCAACCAAAAGTAGATTTAGTAAAATGTATTGCAAAATTTTGAGTCTAACTTGAATCAGACATACTGACATCCACAGAAAAGATATTCAATTTATAGAGTTTGTATGACTTACAGAATTTCAAATAAATAATTCTGAACCTGTAATAACTTAAAAGACACTAATAAAACTAAAATTACTGTATTCCTATACTTATAAATCACTTTGATACTATAAAATGTCGTATGAAGTTATTAATTGTTCATACCAATTCCTCTTCAGGTATCCTTTGGAAAAGAGGATGCTCATCTAAATGTTTTACCATCCATTCATTCAACTCTTTAACATCTGTAATTGTATATACAATGCCCTATAAAGAAAATAAAACATCAAGTGTTTTTTTTATATCTGCAAAATCAATAACGATCTTTGAAATGTAATTTAAATACCCATACATATTTCTTATAAAAAAATTAACTAATACAAACTATATATTTCACTAACATGTATGGCACAGAAACTTACATTTGTTCATGAGGAATGGCAACAAATAAATGTATGAAATCAATCGCTACAGAATTCATTAGTCGATTTTGTCACTTTGTTCAAATATACTCGATTAGATCTATGGAGGAGCATCACATTGCTAAAACTACATCTAAGAGCTCTCACTGCTCTAATGAAGTTCTTCAGTGTGTCTGATGATAAAAGGCAGTGAGTGATTTAGAAGATGCAACTGAAGTGAACATTCAGATGGTATCTGTGATAACATGACTGCAAAGTGCATTGTTTGACGTACATTTCATTGGAAGCAAATTAACACCAGTAAAAATATAAAATTCAGTTTTGGTATTTATGGCTATAATTTTATTCCATTTGGAGGAATGTGCATATCAATGCTTATACAAATCAATTTAAGTAAGGTATGAAAGTGAGTAAGAACACTGTCATCAAAAGGCGTAAGCAATTAAGAAACTTTAGCATATACAAGTGTTAGATGTAATTATTTTAATTAACAAATGAGTTTAAAAATATAAAGAACTCTGGAAGTCTCTGACCATGACTTAAAAATTTAATTCAGTTGGCATTATTTATATTTTTCAGATCTTTATATCAAAATAAAGTAGTGCTGGTGTCAACAATCACATACACTGAACTTATAAGCAAATTTAGTTCTCTACGAAAACATCAAATATTAGTTCTCTATGAAACTAAATATGTGGTATTCAAAAGTCTAATGATTCTTCATATTTACTTCGAAAATTTGAATAAGAAATAGTATAGAAACAGACTAGAAAGCAAACCTAACTCTAAAATAAATAATTCACAACTAAAGTCAGCAATCATAATTTTAAATTGCACACAGACGTGTTACCTTTTTCCTGCACATAAACAATTCCATTTTAATAAAAGCTCACTTTTATGAGGCATTTTAGAGATTTCCTCAAAACAGTACAACTTTCCAGGTTACTCAAAGTTTTTCCAACAAACATGCCCTTATGGGAGATCAAAAAAGTTTGCAATGAAACTTTTTGCATTGATTTGTAGGTTGGACTTTTTACTGTAGTAATGCTGAATATGCAGTAAAGAATTCATTCAAGTGATCAGTAGTTTACAGCTATCATAAATGGTGATAAAATATGAAATTTAATGCAGCAAAAAGTTTGAGGTTGATAAGTTTTTTATGGTATAAAGATGTTCCTCCAAATGAAATTCTGAGAGTTGATAGAGAAGTTCATAGTAAAGAGGCATTCAACGAAATAGATTCAGTCTTCTATTTGGTGGTATATATATTTCCTCCAAGGTAAAGAAGAATGCACCAAACATAGGAGCGTTTTCAACCTTTTGGAACCTCTTCTTTATAACTCAAATCTGGTCCTTGAGGAGATCAACTGTTTGGGTCTAAATAATTTCTGAGGAGTTTGGTGTACTCAAGAGATGGTATACGCAACTGATGGAATTCTGTTTCGGCATGTATAATCTGTATTTACTCTTAGAGTCCCATCATGTGTTGAGCATGCGGAAGCTACATGGCATTTTTGACCCCAGTTAATGCATAACTAAGTTTTACCTTAACTTGGTTCATCAGCCTTGAGTCTAGAGTACACCTCATAAGAAGATATCTTGATTTCATGATTGTACATTGCCTGGCATGTAAGTAATTGGCTTGGGGCATTGGATATGAGTACAAGTACGCACATAAACAGGGAGAAAAGTTTCATGTGATGGGTCAGTCAATTTTGACACAAGGAGGTTTGATTTTAAATAAGTATTTTTCTTTGTTCCTATAACAGAAAGTAATTAGTTTTTGAGTTCCCAATTTAGGAGGTTAGTTCTCACACAGTAATTAATGTAATTACACAGAAATAATGTGGTTAAAAATACAAAATAAGAATTTTAATAAGAAACATTTTTTGAATGATACAACAGTAAAAATTATTTTGACATGAAGAAATAATGATTAACTTAACTGAAATTGGTTATGACAGTTACACGTTTTTTTTATTTTCAGCTGTGGCATCACGAAATGCATCTATAGAAGAAACAAAGCCCTTAAAATGATCTTTGATCTCTTACATACATGTTACATATCATTAAAATTAGAAAGCGTAACATTTATTTCTAGTATTTAATGTTTTTGGTTGTGATGTACATTGTAACACTGTGCCCCACTGTTAGGGTACAGTGTTACACACTGTGGTATACAGTGTCACGTTATAGTAGCAACAGTTGATATAAAGAATAGGCTTTTATTGAAATTCATTTGAATTGAAATATACAGATATCTAATGATTCCTTAAGCAGGATTAAAATAAAATACCACATTTGATTAGTTTACATCTATATATAATTCTCTTACGTGGCACGCAAAAAAGACGTTATTTGTTTTTGCGTTTTAGCAACGCTGTACGATTGTTTGTTTACCACCAAGCCTCGCGCCTTAATTGAATTTATAGCGTTATCGGATAAAATTCTATTGAGAAATAAATTAATATTAGTCGAGCTGTTGCAGCTTACTAACGACATGCTGGATATTCGATTTCCAAAACAGTGCTCACATTTCAAGTCAAAATTTGCAGTTTTCATTTGAATTTTAAATTGTTCGAGTTCTGATTCCAGTGGTACTGTATAATTTTTCTGTAGTACAAAAAATTTATATTTAAAAAATATTTTTTTTGGAATGGAACATCATATTTTGTCAACAATGTCTTCATTGATGCGTGCAAAGCGAACCAATGAGGATTACAAAGCAATACTCAGGGGGTTGGCGAGCGTTAGCAAACCCCCTAGTATAATGGAATTGCTTTAAATGTGAGGGAAAATATAGAGAAATAATAAAATTTTATAACAATCTTTATTGATATGGCCTACACAGTTGAGAAAACAAAACATTAACAATGATTGCAGCCTACAGTTACAAAGATGATAAAATAAGATTAAAGAAATTGTATAGTTATTTTAGATTTTGATAGAAAGTTAAAACCTCAGGGAAAATAAGCGTTTCTGCATAAATTATTATACGATAGAAAAATTATTTTGACGTACAAAACTTCCAAATCAACATTGTTCTGATTCGCAACTTCCCCAATAGAGTGAATTTTATGTTTCTTTAAGGTGTCCTTCTTCAACTATAACATTATCACCATTGTTAATTGTCAAGGGATCAGAATCTGCAGCAATGTCTGGTTGCAATTCTAAAAAAGAGATGTTGTCATCGTTATCAGCATAAGATGGTGAATCTTCATCTTTTGTTGATGATATCTTGATATGCTTATGCTTCAGGTTCACTTTGGCCTGCTTTTAGGGAATTTCGTTTCTTTTTAGGGTTTGGTGTTTTTTCCTACTCAATATTTCCCCTGTTATCATATTTTTAACTGGCGTATCAGTCAAGATCCGACATTTCACATGTTGCCTATTTTGTGCAGTTTTTCGGTGTGGGGCTTTAGAGAACTTACTTCTTGCAGACATAATTTCGTTAGCTCGTGAATGTTTCAAATGAATTAACAAAAGAAAAGGGCTAATAATATAAAGAAAGATTGTAAACATCACTTTATAAGATATGCAAACCTGTATGAAGAAAAAGCTTTTTGAAAAATAATTTTATTTATTTATGTTATTCATATTTCTAATTACAAATCTTTAAATGAAAAATGCAGAGCTATATAAGAGTAAAAAATTTACATTGTGAAACACATGCTTGTTTGTAATGTGTTAATTGGACAAATTATGTATGTAAGTATGCCCCATTACATTCTGTAACACTACCCCATATGACAAAGCTTGTAACAAAAAAAATTTTATTACTACATAATGTGAATTTAGATAATCTATTATAACTCAACAGAACCTACCACTCATGAATAGAATTTAATTACAAACACAAAATATTACTTTTAAAATGCAAAAATAGAGATTTGCTTACAGAAATGTAGTAATGATGCCAATTCTTCCAAAACACATGAACTTCTGGAAAACAAGGTGGCTGACAAGAATGTAAACAAATTGGAGCTAATGTTGCTACCACTTTAAAAATAAATTCACTGTAACACTGTACCCTATGTAACACTGTGCCCATCTTCCACTACCATCATTCACAGCAATTTTGAAACAAGGAATTAATTTTGAATACTCATTACAAAACATTTGTCACAAAAAAATTAAATGATGAATTTCTAAGTACTTACTCCTACACGCAATACATAGGCATATTCTGACAGTAGTTGAGGACTTATAATCCTCCACTTGTGCTTTTTGGCCTTGAAGTGAGGATCAGGAAACAGGAAAAACATCTTGCTCAGCTGTAAAAAGCAATTACATCAGACAGAATGAAATAACATGAATATGTTCAATGTTGAAAAATCATTTACACATCAAAAACAAATTCTTACATTGTGAGTGGCTGTTGAATAATCAAAGGAAAAATCTTAAGTTTATCAAAAATTATCCAAATGATTAATTAACAACCTTATGTACACTCTATAGAAAAAAAAGTCTTTAGGAGATAGCATATAATTATGGTTAATCTAAGATACTATAATGAGATAAGAAACTTTAAATAGAAGATGAACAAAATTCTAAATTAAGTAGCTCGTGTTTCAAGCAACTTCATTAAAAAAATAATAATTTAATTTGAAATTGGGCACATTCTCTGTGAGAAATTTCTCATTAGTGCTTTATAAAACTGAAGATGATATTTAATACTAATGTTTCGTGTAATTTAGATACCCATGAATAATATTTAGTTTCTCAAATTCAAATGTAGAAAGATCTTAAAGTGAACTACTTTTTAAACAATTAATATAGATGAAATTGTATACCCTTTTTGGGCTGCTACATGCATTTTACAAATTCCTTTGAATTCGCTAATTTTAGGTTTTTTTATTCAAAGCTCAAGTGCAGAAAAGATCTTAAATCATGCAACATCATTCTGCAGTCGAACTCGCTAAAACGAACGCGATATTTGCTCGTTATAACCGAGTGCTCGTAAAAAACAGGTTCATAACAAAAAACCTAAAAATTCATACATACTATATTATAAACACATACTTCATTTATTTTTTATTTCTGTACAGTACAAAAGAGAAGTTGGTTAGTTTGGTTTGAACTGGCGTATTGTCTCTTTCTTGTGTTATTGTTCTTCGGAGAGAAGACTGATGGCCCGAAAAACATTGTCATTTGCACCCCTGGCTTTAAAAAAGTTTGAAGTTTTACTGTGCACTCAAAAGCCATTGAGTATGTTAGGGGTGGTTCAGTTGAAATTCTTCACATTCGTCATTAACATCATTGTTTACATTATTTTTACCCATGGTCAAATGGGTTTTGTTCTCGGAGAGGGTTTTCAAGTCGTCCGGTGTAAGAAAAAAATATATAAAGATGTAGGAATACTAAACAACGGTAGTTGTCTACTAGTCTGGAAAGAACTCATTATAAGAGCACCGAGACTGGTAGGAGTCAGTTGCATTGTAGTAGGAATGCAAGGCAAGACTGTCACGAGCCAGTCACATTCCGGTATTCAGTTACGAGTACAGCTATCAGTTCATGTATCACAACGTCCAATCCCTCCAAGCGCATCATGAAGACATTGCCTGTGATCATAGTTTCATGCATAGCGATGATTTTCTATTGTTGGCCGAAACGTGGACGATTCCAACCGATCGCTTCAAGTTTCAAGACTTTAAATTGTGCATCGAGATTCATTCGAGCCAAAGTCGCACGAGAAAGCACAGCGGTGTTGCCATTTACGCCAAGAATAATATTGAAACACAGGAAGCTCTACAGTTCCCAAATTATGACACGGGAGTTCACATTGTTGTTGTCTATTTAAAAAACAATGTTCGTTTGGCCGTACTATATGCCAAGCCAGGTTCGAGTACAGATGACATTTTAGAAGCGATCTCAGAAGCATTGGGCACAGATTGTGATGAGTATAAATCAGTCTTGGCTGGAGACTTTAATATCAACATGAGCACTGAAGATGGGAAAGAATTCTGAGAAGTGTTGAGAGAAGTCTATTGGTTGGATCTGAAGACAAATCCTAAATATTGGACAACGAGAGGCAGAACTTCGATTGATGCAATCTTTTCCACGCATGATTTGAAATGTTGTGGAGTTTACGAGAGTACGTTTAGCTATCATGTTCCGCTTTACGGAAGACTAACATAAAAATTTAAGCAACTAGTTATATATCTATTATAAAAAAATAAAAATAAAACATTTGACCATGGGTAACTTGTAATTGGCTTTCAAGACAATTACAGATAAAGTTTTTATTTCATCTGCTTTAGCTTGAATTTCAACTACAATATCTTTGGGAGTGAGTATCTCGCAAGTGATAACATTGAAGACAAGATAGACATGATACCTCGTCTAAACCACTTGGAGGGTTAAGGGACCCCACATTGAATGCATTGAGAGAAGATTTATTCTTGGCTTGGTATAAAAGTTTGGACCTCATTTTTGTCTGACACTTAAATCACACAAAGCAATAGCATGTTCATGGATAGTTTTCAGTATTCATGGGCTCAACTGAAGTGCTTTCTTTAAAAATGAGAATAAATTGTCACTAAAGTTTTATGTCAGCAAATAAAGACCAGTATTCTTCAAGCTTTTCAGAGAAATAGCAGATATCCTATACACCAGTGGTCCCCAACCCCCGGACCGGTACCGGTCCGTGGATCAAATGGTACCGGGCCGCCCAAAAATTTTTTAATTATTTCCATTTATTTATTTTGGTGTATTTCTCTCGGGTTTGTGCGGTTCTTATCTATGAAATGTCCACTCAAATTAAGAGGCGGTAAATCAGAACTTGAAATTTGTTCTGCTACTAGAGCTTCAATTAGGATTTCTGAATTCTGTATGTCTATTTTCTAATTTTGACAAACGTTACAACTGTTTTCAAGTTGGCAGACAAAGTAGCTGCATTTAAAGCCAAACTGAAGTTGAGGGGACGGCGCGTGAACAGAGGCATTTTGGACATGTTTCAGACATTAGCGGGGATTTTAGGCGAGACAGCCTAAACATTCATTCTCCTAGTTGGTGCACGATCACCTGTCTTTGCTTTTAAAAGAGTTCAAGCGCTTCGTGGTTTTTTTTGTGGTTGGGAAACTACTTTATTGATTTAGCGTTCTAGTGAGTTAAAATGTTAAATCACATTATATTCATTTTTTGGTGTAACTGTATTTTATTTTTAAGGCATGTTTAAATCCAATTAAATTAAAATAATTTAATCAAAACAATCTAAAATATAAACAATAAACGTCTCCCCCCCCCTCCAGCGGGCCGCGTTAAAATTATCAAACGTTGATCCGGTCCGCTGTGATAAAAAGGTTGGGGAGCACTGCTATACACGATCACATATTTCAGAAAGAGTACTGTACTTTGATCATTTAAAAATTCAAATATTCAGTGAATAAAATCTGCTGTGTTGGAGAGGTCGATTAATGAGGTTTAATGGGCACAAGGGCCTTAATGTGTCACGCTGTGCCAAACACAGTCCACTGTTTTGTCAGATCGTTTTGTTATACCCATTTTCAATGCCTCAAGAGTAATAAGTGATATTTGCAGACAAGACATATATGCATTTACTTCTGCAAAGACAAAAGAAAATCATAACATGCAATGCTGCACACAGGAGGATGGCTGATATGATTCAGCCCCTTACAAAGCAACAAAACAAAATTTTAAATTATTATCGATTTAAAAGCATTGGTTAGTAGTCAGAGAATTTTCTAAAAAAATTTATAACTCTAATGAAAGGTTGGATTCACATGTGTAAAGTAAACTTAAACTACTCTACTAGTTTCAGTGTCGAGTGATTTCTCTCTTTTCGCTTTCTTTAAATGTAGATTGTAGGAAAAGGAAACAAATCTTATCATGAAGGGATAAGTTATCTCAATAGAGATCATTCCCTGTTCTGGTGGAGTAAGGGGAGGCACATGGGGCATTTTGTGATGAGCAACCTCGATTGCACTTCTTCTCATTAGTTTGGCTCATGACCTGAGTGGCACATTCAAGAGGTTCTTCCCCATCAGGAAGAAAAAGCATGCTGCTCATGTTGCCTTGTATATCACTAACCTAAGAAAACTGTAAGTTGCTGATGTGGCATGAAGTAAATCGCAGCTGATCGTTGAGTCTTACGCTGCTGAGTATTACGCAAACACACACCCCTCCAAACATCGAAGACATTCCGAGAAACAGCACTAATTTTATCGTGAAGATCTCATGTCGGAGTGGCAATTTGGCAAGTTTGCAGCAACAATTTTATTTTTCACCAAGAGACGGTAAAGATTGAACGACTGCAACATTTTTGGGGGACATCTTTCAGCGACAATATTTTGGTTGAATATGCTATCCTATTTTGTCCCCTTTTGGTGTTGCAGATAATGACCCGCTCCCTTCTGCCTTTCAACACCAAGTGGCTATTCCCATCTTTTGTTCGCTCTCTGTAACACTTTGCCCTCATCACTAGTAATTTGTCTACAACACAAAGGGGTGATTACTCTTTTGAAGGTCTTACAAAGGGGTGACAATAGTGCTCACCCATTTATGTTGTCAACAAAACATTTACACTGGAGTGGGTCGAAAAAAAGGGGTCATAAAAAGGGGGCTTAACCCTACCTTATGTGACAAGCCCAGTAGAAAACTATTCCCCCACCAGTTTGAGCAACCCAACTCATGTGTCTTATAATGCCTTGTGTGTCACCCACCTAAAAGGTAGTAAATTTTTTAGGAAAATTCCCATCAGTGTCATAATGACCACTTCCACGCCACCTTTCAAAGAAACATATATGCAGCACACCTTATTACATGGCTAGGTTAACATTACAAGGGGTTGCTATACAATCACAAACAAAGATATCTGGATTGGATGGATTGCATGGCAACTCAAGAAATAAACATTTATTCTTATTGGTTTATTTTAGAAAAGAAAAGGACTCACAGTTAATGGTCAGTCAGGAATGCATAAATAAGAATTGTGATTGCTTAATGGAAAATAAATAAATATTGAATCTACAAACTTCAAATATTTTTTGTAAGGCTGGTTGGTTAGTTTATTGGGTTTTGTGGGCACAAGGGTCATGTTTGGCCATGCTGCACCAGACACAAGACAGACAACATCAAGATTTTTCGTAAGGAATGCTTATAAGAAATGGTCTTTGAATTAATACATTCTACTTTGAAAATGACAAAGATTAACTTACTTGACCTTTTTCAAAAAAGTTTGGAAGATATTTCATTGCATTAGATCGGATGCAGGCTATGTTTTCGTATTGTCCTGGGTTTTGTATGCGCAGTGCTTTGATGCGCTCTTGAACATAATCTGATACTTTGACACGAATCTCCAAGCCCAGCATCAAGGATTCCGGAAACAATGGAGACAGTTCAACTAAATTTAGAAAAATTTAAGAACTCAATAAGAGAAACAGAGCTACGTTCTAATACTATGATAGTATAACTGCTGTACCACACAGCTATAGCTTATAGGTTAAACTAATAAAAAATTGTAAACCAACATTGAAAGAATTTACCAAACTTCAAAATAAAATGTTTTAATTTTTAAGATAGCTTAGGTAGTTTACATAATTTTATCCCATAAAACATGTTATTTTAAATCACTTATTACCAATTTTACCTACATAAAATACACTACATATTTTCAAAGCATATATTCATTATTCCAAGGATTTTTAACATTCAACAAGAGTTAGATGTGAAATAAAGTAAAGAGAACATATGTTTGACAAGAGTAGGTAAATTTAGAGAATGCTGTTTATAGAGGTAGCTGATAGCCTTTAGTCACCCCAAAGGAATAGAAAAATTAAACATCCATCAACTTGAATGCATCATCAATGAGAGTTTAGCAGATTTTCTAAAACATTCTTAATTACAGCAACACTACATTAATTTCAGCTAAATAAAACAGCTAGAGGCAAAATGAACTTTAAGAATGGAAATTCAAAAATCAGTAGAATTTACACATTTTCCTTGTCTTTTGTACAGAACGCTTTCTCATACACACACACACACAACTGTAGCAAAAATATAGAATATCACCTCAAGAAAGGTAAAAATTGGATGTAAAACATTACATAATATTAATGAATATCAAAAGATGGATTATCTGTACACATGCATTGGAGCTCTTTTGTTAACAAAATTCAAAATTTGTGTTTCATTTTTAAATTTCAATAAAAGTTGTACAATTTTACTGAATATACACCTGCAGGCCAGGGTTGGCAAAAGCCAGGTTTTTTTTTTTTAAAGCCCAACCCACCTGGGTCTTATTTTTAATTAAATACGGGTTTTCAGAAAAAAAATTGTTTTTTTTTAACACAATCTTTTTTTAAAAAATAATATACTTTGTACCCAAATAGAAGTTTTAAAATAAATTTTTTATCAAATTTGTAAAAGAACATTTATTTTTATGAAATTGATATTTATTCCCACATTTGCAGTATAATTTAAAATTCTAATTATAATCCTAAAATATGATCAATGCTATAGTAAAGGTATAGTGAAAAACATTATTTTCATTTCGCCTAGAAACAATTTTACACTACTCTCTTTGCCTAGAATTTAAAAAAAAACTAATCACTTTCTCATAAATGGTAGCAATACAAGTTCAGCATACATTGAACATGTGTTCTCTACATTTGGACAAAGTTGAGACTGGGCAGAGAAAGAAGGGAAAATGGTCTAAGTTCAGCGTTTCCTGAAGAAAGACAATGACACTGAAGAATGGTAGCTTCTTATAGATAATATGTGTACAAAACTTGTGAATTAAAAATAAATCTTCTATAAAAGTTGTCAATTCTGTTAAAAAAAATTTCTAACTACAATTTTGTATTAATTTTTTTAATCACTGAAACTTTTGCTCATATTTTAAAAATGTAGGCAAAATTAAGACATTTTTTGAAAAAACCCAAAATGTATACAAAATTGTGGGGTTTTTCAAATGGGCTTCTTTGAAAAAACCCATTGGGTCTGACTCAATTGGGTCCAACCCAGCCAACCCTGTTGTAGACTGCAATGTATGACAGGTAGACCGAGAGACGATACGATTCGTTTTACATACACGCAAAGAACATTTATTAGCATTAAGATACACAGGCACGAACGAGCATAACAACAACTACACCGAACATGTACAATACGAAACTATGGAACCCATTGAGGCAAAAAAGCACGCGCGCGTCACACAGCTTGGAAGGTTCTCTAATCTGGCTGTTGCCAGATACATAACATAGACAAACCTGTTAAGTCCAAACATGTTCATTGTACAGCCATACTGTACAAAAGGGCAGGTATTCACTTACCCAATAATCCCCCATATCCACAGCCAACATCAGCAAACTCCACCTTTGGTTTTGGCTCCTCAGTAGTTCCATCAAGTAGTTTGGGGTAATATGGATTCCAATTCATGTGAGTAGGAGTTAATGGACTGCAAACAACACAACAATAAATATTATACCAAGAAAGTAAAAATTGGGTGCAAAAAATATTACACAATATTAATGAATACCAAAAGACACACAAAAGGTAAGGTTACAATCCCTAAAACTAGTTATAGTTGGTAATCCCTAAATGAATTGCATGCTAGAGACAAGATGGTTGGAAAATGGAGACATGTAAAAGGAACCACACATAGAAAGGTTCCTTTTACTGTTCATCTCCTAATAAAAGATGCCTGTTAGTAAAACAGCGGACCATGGAAAGGTAAATTAAAAGCACATTAAAATATTGAGAATGAAGGGCATAATGAAATGTCATGGAGCTATTTATTTGCAAGATCTAAACATCTTGCTACTTGTTCCATAGAATGTCTCAGACAGGATGTTGGAGATCATTGCATGGACTCAAGAGGTCACAGCATTTTTCGGTGCTGCATCAGCTTCCTCATAGCCTGATGTCCCAAAGTGACTAGTTATGCAACAAGGGAGACAAGAAAAAGAGGGGTGTAGATTAGAAATGAGGAACAGGAAGTTAAGCATCAAAGGCCCTAAGCATTTTTCTTCAGTGAATAAATGCTCTACTAGGGTACGATTTTAAAATATACTGTTTACGTGGATGTGCGTGTAATTAATGACTATGGAAAGGACTTTGAGGATATGGCTCAGATTCTTTTTCTCTTGAAGGATCTCTGTTTAGGATTGTTGCATTGCATTTATAGTACTACAGATTAGTGTATTTACAAATAGAGTAGATTATTAAAAGAAAACATAAAAGTTATAAGATGAAAAACTGCAGAGAAAGGGATTGAGAATAAATATCATGATATGAAAACAGCACAAATATAACAGATTAAATTGTTCCAAGTGACAGGTTCCTTTGGCAATGAACTTTGTAGCACTTCATTTGGATTTCTGTTAGGATGTGTATATAACAATAAGGTCACATTTCTATTTATAAAATTACCATAGGCTTTCTTTCTGTATTTTGTTTGTTTAAAACTGGTTGCAAGTGTAAAGGACAATTAAAAAGTAATTTGAGCAGAATGCTGTACCTTTATGTTGAGGATAAAAAGAATGTTGGGTACCATCTTCCCTCAACATAAATGTATACCATTAGATATATGATATGAACCATATGGTAACACCTTGGTTGAAGGGAATTTGAGCATAGAGTGGAAAGAAAACTTAGATGCTAAAAACAAAGACTGGGTGTGTAAACATGGTTATAAAATCAAATGTAACTGTAAATTGCAACTAACTGCTAATTCTGAGGCCTCAGGAAGAACCATGAAAAACTTGCTAATAAGAAAGGAAATAGCATGAAGGTATTTTTCGCTTAGAGGTGCCAGTCGTAATTGTGTGCCATAGTGCCAAATGTGGTAACTTATAATTAACTGCCTGTAACCACCTAGGTTCCTACTTCACCTTTAGACTATGGCTAGTACAGCAGTTGTACTATCATATTATCCTTCCTTTTAAGTGACTGCCGACATTGATCACCATTTGCAAGCTGTCAGACTGGCTTTCAAGAGGGTCGGTCCTTTTGTTCGAAGCCCTGCCCCATCGATCATTGTGTGGGAAACACAGAAAGTCAGGCCAGTGATAGCGCTTGCCTTAGTCAAACGGTAAATTGAATTCATGCATCCTCAATTACATGAGAAGATGCAAAGGTTTTCAGCAAGTTAAAAGATATCAGTGACTTTATGCCTCTTGTGTAATCTGAAATTGTAATAAAATCGAATTTGTATTTTTGTTATATTTTTTATTTCAATAAAATGGTTATTCTTTTCTTGAAACTGTATATTGTTTGGGTTGACATTCTGATCCCCTTAAATTTTGCCCCAACATTTGATGCATACTTACGAAGTACCTGCTGAAAAGTACCTGCATAAATAAATTAACATTTTTATTTCACGTTATGTAAAAGTGTGTTGAACGTAAAGTCAATAGTATCTCCTATAAGACTCCTAAATCTATTTCATGATAGTTGGGCAAAGGATAAAAACTTGGAACAAATTACATTGGAACTCGCAATTTTGTCAGAGGATAGCAAAAAAGAACTACAAAGCCAAATGTACTATTTATCAAGATGCAATATAACGAGGGATTAAAATAATAGGATTTGGGTTTGTCAATCTGCACTGATCAGACCCAATTTTGAAGATAATTTAATAAATCCATTTGAAATGATTTTAGAATAAAATCCTCTATTTCTGCTTGCAATGTGTTCTCTGAAAACAAGCACTTTCTTTTGAAGCAGCAGATAGGCAAACTGTTGGCGATTCCACTTGAGCCTCAATATCTTTGACACACAAGAAACTTTTTCCAGACAGAACTTTTTACACAAAATTAAACTATCTCCAAAATCTTGTATTAAACCGAAATGTTAATTTCAAAACACAGATTACACAAAGAATTCACTTTCCCACAGCATATTCAAAACAAATTGTAAAAAAAAATATCTAACGAGTTGAGATTTAGTGGTTAATGAAATAAAAATAATGATATTCCTTGAAACGTACTACTCCAAATTGTGATCAGCTATGGGATTTGAATGAGCTCTTTGACGATAATATCGCTTCTGGGGTAAATGAACACTTTCCATACTTAATAGTTTAAATTAACTACACCAAGAGAAAATTATCACGTGAAAAGCAAGGAATGGGAACAAACCACACGATTTTGAATTTGTTTGTACACAAACATGCTTCAAAGTTGCCAACAAAATAAAAAATATTAAAATATAGATGAGTAGGTATTTAATTATCGTTCGAATTGAGCAACACAAGGGGCCATTGGCGACGGTATGTGATCGGGTACTTTTTCCATTTACATTGCACGAGAACCACAACAGATGCGAGAGCAATCTACAAAGAATAGATCCGAGGATAACAACACGAAATTTTAACCACGGTCTGATGACGCGGTCAAATCTGACCTGACATTCTCCTCTCCTAACTTCCACAGGCCAACGTGAGGTCATTTGAGGCAACGACAAATTTAGCGTGCACCAATCCCCTTTGTACACGACGGTCTTTAGTTGGATACGAACTGGCAACCCTCAAGTTGCTAATCCACTCAGTCCACTTCATCTTCTCCAAGACGCCTCCAATAATAATCTTTTAGGGGACAGTCTGCCCTTTCACGAAGAAAAAGATAAAGCGCTGCTCCTCATCACAGCATTTTGGAAATATCTTCATCATCTGGTACGAGTAAAATCTTGCAGGATGTTCAGAATGAATGTGTTGGAGATTTTGCCTCGAAGATCCGAGACTGGAGTTGATCGAGACTCCATCCGTCGCGTCGTTCCAAAGCACTACACTGAAGAGAATTGCAACAAGCCCTCAAGATGAATGAACTTCCGTTGCATGGGTTGTATAGGAGGCAGCATCGGGAACTGGAACAGGAGATGGCAAAAATGAAGGAAGGAGTTGAAGTCTGACGAACGAAGCTGATTGAACAAGAGCAGAAGTACAATGTTCTTCAAGAGCGTACCAAAGAAATCCTTGAGAAAGCCGATGCGGAAGTTACAAGCGTCAAAAAATACAGTGAAATACAAATTACAATTTCGAAAGCCCAATTGAAAAAGGCAGAGCTGAAAATTTCTTGTCTCGAAAGTAACATCAAATAAATGAATAATTAAATTGAGGGTATTTGCGATGATTTCATGGCTTAGGTCAATGAATCATATATTTGTGCTAATATTTATGTATTATATGTTCAACAGTATAATTGTTTCTATTGCATTTGAAATATTGGTTTAAAGAAATCTAATTTTTTTATGAATAAAGTTGCAAAATAAAGTTATGTATGCTTTCACATTTCAAAAAATGAATTTTCTTGTGTGATTTTATTCAGGAATACAAAATTTATTCTTGGTTCTATTTTATGCTGAAAAGAATTTTTTTTCTTTGATTTCATTGGTTAATTGAATAATTTTTCTCCAGTTATGGAATTTTATGTTATTATAATTTTTTTTCACAGTAGAGTTTTGATATTTATTGTTTTTCGCCATTTGTGGAATTTTCTTTTTTAATAATTTTTTTCCCGGAACAGTTTTGAAGTATCAGATTATATTATATCTTACTTTTTTTTCTTTTTGAAATCTTTTTCTTTTCAACATGCCCCCATTGTATTTAGGGTATATATATATAATTTCAAGAACACAAAAATTTCCAAAAAAATGTAACAAAAGTCTTAAAAAATAATAAAAAATGAAGAAATGTTGGTGGATCAGGGCGTTATCAGGGAGGAGCCTGACCCAAACAACATAAAATGGTGTTTTCTACATATGAGCAGCATTAGGCTGAAAAAATTGATCATACACTCCCCCAAACACCACCAAAAAGCAAGTAAAACAAAAACAAAACAAAATACCAAAACAGAGCAGAAACAAAACGAAATGAAACCCGAAGCCGCAGCCGGGATATCAACAACAACAAGCCTAAAAATTACCACCAAATGCCATCAATTACACAATCTAACTTATATGCTAACATCATACTTCCAATGCAACGAGTCCAAAAAAAAAGCAAAAAATAATATGAAAATTCCCAGCCCCTATTCAAAAATATATTCATAAATAGTGAAAAAATAAAATTGAAAAGCAATTCCCACGGCTCTGAGGAAATTACGAAAAATAATTATTCATGGGTTGTGTAGGTGTTGATATTAATAAATCTTTCAAAAATATTATTAAAGAATGAATACGGGTATTTGTTATTGAGAAGTGTGTGTTTTAGATATTTACATGGTAATAAAAAGTTTGAATCAGAATTACAAATTTTTTTGAAACGTACCAATTGACCAGCTATCGTGTTGTAGTATATTCTTTTAGAGATATTGGAGTCCCAAAATATTAATTTAATGACTGTAAATTTAAAATCGCTGCGTTTATCATATGCATTAATGTCAACTTTGCCGGATGAAACAGAAATTTTTATGTCTAGAAAATCAGTATTATTGTTATCCAGATTGGTTTTAATTAAAGAAAGTTCGTCTGGATAGATGGATTTCCAAATATTAGAAAAGTTGCTATTATTAAAAACCATTAATAAATCTAAAAGCAGTATTTATCTGAAGGCAAAAGTTTTTTTCAAAATAATGAAGAAATAAATTAGCAAGAAAGGAAGAAAAATTAGAACCTTGGGGTATACCCTTAACTTGAGTGTAAATATGCTCATCATTAAATATAAAATTATTAAAAATACAATAATTAACCAAATTTTAATCTAAATTTTAATTAAGAAAAATTAATCTAATTTTTCTTCCATTCTTGCTAATTTATTTCTTCATTATTTAAAAAAAAAATTTTGCCTTCAGATAAATACTGCTTTTAGATTTATTGATGATTTAATTGTTTTTAATAATAGCAACTTTTCTAATATTTGAAAATCCATCTATCCAGACGAACTTTCTTTAATTAAAACCAATCTGGATAACAATAATACTGATTTTCTAGACATAAAAATTTCTGTTTCATCCGGCAAAGTTGACAGTAATGTATATGATAAACGCAGCTATTTTAAATTTACAGTCATTAAATTAATATTTTGGGACTCCAATATCTCTAAAAGAATATACACAACACGATAGCTGGTCAATTGGTACGTTTCAAAAAAATTTGTAATTCTGATTCAAACTTTTTATTACAATGTAAATATCTAAAAAACACACTTCTCAATAACAAACACCCGTATTCATTCTTTAATAATATTTTTGAAAGATTTATTAATATCAACACCTACACAGCCCATGAATAATTATTTTTCGTAATTTCCTCAGAGCCATGGGAATTGCTTTTCAATTTTATTTTTTTACTATTTATGAATATATTTTTGAATAGGAGCTGGGGATTTTCATATTATTATTATTTTTTTTTTTATTTATTATTATTTTTTTTTGGACTCGTTGTATCGGAAGTATGATGTTAGCATATAAGTTAGATCGTGTAATTGATGGCATTTGGTGGTAATTTTTAGGCTTGTTGTTGTTGATATCCCGGCTGCGGCTTCGGGTTTCATTTCGTTTTGTTCCTGCTCTGTTTAGGTATTTTGTTTTGTTTTTGTTTTACTTGCTTTTTGGTGGTGTTTGGGGGAGTGTATGATCAATTTTTTCAGCCTAATGCTGCTCATATGAAGAAAACACCATTTTATGTTGTTTGGGTCAGGCTCCTCCCTGATGACGTCCTGATCCACCAACATTTCTTCATTTTGTATTATTTTTTAAGACTTTTGTTACATTTTTTTGGAAATTCTTGGGTTCTTGAAATTATATTGCTTGCCATGCTATGTCTGCAGCTTCAGCGCGCTTGCATGGGTAGTTTCGAGTTTCGGTTTCTGGTTAATGCACCCCGGCTATTTGGTTATTTTTTGTTATTTTGTATATTTTATGTTATTATATATATATTCGCAGTTTAGTTTTTCTGCTAGTTCACAATGCGTTTTGAAATGTGTCTAAACTTATTACTGTTTGTGAAAGTTTTAAAAAATGTATACTTTTTAAAACGTTTGAAAATGTGTTTTCAAGCTTTGATTTTCCGTTCTGAAAAGAAAATATTTTTGAAAGAAAGAGATTTTTGAATTAATATTTTCTTTGGCGACTTTAGAAGGGCGCCAAAAAAAATTTCCAAGGTCGTTGAAACCGCTATAAACGTAGACTGTAGTTGTACCAAATGTTCAGTGCTTGACTGCAAATTTCTAACCTTACTAACATGTACACTCATTGCCATAAAAATTTGCGCACCAAGAAATAATTGTGGGATCGTAAAGAAACTTGGCATGAAGGTACGTGTCGGCCAGATATGCAAATGATTAGAAATGCTGCGTGATTGCGCATTGCGTAATACCACCAGATAGTGTGGATATTTATTTATTATTTATTTATTTTATACTGTTCTACCACTCAGAAACAATCCTGATTTTCAGCATACTATTCATTTTTGTAAAACTATAAAACCATGAGCATAGTAATAAATATAAGTATAAGACTACCATTTGGTATGAATTCTGTTTTGAATGAATGGAAACAAATGTATGCTCTCTAAGAATGCAACAGAGACATACTTGAGACTGAAAGAGAAGTAGATACCTTACCTGTGACGGTTCATCCATCCTTTGGGAAGTTTGATCTTACGTTTGATCGTACGTTTGATGGCGGCGATTGTGACTCATGTTTTCGAGTGTTGCACTGCAAATAACCTTTCAAAATTAGTATTCACATACAATTTAACTACTTGAGAAAGTTTTCCTTTAGATAAATTCTTGCATGAAGATAATGGCTATACAAACTGTAACAATGATGTCTCCTATTAACTGTCTACATTGGATTCTAAATTTATCATAGTGATGATGTAAATAACTCTTAAATTTTTTTTTTTAAGTGCGTGTAAAAATTCTGTATAGGATTTATACTATTAAATTTGGATACTTTTATTGTGTGTGATATCAATCTATATAAATAAGAATGGAGTGTTTGTTTGTACATTCAATATTTTCGACCCATTTCAAGTTTTCTATCCGTTTTGAACCCTTCTGATGCCGAATCCGCCTTTTTCTCGTTTGGTGTCTGTCTGTCTGTCCGTCTGTCTGTCTGTCTGTTTGTCTGTATGTTGTGCCCTATACACGTCCACGCGGTTTAAGATATTTTCATGGAAATTTGCATACAGTGAGTACTTATCTTCATTTAGTGAGTGGCATTGGTTGCGAAAGTTTGTCTGTCCGTCTTTCTGTTCTATGCTCGATTTTGTGTTTGTGTGTTTGTGTAGACATCACATGAATTGTATTCCAGGTATTTGATTACAATGTGTTTTATTTTATACATTATTTATTAGTTTAGTGAATGCAATATTAAAATTTTTTTATTGTTGTATTTAGAAGAGTTTCATGCTAAAACGCCTGAGTAAGTATACTTAAATCAGCCACAATTTGATAGTTTTCGAAAAATTGGAATGTATAGTTTGAGTATTACGATTACTTTAATTTGCTTTACCAGTATTGCTGAAAACCAATTATTTTTCAAAAAAAAATGTTATGGTGAAATTTTAGCTCTGATACTTTATTTATTTCGAGTCTTATTTTTATTCTTTGCGCAATGAAAACGATTTCCGAATATTTGGGACAGACGATATTTTTCAACGAAACGAGAATGAACAAGATCGCGCGAGCAGTGATATTTATTCTGGTTCTTTCGCTCTGAATTAATTTCACATTTCTAAATTTTGTGCACTTTTAGTTGTAAGTTGTGGCAACTGTGCGAGATCAAGAGATAAAATTGAATCACAAATTAATATCTGTAGAACAATTTTTTGCGACATCTTTTATTTTGTTTTATTTCGCTGTTTCCTGTTTTAAATATTTATTATTTTAATAAATGAGTTTTCCTTCTCATCACACGCAACAGCACCACAAAGTATTAGACTTAAAAATGTTAGGTAAGTCAGTATAAATTTTCAGTAAATTTTAAGTGTAGTTATGCCATTATTGAAAGAATAATGCCGTTATTGAAAGAATAGTAATGTTTAAAAATCCAAACTAGAACTTTTTCCAACATTAAAAAATTCGTTGTCATAATGACAGGAGAAGATTGCAAAATTTCACAATGTCGCATAGCGGAGGCAAGAGTGCCACAAGTAAAAAAATATTGTTTTGTTGACTATGAGTGCGAGAGCACTCGCCGTAAATCGTAATTTTAATTAATTGAGTTGCACATGAAAATAACTTAAGAAAGGGAATTCCAAATCTTCCTATAAATCGTCTTTTATAGTAGTAACCTTAGTATCACCTTTCGTCATTTTGTAGCTTTGTCATACAGCAATTGTGCGATGTATGTGAAATGTATCACATGAATGGATATGCATGTGTAGGATTTGTGTCCAAAGTAAGTTGTAGAAAATATAAAGATGGCAAAAGGTGTTAAAATAATTTTTTTTTTCTACAAAAAACGTAAGTCATTATATATTTTGATTATCTCTTCAATCTAGAGTAAGCCAATTCAAACCGAGTAAGGTCGGGTATTTTGCTAGTATTTCATAAATACAAAAGATAAATAAGAAACAGTAAATTATAAAATTTATTGTCACATTCATCACATTTTAAATCCACCAAATAAAACTCATTGAAAAATGTGGCCATTTAAAAGCCCTTAAATATTGTGGTTTTCTTATCAAAGTTCGAACTTTTTTAAGTTGAAATTATTTCGTCATCGGAGTGTGTTTTTTCCCACGTATGATAAAATCTTATTTTTAAGTATTCAAATAAGACAGCTTTTACGGGAGATAGCTATTGGTATTTAAGAAGAGATTGGTCTAATGTGTGTTCATATCAAAGATGGCATTCATTTCTTGTAAAGCTTTAATAAGGAGCTGTGATGCGCATTATATTCTTTCTTTTAAATTTTTCTTCAGCTTGGGCCACTCTAAAATTTCTCTTAAGCTGGTAAACAGCATGCACATTTAATTTCCCCCTAACTTTCCCCATCTCGAAAACCACTCGTGCTCTTTCATTTTTTGTTCATAAAAATAAAGATTGCATCAATAAAAGTTTTCAAGTGATTTAATTTGTAGTATAATATTTATGCAATTAGAGTTCTAAATTTTGAAAAGAATCCATCGAAACAGAAACCTTTTTGCAGAACTTTGAACGTTCTACACTCAAATCGAGCGCTCGAAGTCCTCCTTTAAAAAGGCTTAAAGGTGCGTCAAAAGAATTAGAAAATGAAGTTTTCCACTATCCACTGTTTGTTTCACTTGTAAATTCTTAGAAAGTTCTTGTAAATTCTTTATTCTTCAAATATCTCGTAACAAACCCTGCACGTGTTTTTCCATTTTATATCGCCTGTACCAACCCGGATATATGATTATAAGAATGCATGATAAAAGAAAAAGGCAATACAACGCATAAAGTACATGCAATATATTTTAGACGAAACATCACAGACAAAAAAACTCAATATACTGAACCAAAAACACAATAATAGTTCGTTTGCATCTGACCTCTAGTATTCCAAGACAAAAGCGACTGAAACTCACTCAATAAACAAACGGAGAAATATGTCTTAAATTAAAATTTATTCCTTTAAAAGTGGTCAGCAAATCAGCTATGAAAATAAAACGTGAGAAACAAAAAAATCTTGGAAAATGTTTGTTTTCTCACTATAGAACTATTTTACAAAAAATTTCTCAGTTTCCATTTTTCCTTACAAGAGTCAAAATAACCACTTCCTTCCCATATCTGGGGGTCAGGCTGAAAGTGTCACTTTTTTTTGTCAAGTTGACCCCTGCACGTTACTGCCCCTACACATAGTGTCGGAAAATCCCTCGAAAAACATTAACCTTTAGACTACGGCCGATACAGCAGTTGTACATTGAAAGTTAGAAGAATCGCGCCAAGAAAGAATCGTGCTTGTTATTATCTTACAGCGATAGGCAGTAGTCATAGGAGTAACTAGAGTAGTTTAAAGGGGGAGGGGAAGTATGGATTGTACCCCACTAAAAAGAGGAAGATTAAATTAATTATAATAATACAATATCAATTAGTTATTAATAATCAATTTCAATAATATATATAATTATTAATAATCAAGTTTATTAACATGATTAATATATACCAATTCTTAATAATTAATTTATTATATTAATTACTAATCACATTAATTAACACTTGATTTTTTAAAAATCATTTTTTTTTATTTATACAATATTTAACAGATGACTTTATGGTGAATTTTAAAACAAACAATAAATTTAAATTAGAAATTAAAACGTTGATTTTTTCGTAAACGTTTTGATTTTTTCTGAATTTCTTCTTAGATTTAAACTTGATTTGCTTGAAGCACATTGATAAAAATTCTCTCAATTCTGACAGTCGCCTATGAGTGCTCATAATTTTTAAAAGTGTATTAACTATATACTTGTGAATAACTGCATGCAACTATAATATTAATGATGAGATTAAGACTTAAAATCATTCATCAGAGTTGGTAGAAACTTAAATAGGGATATCACTGTTGCAATGTCAACAAGAAGAAATATAACTTATTTTCCCCTTAACAATTCTATTGAATTTTTTAGTAAAAAAGTCATCTCCCGAAAGTAATATTTAAATTCTAACATAGTTGCAATAAATATGTCTTACCTTTAAACTGTAAGAATACTTTCGCAATGTTATTTTTTACTCTCTAATATTTGCTAAAGCAAAAGTACAGCAGATATGCTGCGGACTGCACCAAAGTTCTCCTTATTCATTGGCGAGTGTAAGTATCACGAATTCGTTTGCGCGGACCCTTGTAGTACTCAGAAGCATAGACGTGACTAGGGTTGATGAATGAGGAGAGGGGGTCAATCCCAAGAAGTATGGACAGTACATTAATAAAAAGGGTGAAGAATCTGTAGACCTCTAAGGGAAATTTTTGTATTGGTATGTTAAAAATCACATATATTAATAAATATTTTCGTAATAAATTGATAAAATTATTAAATATTTTGAGCCTAGCAAATGTTAGTCACTTTCATTTCAAATAAAGTCATTTTGAACAGTGTTGTTTTATTGTATCATACATGAGAAACACATTGTTTGGTTTAGCAACAAATTACTTAAGGACAGTCTTGAATTTTACTAAAACCCTGCAAATTCAAACACACACACACCGTTAATCCAAGAGTTTGGTTAATCTGAACCAACTGTTTTTAAAATTTGTAAAACAAAATACAGTAAATCATAACAACATATTATATTAACATAATTGATATAAAAACATCATTAGTAAGAATGCACATATTTTTAGATATTTACATTATCATTAAATTGAAAAGAATAGAAAAATAGTCACTATAGAACTTCATGAACTATTACATTTGGACAAAATTAATAAGTTTTCGCTTTGGTAAATACATATAAACATTTTTCTAGTTGGTTCTTCAAAAAACATATTCAAACGAAGTTAACGTAAGTTAAACGTAAAAATCAAGTGAATAAAAATTTCACTTAAATGCCGTGCAATTATTTATATTATGAGCGTAAAAATAATTTTTCCTACAATCTAGTATAAATAGCCATAAATCTTAAAGCTCTGATTGCTCGTTGATAAATTTGACTATCTTGTTTGACGAACTGAATGGGGGGTTGAAGCCCCAACTCCCCCTCGTTACGCCTATGAATTAACATACCATTGTTTCATTGATTACATTTATGTATATATTACACAAGTAAAACACTACTTAAAATAAAATAATTAAAATAAAATTAACTGAAATCGAATTATTTAAAATAAAATTACTTTAAATCAAATTAATTAAAATAAAATTACTTTAAATCAAATTAATTAAAATAAAATTACTTTAAATCAAATTAATTGAAATAAAATTAATTATTATTAAGTTATGAATAGTTTAGTTAGTTATTAATAAAGCATTTGTGAAAAATTTCTCTCTGTCACTCTACTCTTCTCTCTCTCTCTCATTATATGTATATTTGCAAAAAATTTCTCAACTGAATGGGGGGGGGGAGGTTTGATCCCCAACCTCCCTGGTTACGCCTAGGGCAGTAGTCAAAAGGTTAAGGTAGGCGTTTCTTTAGGATATATTCTACTGTAAATGATGCGCGAATAAAGAGCGACGTTTCGATTTTTTCCCCAGCTGTACATTATAAACTCCACGAATGGACAAAAGGTTTTAAACTGCAAGTTATATAATGAAATTTCGAACTACGTAAATGATGAAGCGATACGTAATGTAACTAATAATTTTTCTTGTAAATATCTTATTAGGTCCAGTCAAAGGCCGTCGTGTACAGGGCAGCTTATGCACGTAAAATCTGTCGTGGCCTCAAATGTCCTCACGTCGGTTTGGTGTGGAAATTTGGAACGTGAGGTGCCAGCTCAAATTTTGACCTCGTCATCTGATCATTCAAACTTATAAGACGTTGAACTTGGATCCGTTCCAAAGTGATTGATTCCAGACAGAAGCCCGTTTATTTTCTCCAATGCACGTTAGTTTAATTACACGCGTATACCTGAATATCTTCTTAATTCCACTGAAGTCATTCGAATCTACTAATCTGTATTTCAAGTCTTACACACATTTTATCTCATAAAGTAACGAATTTCGTTTCTCCTATGTTCGTTTTAGATACGAAACATCCGGAATCGATTTCGTTAATAATTCCAGCAACACCACCGATGTCTCCTATAAAAGGACAAAGCATATTTGCTAACAAACCATTTCTTGATTCGGTTACCCTCGTTGCATGCTGCTAAGGAATCCACGAGTAAGTACAATTAACTCTATAATATTTAGTAACATTAAACTGAGTCCATCTCTGAGTTGGAGGTCGCCGTGTGCTTTTTGCACAGCTTTGGCGATGTTGATTATGTTCTCGCTGCTGTTCTCTAGGATGGTAGTTGTTGGTGAGTTACTATTGCAGGAAAGTCGTGCTGACCAACTGGTATAGTGGTTAAGGTGCCGCGCGAGTTTTCAATAGAAACTGATCAAAAGTTTAATAAGCGAAAATATAAAAGTTACAATTGAAAATTATTTATTTATAGAAAATCACATTTACAGTATCGAAGTGGGGTAAAATTTTCCGCAGATTTTAAATCCGTTGAAATTTTTCCTCTATCCTTAACGATCGCGAAGATACAAACTTGGCCCCTAGAGAATTAAAAAAAAAACACTTCAGTTTCTCGAATAAAATAAACCACGACAGTACGTTAGCGTGGAAATAACTCGAAAGCATATGGTGGATGACTCATCACTTGAACGATAAAGTTTGAATGGTTCAAACTTTTCTTGATCCACTAAAAAGTTGATCAACTCTACTGAAACAAAAGGTTCTCACTATAGTTTTCATTCAACTTTTGTTGATCAACTATAATCGGTCAATTATACTTGATTCGTGAGAACGCGCCTTAACAGCCAATGCGATTGGAAGTATTTTTTTTGTAGATTAGCCTTTTTCAGCTTGAAATAGATGATTCGAAACTAATTAAATTAGTGCGCTGTTTCACTTTACAAATACAAATACAAATATTGACGACCAGCTACAGGCTCGAGCCCAACAAGGCTGGTCCTTTGTTTAGGAATTCCCCAATTCCCACTGACTATCCAATTGTATCTTAAATTCGTATACTCCCTTTGAATTAACTACATTTTCAGGCAACGCGTTCCAACTGTCTATTACCCTATTAAAGTAGTAGTTTTTCCTTAAATCCCGATTAAAATGTGTCTTATTCAATTTATACCCATGGCCCCTGTAACGTTACGGCTGGGAGGTCCCTCTGACCACAGCTTTCATGGTGGTCCATGAATTTATGGCCGGATGGGGGTATCCCCTTCTCTTTGGTCGTTAGTGGCTTCGGAAGAACGTGTGGGGTCTTCTCTCGAGGAAAGGAGAATCGTGGAAAATCAGAACGTTAGCGGACGCAGGAACTCTGCTCCGGATTAAGGCCGCGGGACTGAAACCCAAAATTGTACAGTATCTATTAGCCTCGAAAAACTTTTAACATATATGTATTCTTATTTAATTAATTAAATGTGCTGTAATTTTAAATGTCGTTTTAATTATCTTCAAGCCACTCGCCACGCAACCTATACCCACGACGTTACACCCCTTGTTCTGTTATCCCTATTGAAATTTAAGCCCTCTGTGTCCCCTTGTTTTACAAACTTAAAAAGCTGAATCAAATCCCCCCTCCTTTTTCTTCTTTCCAGTGTATACATGTTTAGCTTACTTAAACGTTCATCATAGTCGAAATTTGCTAGCCCCTTTATTATTTTTGTAGCTCTGTGCTGAACCCTTTCAATTGATTCTATGTCCTATCTCATATATGTAGCCCAGAATTGTACAGCATATTCTAGATGTGGTCTTACTAAACCCTTTTATAACGGCAAAATTATATTCTTATCCCTTGAAGTTACAGTCGTTTTAATATACCCCAATAACCTATTAACCTTTTTACATGCAGCTGAACATTAGTGACCCATTTTTAAAATCCCTGTGAATTATCTCCCCAAGATCCTTGACTGTTTCTCCCTCCTAAACCTTTACTCCCTGCAGACAGTACTCGGCTCCACTGTTCCTGTAACCCATATGCAGAACTTGAAATTTCCCTACATTAAATGACATACCCCATTTTACAGCCCATTCGGATATCTTATCAAAATCCCTTTGTAAATTTTCTATCTGTAACTTGGTATCCACTGTCCCCCATATTTTTAAGTCATCGACTTACTGGTCTATAGTTGCTCGGATCACTTTGTATTCCCTTTTTGAAAATTGGAGTTATGTTGGCCAACTTCCAATTCATTGGCACCCAACCTGTGCTATATGTTGAATTAAATATCGTGTGAATTACTTCCCCCAGTTCTTCCGCACATTCCACTAGTACTCTCGGATAAATATCGTCTGGCCCTGGTGCTTTAGATGGCTTAATTCTTTTCAACTGATGTACTATTTCTTCCCTGTTGAATTTGCATTCTTTAATTATACCCCCTGCAAAGGCTCCATCCTTGGGATCCTTTTTTAAACTATAGTTACCATTGAAAACCCCCAGAAAAAAGTCATTTAACACGTTTGCCATTCCCACCTCGTCTTGAATTAATTCACCTCCCTTCCCCTCTAACGGGTAACCCCAGTGTAGTACTAAATTTATTTTTACCACTTGCATATGCAAAAAATTCTTTTGGGTTTATATTTATTTCCCTTGCTAATTTTTCCTCCAAGGACACCTTTTGCTTCCGACTAATAGTTTTAAACTCCTTTCTGGCTTTTTGATATGCCTCCTTGTCCCTGTCGATACCAGTGCTTTTATATACCCTGTATGTTCTTTGTTTTAATTTGAAAGCTTTGTGTGTTTCCACTGAAAACCACATAGGGAGCAATTTTCTAGATTTTCCTTTTTTCCTGAACGTTACATGTTTTTTTTAATACCCTGTCTAACTTATTCTTGAATTCCTCCCATTTGTCATTATGATGTGGTGCTAATAATCCCCCTTTGAATGTTTCCTTTAACTCTTCCCTTATCTTATGAAAATTTACCTTTCTGAAATTTGGAATTATCCTACTATTGATTGTGTATGCTGACTGAAAATTTATACTTAATCTGATACTTCTATGATCACTTTCTCCCAGTGGCTCACCTATCAAATCCTGCACCGTATCCTCATCATTGCTGAAAATCAAATCCAATATTGCTTTGTCCCTAGTATCCTCATACACCATCTGGTACAAAAAAACAATCCTGTATCACTTCCAAAAATTCTGCCCCTTTCCCATTTGTAGCTAGATTGTTTGTCCAGTCAATATTTGGATAGTTATAGTCCCCCATTAAAATTAATTCTTCTTTTGGACATGCTTCGTTTATCAGATTGCACATGCCCTTTTCCTGCTCTTCACTACAACCAGGAGGTCTATATATATTACCCAGAATTAGTCCTTTGCCTTTGTCTGTATTCAGTTTCACCCAGACTGATTCTATACCCTCAGTTTCACTATTAAACTTTATTTCCGTACAGTTTAAAAATTCTCTCACATAAATCAAAACCCCACCCACTTTCCTATTCACTCTGTCCTCCCTAAACATTGTGAATCCACTTAATTCTAAAATTTGTGCATCTTCATTGCTTGCCCAACTTTCAGTAATCCCAATGATATCTATATCCTCTGATTGTGCAATTCCCTTGAGCTCATTCATTTTATTTCTCACACTGCCGAGCATTACAATAAAATACTTTTAGCTTATTTTTCACCCTTATATTGCACTTTCCCATTGTATTATTTGTCTTGGTATTGTTTTTCTCCCTTACATTGCACTTCCCCTTTGTATTGTTTGTCTCCTGCAATTTAGACCCTGTTAGTTTTCCTAAGCAATTACTGTGTACTGTCAACCCTCTGTCCTTCCCATCCCTGTTTGTATTCTAGTTTTTTGACTCCAGAATGTTCAAAACCCGCTTGCCAACCTCCCTATTACCTATCAGGCTTAAATGCAAATTGTCCCTGCTTATCCAATCCTTCCTACACTCCTTCCAAACATCTAAAAATCTAACCTCCTCCCTCTCACACAAATCCCTTAACAACCCGTTCATCTTATTGGCCCTTTGATTTAACCACCCATTACCTAACCCATACCTAGGTAGTAATCCTAATACTGTTACCTCTACCCCATGAGACTTAATGAATCTTAAGTGTTTCCGCTTTCCTCTTAAACTCAACATTAGTGGTCCTCTCTGCTCCACTTTACCACAAGACTGGCTTTTTTTCACTTCCAATGATTGACAAAACGTAATCAAACTGGTCAATATTCAAACGGAATTTTTATAAACTTAGAATCATCCTTCAAAATATGTCTATACAAGAAAGTTTTGAAACCCTTTCTGTCCCTCACCAAGTACATTGGATTCTTTTTAACTGCTTTAGCATACTTAATACTTCTTCTTCCTCAAGGGAGGTGGAGAAGAGTAGCTTACTGACAGTGCTGCGAATGCAGCTTTTGTTTCATTACAACAGGTCGTTCCTTTCTCAGCAGTCGCTAACCTTTCGTACCTCACGGACCATTAATTTCATAATTTTAAATTCCGCGGACCACTAATATAAATTTTTTAAAAGATAAATACATTTGTAAAATAATGGTAAGAGAACATCTATTTTATTAATGTGAAATGCACCTATTTAATGCAACAAAATTATAAATACTTATTTAATCATAACCAAATCTTTAAAGGTTGTTCAATTGTAACAAAATTATTCAAGTTAGTTTAATTATTAAAAATAATTTAAGCTTATTCAAGTATTACACATTTTTAGTGTGATATTTGTTCCTGTTTGTTGGAAAGAAGTTTATGGATTTTTGGTTTCAATGACGTTACTGTGCAAGACTGAGACGGATTTACTTCAAACCGAGACCAGTGCTGAGTTTTAATTGATGTGACATATGATAATGTTTTTTCACACAAATATGTTGTTGAAAATTGAAAAAAAATTTCATTGATTTTTCACTCAGCAATAGGAATTTGCTTTTTATGGAGAGCCAAAAATGAGGTCTTGATAAGATGACTGGATTTTAGATTTGAGACTGTCATTCACAATATAAAATTTCTTAGAATAATATTTTTATTGTAAAACAAAAAAATCATTTGTAAAACAAAAAGATGTGTGTGAGAACTATGTCCAAATTTTTCTGCGGATCACAGGTTGGCGACCGCTGTTTTAACTGGCATCAAGAAGTCCACAAAAGAACTTTTTTACTCATGGAGCAAGAGTCTTGGGATCTGCAAATTTACATTAAATTGCATTCCATAAAACGACTTATTTATTCGTATCAGCCGCAATGGGTGGGACTGACGTCAAATTGACCCGCCTCCACACTGTGAACACTCGATTTACTCATCGTCATCATGTGCTGGGATAGAATCCATCGTTTAGTTCTTCAGGTTTTACTGTTTATCATATTTTAATTACTTGCTTTGCTTTTAAACATTATCGCCAAATTTAAAAAAAAAAATACAATTTAAACTTAAATTATTTGGTTGAGGAATAATCCATTCAAATCTTTTCGCATTTTTACGTTCAGTTGGCTTTAAATATTATCTAATTATATTTTCCTGTAATTCAAAATGTACCTTTTATGTTATACACCACGTTACTACAGGGTGTTCCAAAAATGACCGGCCTATTTGAAAAATCAATAAAAATCAAACGGGCAGCGACAGATATGCGCTGTTTATTGCAATGTGCTTGGGACAACAGTAAAATTTCAAGTAGACAGACTTTCAAATTAGTTAGAATGTTCAACAACAGATGGCGCTGCAGTCTGGAAAAATCTATACTACGATATTTTCCACATATCCACCATGCGCAGCAACCAATATGGCGTAGTCTCAGTACAAAATTATCAGAGACCCGAGCAAACGTACCAGGCTTCACATGCTGAAAAGATTTACTGATCTAGTTGCGCAATTGTTTCTGGATTGTGGCGGTACACCTGGTCTTTCAAGTGTCCCCACTCTGTTGCACAAGCTGTGCATTGGCCTCTGTGGTTGACGTACGCGGTCGCCCTACCTTTCCAGTACGTTTATCCTTCACGTTCCCAGTCCGTTGAAATTTTTGAAACAAACCCTTTATTGTATCTTTTTTAGGTCCTTTGGTTACATTAAACTTCCGTTGAAAACTTAGCTCTTGTTTCAACAACACTGTTCTAGGCGGCGGAATTCCAACACGAGAAAAATCCGCTGTTCTAAGGAATAAACTATTTTTTCACAGCAAACTTGAAACCTGTGAACAGCACACGTTTACAGCAGAAAGACAACTCATCATACTAATAGTTTATTCAAGGTGCCTGGCCCCGTAGGGGCCTCAATCATTTATCTGTGATGTCGACATGGCGGGTGAACATATATGGGTAAAATCAATCATTTTGATAATTTTCCTGGTAGGCTAAATAATTTTTAGATTAAAAAATTATTAAGTGGGGGTGGGGAAAGGAAGAGAAAGAGGTGGAATAAAATCCATCTACATAAATTAAACTGGTCGGTAAATAATTTGGATAGGTGTTTTGGTTTTCAAGAGGTTTTCATCAAAATCTTCATTATCATGAAGAGTGGGGTTGTTTATACAGCATAAATTGTTAAGAAAGACGACTCAGAGACTGCATTTTCTTTTATATCTCGCAAATCGCCTGCAGCGCCATCTGTTGTTGAACATTGTAACTAATTTCGAAAGTCTGTCTGCCTGAAAATTTACTGTTGTCCCAAGCACATTGCAATAAACGGCGCATTTCTATCGCTGCCCGTTTAGTTCTTATTGATTTTTCAAATAGGCCGGTCATTTTTGGAACACCCTGTATATAGTCAATATGTTTTAAATCATCACTTTAGTACATTAATTTTTAATACAATTATTCGAACATGGCTTTAAATTTTTATTATAAAAACAAATTCTTACGCTTGATTTCCCTCACACATCCTTTTGAATTTTTTATCAATATATAACTTTTATTGTTTCATTCTGCGCTTGGCGCAGCATGTCTGTATTTGGACCTTGTGCCATAAAACCTTAACATCCAATTCAATCCTCCTCATATACCAACAACAATAACGTTAACGTAGTGACTGAAACTCGTGTGATTGGAAGTTGAACAAGCAACTCAAATCGTGCGGCTCTGATTGCGCACCTCTAATCGCACGGCTGTTGTCGATTCAGTCGTTACATAGGAATCGCTCCTTAAGAGGTATTAGGAGTTCATTTTTACTCCAAGCACATAAGTTGGTAAAGAAGTGAATGGAAAAAAGAAGCACATTTTGAGTTGCCATTCACTATTGCAGGCAGATTTGGAACCACTAAAGATAATAATTCCCTTGATATGTAGTTTTGATGAGAGATTTTTAAATAAGTTTAGCCTTATTGATAGTTGGGTTCACTGATGAAGTTGGAGAATATTTTTTTTCTGTCTCAGGCTTTATTTGTAATTTCTCACCATCTGGAAGCAGTAGAAGTACGCAAGAACCTCCTTCATATATACTTTCAGAGTCTGGTGAACCATCAGTAAAGGCTGCGATGCGTTTATTTCTTGTAATTGTTATAATTGTATATACTCTGGCTAACTACTTAAAATTATTAACTTTATGCTTATTTGTCCTTTGTAGGTTATTTTTGTGATAGTAATTATTAATCTGCACATTTTGTTCTAATTTGCATAACAATATTTGAAAAGCACTCATCGTGGGAGAGCCTACGAATTATTCCCGAAACGATTTTAGAATTAAGCAGCAACCAAAGATACATGTTGAAGCTAATTACATCAGAGAAAATAGAAGTTTCATAAAAATATAGTAAGATTTACCTCGTATTCGGACACTGTTTCACTTCTGTAGCTTTCAGCTACATATACATAGAGTCCACCATACGAAGCAGATTCGAGGATTATATTAGGTACGTCGCAGAACAAACAGTCTATGCAGAACGATTTTTCCATAATTTTATAAAGATTTTGACCGAATTTTTTCAACCATAAGTTATAACCATGTTCTGCAGTGCAAAGCGCGCTCCATGTCATGAAGAACCTGTAGAATATTAGGCGGAGATGGCAGTTTCTATATTTTGTATGCGAGTCGTTACTTTGAACTTAAAACTTTCAATTTCACACGTGAATTCTTACTTGTTAAAATCTTTGTTATATTTAATAGCGAGATCTGCAGCCGATTTTTTTTAATCAGCAGCACTCATGTATTGTAAAGGCGAGCTAAAGAGAAAGCAAAATTCGTCACATATAGTATTCATTTTTTTTTGATAACACCAATCTGTTTGAGACAGGCAATAGAGTATCAAGAACACTGTAAATTCGTATTCTAAATAATTCTTCGGGTATCAAGTTACTTCCTTCATCTATTTCCATTACCTTAATTATTCTCTATCGTTTATTAAGAAATCACTTCTCTGTGCCTATTTCTTGAGCCAAATTTTGTACTACCTGGAAATTTTGTTCAAACCTTTATCTCGAAGCCCTTGTAATGTGCTAATTAATTTTGTTTCACAGTCTAGTGATAAATCGTTCTGTTGTAATGCTTTATTTGTTCGATCGATGCATAATAGAATTTTATTCCAAATAGAAAGATTACAGATAAATTTATAATTAATTGGCAAAATCAAATTTTTTACATTCGATACAGCTTCCGGATTTTAACTTTTAACTGCTGTCATGGGTCTCACAGACCCAGAGTCATTTTTGACAGGTCGTTTCCACCCCTTAAAGTGAATATTGGTCCCTGTCCTATTCAGTACCTTCCTACTACGTCCAACAAAAGCCACATTCCAAGACTGGTTTGGCTGCCCCAACTATTTCGTAATATACACTAGGTCTCTTAGACCCCTTCACATCATTTGCGTTACTGTTTTTGTTGAATGAAATCGTCGGCAAAAGTTTCGCAGGGCATCTTGCTTTTCGATCTTCTCTTTCCGATGTACGATAACCAGCTGAATGTTGCAAACTTAAAAGTCGCCAATTGCAGTCAATTATTCAAGTAAACAAACACGAACGATAAGTAGACGAAGACAAATGCAAGCGAAGCTAGTTTTAATATTGTATAAATATCGCCAAAAGAAGCTCAAATAAAAAATATCGCCAAGCAGGTGCTCTGCGGAACTTTTGCCAAGTCGGGTCTAAGTTCGAGTAGGGAATTTCGGCAGAGAACCTAAAATGGTAACAAACTTTACTAAAAATCGCCTTGTGTATCTTACACAAAAAGGAAATCAGGATATTGTTGATAATTGGTCGGAAATAGAGTACTGGGACAGTGAAATTTCAGACAATATTATTGAAAGCGAACACGAAACGGATTCGGAAATTTAATGCAGATGATGAAGACATTTCAAGTGCGTCTTCACAAGAAGAATATTTCTACGGAAAAAATAACTTCAAATGGGATGCCAGGGGGGGGGACCTAATCTTGCCGTTAGAACACCAAAACACAACATAGTTTTACAGTTTCCAGGGTTGAAACGTCCTGCAAAAATAGGTCCGAAAGCTGAGCCTGAAGAGTCATGGAATTTACTTAGCTTATATAGTAATATAAAATATATTTCATGTTAAGAATTGAATTTATCCAAATTTAAAATGTACAAATAATAATTATCTAAAGAATATTTCATTAATATATTATATTAATCAACTTTATACGCACTTTCGTGAGCGAGGTCTGAGAGACAACGCCACACTAGTTACGAGAAGATTTGTGACACAGCAGTTAAGGGTTAAAAATCGTTGTAGTCCTTTCATTACTTCAGGTAATTATAAATACAGCGCCTTTATTGCACTGGCCTTTGATGGCCACCTGTATCAGAAAAACTTGTAAGTGATAATTTTAAGCACTTCATTAAAATGTCCCAACGTGTTATTGAGTAAGAGAAAAAATTAAAAAATCTCTTCACAGTGCCAGAAAAGTAATAATTTCTGGAGTTGTAGATGCTGCGTGGACACCAGCTAAATTTAGATTATGAGCTGCACAAGGTACAAAAAAATATTGCTAAATTATTAATTTCCAAACTACACGCACCTACTACCTTATATTTGACAGCCATTTTGGCACCGTTTTCAAATCATTTCCTCCTCCAATCCTGAATATCCGATATATCAACTTCTAGTTTATTTAAAATTTCAGTAGACAAACCTTCTCCCGTTTTTTCATGTGACTGAATAAAGTTGAAGCTTTCTTCAATCATTACCTTTCCGTTACAGTCAACATGGACATATCTTATCATCTGGCTCATTTGATGTTTTCTTGAAACATCAGAGTTGCAGTCGAATAAAAAGGCGTAGTACTTTGCTTTCTTAATTCTGCATAATTTCATTTCTAGTTTTGTCCCCAACTAATTTTACTATATATAATAATTTTATCCTTTAAAGTAGTATTATAATGTCTAGCAAATTCAATCAAATTTTTAAAAATGCCGAAATTTGGATCTCCAATAATCTAAGATCTCTAAGAGCAATATTAATTTGGGCACAGAATAGAATAGCATCCAATATTACTTTCAATATTTCACGCCATATCATTTTATCCTTGTTAATTGAATTAACTACATACTCATCCATTGTATTTCCTGACATTAGATTCTTTTCCGTCACTTTCCATTTCACATACGAATTTCGGTGCTCCGGAGAATTTCGGTGTTGGGGAATAACCGGATGAAGATGCCTCCAATCATGCAATTCTTTTTATGGGTTTGAAAGATTACGCGATTTGTATCCAAAAGGCAATCAAGAAAAACAAAAAACTGCATTTTGATTAATGGAATATAAATTCCATTTTTTTTTTAAATCTTTTCCATTAATTTGTTTAACATAAAACCAGTCATTTGTAAATGTTCGCCCTGAAATGTCTGCTTTCAGCGCGTTAAAGCTAATGTTGTCACCTTGATCTGGACCGTGTGTGACAAGAAAATATATTAATTTACTTGTAATTGCAGGCCAGGAATGGGAATCGTTGTAATTTAGCAGTTTTCTTCTAGAACAGCAGAGCACATATTTTGTACGGTATTATCAATTTACTAGACTGTGCTTTGTGCAGACTCGTCCTCTTTTGAATTATTAAGGGGTAACAGTAGTAAAATATCTTGTGAAACAGGATATTTTTCTTCTTGCAGTGGCACCTTGTTTTTGCTTCCCTAAGAATTATCGTTCATTTAAGGGGTAGATATCAAATGTAGTGTTGTATCATCAGCCTGTGAAGCAGTAGTAGAATCGACCTCTTCCGCACTTCCTCCGTTCTCTGGTGTTTCTGTTCTTAGCCATTTAACAAATTGTTGCGACATTGACTGACTTCTAATTTTCGTTTCCTTATATTTCTCTTTTACGCACCCGACAGTTGCTTAGGCATTTTTATGCTAGAACAAAACAAAAATATTCTTTTTAACATGTTGCCTGTACAAGTATAAAACTGTTATAAGATACTGTAAACTGCATACTATTATTTATAGAGCGAATGCAAGCACGTGACGAAATATAATTTGCTTGGATGCCCTCGTATCCCACATTCCCATGTTTTTTCCAATGAAACATTTCAGAGAAATAATAAAAACCTAAAAATTCGTTACATATGAAATCAATTTTTAAAATTTTACTGTAAAACTCAAATGGTACATTAAAGAGTACTAAGCGAAATAGACTACAAGTACATAAAAACTTAACATTGCAAATCACTTCACTCTACAAATACAAAAGTACAAAATTATCTACAGAAAAAAAAAAAACATAACAAAATCGACAGGGTTATCCAAGCATCTTCGTCACGTGTCTGTTAATGAAATTCTCGAAATATTGCAGTCAAATTATTTTAATACTAGCAAAATACCCGACCTTACTCGGTTTGAATTCGTTTACTCTAGATTGAAGAGATAATCAAAATATATAATGACTTACGTTTTTTGTAGAATAAAAATTTATTTTAACACCTTTCGCCATCTTTATATTTTCTACAACTTACTTTGGACACAAATCCTACACATGCATATCCTTCATGTAATACATTTCACATACATCGCGCAATTGCTGTATGACAAAGCTACAAAAAGACGAAAGGTGATACTAAGGTTACTACTATAAAAGACGATTTATAGGAAGATTTGGAATTCCCTTTCTTAAGTTATTTTCATGTGCAACTCAATTAATTAAATTTACGATTTACGGCGAGTGCTCTCTCACTCATAGTCAACAAAACAATATTTTTTTACTTGTGGCACTCTTGCCTCCGGTTTGCGACATTGTGAAATTTTGCAATCTTCTGTCATTATTGCAACAAATTTTTTAATGTTGGAAAAAGTTCTAGTTTGGATTTTTAAACATTATTATTCTTTCAATAACGGCATTATTCTTTAAATAACGGCATTATTCTTTCAATAATGGCATAACTACACTTAAAATTTACTGAAAATTTATTCTGATTTACCTAATATTTTTAAGTCTAATACTTTGTGGTGCTGTTGCGTGTGATGAGAAGGAAAACACATGTATTAAAATAATAAATATTTAAAACAGGAAACAGCAAAATAAAACAAAATAAAAGATGTCCCAAAAAATTGTTCTAAAGATATTAATTTGTGATTCAATTTTATCTCTTGATCTCGCACAGTTGCCACAACTTACAACTAAAAGTGTACAAAATTTAGAAATGTGAAATTAATTCAGAGCGAAAGAACCAGAAAAAATATCACTGCTCGCGCGATCGTGTTCATTCTCGTTTCATTGAAAAATATCGTCTGTCCCAAATATTTGGAAATCGTTTTCATTGCGCAAAGAATAAAAATAAGACTCGAAATAAATGACGTATCAGAGATGAAATTCCATAAAAAAATAATAATTTTTTGAAGAATAATTACTTTTTCAGCAGTACTGGTAAAGCAATCGAATTAATCGTAATATTCAATAGACATTCCAACTTTTCCAAAACTACCAAATTATGGTTGATTTAAGTATACTTACTCAGATGTTTTAGCATGAAACACGTCTAAATATAACAATAAAGAAATGTTTAATATTGCATTCACTAAATTTATAGATAATGTATAAAATAAAATACACTGTAAGCAAATATCTGGAATACAATTCATGTGATGCCTACACAAACACACAAACACAAAATCGAGCATAGAACAGAAAGACGGACAGACAGACTTTCGCAACCAATTCCACTCACTAAATCAAGATAAGTACTCACTGTATGCAAATTTCCATGAAAATATCTTAAACCGCGTGGACGTGTATAGGGCACAACATACAGACAGACAGACAGACACCAAACGAGAAAAAGGCGGATTCGGCATCAGAAGGGTCCAAAACGGATAGAAAACTTGAAATGGGTCGAAAATATTGAATGTACAAACAAACACTCCATTCTTATTTATATAGATTATTATTTGGACCCTTACCTGTTTTCACAAACACATATACCCGAAAAAACAAGTTGCTGTATTCACACTGCAACCTAACCTAAGTTAGGCAAGTTAACTTAGGCACGTTGAAAATTTCTGTCAGTTCTGCCATTCATTCGAATGTTCGTGTTGGAGAGCAGACATCTAGGGTCTAAGTAAGGCAAAATGAAATCACCAAACCATGCAGTAGAAAGGCGTTAAAGTTTTAAATTTAAAAATTTTAAAAATATAATTTCTTGGGAACAACATTTTGGCCACCCTTCCAGGCGGGCCCTGGGCGTGTGCACCTGTTGCACCTACCTAGTTACGGCACTGTATATATATATATATATATATATATATATATATATATATATAGGGTGTTTCAGTGAACCGTTTCAGAACTTCTAAGAGGGGTAGGGTACATCCTGACGAACCAAAATCATATACCAATTGGCAGTCAGAAATGCTTTCCTGACGCGGTAGATGGCGTTGTGCGAAAATCCCGAGCTTTCGTGTAGGGAATCTTCATTTCGCACAAGAACGCCAAGTTAGTAGGATGGATGATTACACGATCGCAGAGTTAGCCGATATGCATTTGGCGTACGGGGCTGCAAATTGTAGTGGGCCAGCCGCACAGCGTTTGTACGCGGAACGATATCCGACGAGGCGTATCCCCAGTCATAATTTCTTTGCAAGACTGCACCAGAGGTTAGCTGAGACAGGTTCATTATAAAGAGCTGACAGGGACAGGGTAAGAACAGCACGGACTGCAGACGTCGAACAGAATGTGCTGCAGCATGTACAGGGGAATCCAAGAACGAGTACACGAAGAGTAGCAAACGCAGTCGGGGTTTCACATTGCAGCGTCTGGAGGATTCTCCGAGAAGAAGATTTGCATCCGTTTCACGTGCAGCGTGTCCAGACACAGCAACCGGAGGATTATGCACCTCGTATTGCTTTCGCACAGTGGTACCTTGGAAAATGTGCTACAAATCCCCTTTTTCCTGCTGAAGTGTTGTTTTCCGATGAGGCATCCTTCACAAGGGAAGGAATTTTCAACACGCATAACGACCATATCTGGGCGGTCGAGAACCCGCATGCAATACGACGTCGTGCAGCACAGATTCGATTTTCGGTCAATGTATGGGCCGGTATTATGGGAGATCACCTCATCGGACCTTACCTGTTACCGTCTCGTATAACCAGACCTAACTACTTGCTCTTTCTGCAGCAAGTATTGCTACAACTTTTGAGAGATGAACAGATTTCTGCATCGACGCAACAGACAATGTGGTTCCAACACGATGGAGCCCCTGCCCATTATAGCGGAGATGTTCGTAACTACCTGGATGACACATTTGGTCGGCAGTGGATCGGACGTGGTGGTCCCGTGCGTTGGCCTGCTCGGTCACCCGACCTATCATGTCTTGATTTTTATTTCTGGAGTCATCTGAAATCGCTAGTTTATGACACCCCTGTTGACAATGTTGAGGAGCTGGTTGCAAGAAATGCAGTAGCTGCCGGAGAAATTCGAGATATGCCTGGAGTATTCCAGAATGTTCGGATGTCAATGCGTCGGAGATATGAGGCGTGCATTGTAGCTCGTGGAAGAAACTTCGAACACTTACTTTAATCCATGTACCTTTTGCTTCTTTTCATGTATTATTAAAACGATTTCTCACTTACGGTCTCTTTTCTTTACGGTGCTTCTGTGTACAACACCGCTTCAGGAAAGCATTTCCGACCCCACATTGCTATATGATTTCGAGTTGTCAGGATGTACCCTACCCCTCTTAGAAGTTCTGAGACGGTTCACTGAAACACCCTGTATATATATATATATATATATATATATATATATATATATATATATATATATTTCTGAAACAAGAGGAAATTCAAAATAAAAGCCAAAAGGAATTTATTGAAAATGAAAGTGTTGGTGGATAAGGGTGTCATCAGGGAGGAGCCTGACCCATACACCAACACTTTCATTTTCAATAAATTCCTTTTGGTTTTTATTATGAATTTCCTCTTGTTTCAGAAATTATATTGCTTACCATGCCATGTTTGCAGCTTTCAGAGCTCTTGTATGGTTAGTTTTAACTTTCTTTTTCACTTTCGTTTTCTGGTTGATTACCCCTGCCTTTTATTTTGCTCTTTCGTTAATTGAAGCATTTGAATATTTGAATGATATAAATATATTTACCTGTCAGAGATAGTTGTAGCTTTTGCGCACTCCTATGTCAGTGTGTTATATATATTTTTTTAATTATATATATATATATATATATATATATATATATATATTTTTTTTTTTTTTTTTTTTTTTTAATTATATATATATATATATATAAACATTTTAACGAACATTAAAGACAATACATAAAAAAACGTAGGAGAATGATGGATATTTTTGGATAATTTCAGTGTTCCAACTCCCCTTTAGACGAACTCGCTTAAATATATTACTATACGATTTAAATTGAACTTAAGAGGGTAAAGTCTATATGCATGACATATTTACTCTGTCTTGTTTCAGGTATGATTCTTACATTATTTCTCGCGCTGGTCGTTGTTGTGAATGGACAGTCTGACCAAATATGCCCGCCAACTTTCGTGGACTGCTCGTGTGGAGACGACGAAGGACACAGTATTGCCATCGAAGTGAACACGTAAGTGAAGCACACTGGAAAGTTACACTATGAGAACAGTAGTTATTAAAATTGTCCATCATTCCCGTTTCTGTTGCTCATTGGTTCGACGGATCCAGATGAGTTTGGATAGACGTAAAAGTGTAAATGAGCCTTTACGCATGCAGCAGCGGCAGAACATTTTCGCGTTTACTAGTTTTACTTGTTCGAAGTTGCTCCGTTTCCAATTATTAACACAAATTCTGTTTCTTTTCCTCATTTCATTAGGGATTGATCCCGGACCGTCTCTGAAAATCTATTGTGTTGCACCAATGCAACGTACATTCAATTACCTACCTATATCTAGTATAGCGGCTAGCTGAATTTTAATATTCGTTGGTACAGTTTTAGTTTTACTTTTTCACCACATAGTACTGAACGCCGACTTCATTTTATTTCTGGCAGTCACAGAAAATTTGAAAGAGAAAACATTTATGTCATACAAATGTGCTGAACAATTATTCTTTCGATATACAATAGTTGTAAATATTATTTTAAAATCAATTTATCTTAATCTAACCAGTTTTCAAACAAAAAAAGGAAGACAGCAATTTTAAGAAGAAACAAAGCAAACTTCTCTGAACCTAAAAAGTCGTAGATAATCTCACAATACAAAACTATTAAATCTCACGTGACTCAGCATAAATTCCTTTTCGAACCAAAATTTTAAAAAATATTACGCTTACATGGACTCAGAAAATTGCATATTTATAATTTGTTTTACAAGTATTACCACTTGGGCTTTTTGCCTTATTTGGTTTCTTACACCGGCCTTACACTTGTTTTAAAGTGTTTTATAACTGTATTCATGGAAAAAGTAAACGAAAGGTTGCAAAGGTAAAGGACTTTAAGGAAAATATAGTCAATTAAGAGAGGTTTTAAAAGCTCATTTTCGTAACAACAGAAACGAGTTTTGTGTGTAGGAATTAATAATTCAATATATTTTGCGATTTCAACGAAGGTTGTAGTACAGCACTTCAAGCAACAATTTATTAACTATAACCCGTACACAGAGTCTCCCGCATAATAATCAGAATTCGATTTGCCGCTATTAGAAGATTCTCGTCAATCTAGTTGATCGTATTTGGGGCAATACCCTTTACTTTCCAGCAAGTGCATATATACGTAGTAGAGCCCAGATTATCCGAGCTCATATTAATTGAGTGCCCGTGTTATTCAAATCGATATTGATGCTGGGTTTTAATATAATTTTGCTACATTTCGTAAGTCTGTTTGTGTTACTACGTCAGTTTTATCCAAGGTTCTGTTGGGCTTTGATTATCCAAGAACTCAACCAAAGACCGTCATAGGGGCTGGTACATATTAAATCTGTCGAGGCCTCAAATAATGTCCTCGCATTGGAGTGATGTAAAAGTTTCGAAAGTGGGATGACAGCTCAGGTGTGACCTCGTCATCCTCAAAATTGCGTGGTGTTGTCCTCGAACCTTTGTATTTGATCCCATTGTGTGGCTCCAGTGCGACGTTAATTAAAATATATACCTACCTATACCCAGCGAATGTAAATATATTAATATAACCTTTATTATTCAAACACCGATTAACTAAGTGTCCGTGTTATTCAGGCTGGAATTTGAAATGAGTTTCATTACTTCATGATTCTTGCAATACCAGTGGCAATATGGAGTACAGTAATTTTGTCAGCATTGAATACGGGTTTTTTTTTTGTGTGTTACAACGTCAATATTATCCGAGTTTCTGGTTATCTGAGGTATCTAGTACCACATTAACTTGGATTATCAAGTTTTAATTTCGTTTTAACAATAATTTTCTAAAACATCCATTTTTTCATTCGGATTGCATTTTTCATTTTAGGACTTCTGTAATCGATGAAGACACCGGTATGCCTCGTTGTGTGGTAGAAGGAGATCCTTTGGAGATTTGCGAAAGTAGAAAGTGCATCATCATCCCTAATGACAACTTTGCCATCCTCTTCCAGAGTAAGTCTTACGTTCTTCTTAATATATAGGGGAAAGTAACCTAATATGGTGACACTTCTTTTTAAATTGCGTTGGTGACTGTCTAATGAAAAATTCAGCAAACATATTTTTGATTTTCAACACTGTCACTAAAGCTATTTTGAAACCTTGATGTTTTTTTTTTGAAAAAATGTATTGTAAATGTATGCGAAAAAAAATTTATAAAATATTTCGAATCGGCTGTATTAGGAAAATGCTGACCATTATGAGATACCAAGCTTTCATAGTATGATATCGTGCATTTACAATGACAAATAAATGCAAGCATGACAAAAAAATCTATTTAATACAAAACATTTATTTAGGTAAAAACTTTTAAATTAACTTAACAACTTACCTTATACGTCTAAAGACCAAAAATAAGAATTCTAAAATCTCAAAAACGATGTGCCACTATTGGCTGTCACTGAAGTATGGCTCAACTTGTAATGGGGAAGGTTATGTTTACAATAGTGCCGTTTACATGACCAAACCAATCGACCCGGGTAATTCGAGGGTGAAAGGGATTTTCGAAGATTACCCGCGTTGCATTATGGGAAAGGAGGGTAATCTCAATTAGAGTGCCTATATAATAAGAGTGGCGACAAGGGACCAAATTTGGCCCAATACGCATGCGCGGCAGCCATTTTTCTACCAGAATCGTCTCAAAGAAAGTGGCTGGGCGAATTAATATAACATTTCAAGGAGAACAAAAAGCATATGATTGTTATAATATGGATACATTCGGTATAAATGAATCATATAAACGCTAAATTACATGCGTAATTGATGAGATGGATTGCACAACGCGCTAACTTAGATTGCGGAAAACACCATGTTGTTCAAATAAAGCTATTTACTTAAAAAGTCTTCAAATTTATACCGAAAAAACACTAAAATAATAATAAATAAACATTCTAGAACACGAAATGCAACATGAAAAAGCTATATTTTCTTTTTAATTTAATATACACACGTTTTTCTCGAACACACAAAAAGTTCCCATGTTAAGTCTACGGGAGCTAGGAAAAGACCGCCTCGGGCAGTAGAAAGGGTCTCTAAGCCAATCAGAAAGTGTTTCCCGTATGTCGCCACTCTTATTATATAGGCACTCTAATCTCAATGACACCGGACTTGACTAGGGTTGAAATCAACCCGCGTATTTCCTCGCTTTTTCCCCACGTAGGGGAAGCAGAGTAGAAAAAAACAGTTTTACTCTCCTTTTACCCGGGTATTTGGCTCATGTAAACGGTACTATTGAGTCTACGATCTCACTGGCTAATAGTTCGTGTCACTTCCAGTAGATGACGACACGTAAGGATAAGGAGTATCTAATATTAGGCAAGTATCTCATAAGGTCATTTTCCTCCAGGTTCATAGCGCTGTGCGACGACCGAGTAATACGTGATAGATGACATAATCAAAAATAAAACTAATCCAAACAGTCCTTTCTACACAATTTGCAATGAGGTTTGGACATATTCTTTTGTCCTTGTGTGTCGTGGTAACCCGGTTGGAAGAATAACGGATTGGCAAAATGAGGGTTGCGAGTTCGAATCCCAACCAAAGACCGTCGCGTAAAAAGGTGCCTAGTGCATGTTAAATCTACAATTGCCTCAAATATCTTCACGTTGGGTGGTGTGGAAGTTTGCAGAGTGGAGTGCCAGATCAGGTGTGACCTCGTAATCTAACCGTGTTTAAAAATTATGCCAGATCTTTCTCTTCGGTTTGATCCCGGAACGTCGCCAATTGCCTGCTCTGTTGCTCCGGTGAAATGTAAATTAAAAAACTACATACCTTTAGCCCTCGGTAAGCTGTCAAGAATATACCGTGCTCACGAATGCCAATCTGATTGTGATAAACTGAAAAAAAAAACCGTTAGGGTTCTTATTTAGGACGCGTTCAACATCTCAATGGACAGTACAGTATTGGCGTCAGCCCCGAGAGCGACTCCCTTAGCCAATAGATGATTGCCGTCAACCTCATTTGACCAAGGCAGATTGTCTTTCTATAGGGTTAATTAACCTTCTAAGTGGTTTCGACGAGATATCTCGTTCATCAAGGTCTGTCAAATTTTGCTAATAGCGAGTTATCCCGTGATCACGGTATTGCCAATTTGTCAATGGCGAGTTATCATGTGATCAAATTTTGCCGATGTTTTCTTATGATGACACATCAATATCTGTTCAGTTTTTTTCCAGTGAAGAGATATCTCGTCCAACAAAATCTGATCAATTTTAATGATGACAAGATACCTCGTCGAGACAACCAACAGAAGTTTTAAAGACTTCGACAGCAGAAGCAAAGCATTCTCGAAGACATAGAATGAGTTTCCGTGGAAATGTGCTGTATCGTTATGTAAAATGTAGGCAAAAGAGACAATATCTGCCGCTCGTCAGAGGCAGTCGTTCGGTCCATGTCATATATATAATGTAGCAGAAACATATTATGAAAAATATATATGGATTAAGAGGCAGTTCATCAATTAACCTTGGATTTTCTGACTCCCATGAACGGTTGTTCTGAATGACGGACTGGCCCACCAGGAAATCGGTAAATTCCCCTGTAGAGATGCCAATTCAAACATAATTTAGCATTAAACAAGAAATTTTTTCAAAGAGCCATCTTTCTACAGTCCTTCCCACACTTAGATTCATTTAGTAAATTTAAAAAAGCCACAAGCCAACTGTCCTGTTTACGTTTAGATTCATCCATTAAAATTATAAAAAGCCTTCTTTCTACTTTCTGTCCTAACACTTGGATTCATCCAGTAAAGTTACAAAGAACCATTTTCTATAGTTAGACTCAAGCTTAGATTCATTCGGTAAAGTTGCACAGAGCAATCTGTTTACTGCCCCTTTCACGTTTAGATTCATTCAGTAAAGTTACATAAAGCCATCTTCACAACTGCTCTTTTCATGTTTCGCTTTATCCAGTAAAGTTCCAAAGCCATCTTTCTACTGTTCTTCTCACGCTTAGATTCATCCAGGAAAGTTACAAAAAGCCATTCCAAAGAGCCTTACTATCCTTTTCACATTTAGGTTCGTTCATTGAATCTAGGCCCATCTAACGCGATCGATTGTATGAGTAAAATATATTTTTAAGTATACTAAAAATCTAATGTTACGATTCCAAAAGAAATTTGGTTGAAACTCCTTAAATTAATATGAATTTCTGCATTTCAGAAGGGAGCATCATAACTCCATCCAACTCATTGGATGAAAGCATTATCGACTTGGACGAACCACATTCAAACCGATCCATGAACGATATAGGTAAGATTGATCTAAATTATTTTAATTCTATGTTAGCGCACTCTGCATTGAAATTATTCTGAATGATGTGAAATTTATTTTCGCAGAGAAGGCCCATGACAACTTGGATTCATTGAAACCGCTCGTGTATCCATTGCAATTCACATACCCAAGAGCAGGTAATTCTCACTTCTCAGATTATGCAATAACCTTTTAATTTTCATACATTAATTTCAAGAATGTATAAATTACGAGGGAAAGTCATAAATTATCCGTACTTTTCTTTTTAATTTATTTACACTAACTAGGGAGCTCTGCCCCCTGTTCGCTTACCCTCGCCAACTCCCGGGGATCGCTACGCAATCCCATTTGGTTTGTTTTGCAAACCAACACTCCTTTCGCTTAGTCAATCTCCTACGACGGCGAAACAATCTTAATAATTAGTATAGTTCTTTCCGGTCCATGACGTCACAGTGAGGGCTTCGCCCCCTGCTCGCTCACGCTCGCAAACCTCCGGTGATTGCTACCCAATCCAACTCTCCTTTCGCAAGTGATTTCGCTTTTTTTTTAAATTTAACACTTAATGCACCCTAAACTAACAGCCACATCAGTAAAAAACCTTCTCCATCTTGTGCCCTTTACAATTTTGAATAAACCATGTTAATCTCGTAACTTTCTCATCTACTCTTTCTTGAGAAACCTTCTCAGAATGGAGCGGAAAAAGTGAGTTGAGACAAAAGCAAACTTTTTTACGCCATGGAGACTTTGCTCCATCTATTTGCTACGATAAATTTTATACCTGGCAAACCAGCGAGTCATAAATGTAACCTTCATTTCCGTGAAGAAGAATGAACGCTATCGCTCCGCGATCTAAAAAATACCAAATTTGCGTGACCAACTTTTGATCGCATCGAATTTATTTATTAACAAATTTCAAAAATAATTGTATCGTAAGAAAGAGTACATTCTGTAACTATCTGTAACGGTAACTTTTTTTAATATAGAGAGATATAGGGTTGAGCAAGTTCGTCATTTTTCTGCAGTCCCCTTTCTTTTCAAGGCACTTGGTCTAGCGGTCCGAAAGCTTACGCATTCCCTCCGAGAAGACGTTTTCCGGTGGGTCGCTCAACCATTTATGCTCCCCTCCCCCCACTTCTTTGTCCGTTTAATCTGAAGAGAACACATTACATTGTCGATGGTAACTCGCTGGTATGCCGATACCCTTTCTCGAACTTGGTGAATCTTCTCGTCAGTGGTGGAAGTTGACGAGCGTCCTGCTTCTTCGACCATCGTGCTTGTCAGCCTCTTTTAAGTTTCTCGATCCACTCATACACACATCTACGAAGAATAACACTGTCCCCGTGCTGTATCGAAAGCCTCGGATGAATTTCAACCTTAGAAATCTTTCGACCCTAGAAATGGGATCACTGCTCTGTATGGTGCACACTGGTAACGGAGTAGCCATGTTTGCACTGAAGCAGAAGCATGAATAATGACTTTATCAAGGTTAAACTTCGGTAACGTGACCACAGAAGTATCAACTTCAAGCACGCATGTGCTTGTGGAAATGCAGTGTGACAAACCTAAAGATTAGTTATAGCGAAAGTGCAAATAATTTTTGACCTACTCTCATAGTTTTGTGAATACATAATTAATTATGTCGTTAAATTGATGACGCCAATTCGGTCACAGAAGTTATAGAAATTCGTAATTTTTAAATAACGTCGTACAAGAGCAACACAATGGACTATTGAAGGAGGTCTGGGATCAGTCCCCTAAGGAAAAAATCCGAGGACAGCACCATGTAATTTTGAATCACTGTCTGCCATGACGATAGTTATAGAAATTGAGATATTTTCTGTTATACATTAGATTCATTTCTTCGCTCTTTAGATCAACCTATATGTGAACCTCTGGATTAGCCCTCTTGAAACCTTTGAATTCTTTATTGCAACCATGAACTCAAACATGTGAGTAGATTAAAAGGTATGTTTTCAGTGTCTCCGAATCAGTTCACCGCTGTTTTCCTGGCCAAGTAAACGTTTTTGTCGACTATGACTACAGTGCGGCTCATATTAGGTCAGTTTAATTCTGAATAGGTGTGAAAGGTTGTCTGGGATAACGGCTGCCATCCACAGAATCCAAAGAAATACGTGCGGCTATCGCCATAGAGGATTTATCACTCGCCAATTTCAACCAAAGACCGTCGTGTACAAAAGGGGCTGATGAATGTTAAAACTGTCGTGTTATCCTCACGTTAGCGCGGTGTGGAAGTTTGGAGATTGGGATGCTAGCATTGGTGTGACCTCATCCTCTGACCATGGTTTAAAATTGCGTGGTGTTTTCCTATGAACCTTTCCTTTAGGTTTCATCCCGGACCATTGTAATAGTATGTTGACACTTCGCACATTTTCATAAAAGACTCCTGAATCATTCAAGTTTATCTCGTTGACGCACTTTGCAACAACTGTATCTCCAGAAGTTTGTTAGATAAGAGGATATCATCCAACGTCACTCCATTACCCATCTTCCCATCGCCAAAACATCCACTGCCAATTTCACCAAAACCTCACCCGACTCACCTCCAATCAAAATATACGCGACCTGTTTCTAGTAATCGCAAAATGTCTATAATATCTCTAACTCAATATTTTCCTGTAACCTCTTTAACTGTAACCTCATCTCTCCATCTTCGTTACCAGTAACAGTAACTCTCACTGACAACAACAAAACTGTAATGATAAGCACGTATCTAACTATCAATAAAGTATTTCTTAGTAATTAATATTGTAATAAGTTACAATGTCTAGATTGTGTCTGGAACAGTTCTGTTGATAGACTAACAGTACGCTCATATACTTGAAATATAAGTAGACTGTACATTGCTATTGAGAAGCTTCAAAACATGTGACCAGCATGTCGATTAGTAGTCGCATGACTGCAATGAAATATTTACATGGTTGGCCAATTTGGCATCTTATCACCTCGTTTGGCGATATAACATCTTATGACGGGGCATTTCTATTGAATGGCGGCAAAAATGGTGAAATTGACAGCATGCACTTCTCTGTCGCGCGGACCAATCAGAAGATGAATGAATGGATGGTCGTCTTCTCCAGTCCTATGGACCAATTATATGATGAATGTCCGTTTTCTGTCGTCTGAAAAAAGAAGTCTATGGATCATGTTACTACTATATTTGGTCACATGATGTTGAGCAGCACATAGAAAAGGTTACCTGTACTCTTTCTACACTTATATATTTCTTCTCTGAATACACAATCATTTAAAATATTTATTTAAGAATTTCAGATCATGCTCAATTGTTTCACTAGGTACACATAAAACATACCGAATGCGGTTACTGAGCATGAAATATTTTATGGATCTGAAACATATTATTTCCTTTCCAGTTCGTGTTACCGCGGATTCCTTAGTGCGCTCGAAGAGAGCTGGCAGAGAGTGCAGAGTGCCCGAGTTGAGGAACTCTGAAGTCACCTGCTGGAAATGGCCCAATTGGCAGTAAGCTCTCTTTCTTGTTTAAGAATCCTAGCTGTAAAGAACGGTAAGATGATCTTTACTGTGATACACTATAGATGGGTAGTCCTTTGGATATCAGTTTGAATATTAACAGGTAGCAATTGTTATATCGAAAATATTAAGTTATTGATAAATGTTATTTCGACAGCAGTTTGAATGATAGTAACTGAATAATGACGAGAGGCCGCCCAGTTGGAAGGGAAACGGATGTCTTGGTTGGAACGAGTTTCCTACTTCCTGCCACATGTTGCCTTCACAACAATGCCTACTGTGCGGTCGTGGCGCCATGGATGCTGCCTGCCTGCATCAGTGCCTGGACTTGGACCAAAACCAGACACCACAGAGAATGAGTCCATGAAGCTTTCCCGTCTCTACTATACGGTGGTCTAACAAATAGCCCATTAGTCAAGGGTGGGCGTTGGCTAGCAAGCAAGCAATCCTAGTTGTTTCGTACTAGGTCCATAAACGAGTATTACATGCAGAAGGGTGTGCTACAGCGGCGAGCTCTGAGCAAGCGCTTGATAGCGATATCGGGTGCACGAGAAATCGATGTCCACGGCTCCAAGGCTTTATGAGTCGATTTTGCAACCACTCGCTTCTCACTTTCGCCTCAAACGGGGTCTTTTTATGCGTCTTTCGGTTCCCAGAAGTCTTAACGAGCTTCCTAAGTGTTGCTCATTAGCCGTGTAGAACCTTGCGTCATATTCCTTGCACATATTTGAAATTTTTTTAGTTGATGATCCGCCTTAGTACCTTGTACCTCTACCTAAATTTAGGTTTTTCTGATTGGCAGCGACACGCGCCTGAAGATGCGGCTCTCTAACTGCAAACTCAGGTGCTCGAGTCAACGCTCTGCCATGTGGTTCAAATGTGGTGATTTCAAAAGGGATGTTAGAAACTTGAGATAACGAGCGGAATGTGGGACAGTTTCGCCAACTCCCTCAGGATGAACAGGCAGCGGCAGCGCTTATATCGCGTTTCATGCGTTGTTCTTCCCTCTATCCAACGATATATGCACTCAGTATGTGTTTTTATCATTGCGAGCAGTAGGTGTCAAGAGTGTGTTGATTTCTCAGGTAGGTAGGTAGTTAACTAACGTCGCACTGGAGCAACACAAAGTCTGGGATCAATCCCGAAGTGAGAGATCTGGGGACAGATACCATATAATTTTGAACCACGGTCAGATGACGAGGCCATACCTGAGCTGGCACCCCACTCTCCAAACTTCCACACCAATAGTGAAGACATTTGAGGCCACGACAGACTCAATGTGCACCAGTTCCCTTTGTACACGACGGTCTGGTTGGATTCGAACTCGCAACCCCAATTTATTACTCTTCCAACTGGTCTACCTTTACCAGGGTTAATTTCCCAATTCCTAAGAAAAGCTAAGACGTAGCGTAATTTCGGAAATAGCTGCTTAGAAATTTGATCATAGCAGATGCTTATGTATTCTTGTTTTCACTTAAAGTCTCACGACTCACCCCCCCCCCCCTTTTTACACGTGGTTATATTTTTCAGGACCTGTAGACAGACTTGTATACACGGACATGGGATACCGGTCAGAAAATCAAGGACCTCAAATACGTGTATCTACACATGTAGAAACTCTGAAAACAGGTGGAAACCATCGAATTTCCGAGACTGCCAACGTAAGTGTAATTCACTGGAGTGCAAAACTTAACTAAGGAAAACTTGAAATATTACAGCCTCAAAATCAAGAATAATATCCTGCGCGGAGGTTTGCATAAAGTAGGATATTCAGTAAAAAGCTGGTGCATATTCAAATTTTATAATTTTGGTAGTACGTAAAAGTTACTCTCCTATGGCAGAGATTTTCAAATTTGATCATCTCAATGCACCGATAACCTTATTAACAAATTTATACTGTACACAAAAATATATGACAAAAACCAGACAAAAATAATATATTTAATTTGTATTGATTTCGAAAGATAATAACAGCAATTACTCATCCTTTTCCGTCCAAAGTGGAATTAAAAGATATTTCTCAGGCAATTCATTTATGATATTGCACTCAAAATTATATACATGGATATTAAAAGCACGGATAGTACTTGAAAGCATATGTGAACACAAAGCTAAATCGCTTAGGCTTAAAAGAAATAAATATGACACACTTTAACCATACAAGGGTTTTCGAGAGTTATGTCATTCATCAAGATCAGTCCTATTTTGCAAATGAATCGCTTGATCACCCCTCATTAAGATGTTGACGAGTTTTTAATGATGACCATATCAAGATCTAGTCAGTTTTGTTTATAGTCGCGATATATCTCGTTTATCAAGATCCAGTCACCTTTAACGACGAGCTACCTCGTCAAGACTACCATCTGGAGGGTTGATCCACTTTACCATCTGTAACACACACTACTACCATTCTTGTGGTACACCGGTTGAATATCGTTGACTTATGGTGATTGCGATACATTATTTTGTGTACAGCAGCGATTTCGTGACCACTGGGGCTCAGTGGTTGCGCCCTCTGTGCTAGCAATTGTTGTAGCAATTAGCAATATTAGGTGGCGGTGCATTCCTCCATGGGTGTATTTCTCTGTTTTGTGTCAGTTAAGGCTGCTACACACTAGGCCAGTAATTTAGTTGAGTAGCGAGTGATTTAGTTGCTCTACTAAACGAAAAAACGACAGGTGGGTGAGTGGTTGTTCACACTCGGTTTAGTTGGTGTTTGAATGTAGACTGCTGAAGATAATGCAGAGAGCGAAGTTGAATCGTGATGAAAACGAGCCGCGAGACAGACGATCAACAAACTGTTTCCAAAATTTAAGGGGACCGGGAAAGCAAAATTCGACTAAAAAATCAATTTCTATTTTATTGCTCCTTTATATAGTTCAAAATCTCCTCTTTCCAATAATATATCACACTAGGTAATAGAATAAGAGGAAGTTTGAAAATTATGCACGTTTACAATAAGCACTTCACATCTGACACGGCCTTTCAAATGTAAACAAACCGTTTGTGGACATTTCTAATCTTTGTTGCTCAACAATGTATATTATATTTTTTACTTTACTTTACTCAAATTATTTTCGATAATCTGGTAACAGTAGAGTTAACTGTAATCATTTAGTTTTTTTCTAACTATTTTTATTAATTTTACCATGCGATATAAGTTAGCTTTTCTGAGACATGACATTTGATCTGTTATGGACAAATGTTGGTTTTCTGCACAATATGCAACAATCTGTCTGGGCAGAATATTTTTATTTACTGTCAAGTAACTTAAATCCAAATCACGGTCTTTGTCCAGTTGGGAATGAAAGCTGGTGGAAATTTCAACGTGCTGTAGCTAAAAGAGTGATGTGTATTACCATGATAAACACACACATATTGCCTTGCCTTATACTGCCTACATTTTGAAGACAATTAAATCAAATTTCAGAGACTTGGCGAATCCAGAATTGTTTAAAAAATGTGTTCACGGAAAGACTCAAAACCCAAATGAATAGGTGAACAATGTGATTTGGACTCGCGTTCCAAAAAATGTGTTTGTAACCATCCAAACTTTAAAACTGGGAGTGTTTGATGCTGTTTCCTGCTGCAACAGTGGAAATATTATAAAGTGCTATACATTATCTAGAGTTAAAATCAATCCAGGCTGCCATTTTATACAAATTTTTGAGAAAACTGGACTAAGACCGTGTTATCGATGGAGAGCGAAAACTCTCCGAATACAGTAAAAAGGCCCGCCATAGAAAGAAAAGCATAAAAAAAATTGAAGATACATGTATTAAAAATGAAAGAGATCACCCTTTACATAAATCAGGATTTCATTAAGGTTAGACGTAAAATTATTTATAAAAATTCATTTGAAATGTTTAAATCCATTTTTCTCAAAACTTAGATTTTTAAGATTCATGCCCCATTTTCTCAGAATCTGCTGAACATAATGACTTAATATTTTTATGACATATTTGTGTTATATCTCTAAAGATTTTAACACGGGCATTTTTTGATTTTTTGAAAATTGGATTTTTTAGAAATTTAAATGTGTTAAAAAATGCTATCTAAAAAGTGATATTCAGTTAAAAATTTCTATAAAATTAAAAATTTTAAATTAAAAAAAAATGAGCTGTTAAAGTTTGTATAACATATCAGTCTAACCACCATAAAAATTTTGTGTTGATTACTATTATAGTTATTGAGAAAAAGGGTCTTGAATTTCGTGAATTTAACATGGAGGAGATAGGGCCTTCCCGGTCCCCTTAAATCTCATATGTGTAATAGGCATATTTTAACAAAAAACACACACAAGAAAGAGACCTCGCGCAATAAAAACGAATAACTAATGAACTCTACTAAACAGATGTGTTCACACCCATCTAGTGGCACGATAGTGGTGAGTAGATTGGGGGGGGGGCACTATCCATCGACCGGCTACTATCCATTTGACTGGATCGAATACACTAAATCGTTTTACTAAACTACTCGACTAAATAGCTTCGTCCCAACTCATTTAGTAACTAAATCACTCGCTACTCGACTGAATTACTGGCCTGGTGTGTAGCAGCCTTCAAACTCATTAAACACGATTCCGTATCTTTCACCACGTTGGTAACGAACACAGATAGGTTACAAGAACAGTTGTTCTTGTGTTCTAGTTATTACTTGTTCTAGTGGATGAACATCGTTGGATGACAGTGCCTCTGTTCTGATACGATCAAGAACATGAAATATTGAGTACTGTTCTGAAAAAGAACACGAATAAGGACAGATTTGTTGTACACTTCAGAGAAGTGAGACGTGTTTTTGCACTGGACGGTGCAGCGTGTATATTTGAAACTTTACATAATATTGTAAATAAATGTCAATGTCCGATTTAGGAGTGCAGTGTCCCCTGTTCTCAGTCACTACAACACACACTGTCTATCAAATTAGACATCGCTCGGTCACGCTGACAGTACGCCTTGTGTCTGGTGCAGCATGGCCAAATATGGCCCTTTCACCATAACAACTCAGAATCAATCAACCCTGGGTGATCTCACTTCCTTTCGGGAGATGAACTTACCCACGGTCGTCTGACCTTCGTAGCTGAACAAGCAGTTTCGTGGAAACTTATTCGTTTTCCCTTTGCAGCTTTCATTAACTGCCGGGTGATCTTGATTTCTCCTGGAGATTTGAGATGCGTGGAGCCAGGCAAGGGTCCGGCATACTGTGACATAGACTGTGGAGCGTACGGCAGGAATAGTCGCAGAAAGGTTAGATTCGTCTGCAAATGCTGCAAGACGAACAGACTTCCTCACTGTGCTGCTTTGGATAGAAATGGTAAATCAATCTTCTTTAACTCTAAACAAATTTTTTTAGCATTTAATCCATTCCTTTCACGTGGTCCTAGTGCTTTTTAATCCATTCCTTTCAAAGACTTCAGAGATTTTTTCACGCCAGCTTGACGTATTAATCTTTACTCAATCTGGGACAATAGACTCAGATGAGATCTGAACTAACTGCCACTCGGACTTTGGCACATTCTAACTACTATTGGTTCGGACTTCTAACTGCATATACATTCTAACTACAATTGGGTTGATGCAAAAGTTCATCCCGTTTTTTCTACGAAACTGTTCTGTTTGATAACCTTTCGCCATCTCTCCGGTAACTCCTGCGCTCATGGATAGAAATTACAAAAACGTGTTTTTACGATGTATATTCATACATTCATGTAAATCGATTAAAACAGATGATTTTTCAGGAAAAAGATTTATGTTTAAAAAAAATTTTCTTACAAATTAGACTTTAAGGTAATTCTGAGAATAATCAGTCAAGTATTACTCATTTTAACATGGAAATCAATGGCCATGATGATGGTGTTAAAGTCAAAGTTGCTTTAACGACTTCAAAATGTTGATACCACCTCGGTAAGTGTTAGATGAAACCTTATGAAGAAAACAGTCATGCAATGTTTACAATTTCAAGACTTGACTGCCATAAATGCATAGACTGTATCAATATACGACCTGTATCCCCATTTAGAATGACTAAAACAGCGATTTTTAAACCTTTTTCTTATGATGGCACACATAAAGTAGCTAGTAAATTTCTGCGGGACACCAAAAAATATACGATCGATTAAATCGGTAAATGTTGCATGATTTACAAAACAATAATAGTAATTACCAACCCCATTTTGCTCCAAAGTAACTTTTAAAATATCTATTTGAAGCAAATTTTTTTATATTTTGTAGTAAAAAACAATACTTCAAATTATTTGTACCGGTAGTACTTGTAAAAAGTTCGATAGTAAACCGTGAAAGGAAATAAAATTTTAGTTAATTTAAGCCGTTCCACCATTTGTAAGGCACACCCCAAGAAAATTCTTGTGACGAACTGGCTGTAAATCACTTACCTTTTTATGAGCGCGTGACAAAAAGTTACAAATAACATTCATGGCAATGCTGATTTGCCGAGCAGTTTGCAATGAGGGATAACGATGAGAAATTTATTAATGCAGAATTTTATATAGATAAAAATGTACAAATTAACATTCATTTCAAAAAGATGAATTTTTAACATGACATACACATTGTCCTACAAAATAATAAAATATTTCTGTTGTACACCCGTCAAAAAAAAAAAAAACGACTCACCCGATCGCTATTGCACAATTTACATCACAGAACTAAACGGAAGGTAGCAATCGATAGGGATTAATGTTTTCTACAGATAACAATACTTAAAATTTGTCTAAGGGGCCGTCTTCATATTAAATTGGGTGCTTACTCCTATATTTTCAATACAAACCCCCATCTTTTATCACAAATTTGGATTCTACACATAATTTCAGGCGGATTTGATGAAAAAATAATGAAAAACTGAGTAAAATTGACCGAGAAAATCCATACAAACCATTGAGGGAGCGTATAAATGTTTGGAATTCAAGCACATTATAAATATTAATAAAGACGTGTATAGTAGCCGTTGTAGACACTGACCTGAGGCAAGCGCCTTGATATAGAGTCCATTAAGATGGTGACAAAGTCAGAATCTATTTTACTGAATCCCAGGATCAGTCGGTAGAAATTTCTGTTTTCACTTTGTGAACAATCCCCAATAACGTTAATAATCATCGAATTTTGCAAATAGTCTCACTGCGCTACTAATTATGCACGTAATGAGCTGGAATTTGGAATTCCGATGTTTCAGTAACAGTTAAATCACATGGTGTCAAAATTTGACCAGGTTTCTATTCATAATTTTTACGAATAATAATTTCATAATTAATAAAAAATAGTAAATTTAGTTTGATAATTAAAATGTTTATAGATTATGTTTGGGTTTTTTGGTGGCAAAGGATGAAAAAACAATTTCCATGAAAAATTAATGTTTGTATCAAATATAACAAAGAACGTGAAACACCAATTTAACATTAGGAAATCTAATTTTCAAACACTTACAAATCGGTGAAATATCCAATAAAATTGATTAACTTTTTTTTCTTTCCGCCTGAAATTGTGTGTAGAATCCAAATTTATGATAAAATATGGGGGACCGTATTGAAATTATCGGAGAAAGCACCCAATTTAATAGGAAGACGTCCCCTCAGACAAATTTTAAATGTTGATATTTGTAGAAAACATTCATCTCATCGATTGCTACCTTCCGTTTTTTTCTGCGATGTAAATCGTGCAATTGCGATCGGGTGAGTCGTTTTTTTTTTTTTTTTGACGAGTGTACATTGAATGCCAAATGCTTTATATCTAGATCATATTTTGGCACTTTTAGTAATATACAAGTCGAACTACATTAATCTGTGTCATTCCGTTTCTTGAACTATCTTTTATCAAATTCATTTCGACAACGACTTGCTGTTCAGCAAAGGGTGCAGAGTCGTAACATTATGCCCCTGAGTCAATGGTTAGATGTACTGAGCATCAGCTGTAATTAATAACTGCTGATCCTTGTTCCTAGAGTGGGCTATGTACACTGCTGGCCACCTAAATTGCAACACCAAGAAAGACTAGAGATATCACAACAAAATTTATTTTGTAGATAACATGTTGACCAAGTATCAAATGATTAAATTTATAGACTTCTGTGAAGTGTGGTTCCTGCCAAAATCAGCAGCCAGAGTAGCCGCCATTATTGGAGATCACCTCTGCCACACGCCTCGGCATTGATTCAAAGAGACTTTGGATGTGTTCTTGGGGTACAACAGACCAAGCAGCTTCCAACGTTGCCAAAGTTGATCTGGTGTGGCAGCTGGGGATGTAATCTGGGTCAATCGTTGAATCAATGTTTTCTATCGGCGAACGATCCGGAGAGAGAGCTGGCCAGGGAAGCAATTCAATCTGGCGATTGACGAAGAACCCTTGGACAATGCGTGCCACGTGTGGTCGCGCATTATCCTGTTGAAATATGGCTGTGGGCAAGCCCTGAAGGTAAGGAAGGACAACTGGCTCCAACACCTCGGAGATGTAGCGCTGGCTGTTTAAAGTACCGGCAATGCGTACTAGAGGAGTGCGAGAGTGATATCCAATACCGCCCCATACCATAATACCCGGTGCAGGACCAGTGTGGCGGTGCATAACGCAGCTGTTCACCATCCTCTCTCTACGGTGTCTCCAGACTCGAATCCGACCATCGTGGTGTTGCAGACAGAAGCTTGACTCGTCAGTAAAGACAATTTCATTCCATTCTGCCGTCCACATCCTTCTTTCATCGCACCATTGGCGGCTGAGACGTCTGTGGTTCTGCGTCAAGAGTAGACGAAGCAATGGACGTCTTGCGGACAGACCACTCTGCTGTAAACGGCGTCGAATGGTACGCGTAGACACTGGATGATGCGTTACAGACTGAATGTGCTGTGCTATGGTTCGTGATGTGGCTGAGCGATCCGTCACTGCCATACGCACAATATGCCTGTCATCACGTGAAGTGGTGCACTGAGGTGGATGCGATCGAACACGTCGGTCCGTCGTACCTTCCTGCATCCAACGATCACATATCCGTATTACAGTTGTTTGGTTACGTCCAACACGACTACCGATTTCCCTGAAAGATAATCCACAATCTCGGCAGGCCACTATCCTTCCTCTGTCGAACTCGGATACTTGATCAAAAGATGATCGCTGTTTTCTACAAGGCATAATGGATCGTTTTTTCGAAAAAAAAAACACAAGAAAAACACAATTGCCGTAATTGAAATCGTCGAAATCTCCAAGCCTTTAATAGCGCTTTGAAATGGCGCCGCAGGCGCGCGTGATGTGCGTCTGCCCTGAAATTCTAATCAATTGCATATCTCACCTCCGCTAATGCATTCTGTAAATTTCATATTATTTGCATGCTTCCTTCAGGGTGTTGCATTTACGGTGGCCAGCAGTGTAGGTTAGTTTGATAAAAAAAAATGTCAAAATGATATCACCATTAAATCGTTGACATGCCAGCGAAATTTTCGTACGTGTCAACTCTGATAGTAATGCCACAGGTTCGCCATCCCTGACCTAGACCAATCTTATAAACACTGGACCATTTTGAGCATGATTATCTTGTGTTTTAAAAAATGTATATTGTGTGTGAGCCCTATCTTAATGTAGCTCAATTTTTTCACATTTCAGTACGCTTGATCGCACCTCCATAACGCCTATTCGGAAGTCGAACATGGCAACTCCATCGCTCTATGGAACTGATACATGTGTGATTTGCATGAGTTGAAGAGAAAGCAGCTGGAACAGATTTTGCAACTTCAGACAAATTGTATTTCAATAATTTCATTGCGTTGATGTTTACAAGTTTTTCTTTTCAATAAATGCTTTTCTTAACACTTAGACTTTTTTCTTTCTACCCTAGTTCTCGTCATCTGACAATGGTTCAAAATTACGAGGTGTTGTCCTCGGATCTTTCGCTTCAGGATTGATCCCGAACCACTACCAATAGTCCGTCATGTTGATTCAGTGTATCGTTAATTAACTAACTACCAACCTACATATTTATTCAAAAAGTAATCAGAATAATCACTGTTCTTTCATAGAAAAATTCAGATAAGTATAAGGAAAATACTTATTTAAAAGTCGTTTGGACATTTTCATAGCTTCTAAGAATCACTTTGGACGCAAATATGTAGTACTTGTTACATCCATCCCTATAATCCATTTCATACATCGCACCCCTCTCTGGTATAAGACAAAAATATAAAAGTGATTCTAAGGTGACTACTTCAGAAATTGATTTTCAGTTTTGGAGTAATAATGAATGTCTCCTAAGTTCGTATAGAAATGACAAACCTACGGCGAAAAGTCTTGCATTCAGTTTTAATATCGATACTTTTTTTTCTGCTCCGACTCTTGCATCAGGAATGTGGTATTTTTAAATTTCACCATCGTAACGAAAGGATGACAAATTAATTTGATTCGATATTCAGGATTTATTTCCTTTGATGCACATAGATGCTTTATCAAATCGAAAAGTACGGCTGCATATTTTGCGTTGTTCACAGGACCATGTTTAATCAACGTGCATGCATAAAATTGTTTTCCTTAATTTGAGATTGTGACCGTGTGCTGAGAAATTCCTCCTTGAAGCGGGCGAACAAGCGACAAACTCTCATTACACTCACAAACATTTATTAATCTAATTTACATTACGTGGACACAACACATATACTAATAACAGAACCTTTCATAACTACCCGACATAACGGACGCTACGACGCGTCTTCATTCTACGCCGCCGATTTACTCCCTGACCTCCTTAGGGTGTCCTTGATCGGAGCAGGGGTGAGATTTAGTTTTGGTTCTCACTTTTAGTTCGGAGGTTTATAGCTCTGCAGCTGACGATGCGCTATAGTTCACTTGTTACAAGATTGTTATTGCTTCAGTTTCATTTCGAATGCTGTTACACTAGTTTGAAACATTTTATTGATCAGTTGGGTTTTTACCTTGAAAACGTATGTTTAACACATTTAAATGAGCAGTCTACTAAAAATGCTAATTCGGTGAGCCAGTTTTCAATGTCTAGTTCTGGCACAAATTTTGTTTTAGATCCAATTGGTTAGTTTAATGATTTTTTGTATAAGTTTCTGGTTTTTTTTTCATTTAACTGAGAGCTAACTGCTGTATTGATAGCAGTCAAAATAACAGTGCAAAAGAAAATTAAAAATTTGTTACTGTTACTTATTTATAAATAAATATTAACGATATTATTAATAAGCAAAAATATTAACAGTTATCTATAAAAGTTAAAGAGCAACTTTTTAAATAAATAAAAGTACAGAAAATGAATTAATTTATATAAAAAATGCTATTATTTATAAAAATCAGGTAAATTTTTAAATCACTTACTACTAATACGATAACTGTTTAAATTTACCGTTAATGTCAATTTCTAACTGTTAATAATTACAGGCATCGTTTCTCAAGACTATCAATCTCTAATCAGAAGAGGCAATCCTGTACTGAGTGTGGCTTCGGCCACAAAACAAATATCAACTCCAGAAAAGTTAGATAGTGTCCAATATATTCAAGACCTATTCGCTGAGGAAAAATTATGCATGCCAAATCCGAAGTGCACATGCTCAGTCGATCCAAGGAACAAGAAATCTTTTAGAACTATAAAAGTTCAAATCGCACTCACACCAAAGAAAACGGCCGGTGGCGCATTCTGTGTGGAATAAAACGTATCCCTATATGGATGAAAAGAAATGGAGCAACCCACCCAGCAATCAGAAAATGATGTTTGATAATTGGTCTCTGCTTGAAACCTTATTGTGAAAGACACCCAAAAATTACTAATTTGCAAAATCCAATTGAAGAATTCCCCGCCCCCAATAGAAGACCGATTTATCATTTGAATTCCCTGTGAAAAAACCCAGAGTAAAACTGCTATGATTGACACTGTTTATTTGTGCACGTGGAAAAGTATTTTAATAATTTCATATTTATTATTTAACTCCATTACTAGTTCTTATTTGTTTTCCACTATTACTCGTTCATATTCCTGTATGATCAATCTACAATAACATTTCATGTAGGATATTTCATCGAAAATATTCCATCTAGAACATTCCATGTGAAATAAAACAATATGATAGCTAAATATAGTCACATAAGCTATAACAGAAACCTAACTTGTTCTATTCGCAACTTCTGTCGCATCTCAAATTTCAATTCAATCCCTGAAAAACAAAATCAATCTAATTCGGGAAATCATTGAAGTTTTTGAAGAATCTTCAGTTTTTGTGTGTATGTGTGCGCTGTTTTAAAACATAAAACATACTCCAGCAGGCGGTCTTTACCAAAGTACCGATTTATGACCCAAGTTCCAAAAAATGCAGTACGGAACATTTATTCATATTAACATCTTGATTAATTAATTTATTCATTTCGCTAACATTTTTTATTCGATTTAGGTAAGTTTCTTTTATCCTTATTAGCCATTGTATATTTCATTATTTATCCTTATTAATGCCATTGTCCAATGGCGTCTAAAAATAATAAAACTGTAATAATCGAATTCCAGATTATCATTTGGCGTTTTAACTATATAACATTCTCGTAAAATAAAAGTATTCGGCACAAGCGCATAAACAATTGCAATATCAGATGCGAAATTCTCTCTCTATCACAATCATTTTGAACAGTTACGTGATATTCCATTTTTGTTTAAATTTGCATTTATTTTTAAGATTTAGAAAAGTATGGTGTAAATTATTCCTGTTTTCATTGAGCAATAAATGCTACTTATAAAATTATTTAAAGCAGAATTTGATACCTATAAAATATCAAAATAAACGGTTCATAGTTTGGTACCATAAATAAACGTTAAAAAAGACTTCATTGTTTCCTATTTTCCCAGATAGAGTTAAATACATAAACTATGCATTACAGAAATGTATGCAAGGCTGAGAGAAATCAAGGCAAATAAAAATTATTCACTGCACATTTCGGGAGTGCTCAAATTTCTTAGCCAACCCACATCATACCCGTTGGCTTAAAAAGTGCCGGTTTCCTGCAGCTTGCATTGCTAACTTGAAATGTTTCATGATTAGGCACTTGCCTCTTGGGGAAGTGTACATAGTGTAATCTTTGAGCAGTTCATCTGTTTTCATTGGCAGTCCCTAAGGTTAGATGCACTCTAGAGGCACCTCGAAATACACGCAATGCTGGTACAAATTCCGCTTATCAAATGACAAAGTTAAAAAGAGAATAGTTGGCAAACAGTTTCCAGATATACTCTTTGAGAAAAAATCTTTATTTCGGTGTATTCTAAAAAATATTTTTAGAAAAAGTTTGGCCAGGGGAAATTATATTACCCCGCAGACATTATTAAAATCACATATTGAGTTGATACGCAATAAATGCTTAATAATGTACATTAGTATTTTTAACCTGAATGTTGTGTATTTATATGGATAGAACCATAGCAGTAAACACCCATTCTTGCTTCTCAAATTAAATATTAATCTTTCTTTATGCTTAAGCATAATATGGGTGTGAATATTCTATATTTTTAAAGGCAAATACATCATTAAAATCTTTCATAAAGGTAACTTACGTTGCTCTTGAAGAAAGAATTAGACAATGCTGCCTACCCTTTTCTCCATATTAAATCTTTGTAGTGTATTTTTCCAGATGGAAATTCATCCTGAGGATAGACATAAAACAGCTTTTGCTACAGAGCACGGTTTATACGAGTGGAATAGAGTACCTTTTGGGTTGAAAACTCTCCAAATAGTTTTCATCGACTAATGGAAGTTGTTCTTTTAGGTCTTAACCCTCTTCAAATCACTGTCTATTTAGACGACATAATTATCGACTCTGGTTCTAATATTGATGATCATTTCCATAAACTTGCCATTGTTTTTGATCGTTTGAGATAACATGGACTAAAATTGAAACCTGCTAAGTGCAACTTCCTTCAATCGAACGTTAAATACTTAGGTTTCCAAGTCTCTGATGAGAAAGTATTCCCCGATTCTTCAAACCCATTGACACAGTCAACAATTTCAAAATTCCTTCCTCACGAAAACAAGTAAGGGCTTTTTTGGGACTGACTGGGTTCTATCGAAGATTTATATCTGATTATTCCAACATCGCCTTACCCCTGACCAATTTGACTAAGGAGATGTGTGATTTTCAATAGAGCCAGAAAGCTCAGTAATCATTTGATAAACTCAAGACAGCCCTATTGAGTCACTATTTATAAAATAAGTTGATTAAATAATGTGTTGTCATAAATGAATGACGAAGTTACCATTAATAAATCATTGAACAGGAAAACTTCTCTTTGATGAACACCTACTCGTTCTTTTTTACTGACGTCATAAACTTCATACAATCGACAGTTGCATACTAGGCGCCTGTGAGGTAAGGCAAGGTTCTACAAAATTAAACAAACATAAGTATAGTAATTGAAAACACAAAAACAAGAGGGTTCTTAAAACTAAGTCATCTCTCTCTCTCTCAAAGCTTTTATTAGCGTTTCATGTCGTTTTACTTGTATGAACATATAATATACCATTTTGTAACAAGATTGTTCTTTACATATGTTCTACCTACATAGGCACTAGAAGTGTCTAATATAATTTTATAAAACCCGATAAATAGGTAACATTTAATTTACTTGGTTTTGAGAAGATACTTACAGGCTTTTTCGCGACAATAGTTTGTTGAATTTTTAATACCTGAGTTACAAGTTATGTACGATTTGCATTTTTAAAAGCAGTGGAAAATCAGTGTAATAAAAGTAAAATTTAAATGATTTTACTTTAATACTCATTTTAAAATTAATCAAAATTTGGATTCTAGGGAGAATACTGAAAATTTTTATGAAGTAGTTGAAAATCGTAATTACTGAATCAAAAATGGAATTAAGAAAATAATTTTCTAATATTTGTAGAAAATGTCAGCTGAAACGACTTTGTATATTAAAACATTTTGACAAAAAACTGTTCAGAAGAATCGTGTATTTTTTCGTTTAAAATATACTTATACATCCATGTAATTTAAACAAATAAACAATATTTTTTTCAATGTATTAATATCAGCGATTTTCAATTTTTTTAAACTCAAGACACACAAACTAACTACCAAAATTTTATGGACACAAAAAAGTGATGACCTATCCTTTTTACTCCAAAGTGGCCTTCTAAAAAAATCTCTTTGAAACAATTTATTTATGGTAATTTGTAATAAAAAGTAGCAGTCAAAATTATTTTGATGAATATTTCTTGAAACTATTTGTGAGCACACTTATCGAAAGCTCAAAACCAAACGTTTGAAATGAAAAAAAAAAAACATGGAGTTAGGGACAGACACTCCAACTGTCTGTAATACGTGGATTCAGTGATCAACTTACATCTACCTTTCGTCAATGGATTCAGAGCCTGCATGCGTTTTTCGCGATTTTCACCCTCTCAACATGGTTAGCGAACCCATGTTCTATCGTACGTTTTCATTCTCTTGATGTCTTCTATAGATATATAATTTCAAGAACACGGGAATTTCCAAAAAAATTACAACAAAAGTCTTAAAAAATGAAGAAATGTTGGTGGATCAAGTAGTCATCAGGGAGGAGCCTGACCCAGACAACATAAAATTGTGTTTTCTTCTTATGAGCAGCATTAGGCTGAAAAAATTGATCATACTCTCCACCAAAAAGCAACAGAAACAAAACACCAAAACAGAGCAGGAACAAAACGAAATCCAAACCGCAGCAGCAGCCAGATCAATAACAACAAGCCTAAAAATTACCACCAATTACACAATCCAACTAAATGCTAACACCAAACTTCCGTTGCAACAAATCCATGAAAAATTATTTAATGTAACATTTACTTAAAATGTCTATTTTATAGTTGATGGTTTTACCATTGAAACAGGTGTTAATGAAGAAATTCCACACCTCATTTTACATTACTTCCTAAATTTAATGCGGAGGTGCATGCTTTTCGAACCACAGAATTCATGCTCCAAGATCTGTATAATTTTATTTTTAAATAAAGAGTACTTAAAGATTTAAAAATCAAGTGCTCCACTATCCTAAATTTAATGGCTGGATTTTAATTTCCAAATGCTTTAATTGAAACTGAATATCAGTGCGTGTGACAGTCTAAAGTGGCCTAGGTGCAAATTATTAGTTCTATTGATACATTGGTCTTGAACCAATTACAAGCAGAATGAAATGCTTCTACCAAAGGGAGATACACTCATCAATTCTTTCCGAAAATTTCAACTGACCTAAAATACTAGAACTCAAAGCTGGTACACTTTTTCGCAGGCCATGGACCATTTCCGGAATATCTAGAACATTTCCACCTTAGAACTAGTGCGCTGTGCATCTGCGACCGAGAAGGTGATCCCATCCACTACCTTTTTGATAGTGATCTCACAAGTCCGGGGCATTTGTTGAAACCTTCTCTGCAACACTACTCACATTGGTGCCAAAGTACTGCCAAGAACAGACACTGTCACCACAAAATACTTAAAAGTGATGGAATTTCTCAGCTCCAACATTGATTTCATCTGTGAGAGCTGAGGAATCGAAAGTTATCAAAATAACTTTGTTTTTCTTTCGAAACTAGTATTTGTCATTTTGGCTGTCTTTTTAAGCGTTCTAACTTTTGATTTCAACGTTTTTTTTTTTTAATGTTTTCATGATTTTATATTTAGATTTTGTATATTGTTTATGTTCTTTTATAGTTTTTGTTCTCATTTTGTTCTGTGTCAATTTTTCAAATTTTGTCATCCTCTTCTTTTGGAATTATGTATTTTTGTGCTTACATGTTTTATTCTTCACTTGCTTTTCTCTTTCTGTGTACTTAAATGTTTCATGTATATATTGTGGATTAATCAGCTCTCCCTTATCCCCGAATCTCCTCCGTAAGGCGGACTATACAGCTGAAAGCCGCGCAGGTGAAACAGTGTCTGCCTACGACGTCCAATCCAAACCAAATGTGCCGCGGCCTTAAATGCCTTCTCGTTGGTGTGGTGTGGAAGTTTAGAGAGTAGTATGCCTGTTCAGGTGTTGACCTCAACATTTTAGACCACGTCATCTGACCGTGGTTAAAAACAACAAATTGTTGTCCTTTGAACTTTCCATTATCGACGCCGGGGTACAAACCGAAAATGCCAAGATTTTTAGACACCTGGCCACTGTTCAGAGATCTCTCGCTCGTGTTATTACCAGAGGCTTCAGAACCACCTCCACAGTGCCGTACATTTACTGGCCAGTATAGAAGCAATAGACCTCCTGGTAGCAAGGGAAGGGGCTACGTATCTTGTTATCAGACTCGGTAGACCCGCCACAACATATGGTATATCCTGGTTTCCCTCTACCAATTCGAAACGAAAACTACCAGACTTCGCAGGAATCCAACACACAACAAACATACAACATTCGTTACACCAAGTCTCCCAGCAACACGCTACCAAATCTGTACAGACGGATCTAGAACTCAGGATGGAACCACCACCGCCTTTTGTGTGTTCCTGGACAACATAACGATCGATGATAAAGAGCTTTAGCTATAATTGTGTTGACAATCTTGATCACCGATTCCATAACATTACAAATTTCTTCTGGAAATGTCTGCGCACAAAGCGCTTCTTGATGAAGGATGCAATGGTAAACAAGTATGGCGGGATTAATTTTTTCCTTCAAAATATAAACTAAACCCTTTCTCACTTCGGTCATACTTTTTGCCACATCAGTTGAAATTAAAACATTTTTTTTCGAGTAGAATATGTATCTCCATGCAATGACAGCATTTGAAATATACTCGCCATGTGTTTGACCTTTCAATGGCAATGATCCTAAAAGTTCTTCTTTTGGACCCGAAGAGAAATCAATCGAACAAAAAGTCAAACATGCGCTATGTCATTTATTTCACAAGATTCATCAACAGCTATTGATAAAGCTGAAACCAATTTAAGATCTTGGATTAGTTGAGTGGTTATATTCGAAGAGACATTTTGACTGTTCTGCCTTTTACTATTTTAGCAAACAGCTCTAACTCTTTAATTTATTTCCGGGATGTTAATTACAAGAATTTCTGTCTTGTAATTAACATCCAGGAATATAGCTCTTCAGATACATTTATAAAATCACTTTTAATGTATTCGCCATCTGTGTAAGGTTTACCTCTCTTGGCTAACATTTAAGTTTGCAGTATTAGCATTGTTGGAAGATTGCACCCAATAACTAAATAAATGGAGAACTTGATTTTTTATGACTATTCTAAAGTTTCTAAACTGCTTTCTTTCTCAAATCACCGGCGGGATGTTTACTTTTTACCTGCATTTAGTCGAAATCGATTCGTGGCAGATCTGCATGCAGCTCTCGAACCGCGGTTTGCCGATCACTGCTCTAGTACGACGTTAATTAAAATTACAATTACCATTACCAATCGTTGAAAATTGGAAGGTTCCCGGATCGAATCCAGGTCAATGCATGGATGTTTGTAAGAGTATGGAGTAGAGGCAATTGGTGAACCTTAAATCTGCCGAGGTCGAAAGCCCTCAAGTTTTTTGGTGTGGCAGTTTGGAGACTAGGATGCCAGCTCAGCTGTTGCCTCGTCATCTGACGTGTGTCAAAATTACGTGGTGCTGTCCTCGGATATTTCCCTTACTGGATTGATCCGGGACAGTTGTCAATAACCCGTTGTGTTGCTCTAGTAAGACGTTAATTAAAAATTACCAATTACCATTACCGGACCGTCGTTAATAGCACTTTGTGTTGCACTGTTACGACGCTAATTGAATTAACTTACACTACCCATTCTTAAAACATTGAAAAAAATTTTAATTCCCGGACACTTTCAATATTTTCTTCTCAAAAAATTGGGTTTAATGCAGTGAATAAACCAGGTTTTTTCCACCGTTTGCATCACTACTTACAGGTATTCCGAAAGTGACTTCATTGCCCTTGGTTGCTCGAATATGATTTCCAAACAATGTATTTTAAACAAATACGTCAAAGTGAATTGGTTCGTCATCTGACAGTAGTTCAAAATTACGTGTTAATGTTAATGGTAATTTTAGTTAACGTCGTACAAGAGCAACACAACGGACTATTGATGACTGTCCGGGTAATGGTAATGGTAATGGTAATTTTAGTTAACGTCGTACTAGAGCAACACAACGGGCTATTGACGACGGTCCGGGATCAGTCTCTTAAGGGAAAGATTCGAGGACAACACCTCGTAATTTTGAACCACGGTCAGATGACGAAGCAACACCTGAGCTGGCACCCCACTCTCCAAACTTCCACACCAAACCAACGTGAGGACTTTCGGCCACGACACATTTAAGGTGCACCAACCGCCTCTACACCATACGCTTACAAATATCCATTCCCGGACCCGGATTCGAACCAGGAAACTTCCGATCTAGATCAAAATTACGTGGTGTTGTCGTCGAATCTTTCCCTTACGAAATTGATCCCGGACCGTCGTCAATAGCTCAGTGTGTTGTTCTTGTACGACGTTACTTTAAAAAATTACCAATTACCAAAGGGTAATGGTAATGGTAATTTTAGTTAACGTCCTACTAGACCAACATAGCGGGCTATTGACGACGGTCCGGAATCAGTCCCTTAAGGGAAAGATTCGAGGACAACATCTCGTAATTTTGAACCACAGTCAGATGACGAAGCAACACCTGAGCTGGCACCCCACTCTCCAAACTTCCACGCCAACCCAACGTGAGGACTTTCGGCCACGACAGATTTAAGGTGCACCAGCCGCCTCTACACCATACGTTTACAAACATCCATGCCCGGACCCGGATTCGAACCAGGAACCTTCCGATCTAGAGGCTAACACCTTAACCACTATACCGGTTGGTCGGCTTACCAAAGGGAATTGGTCCGGTTGGTGGGCAGGTATTTAATATACGTCACACGGACACAGCGGGCTATTTGCGACGGTCCGGGATCATATCCGAAGGGAAAGAATCGAAGACAACGCATTTTAATTTTGATTCACGGTCTATTGACGCTGTAATTAGACTGAATTTGCTCACACTGAAATTCCCTGTCATAGTAATTTCATTTGATCGCGGATAGCCCGTTGTGTTGCTCTAGTACGACGTTAACTAAAATTACCAATTACCTATCATTTGATCGCGGTTCAAAATTACGTGGTGTTGTCCTAGGATCCTTCAGTTTAGAATTGATACCGGACCGTCGTCAATAACCCGTTGTGTTTCTCCAGTAAGACGTACGTTAATTAAAAATATCTACCACAACCTGTCATAATGTCAAAAGTTCAGAGATAGTTTAAAGTATAGTTAAGTTACTTTAAACTAATGTGGACTTTGGCTAACTCTTCACGAAGGGAAAAAAGAACCGCTGAATTTCAACGGCACTTCTTAGAATCTTATTAAATCACTAAGTTTAATAAGAATAGAGATTTTTCTTTTAAAACATTTAATATGAGGGTAAGCTGCAACTGCGCAGACGACCTAACTGACCAATGAAATCAACACTAGCATATGCTTTTGTTGAATTCTGTATTTGTAGAAATTACAATTTTATAAATGAAGTATTTTGCAAAATTTTAAAATAAAATAGTTTTTTGTTAACATTTTATTTTGCTGTGAGTTGTAATTCCTTGCAGAAATTTTCTTGCAACCCGACGATCAATTGATCTCCACACTTGGAGAACCGCGAAAGAAATGTAAGCAAACCAGTTCAAACCGGTTACGGAAAGGAAGGTAAGATAATGCGATGAAATGTGAGTGAAAATTCAAGCGTGGTTTTTGAGTTAATGTTTTTGTAAAGTTTTCATGTATTTATACTATTGTTGACAAACGATTGTCTATAAGGGCCCCCTTTTTAACGAAGTAAGTTAAAATTATGCCTTTGGATCTCCTGATTTGTATCTTCTCTTTGTGTTCTTCATACAAGCTATTGCGAGCAAATCGGTGCTTTCTTTCTATGGTTAGAATTGATACCAGGTACATTGGTAATGAAGAGTTTGAAATTTTTTAAGTTCCATCTCTTTAATAATTTTAAAATTTGAACGAAGTCCCCCGAGGCAACAAAATTATAACGTCTTCGTTCTACAACTATGCGTTGACCACCGTTTTCAAAATTTCGGGTTCCTTTTCTAACTATTGTTAGAAAACACTTTGAACTATCGTTTTTGTTATCTCCCCAATCTTTTGTTTTCCCAACGTATTTGTTATTGTGCGTTTTTCGTAAGGAAAATAGATGCTTTGTATTACATACTTAAAATCAACACTTTACATTTATGTTTGCATTTCTCTAAATTGTTAGGTGTGATAATTATTGACAAGCTATCGGAACGCGTCCATTCTTTTTTTTTTGTTTGACAGAAAACCAAATATTGTACTTTGAGGTTTGGATGAATATGTTAACTGAAATGTAACGGTTTCAGAGCATCATGTAACCAAAGAAAAAATTTTCAAACCTTAAAAAATTGCTGCTTTTTTATGAAAAAAAATAAACCTTGTTCAACTAAATCATAAAAACTAATTAATAAGCTTGTATAAAATATAATAACAGCATGACAACATTTCCTAATAATATTGTGATATAACTAAAGAAATTTAAGCCTAAATTTATTATGTTGGTCCTATTAAGTATACCAACTAGAATCAAAGCTTGCATTATAAATCAGTCCAATATTAAATCCTACAACAGCAATATGCAATAAGGTAGCACCTATTCATGTTTGAGATAGAATTCATGCATTGTACTTAATCTTATTATTTGTCCAATCATGATTTCAATACCTTTCATGACATTGTTGAATGACTAAATGGTTCCAGACGTCTAAATCTGAATATATGGGATGGGAATTGAAACAATCATAAGATCTTGTCAAACTCTGGTGTTAAAAGTGTTGTCCTTTCCCTGAACTAAATTTTACATTTCTGCTCAATCCGTTGCTTTATGACAGTTATTGCTATCAATTTCTTAACTGATCATTTAACTTTCACTTGCCGCAGCTTGTTCGTTATTGAAGCTTGAGCCATATAACCCAGTCAACTTAACTGATCATTACATTGTTTCTCAAAGCAATCATTTGTGTAATGGGCATCGTGTATATCTGCCATTTACTTTGGGAGTATTTATTGCTCAATTTGAAATTTGTTGAGCAACAATGAAACAATTCTATTGGATTATTATACAAAAATTATATCTTGGTGTTATAGAAACTGCTGTTGAAGTATTTTATCATTGATGTTCATAAACAAATTCTTAATGTGAAAAAAATTAGGCTGGCTTTTAAACTTATGTTTAAAAAAATCAGACTTATGCTAGTGTAACATCATTCATTGAGAACAAAATTGCTGTATGGTTTAAATTATCTCGATTTAAAAATATTTTAAACTGCTTTAATTTTGAAATATATTTCCTACTTACTACATTAATATTTAATGCTTATCATGAATGAAAGTTGGTACTCAATAAAACTTAACTAATGAAAGTTTAAGGAATTTAAGTTAAAAATTATAGTTACGAAAGTTTCAGAAAATTGGTGAAAATAATCTGCTTTACTAAAATGCTTAACTGTAAAAACCCGCATAAAAATTAAAAAATGTAACACAGAAATCGTGCAGTGTTATTAAGGGCGAAAATTCTGTTGTCATCAGCATGTATGCATCTGTTGTCAAACTGTTTTACTTATGCACAATTTCCAATTTATTTTTATTGTTAACTTTGTTCAGTGTTAAGACTGGTACTACATTGGTGTTTATATATATATATATATATATATATATATCAGTTTATATATATAATAAAATTTGAATTTTCATTTAAATATGCATTCAATTTACAACACTCAGAAACAAGATCACTAATCACCAAAGTACTAATGTTCCAACATTTAGTCATTCTTTAAAATTATGAGTAGTTGTCCTTAAAACTTTCCCTTTGATTGATCCCAGGGGCAGCACTAATAGCCAGAAGTACTCTAATAAACTTTGAAACTCTACATTTTCCTCTTGATACTTTTTTGTCGATAAGTGTGCATTTATTGTCTGGAAATGGTAATTGGCATATAAGTTCTATGAAGTTTTTATGATGATCAGATATTTTCCTCATCATCTTATAAAGTTCTATACATATAATTTGCAGTGTTGCATAAATGGAGTTAGAATGAGGGTGTATATACTGCTAGGTTTTGAAAAATATTTACTTCATGGTGCAAAACTTATTGAATGACAAAGAAATAAGCTACACACACTAATCAAAATAGTAAAACTGGGTTGTTAATTTATTTTTAGACATGCCTATATTTAGTCGTTATTGACAAATTGTTTGAAATTGTAAAATTATGGTTGAAATGTTCACAAAAAATAAATGAATAAAATAACTAGACAATCCAGCATTTTGTATTAAATTTTATTGATATTCTGTTTGTTTGCAGGTAGACAGTTTGTTCATCAGTACTACATTCTGTAATAATTTTAGAATCTCTTAGAGAAGGTATTTCCTTTTATTTCTTCAATAGTTATTCCTCTAATTTTTTCAGATTTAAAATTACATTTATGTGTTATACATTTTTTTAAATTGTTTACTTGGTTTTATTCTATTGTTTTGCATTGTAGCAATGATTACTTGGGGATTTCTTAACCTGCTTAGCATCATCAAATTTCCATGAAGTGTCGTATTGCTTCTCCCTTGCGTCACGTTTAGTGACTTAATAACCACATCTATAGTGTGGAGATCGAAACTTTCTGTACTAGCTCACCAGTCACAGTAGAACCAAATTTCCCTGAGGGGACAAGAATGTCACGATTGTAAATACAATTCAACAACATGAGCCTTTGGTTGCAATCACATGCTGCTGAGCATATACATCAAATTTGAAATTGTAGGTAGAAAAATAATTAAAATAAAAAGATTAAAACAGTGTTTTCCGAGTTTATTTAAAAAAAATTTTTATCTTCTGTAAATATGTTGAGATTAATGTTGATCTTGAATTTATCTGACTTTGCAATTCCGACAGAAGTTGTCTTGTATTCGGTGCAGCTAGGCCAATTATGGTTGTGTACCACAAAACCATAAAATAACCTACCATCCTACAAGAAAGTGGATGGTGTCCTTGGAGCTGGAAGCCTTCTAGTGAAGAGGTTTCATTTGTGCTAGATTTGATTCATTGGTCACTGCAATGACTTCCTCGTCAGTAGACATGAATTGCGATTGTGTCTTCACTAGCGGTTTCTATGTTGAGTGTAGCTTGTTTGGGATGGTTCTGAGCTTATTCTAAAGGGCCTGTGATAGAATAAATTGTTAAAAATTAAACAGAGCTTGGGGGGGGACAGGATTTAGGGAAATATTATCTATCATGAAAGTTCATTTGGCAGAAATCTTTACGCATCTTTAAATTAAGAAAAAATAACGGCAGATGAAATATACATCTCCGAGTGAAGTTTAAAGGTAAAAGTGGGTGACCAGATGTATTGGGCCGCATGGACTTCCAAGTAGCATTGAGACAAAGACTAGCTAGAGCAAAGGTGAGATTGTCTGGAATGTTTTGGGACTTATCTGTGGTGATAATTGTATTTTGGGGGTTGATTATAGCTATTATTCAGTTTTTATATATTGATAGAATCCTAGAAAACATTCTATTCTGTTACCCCAATGCCCAAGCCATTAACCCAATTGTAAGAACAATGGATTAGCAACTGGAGAATTGCAAGTTCAAAACTCGGTCCACCGAAGACTATCGTACACATTGAGAGCTGGTGATATTAATTCTGTTGTGGTCTCAAATGTCCTTATCTTGGTGTGGTGGGAAAGAGTGGGTACCAGCTCAGGCATTGCTTTACTGTTTGACCATGGTTCAAAATGATGTGATGTTGTCCTTGGATCTTTTCCTTTGGTATTGATCCAGGACCATCGCCAATAGCTTGTTTTGTTGCTCCAATGTATGGTAATTAGCTAACACCCCAATACCCAACCACCGACTTCTTGGGCTTTTAGTTTTTCGAGGTTTGGCCAAGTGTTTTGTGAGAAAGTTTGTTGACTTTATTTTAGTCCTTGATTTTAATCTTACCAAATGGATATGATCCTTTACTTTCAAAATCTTCATTGCTTATGGCAAAAGGGCTTAGCGTCCTCCTCTTGCCCCAAAGCATACATAATCACTAAATAAAAACCACACCTATTTGTTGAAAGAATCTATTGATCAAGAAGGCTTAAACTGGTTTGCAGTTATTTAGGAAAAGACTAAAAGTTAAAAGGCGGGATTCTGTGTATGATCCCCTCAGTGGATTAAGACCCAAATTACATTGTTTCTTGTTTTATGAAAATGATAGCTAGGTAAAATTAATTTTATTTTATAGATTATTGTATGCAGGTGTGTGTTACTAGCTGACCAGACAAGTTAGTCACAATATTTGGTGAAATTGTATAGACTATAGTGTTATTTATTAATCAACAAATTTGTTTATCTTGTTAATCCAATATTTAAGTGTCTTTAAAAGGATTATTAGGAAGACTGATATTGTGTCAAATGTGTTTTCTGTTCCTTTATAACAGTATCAACAAGCTATGATAATTTTAAAATTGTTGTAGACGGGTATTATGGTTTATAAGTAATTTTTTAACATCTTGTTCTGAGTAATGGAACTAAATTCTTCTTTTTAGGAGGGGATAGTTATAGTTAACAACACTATATGACATCAGTAATAGTGGAGGGGATGAAGCAACCTGTTGCATTTGAAACCCCAGGTAAGACGAAAATATTTAATGTTTATAAAAAAATATTTTATCTTTGTTAACATTAAGGGATTTTGAATTTTCATACTGGTTGCAAAAGTATCTAATTGCATTTTTTTTTATAAAATCAGATATTCAGTTTAGTTATGCAGTTAACACTGGTGCTTGGTACAATAGATGCAGAGTTCAAATTCCAAAGGAGTCTTAATCTGCATTTTTGCTAGATTAACTCAAGAATATGTTTCCTTTGCCGGGAAGTTTAGGATGTTTCATGGGATGAATTAGATGTTTTATGGAATTAATTAGATGTTTTCATTTCATGAGACTTAAGTTACTTATTAATTCTTCAGAAAATCCTTTCCTCAATTTTTAAAATGTTGCATAACATTTGCATGACAACACATGCTTGTTTTATATTTTTATCTTTACTATTATAAAAGTAGGTGTTTGTTCAGGGTTGTAACAAAATCGGGGAATTCTCAGGAACTTTTTAATTCTGGAAAAATCAGGGATATCTCAGGGAAAATTTACAAAGTTCACAAAAACAGGGAATTTTTAAAATTTTGATGCCTTTTTGCAATTACTATCATTTGTCCTTTTTTGAGACGTATTTTAAAGGAACTTTCTAGATTAATCAAAATGAAAATGTAAAGATTCCGTTTGCCGAGGTTGCCTTGAAAACCACAATAACAGTAATAGATGTGTTGTCTTAACCTGCCATAACTCGCTACTAGAAATGCGCCAAAAGAAAAAAACCCGTCAAGACTGTTGCCACCAGTATAAACGTAGACATAAGATGTACCAATTTTTTGTGAAAATTTGTATTTGATTTTGATGTATAGTAGGATAATGTAGGGTCAGTTGTAAAAAGTTCATGATCAAAGTATTTTGTATTTTTTCTCCAGTTTTTTCAATTGCTTTCGTAAGATTTCCATTTAGTGTTCCAACCTTTACAGTAACAGTTAAAATATCTAAAGAGAAAAAAATACAAAATATTTGTGGAAAATGATCCTTTTAACCCCACCTGACCCTAAATATTTAAACATATTGTTGTGTGGATACTGTATATCGATACCAATTGGGGATCACAACATTTCTTAAAGGAATTGTAAAATCAGGTATATTTTTGCGAGACTATCAGGGAAATCATGGAAATATCAGGGAACTTTTTTTCGAGGATTTTGTTGCCGCCCTGTTGTTTGTCTGTTTCTTGCCACAAAATCTTGACGATTCTATGGCATTTACAGCAATGCGATTTGGCACACAGGTAGTCTGATTTTTTTGGAATTTTTGTGTCACTGCGAATTTTAAAATTCAATCTAGACTATTTTAAAATGTATTGAATAGTTTTATTCTCCACCTGGTTTTTCAACGCGTTTCTTCCGGAGAAAAAAAGAAACACCAAAATCTGGACTTTTTCTATCCATGTGACCTTGCTGTCAGCATTTGGAACCATGCCAAGATAAAGTAACAATTTCAACAGATTTGACATCTGTGGAAAATTTCACTTTAGATCGATACCTAAAAATATGATTTTCTTTAAATAAATCATTTTAAAATTGAATAATTCTTTTATATTTTCGCAAGAGATTGTGATGTCACATAAAACATATTGCATCTTCTGCCGTTCGCATTAAAAAAAAAAAACAGATTTCATTTCCTGTCCTATTTTATTTCAGGGAATGAGAACAAAAAATAAAAAACATTTATACTGGGATTGTTAACTTGTGTAAAATCGAAATCGCTAAAGATAAGATTGAAAATTTCAACGGATTTGAAATCTGCGGAAAATTTTACACCATATTAATAACTTACAACATCACGGGCAATGCCGCGCCAACCAGCCAGTGGCTAGTATGAAAATAAAGACTGATTGCTTATGAAATTGTTCCACCACTGTGACAATGCATTATCAGTCACTTTCAGATCTGAACAATAAACTTATAACCCATATCAGTGCTAAAGGAGGCAATTGTGAAAGCAATTTGCTATGTTACAAACCATCCCTCTAATTTTACTAATACTCATTGAAAACTTCATGACTAACTAAACTCCCAGGAGTTGAATTATACTAAGGTTGTGTTTTGGTTTATGGCAAACTTAAGTGATTTGAAAACAATTTATCAAATTCCTGAATTTGGCATTCAACTAAATAGAATTTTTATTCTATATTTTTATTTCTACTTTTACCATCAGTATTTGAGTGCGAAAAAAATGCAAGGTCATAAAAGTAAATCTTATTAAAAGAAATGAGTGCACTAAAATTTTGGTTTTTATTTTCCAGTCAATGGGAACATGGCAACTATGGTAGATCAAGCAGCAAGACTTTTAGATTTCACTCAGAAGCTTGATATAAACTTACTGGATAATGTCGTGAACTGCATGTATGCTGGAGAAGGTGCTGAGGTATGTTGAAAAGTTTTGTACACTTCCATCAGATCAATTTTGGCTTCTCCAATTCACAAAGTTTGTTGTGTTAAGTCTAAATCATGAATGTTTCACCTTAAGTCTAAAGTTTTTCAGAGTTGATCCTAAAATGCTATTGCTAAAATCTTAAGCTGAATCTTCAATTTTTAATGACGAATTCCCAGAGCCATGTAAATGCTAGAAAGAAGAAAGTTAGCTCCCCATGCAATTTTGTAGGTCCCGATTTAATTAATCCTTATGTGTCAAAAAAAATAGTACAGTAATAAATCCAACCCTATGGAAGTATGATTTAGGGATGCGACATCGATGTCGATGTTTTCAAAACATTGATGTATAGGGGTCGATGTTTTTGTAACATTGATGTTTATACTTGTTGATGTTTTTACGCTGTCAATGTTTTATTTTTAAATGAAAAAGGAACTGTTATAAAAATTTTTAAAAATAACCAAGTAGCATAATTTTTATAATAAGCAAATTGAACATACTTTTGGACCAAAGTGACCAAGGATGAAGGGTCGGAAGAGTAGAGATGCGACATCGATGTCGATGTTTTCTAAACATTGATGTTTCAGAAAAAAACATCGATCTATTGGAGCCGATGTCGCATCACTAGTTGCTAAACCAGTTTTAAGAAATGGGAAACAAGTTTAAATACACTGAACTTTAAAAACATCGATGATTTGGGGGCGATGTATTGTCAACACCGATATTTTAATTTTGGACATCGATGTTTTGCTGTCGATGTCGCATCAATAGTTGCTAAACCAGTTTTAAGAAATGGGGAAAAAAAGTTTAAATACACTGAATTTTAAAAACATCGATGGTTTTGGGGCGATGTATTATCAACATCGATGTTTTAATTTTGAACATCAAAGTTTCAAAACATCGATGTTTTGCTGTCGATTCAAGTTGCTAAACCAGTTTTATGAAATGGGGGGAAAAGTTTAAGTACACTGAATTTTAAAAACATCGATGTTTTTTGGTCGATGTATTATCAACATCGATGTTTTAATTTTGAACATCGATGTTTCATCCCTAGTATGATTGTATATTTGGTAGAGGCTGCTGTGGCTCAGTTGGATTGCCCTGTGCACTAGCTTCTTAAAGCTGTAGGTCACTGGTTAGAATTCTCTCATCTGTGTCAGTAAAACTGTGTATGTCCATTTCTTGACGTTGTGTCTTGTTTGACGCAACTTGTGCCATATAAACCAAACAACCTCAAGATCCAATAATTCCCCATTCTTTAATCAATAATTCTCTGAGACAGAATATAGAATAAATCTTTTATCAGGCTTCTCATAGGTTTTATGAAGCCTGATTATTCATTTTAGTTTTAATCAGCCTTTAAAAAACCTGCTGAAAGTCCTTAAAAATTTATGTTGTCTTGAAAACTTGAAATTTTTCAGCAAAAACTTGCTCAAGAAGTGTTGACTGCTTTGAAAGAGCACCCTGATGCTTGGACAAGAGTGGACACAATTCTGGAGTTCTCCAAAAACCAACAAACCAAGTATTATGGACTACAAATTCTAGAGACTGTGATAAAAACAAGGTGGAAGGTCTTGCCTCGGACTCAATGTGATGGTAAGTTTTGAGGTTATTTTTGTTGAATTTAAAAGTTTGGAAATATTCTGGTTTTGTATTTAGTTTCCTGGGTTAAGAATGAAATGCTCTAATTCGAATTTTAGGATCATGTAAAGCAAAACATTTCTGAGAATTCTTCAAAATTTTATTCCTTGAAAGAAGTCTCTTGGTTTGACTGACTTTAAGAATAGAAAAGTGAAAATTAAGAATTATCTAATGAAACGGTGAAAATTGTCAGTTTCTATCAAAGAATATTATAAAAACAAAAATTTAGACACTTTTCTGAAAAATTTTTTTTTTTTTTGGGGGGGGGGATGCTATTTATTGAAGATTGCAAAAATGAACCTGAAACTTGTTTTATGTATCATTTGCAATATACATAAGCACTGTTTTGTTGAAAGGATTTGTTATTGTGTTAGCATTTATTGAAAACCATGATACATTACTGTGATAATGCTGCTGCCACAGTAAAGTTGAAAAATAGGATAAGAACACAAAACCCATATTTCTTAATATAGTAGTGCATTAAACGTGGCTGAGAATATATTAAAAATGAACTCCTTCAAACTCGGATAATATTGTGCGCTTATTCTCGAAGAAGTAAATAATTCACAATTCGTACCAAAAATTGTTTAAAAAAATGTACAACAGTAACTGAAATGTTTACTTTTCAAATGTTGGTCATAGAAGAACTACATTTTTAAACTTCTGGGTTTTTAATTCCTGTTTCCATTAATTGTTTACAATATAAATTGTGTAGTATTAGAGTTTTTTACTTAAAATTTTTTTTTTGATTATAATCCTCTTAGAGAATGTTCTCTTGAAGATTATTATTTAAAAATTAGCATCCCTAGTCAATGCAAGTGCAGGAAGCTAGGCAAATTTTTTATGCTAGTTGCCAAAACATGTATAAAATAAACTCCTTCACTGACAAATATGGATGTTTAAAATTATACAATTTAATGATTCAAAAATGTTGCCAAGGTTGACATAAATTTTGTATTATGAAGGGACTAGAGAATACTTCAAAAGTAGTTGGAAATATTGAGTTTTATTGTTACAAATCTGGGAATTGCTTAAAATTTAATTTGAAAAAGCTTCACATCAAAGACTTTGCTATCATTTTTGTGCCAGAAGTGCCAATATGTCTTTTATATCTACTTAATTCAGAGCTTGCATGCCTTTTAATATCATTAATTTGACTTATTGTGCTAAGAAAGCCCAAGTATATCTGATATGGGACAGCAAGCATGTTGCAAAACATTTGTGCCTTTTCTGTTTTTTCACATGACTTAACTTTTCCAGGAATCAAGAAATATATTGTTGGTCTGATTATAAAAACTTCCTCAGACCCTGAAAGCTTAGAAAGAGAGAAGGTGTACTTGAATAAATTGAACATGATACTGGTTCAGGTGAGTTGGTTTGCCTTTTCACTAAATTGGTACTTTCAGCAGTATTGCAATGCTAAGCTTATGCATTCCTACCATTTTTTTTAGATTCTAAAGCGAGAATGGCCCAAAAACTGGCCAAATTTTATCAGTGATATTGTTGGAGCTAGTAAAACCAATGAAAGTTTGTGTCAAAACAACATGACTATTCTGAAACTTCTAAGGTAAATTTGCATCTATTGCTCATGTGTGCCCCTTATTTAGTTTTTTAGTGATCGACGCATTTAATTGTTGAAACATTTTAAATTTCTTTTAGTGAGGAAGTTTTTGATTTTTCGAGTGGCCAGATGACTCAGATAAAAGCCAAACATCTTAAAGACACTATGTGTAACGAGTTTTCACAGATTTTTCAGCTGTGTAACTTTGTGATGGTAAGTGAGAAAGATTTATTGGAGTGTTAATTCAAATATATAAATTTTTTGTTTTCCATTGACCCTCCATGCGGTATGCCTACAAGTTCATGTAGCATATGTACAAGTTCAGTAGGGTTTCTGTGCAATGAATGACAGACTCAAAAATATTCACTGTAGCTATATATTTTGGATATTTGCAATATTTTGTGCCTGTAACAGTGGGAATTTTTCTGGCCTTTTTTCGCCTGAGCTGTGGTCAGGCATGCCGCATGGAGTGTAAAGATCTCCAGATGAATAATCCAACATATCTTAATTGTAACTTGTATTTCTAGGAAAACTCTCAAAATGCATTGTTAGTGCATGCCACTTTGGAGACATTACTGCGATTTCTAAATTGGATACCCCTAGGGTACATCTTTGAAACTAAACTCATTAGTACTCTCATTTACAAGGTAGGCTTTTATCTATATAATTACTCTTTACTTTGCTATATTGATTGCTAAAGTTACCTACTTGCTAACATACATCTGCAAGGAAAAGTAAATTCAGACATTGATGATCTGTAGTAACTTCATCTGACTACAGTGTCAAATATTGATCTCTTTAAGCGATGATATCTTGTCAACCAAAGCAGCTGAAATTAAGAAGTTTAAAAAAGTAAACCTTGCATGTTTAAATTAGGATTTAAGGTATTTAACTGTTGTGTGTATTTCAGTATTTATTTCATGATATGAAATTACCTTGTGTAATTGTATCTAGTGCAAATTAAAAGCTCTGCTTTTTTACTTTGTTTTCAGTTCTTTAATGTTCCTATGTTTCGCAACTGCACTCTGAAATGTTTGACTGAAATAGGTAAGGTTCATGCTCAGTATTAATTATTAATTTTGCTTTTCCTTTATTGTTTGTGGGATGTTTTATTGAGTTTTCAATTTGTACTTTTCAGTATTTTGAGTACTAATGATTTTTTCATTTAAAAAACAGCTGGAGTCTGTGCAGCGCATTACAATGAGATGTTTGTAATTCTTTTTACACAAACAATGGCTCAATTAGAACAGGTAATTTCTTGTTTTTTAATGTTTGTTTCAAATGGAAACTTGCAAAAACAATAGTTTCTCTCATTGTTATTGCTTGGGCATATTTGATCATTTATTATGTGCCATAAAATCAAAGAAAATATATCAATGTTTCTATTAAACATTCATATATCCAAAAAATGTTTATGTAGTTGCAAAGAAATTTGAATTATGTTGGTTCAGTGGGTTTAATATTTTTTCTTACATCACTAAATGTTTTAACAAAAATTAGACTCAATAGCTCTTAAATTTGTACAATTTTAAGATGAGAATCTAAAACACTCATTTTTTCATATTAAGTATTGTACACAGGTTTTCTGTACAAAGAAAAAAGTTAAATTAATATCATCTGGTAGGCACCGTAATTATAGAGCGTCTCTTACTAGAAAGCCATCGACTTTGGGTCAGTTGATTTTCGAATAAGTGTGAAAGGTTGTTTGGAGGTCTGCCATATGCAAAAGCATGGGTGGCGATTACTGTTGACGATTCCCCCAAACTCCTTATCACTGCAATTGCTTATGTCACTGAATGTCTAAAAAAGAATGTAGAACAAGTAATTTGTTTAGCTCCTACCTATCACCTTATTTAAAGAATGGACTCACTCGTCCAAACCATGCGACTCAACTGCCTTCTCGTTGGATCCAGACTGCACAAAGTATGATGATAATGTTTTTGTATTGTTAACAACTGATTTTTAAGCATGTTTGTTATCTTTTCCAGATGCTTCCACCTCAGACGATTATCAAAGATGCTTATGCAAATGGTCAAGATGAGGAACAGAAATTTATTCAGAATCTCAGTTTGTTCTTGTGCACCTTTCTCAAAGAGCATGGTGCATTAATCGAGAAAAGAGCTATACTCAACGACACATTTCTTCGAGTGAGTTGCGTTTTTTACCTCAGTTTCAAAATCGTGTTTGAATTTCAGTGTTTTAGTTTAATTATTGCATTTCTATTTATGTTGAAGTGTGTTGGTATTTGGAACTCTGCTTTTAAATACGAGGATAAATGACACTAAAATTATTGTTTCGGGAACCTTGATCCCAAGAATACTAACATTTCTGTAATAACATCTTTTTTGTAACATGAATACATAGTGCATTTTTTTATCTTCAGATTCAATGTTTATACATTTTATTAATTGTGGAATTACAGTTTTGCCTCTAAAATGAATAAATCTCATGTGCTTTATAATTATAAGGAGTGAATTAAATACTACTAAAATGGAATGTTTTATATCTGTATTTTCTATAACTTTCGTTTTGCATTTTTATCTAGGCTCTACACTACTTACTCTTAATATCAGAGGTTGAAGAAGTGGAGATCTTCAAAATTTGCTTGGAATACTGGAATGCGTTGTCTGCTGACTTGTATCGGGAGAGTCCTTATATTGGTGTCTCAACGCCTCCAATCATTCTCCCTAGAAGTCCAAATTCTACCATACCCTTACGAAAGCAGCTCTATCAGCCTGTTTTGACAAAGGTATTCAATACATGAGTTATACTCTGGATAGTTGACATTTAAGGCACATGATTGTGAATGAAACCTTTGAAACTTTCTCTACCTCCTTTGGCACTAAATTGGGAGAAAATGTACAAATATACCTTTTAACTGTCCAGGTGGTTTTGATAAAATATCGTGTCCATCATGATCTGAACAATTAAGACAAGATATCTCGTCCATAAAGACGTGATCAGTTTTGCTAATGCGAGATTCTGCGTCAAAACAAACACTAGAAAATCGAAAGTATTCAAGAAAATTTTTAATTGCTTATTTTTGCATACTTGGCACCATTTTGTTTAAAATTTCACAAGTTCGAACTGCCGCCAATAATGTAACAGTTGTAGAGGGTGAGGTTACTCTTTTTCTATTTTTAAATGTTTTCTTTGTACTATTGTGGATTTGGCCTTGAATTATTTTTTATTTGGCATTTTTAATTTATAACAGTTGCACTTTAATTTTATGTCAAAAGTATCTTCAGGATTTTTTTCCCTGGAGGTTGGCAGGTATGTATATGTGTTTTGGAGCTAGTTAATATTAAAAAAAAAGAGGATTTAAGTTGAGATTAATTTGACTCTACAAAGTCTTAAAAAATATGCTTAAAACTATTTTGTTGTTTCTGAAAAAGTGAATGTTAAGACTATTTTTCTCTTTCGAAAGTTACGATACACCATGATAGGCCGCATGGCTAAACCAGAAGAGGTCCTTGTTGTGGAAAATGAACAGGGTGAAGTTGTCAGAGAGTTCATGAAAGACACAGATTCCATTCAACTGTACAAAAACATGAGGGAAACATTGGGTAAGTGCTCTTCAGTTTCGAAACTCGTAAACTCAAGCATTTTTGAATCGCCTTTATTTGCCTCAAACTTTACAACTTAGTAAGCATTCCTCTTTTGCAGTGTATCTTACTCATCTGGATTATGTCGATACGGAGAGAATAATGACAGAGAAATTACATAATCAAGTGAATGGCTCTGAATGGTCTTGGAAAAACTTAAATACAGTGAGTACCTAACTTCACTGTGTACAATAAAACATTACAACATTCCATTCTGTTTTTCATTTATTGTGTATTTATTTAGCTATGCTGGGCCATTGGATCCATCAGTGGTGCGATGCATGAAGAGGATGAAAGGAGATTTCTAGTCACTGTCATCAAAGTAAGTTGGATGATTTACATAGTTTGCCTTCCTAATGTTTTCTATTAGTTGATGATTTTTTTTCTGATGTATGGAGCTTAAAAAGTTAGGATTTCGTAAATAACTTTTATAGTCAGAAATATTTTAAGGTAGTATTTAAAAAAAAACTAATTCTTACCAATTCATGGAAGCTTTGTGAGGATTGGTTGAAAAATATTAATTCCTAGAATTTCATACTCATTTCTTATTACTGTATGGGCTCGCAATAGCCAGGTTGGAAGATAAACAGATTAGCAACCTGAGGGTTGTGAGTTGGAATCCAACCTAAAATGGTCTTCACTTTGGCATGATGTGGAAGTTTAGAGAGTGGGGTGCTAGCTCAAATGCTACCTTGTCATCTGAGCATGGTATTGTCTTTGGATCTTTCTCTTAGGGATTGATCCTGGGCTATCGCCACTAGCCCCTTGTGTTGCTCCTGGGTAAAGTTAATTAATTACCTACCTATGTTATTACTGTTTGTGGAAATAAATTGAACAAAATATTAAATCATAAACTGCTGCTAATTTATACTATAAAAACCATTATGGGTGTTAAGTTTGTTGATATATCACTACATCTGAAATGCACTGTAAAAATTCAGTTTGCAGCAATGAAAACTTTTGAAAGCGGTTCTAGACATACCAAAAAGTGAAATATTGTATATTTTGATGATTATGCTTTTAACTTTCCTTTTTTTTCTTCAGGATTTGCTTGGGTTATGTGAACAGAAGCGTGGTAAAGACAACAAAGCTATTATTGCTTCAAACATTATGTATGTTGTCGGCCAGTATCCACGTTTCTTGAGAGCTCACTGGAAATTCTTAAAAACTGTTGTGAACAAACTATTTGAATTCATGCATGGTAAGTTGTGCTTCTATGTTCTTCAAACACCCAATGCTGAAGTCACTGTTTCAAAACAGTATTTTACGACTTCATCGGTCTCTTAAATTCGCCTATGATCGGGTCTGTTACCATTCCAAAGAAAACAATAATTAAATTTAATTAAAAATGTTCCAGATTGAATTTTAAAATTCCCCATAGACCCTAAAATTGCAACAAATTTAAACTACTTGTGTGCCATATCTGATTATTGTAAGTGCCATAGATTCCTTTTATAATATTTGATATTAGTTTCCATAGTAACTAAAATTTGACTGGTCAATGAACTCTAACAAAAAAATGGACTCACCAAGAAGGTGCTGAATTATAGTGGTGCTTTGCTCTATCAACTTCGGATGGCACTGACAGGGGACGCATAGTCTTTAGGGACGAATCCCGTTTCCAACTGTGTCCTGACGACAACCTCAGACTTGTATGGAGGCGTCTAGGGCAGCGTGGAGATCCTGATTGGTCGCCCCTCCTCTTTGTCTCCCCTCATCTTTGGAACGTGAATTGGACTCCTAATTGTATCAGTTATTAAACTCTATCGTCTATCTCAATTACTTACCTTTCTCATAGTGCAATGCCACTACCTTTAACTTTCTTCCTCCATTGTTTAGTCTACAATCATTAAATTCCTTATTAATTCTGATGTGGAGGTTTGCAGTTCACTGCAAGGTACTCCATAATTGATACTTCCGTTCCCTGGAGATCCTGCCCCTACTATTGCACGCCACACATGCCCACAAGTTAGGGGTCAGTTAAAGGGCATTGTGGTCTGGGTGCCATCTTATTTGAAGTACTTTGGTAGTCATTTCTGGCACACATACAGCAAAGTGGCATTCTGGGATGGGTTGTGTTACTGTTCCTTTTGCAACACCCCAGACTTTTCAACAAGATAATGCCCAGCCGCACACTGCACATGTTGCTAGGATTTGTCTTCAAGCTTTCCCAACACTTCCTTGGCCAGCTAGGCCTGATCTCTCCCCCATAGAGCACATGTGGTAGGTTATGGGAAGTCAATTGCAACAATCCAGAAATGTTGACCCTTTAGTCAGACAGTGAGAGAAAATTTGGCAAGTAATTCCGCAGGACACCATCCGGGAACTTTTTCAGTCTGCCATTCCGGGTGACAGCTTGCATCCAGGCCAGAGGTGGACCAATGCCTTATTGACTTCATCCCTTTGTAATGGTCAAACTCTGCAATAAATCATTCAATTGTTCTGAAATTTTAATAGTTCGTTTTTCTATGCATCTTCTTCACATCCACCCATTTTTATCGCAATCGGACAATTCCTTGTTGTGTTGATTTTTTTGTTTTAAAGTGTATTTCTAACACCTATTTTACTATATTAATACAATTCTTCCCTAATATTTTTCAAGCATATAAGCTGCTATATTAAATTGTGCAAATTTATGTGCCTAGTTTGTTCATTGTACTAAGCATTTGTGTATTTAGAAACCCATGATGGTGTTCAAGACATGGCTTGTGACACATTCATCAAGATTGCCCAGAAATGTCGAAGACACTTTGTTCAGGTAATTATATTGGAAATCAAATCTGGTTTTTTTTATTTTTTATTTTTATGGGAGATATGTTTTCTGTGTTACAGGGTTCGCACGCTCCTTAAAATGGATTTTCGTTTTTAAGCACTCTTAAAACTCGTTATTTTTATGTGCTACTCCTTAAAAATTATTACTTTTCGCCTTTTCAATTTGAAATGTGCGCCACGTTCCACTGCAAGAATAGATTCAAAAACATACAATTTCAATTGTAAAAGGATACTTCACATTGCTCTCGATGTATTAGCAGCAAGTTCTGGAAATTTTCCTAGGAGAAAAAGCTATCTGTAGGGCGAAGTTGAAGGGAAACAGGGCCACCTGCATATCCGACCCTAATTACCTAACTTGAGCGATAGAATCTTGAGTTGCATTTACGACTGTATTGTGTGGCGTATCGTTTGGCGCGAGAGAGATATCACTGGTCAAACAAAAGGAGGAACCCTCTAGGAGGTCAGATGCTAACAGCTCGTAAATGGTGATCGATGCCAGCGGTTACAAGGGGAGATAACATCCTCCTTACACAGATCTGAGGGCAGTCTCAACAGACCTGTTTTATTTTCGGATTCTGGAATAAGACGAGAATGGGGAGGTCAAGAGATCAGACGGATCAAGCTGATATTAACTCAACATTAACCCTCTGCGTACGGAGCGGCAGAATATCGTTTTCTACCTTCGTGTTATGGAAACGGCCAAAAGAAGCAGCAAACTGAAACATGGCTGAACCGGCCTCCTCTTAAGGACGGCTTTCCCCCAGGAGGAGAGGTATAGATACGTCGCGGGTAAACATTGAAAGGACGGCGGTATCTTCAATATGTATGATAATTTGCACTCGAAGGTGTCTTCGGCAAAGTTTTTAAGGGGATAGATCATCAACCTCTCACATTCTAAGTGCTCGAAGCTCCCCATCGAGAACCCCGACATTCCTGTCTATGGAATGGAGGCTATTCAAGCGCTGCTCTTTGTGGCACAAAAATGAGGGGATGGAAATCTTAATGGACTTCACCCGTTTCTTCAGGAGTTTGAAATATGAAAGATTCCGACCCCCTCCGTAACCAGAGAATGCAAAAATTTTGTCCGTCCTTGATCCAGAGGGTTAAATATTGAAAGACCGTTATGAGAAATCACAATCTGTTATCATCGAAGTTGATAATTACAAATTCTGGAGTTTTTTTAGTGAAAGCGATAGTTTACTTATTATGTAAACAAAATATTATCGCATATAATTTATTTTGAATTTAATTCAACATTAAATCTTGATGTAAAAGTAGCGTTGAGAATGTATTGAAAATCGCAATCTGTTATAATAGAAGTAGATTATTTCATACCTGGATATTTGCAGTTTAAATATTATGTAACTAATGAATTTATAACAGAAATAATTAGGGATTTCATTTATTTCTGTCAGTCTGAAATCTGTTATTTGTATTTACTTGTAGAATACAGTGAAATCCCAGTACTGTACAAAGTCCCAAATCTGCAATCCTCCTGCCCTCAGCCATTCCAAATATCAGACTTTTCCAGATTTTGGATTTTTTTGTCATAAAAAACCTTAATCTAACCCACCTCTCCCCCTGGCGAATTTTGCGTTTGCAATAGTAAAATAGCAGATATATAAATAGAAGTAATTAAAAAAACTTTTACAATACAATGCTTCAAATTTTCTAATTTTTCTGTGTGGTATTTTCTTTGAGCATGTCCTTGATTTTGCGTTGTTTCATTAATTAGGTCCAGGTTTAACTTCTTGTTCTTTACAAATTTAAAAAAGATGTTAGAAGAAAGAAAAAAAACGGTGGTTAGCAAAACGTCCGGATTTTGGAGAATTCCGAATTTGTGACTTTGTACTGTATAACTTGCATCCTAAAAATATTTAATTGATATTTTATTTTGAAAAAAACTTTATATTGACAACAAATATGCTTGGATTTTTATTATTGTGAGTTTTAGCTGAGATTTGAGAGAAATATGTACTTTAAACTGAGAAACATCAACATATTTCACTGTATAAGATCGGTTTACAGTAGCATCTTAGATAAAACAGCTCCAGCGAGCAGGGAGAGGAAATGAACTTGTGTTGAGTTAAAATATCAAAGTATAATTTTATTGTTGTGGAGTTATTAGTAATATAGTACTAAGTGGAACTAAGTTCTTTAACATTTTCATTTTTCACACTTGAAACTGTGTCTAAACCTTCTATGACTCCTTAAAAATTTCGAAAGAACTCCTTAAATACTCCTTAATTTTTATATTCTTAATTCTGTGTGAACCCTGTGTTAGTATGTCCATTTACTTGATGTTGTTTAACACAGCTTTTGCCATGAGTCAGCCAACCTATTGTGCTCAGAGCAGCATTAAAGTTTAATTCTGCTTATAGTAGTTTTAAGGATGGTAATTGATGTAGTCTATAAAAACAACTCCCAACAAAATTGTGTTTGATTCTGTCTGACTTTGGAATTGTATCATCCTAACAATTATTAAATAAGTAACTGAGCACTGTAACCTTGTTTTGTCTAATGGATTCTTTATTAACAAATGAGCCATCTTTGCATTTGAAAGTTGAACTAGATAAGAGATTAATTGAAGTAGAAAATTTTATCTTTCAAGTTTGTATGTACTGTTTTTTTCCAAAGTTCACTATAAGTATTATTTCGCTTAAAACACAAACCTGCTTGCTAAATGTACAGTACAAAGTCCAAAATCCGGACCTCTGCCATTCGATTATTTGTATTTTTTGTCAAAAAAATCTTAATCTAACCCCCTGCTCGAATTTTGCGTTTGCAATAGCAAAATAGCAGATATTTAAATAGGAATAATTTTTTAAAAAGGGGGAAAAAAACCTTTTTAATACAATGTCACAAGTTTTTCTAATTTTTCTGTGTGGTATTTACTCTGAACATGTCCGTTATTTTGCGTTGTTTCATCAATTAGGTCCAGGTTTAACTCCCTGTTCTTTAAAAATTGTCGGAAAGATGGGAAAAGTGGGGTGAAAAAACGCAGATAGCAAAACGTCTGGGTTTTGGACAATTCCGGACTTGGTACTGTATTGTGTAAAATTGTAGATCTGACTGGCCTATTTTGTTACTGCATATCAGATTGATATATTGAATTTTTAGGTGCAAGTGGGTGAAGTGATGCCATTTATTGAAGATATCCTAAACAGCATCAATACAATAATATGTGATCTTCAGCCGCAACAGGTAAGTTTAATGTTACTGATGAACTTCTTTACATCATACATATAAATAAGTAAAAGATTTATAAAAATTTCAGTTACATGAAAGAAAAAATTCTGAATTCCAGAAAAAATAGCATAGCTTGCTTTTGTGCAGTTTTGGATTTTATGCCATAAAATTCTCACTGACCAAGAAATCAAAATTATTTTCTGTGGGACTTTAGAAGTTTCACCACAAGTTAAAAAATAACTAGCTCTACTTGTGTATTTCTATTTTTTTTTTTTTCAATTAACAATCTAAAAATTGTTTTAATTTTAGGTTCATACATTTTACGAAGCTGTTGGCTGCATGATTTTTGCACAGCCAGATCAATCTGTTCGCGATCATTTGATTGACAAGTACATGTTACTGCCCAATGAAGTGTGGGACTCCATAATTCAGCAAGCAACAAAGGTAACTAGAAATAAATATGTCTTGTGTCATTGATGCTACAACCGTCTAATGTGATTGCTAGTTTTTGCCAAAATAGAGAGCGTCAAAGAGAGCAATGTTCCATTATTTCCTGATTTTAAAATCTTAAAGAATTGGGAAATTCCAGTATTTATTGATTTGAAATGGACTTGTAAGTTGAGAATAACTTAATTTTGTACTCAGCAGACATTTCTGAACTGCTTAAAAGTAACTTGTTTGTACATATTAAGATTGAATCATGTTTTGATGTGAATACTGCAATCCTGCAAGTTAAGAGCCTTTTGATTTTCTATTTACATTTTAATTAAACAGTTTGTTTATTAAACTTTTTCATTTCTGTTTTTTTGTCTGAAAACTTTAAACTGTCGTCACACTAATATTTATTGTGAACTTTTAACATTTTATAATATATTTAACATAGATCTAAATATTTTACTTCTTGTATTAGCCATTTTGGTGGTTCTCTTGATTAGGTATCTTGTCATGAGCTAATTAGTCAGATCTTGATGTATGAGTTATCTCGTTGAAACCACTTAAGGCTACACAGTACCCTTTTTCAAAAAAAATTTCTGCAGACAGTAACATTAAAAATAATTAATGACCTTTTTTCAGCTTTTATATTATTAAACTGAATGCAAGTAAAAAAAAGGTCAATTTGGCACTAGCCATTATTTTAAAATTTAAAAAAAAAAGTGAAATGTTTGAAGTTTTTTTTAAAACTCTTATAAAATATTCTATTTTTAATATTTTTTAGTTATTTTAAGTGATTTATATTTCTTGGATAGTTGGGAACAAAAGCTAGTATGGAATTGACCATCAGTCTTAATGTTGAATTTTAATAATTATTTTTGTGGCTAAACCTAAAAAAAACATGAAAATTCTAAAAATTTTAACTTTGACATTAAAAAAAAATTACTAAAACTCTCAGACCTTAATCCATACTAGCTTTTATAGTACATATATATGAAAGTATCTAAAAAAAATCTCGAGACTATATCTTGAACCGAAAAAAAGCCTTAGGGAATTGAAAACACTTGCATCCACAAAAATAGAAGTGTGAGAAAAAGTAATTTAAAGTTTTTGAAGTCATAAAACAAAAACTAATAATGCTTGTAGAGCTCTAATTTTTTAATATGTTATTAACCAACTTATAAAATGCACTAAAACACTAATTTAACTCAATATGATTGAATATATATTTTTTAATTCAAAATATTATGTTTACCTATGATGAAAAACATTTGTTACGGCAGCGACAAATTATTTATATAAATCCTTACAAAATATTTTCATACCAAATATTTACCAAATTTTGATTATAATATGTTATATATAACAATCGTAACCAAATATTGGTTTTAAAAAAGATATTTTTATCAATATTGGTTAGCTAGTAATGAGACTCAGAAGAGAACGCAAAACATAAACTGACAGATACGATTTTATTAGTGAAAGTTGAAAATAATAGCCATTTTACCAAAGGAATTGATTTTATTCAAAAATATTTTTAATTAATTATAAAAATGTAAAATTACATTAAAAAACGAATTTAACCACGCCCCCTCCTTTATGCTGTCAAATTTTGACACTGACAACACTCAGAAAACTTCAAATATCTTTAAAACTAATTGGATATCAGATCTAGAATTTTGAGGCAAGCTTCTTAACTGTATGGGCCATCAAAAAATGCAAAAAAATTTTTTTCGATATTTTTGTCGTTTTTAGAGTACTGTGTAGCTTTAAAGGGTTAAGGCGAAAAATAAAGATCCTGATCTTATGCATGTGTCGTGTGTCCCACTTAGTTTTATGATCTTAAGGGGTCCGCTAGAAGTTTTAATTTTTTAAGGGTTCTTGGACTGGAAACATTGATCTAAAATTAAAATGTACAAAGGTCCTGAATAATTTTTTAACGGTTATTGATGAGGTAAAAAAATGCCGATTTTATGCACAGATATTAGTGTGTGTATATAAGTTTTACATAAGGGCTCCCACATTTTAAACATACTATTTGCTTAGTCTAGCTATGCTGAATTTGTTTCATTTATTATTTCAACCTTTTAATCATCTAAATAATTAATTTTTTGTACAGACAGTCAATGTTTTGCAAGATGATAATGCTGTGAAACAGCTTGGAAACATTTTGAAAACAAATGTTCGAGCGTGTAATGCATTAGGACATCCATATGTTATACAAGTAAGTAAACCTTTTCTTTTTTTCTGTAAAGGTAAGATTGCAATGTGTTGGCTGAAACGGCTATGAATGTGCGATTAGAGGTGAGCAACCAGAGCAGCAGAATCCCAGTAACTTGTTCAATTTCCAATCCCACAAGTTTCAGTTGCTGCGTGAACATCATAATTTTTTTAGTCTCTAGTCCAAGCTTCTATCTTTGCAATCGTTTAAGATGGAAAGAAAATTTCAATGGATTTGAAATCTGCAGAACATTTTAAGACAGACTGATACCTTAAATGTGATTTTCTTTAAATAAGTAATTTTTCAATTGTAACTAATATTTTTGCAATATGAATTTTGCCGCATTTGACGAAGATATTCATTATGAACACAAAAGGACTATTTATACCGTCTTGAAGAAACTTTACCTATCTTTCACTCAAAACTTGTAGGAATATGTTAGTTTACAACAAAAGGTGGTAGGCAATTTTATTCTTCCGTTTCAGTTTTCATGCACGGCAAATGTCTTTAAAAAATAAAGCTAAAATTAAATATTCAATTTGTAAGCAAAACTTTTAAGATGTTTTATAATGTCCTCAACGTGAAGTGTGCAAGATTTTTGGTGTTGATTAAAAGCAGGACATGTCATTAAAACACACTACCCTACAATAAAGGACTGGATGCCAGCGGATTTGCATAAAATCCAACTACTTGTTTGGAGGTGTTTTTTGTGGTATGTTTTGAAGGATTATTTATAGTAAAGAAAAAAAATTCTGTTTGAATACAGACCCGTTTTTTTTTTTAAACGTTTTGCCAATCATTGAAAGCGAACTTAATATTTACCTAGTTACGAGTTCAATATTTTGGAATTTCATACACATGATGTGAAAGTACAACTAATAAGAATATGTATACAGGAAAACAGTAATATAAACACAGGAACTAGTGAATCTTAAAGTAGGAAAGAGCAATATTAAACAGCGGTGTTTTATGTCTGATTAATATAAACAATCGACTGGAAAATGTAACATAAATCATCCATTTCAAGCTCAAAAGTGCAAACGTTATACCTTTCGAGCCGTCTCAATGGAAACACTACTGTTGCACCATTGAAAAAGGGCTGCTTCATTTACCTTGAAGCTGTCCCATTTAATTTATGTATACATGATACTACAAACGCTAAGAAATAGTAAAGTTTCAGCTATCACGTTGGAATTGTACCTTAAAATGATCACCATTTTGAAATACATATATGATATAATCAGATTAGCTTTTATTCAGAAACCACAAATTTTACCTCTGAATTTTTGTCAGCATATAAAGTACACATGTTAATATTTAATCTAATTTTCAGTGAGGGTTCATTTTTGCAAGAGCCCTTTTAGGTCAGCTATTTAAATAATGTTTTCAATTTGCATGTAAAAATAATTCCTTTAAAATGTAAACTTACCATTGTTCCTGTATTTTATATACACTCCTAAAATATTGGATAAAAAGTATTCAAATTATTCAGATTCGTGGGTTTGACCTGCATGTCTACGATTAAAATTTGAAAAAAAATTCATAACTGGGGTAACACGCACCAGGTGTCGTGGAATGAGCCAAATATCTATATTATAGGTCTAATTACTTCTTACATAAACTTCACACTTTATTAGTTTCAATAAGTAAAGGGTCAACTTTTAAGAAAAACGGTTCAATTTCCAAATGTTTATAGGTGTATCCCTCTCACTTAGAGCATGGCTCAGTTTCTGAAATCTCTACTATTATAAAAGGAGGTGTTTGTCTGTCTCTCACCACAAAATTCTGACGATTCTATGGCACTTACAGGAATGAGATTTGGCACACAGGTAGTCTGAATCTTTTGCAATTTTTGGGTCAGGGCGAATTTTAAAATTTAATCTCTATTTTTAAATGAATTTATTAGTTTTACTCTCTACCTGGTTCTTCAAACGCGTTTCGTCCAGACGAAAGAAGAATTACCCCAATCTCGACTTTTCTACCCACGTGACCTTGAAATCAGCCTTGGAACCATGGCAAGTTTTTTTTCATCGCCCCGTAGAACGCTCAGAAAATTATTTTTTCGTTTGCGTGGCAGAGGAACCCTTTGCTTAAAAAAAGAAACAGATTCCATTTCCGCTTCCATTTTCATTTTCAATTTGAGCAAGTAATAATAAACATATTGACTGGGGTTGTTAAGTTTTTTTTTCGTAAAATCGGAATTGCTAAAGAGATTAAAAATTTCAACGGATTTGAAATCTGCGGAAAATTTTAAACCAGGATTAATACCTTACACCACGGGCTAGCCACACAGTGGCTAGTAGTTCATGAAATTGAATAATAGTTCATCTTGCAAATTGTTTGTAGTATTGCATTATTCATGAGATATTTTTAAAATGGCAATTTTTAGAACCTCTTGATTTATGTTAATATTTGAAGCACTTGATTTGTACATCATTGCAAACCTTTAATTACTCATTAGTAGAAGACATTTCTTATTTAAAATCTTTCGTTATTCAGCATATTTCGCTTTTAAACTGTTGGGTGTGATATAAAATTTATTTATTTTTCGAGAAATTTGCGTAACCTGAAGTCATATTGTACTGTAACTTCATGTAACCAATCTTTATTTGCATATGCTGTAGTGTAATCATCTAACCCAATCTCTTTAAACTGGTGAAATATAATGGTTTCCTTTCACAGCTTGGGCGAATCTATCTGGATATGTTAAATGTCTATAAAGTGATGAGTGAGAACATTATCGCATACATAGCAGAGGACAATGAAACTGTGATGAAGCATCCCAAAATTCGTGGTATGAGGACCGTGAAAAAAGAAACTCTGAAGTTGATATCAGGTTGGGTCAGTCGATCCACAGACCCTCAAATGGTATGTATAGTTAAATGATGTCCCTCCTAAAATTTTGTTAAGTTGCTTCAATTTCACATATGAAACAATCTTGACAAGTTCATCCAAACCGAACTTTGGGGAGAGTTTGTTATTGTTTTATACCATATCAATTAGTTCGTTCTATAACTTTCAGAGTTCAATAAACCAAATTTAATCTTTTGGTTCAGTTATCTTATCTGATCACGAAATCTCCCCCTAGTTCCAAGATTTACTTTATCAATAAATCAGCTATTTGCTTGTTAAAATGTCTAAAGTTTTTAATATTTGTGAGTGCTGAGATTTATTCATGTTGATATTTGTGTGCTGTCAGCTTACAAGTGAAACACTGAGTCAAAATTTTCCAGCCACAATTGTTTCGCCTTTTTTATTCAGAATATGTTGATTTTTAGGCTGGTGTTCACTCATTGTTTGCTTTTCATAAAAGTTAGATTTGTTCTTGAGAAACACTGGTTTACACGCAAGCTCGACTCCTATTAAAAATATTTTCTTTTTCAAATCACATTAACTGAAATATGTTCTTGCACTTATCTCTTTTCAATGTAGTCCACTCGCTGACTACAAATGATCATCTGAACTCTCCATGAAATACATAGGGTGCAATATCACTGCAATCAATCTTCGTTGTATGTTTTTGCGAGACAATTTTTAGGCTTTTCGGATGTGCATTATTATTTGTTTTAGGAACCATCTGAGACCTTCAGATCATAGTTGGGGAAATTGCTCTAGATGATTCAGATCTTGGCATTAACCAGCTTGATCCAAATGTATGTGATCTTTTGTTTTCTTGTGGCAAGACAAGGGAAAACCTCTCCAGTCTTCACTTCCTGTGAATCCCCCACCTTCAAAAATTGCGAAGAAGATTTGATTTTGGTTAAAGGGTAGATCACATTTTTTTTAGATACCAAATGCTAGGCAGACACGTCATCTGTGACGTCGAAAAACGGAACTCAACGAGATTGCGACTTGGGAATGTTAAAGTTCAAATTTGATCAAAACCAGTCTCAGAACTGAAACACAATGCTTAAAACACTAAAATGACCAAGACTTTTCCTGAAAATCTTCTAACCGAAAACGTACCATGTGAATTTAAAGTACCGAGCAATTACTTGAAAGACACATTTCAGGAATTGGGAAATTGCAAATTGAATTTCTGTCTTTTCGAGCATTGTTTGTAAAGTACCAAGAAAAGATGACTCGTCGACAAAATCGAGACCCTGATCGTTGCAATTATGTATTTTACGTTAAAAATTGTCAAAGGTCTGTCCAAAAGCCATTGCTAATAAATGCATACAGCAATGAAATGCAATAATTATAGTTTGTACGACATTGATGTATTTTAAGACGTGAAATATCACAAATCTTTTGGACTAAGCTGTTAAGCCCCCTTGAGTGAGCATATGTTCTGCAAGACCGTCACTTTTAGTGTCCGAGCAAATGGATCAGCCAGAAATATTTAGATTAAGAAGTCTTCCCAATGAAAGGGGTTTAATTCTTACCTCTCCAAGAAAGCATGGCAGAGTTAAAGCAATGTCAAGACCATATTGTCTGTGCTTTTGATTGTGTGGGTGTTGTCCACAATTCATAAGAAATACTACCTCAATGGTCTACTCTGGCTTAGAGATGCAGTATGAAGAAAATGGCCAAAGCCATGGGTGATTAGAAAATTCATCACATCTCTCTTGTTCAGCATGTCTCAATCATGGTTTCTGGACAAACATCAAATCACTAAGGTGGCTCAGCCCACTTACAGCACAGATTTAATGCTCTGCAACTTATAACTTTTCTGAAGCTAGTCACCACAGAAAGGATAGATTTCAGACTGTAGAGACCTCGTCTATTACAAGTGAACACAACAAGAGAGGTGATGACGATTCCGATGGACTCCATACTGTTTTGAAAAGTGGAAGATTCTCTTGGTGAACTGTTAATAAGCCCCAAGGTGACTGCTTAAAAGGAAACTAGGTGCAATGTATCTTGTTTCATATGACATATCTTAGGCTAAAGTCACCACTGAAAGGAAAGATTTCAGACCATAGAGGTCGTCTGTTCAGTGGAACACAACAAGGGAGGTGATGATTCCGATGGACTCGGCAGTGTTTTGAAAAGTGGTAGAAACTCTTGGTGTACTGTTAACAAGCCACAAGGTGCCTACTGTACCATATGGTACTTGCCGACCCTTTTCCCTAACACGTGGACGCTGGAATGTTTCGGAATGCGAAAACAACTTTAGTCTTTGCACGTGCGGCTCCTCGACGGCCCATTTGATCCATTCACAGCTGGAGTTTCCGTCTGTTCCCCAATCTCGTATCTGGGATCAAGTTTTTGCGGTGGGGGACTCAAGTCGGCATGACAGACGGTTTTCGCAGCTGTGTGGGGGTGTTTCTGTTCGGGAGAGAACATAAACATCTCTAGAGGGCTCGGAATTCACCCCCCTCTCGTTGTCAGCGGCGGTTCTGCGAAGCGAACGTGGATTTTGAGAGGATTCGGACTCGAGATTCAACGAGAGACAGACGTCTCTGTTTTGCCAATTTTGTTACTTTGGCTTCAGGCAGGTTTCGGTTGTCGATAGCTGTGCCCATAATTATCTTGTAAATATTTATGTAAATAAATAGTTTAATTTTAAACCAGCTGTCCGTCAAATTCTTACATGACGGTACACTACTTAAAAGGACAAACATACCTTGTATATGGTTATGTAATGCTGTAATTGTTTTGCTACACATAATACATAGCTTTATTTTGACCAAAATTGGATGTATATAATTTTTGCTTCTTATTTGGCACTAGGTGTTAGACAACTTCATACCACCTCTGCTTGATGCAGTATTACTCGATTACCAGAGGTGCTCTGTTCCTTCAGCTCGAGAACCTGAAGTTCTATCTACCATGGCCACCATTGTTAATCGCCTTGAGGTAAGATATATTTATTAATCTCTGCCATATACAAAATCCTGTGTGGTGTTTCTTTTGCTATTGGTCACTCCTATCACTGAATGAAGAAATCAGAATCTGTTCTTAAGACGTTAATTGTAGGAATGCAATGTTCACATTTAATCTGCCCCCTGACTTTTTAAAAATAAATTTGTCCAAAACCATGCGAGTCGAATGTCGACTTTACAGAGCCTAACTGTATCTATTATAACAGGGTTCCCACACGTCAGGAAAAACCTGGAATTGTCAGGAAATTTATTTTGATCCCAAAAGTCAGGAAATTACAGATTTTTTTCTAAAACCTGGAAAATTACCTCAATGATCTGGAAAATGATTGCTCGTGGCTTCTGAGACACTTTGGAGAATAGTAGCCAATAAAATTTGTTCATGGTATTGTATCACTTTATTTTATGAATTAAATTTTTCTATCGATTTTAAAAGGAAATGCAAATATTTAACAGGTAAAAAATTTTGTTTCTTCCACTAGCTTAGATTGAAGATTTTCATGGTTAATGATACATTAAAACACAAATTGATACAAGTTAAATATGTTGGATTATTTAAAGTTAGTTATTTTAAAGCAAAATTACTTGTGCTCAGTGTATCAATTTTTGCAGTGTATTATTCTTAAATAGGTTTTTATTATTGGCCATTGAATGCTAAATTATTTCTTGGTTTTTCACCTTAAAAATATCGTAAATTGCTTTGACCTGGAATTTTGAAAAAAATTTCTGTAAAAGTCAAAGAATTTTATTTCTGTAATAGAGTGGGAGCCCTGTTATAATCAATTTACATTATGTGTAATATTTATTAATTCTATAAGCATCTCAAGATTTCCAAGTAGTGGAATACACTATTTTTACCTCACAACACACTAAACTGCTAAATAATTGCATCTATTGGTTGACAGACTGGATTCTTTCAACCTTTAGACAAATTCAATCGGAAGAGAATCCTTTGCAAATATTCTATTGTTCAAGAAGACCAACACTGGCTAGAAGTCATGCTGGGAAGACTAGGCTGCAGGGTGGAATGGAATTATGCATGTGAACGCTTCAGAGGGTTAAAAATTGTGTCGAGTTCTGCTTGAGTAATTGTTTTAGGAAGTCACTTTATTGTTTAAGAGTAACTCAGTGGGTTTCCTCACTGTGCTAGCAACTAGGGATGCGACACTGATGTCAATGTTTTCAAAACATCGATGTTTTTTTTTAAAAAACATCGATGTTTTTGTAACATCGATGTTTATACTCGTCGATGTTTTATTTTTAAATAAAAAAAGTACCGCTATAAAAATTTTAAAAATAACCAAGTAGTATAATTTTCATAATCAGCAAATTGAACATACTTTTAGACCAAAGTGACCAAGGGTGAAGGTTCTGAAAAGTAGGGATGCGACATCGATGTCGATGTTTTCAAAACATTGATGTTTTATAAAAAACATCGATGTATTGGAGCCGATGTCGCATCACTAGTTGCTAAACCAGTTTTAAGAAACGGGGAAAAAAGTTTAAATACACTGAAGTTTAAAAGCATCGGTAGTTTGAGAGAGATGCATTATCAACATCGATGTTTTAATTTTAAACATCGATGTTTCGCTCTCGATGTCGCATCACAAGGTGCTATACCAGTTTTAAGAAATGAGGAAAAGAGTTTAAGTACACTGAATTTTAAAAACATCTATGGTTTTGAGGCGTTGTATTATCAATATCGATGTTTTAATTTTGAACATCGATTTTTTTTCTGTCGATGTCGCATCACTAGGTGCTATACCAGTGTTAAGAAATGGGGAAAAAAAGTTTAAATGCACTGAATTTTAAAAACATCGATGTTTTTGGGACGATGTATTATCAACATCGATGTTTTAATTTTGAACATCGATGTCGCATCCCTACTAGCAACCTACGAGTTAGGCAGGTCAGGTTTGATTTGTGTAACATCCTGTGTGTATTTCTCTCCTCTCTGTAAACTTTCGTGGCTCAGTGGGTATGCCACTGCGCTATTACAATATGAAGTTGTTTTTAAATTGATACCAAATGCTAACGCATATCCCTCACACTATCTCTTTCAGGCCCACATCACTCCAGAAATACCTAAAATTTTTGATGCTGTGTTTGAATGTACTCTAGATATGATCAACAAGGTATTTATTTTTAATTTGTAATTTAATAACTTTTTAGGTTTCTATATCTGATTTTCTTTGTGCCTCTTATCAGTTCAGATTGGAACAGTCGATTACTTTATTGCATGTATGTAGCGTATAAAACAAAGCTCATGCTCTTGCATACCTACCAACTCTTCCGGAAACCTCTACTTTTCTATCCCAATCTTTCCTGATGAAAAATATTTCTTCAGGGTTTTTCTTTTAAATGTGAGAAACTTTCAAGTGGTGCCAAATTCGTCATTTAGTATCATGTCTTGGGAATTCATGAAGAGTGGTGTTGCATTTTGCAATATTTTCCTACAGAGAAATGCTTGATTTTACAGTCTTTACTGAAGTCAAATAGTTCTGTATTTTTCTTTTTGGGGGAAAATTTTCTGATGATCCCAATTTTGAAGTATTGGTAGTCAACTATGAAAAGGAAAAATCATAATCAGTGCATGCTACATTATAAAACCTTTGGCACCAGTTTCTTAGAAAAACGCAAATGTACCTCTAAAAACACAGATGAAAATGTTTTAATTTTGCTTGCATTTGGAACCATTTTGTGCAATATCACAAATTGGTTTTGCCAGTTATATAGTCGAGAGAGGGAGTTGTGTTTTTTGTTTTGAACTGCTGTCTTAAAACCCAGTGTGACCAGGATAAGCCGTTTTAAATAAAAATTATTCAGTTATTTAATTTAGTTTTTCCAAATGAGTTCAACATTTGCTTGCAACTCATTTCGCCTAAAAAATTATACTGAAAATCATTCTCCCTTCGAAAACACCAAATTCGTTGATTTGGATCATAATTACCAGACAATTGGGTATTTCCCTTATGAGCCATTGACCAACAGGTGGCAATCACAAGCCCATTCATCAGCACTGGTTATATTTTAAACATTATTTATGATTATTTTGAATTGTTCTTGTGATATGTGAAGGTGCTTAAACTATATTTACTCAAGTTACTAAAATTGTGGCAACTTGATTCTTTATTGAGGTGTTCTAACTATACATTTAGTATTGTAGTCTTCATGTAAAAAAATTGACACCTTGTCACAATGAAAATATTTTCTGCTGTAATAGCCATTGTCTAAATTCTTTCTAGACTATCATGCTACAACTGCTGTACTGGCTGTAGTCTGAAGATTAATCGTAAATTAATGCACAAATCAAAAACATCTAGAAACTACACTGAATTGCATGTCTCATGTCTAACAATTGTTGGGCAAGAAAATGAAGTAATTAAGCTCCAATTTAAATTTAAAAATCTGATTTCAATCAAATAATGTCTGATTATTATTTTTTCAACAGGTTTTTTTCATACCCAATGTTGACAGTGTTAATAATTTTGATTGTTGTGTTGATAATTTCGACTGTTCCAAATTCGTTTTTATGTTGTAAAAATTTTTATATTTGTTCTGTTGGTAGATGTGCTTTTATATTCTGGCCTATAATTCTATGCTTTTTATACATTTCAGGACTTCGAAGAATTCCCTGAACATCGAACAAATTTCTTTCTCTTACTACATGCAGCAGTGACGCATTGTTTTCCAGGTATTATATGCTTACTAATTCATTTCCAATCCATGAACTTTTTTTATGTTGGTTTGTTAGCTAAACATGATTTTATTTTCCAGCTCTGTTAAACATACCCCCAGCTCAGTTCAAGCTAGTTTTGGATTCGATTGTCTGGGCCTTCAAGCATACAATGCGAAATGTTGCTGATACTGGTAAGAAAATTTTTCCTCATGGTTTTGTTGAGCATTAGCATCTATGTGCATACAGATTTCATAATCTGTTCTAGAGTAACTCTAACTGACAGCTCTTGATTTTCTGGATGTCTTCCGAAAAAGCACTTTTTCCCCAGACTTGTGTTCGAAAAAAAATATCTTCCTTGCTTTACTTTACAATATGGGAAATTTTCGAATGACACCAAATTCAGTATTTGACATTGTGTTGGGTCAATCTAAGAAGGAGTAATATTGCAAACCTATTCTGAAGTCATCTGTAGAAACATCTAGTTTTCTGGAAGGAAAAATATCTGATAATTTCTTTGGGAAGAAAATTTTAAAGTCACTGCAATTTCGTTTGTTGAGGTTTTTGTTTGAAACCATTCAAAACATCAGAAACAATGGCTGTCAAATTATTGCAAAACCTTCTTAGGCACTAATTTTCAAACTGCAGAGAACAGAGTTAGATTTTCTGTTTTGAATTGCTTTCTTCAAGCTCAATTTAGACTTCTTAATTATTTTTTTTATTTAATAATTATTTTGAACCATTTTTTATTTTTTTTATTTCTGGCAGTTGCAGATTAATTTTTATGTCACAATGAATCTTTGCAGCTTTTTTTTTAGAGGTTGGCGAGTGTGTAACAATCATTCTTAATGGTTATTGATTATACTTCTGTGTGATGCGATTTTAAAATATTTTTATTGTTGTCTAGGTCTTCAGATTTTGTATCAATTGTTACAAAATATTGGAAATGAAGAAGGGGCAGCCCAAAGTTTTTACCAAACATTTTATACAGATATTCTACAGCATTTGTTTTCTGTTGTAACGGATACCTCTCATACTGCTGGTGAGTAAAATATTTATTTCATCTTTTAATCCGTAATACAAGCCTTTATATGCAAGGTTATATAAAAAATATATACTTCTCTTAAAATAGTTTTGTTAGAATCCCCTTGTATCTAGCTACTGCATCACTAAATAGTGATTTTTTTCAGTAAAGTTATATAAAAAATGTTTTTTTCATATAGATTGCCATCCTTAAAAATTTAAATGACTGGGAATATAAAGTTTTTACCAATAATGGTGTCATGAATTTAGAGAGAATACAATGATCTTGCACAACAGCAAAACATTTGTGCTCAGTTGTCATGACAATTGCTGATATTTAAACCAAAAGTAGTTTTTAATAAAGCGATTTGTAGGCATTTTTCACAAAATTAAAGTTATGGATGTTTTTAATGTAAGTTATGCTCAAAAGAGTGCTGGAAATATTTTCATTGATCACATTAGACCTTTCAAAATATATATCTAAATTCCATACTAGCCTAAAAGTTAAGACACTAACCATAACAGTTATTTGATCATTGGCTGCTATGGATAAATTAAAAGTGTGTTGAAATCCTTAGAATTGATTATAATGTATTAATAAAAGAGTAAAGTAGTTCTAATATTAATGTAGTCTGCCTCTTTGCTAGCCTGGTAATAGAGTGGTTAGTACTATAGTCTTTGTGATTCAACAGGCTCTGTATTCGAATCTTTGTGCTGATTTGTACTGGTTTGGAATCCACTTTAAGCCATGGACATCACGCACCAATTTAGCTATCTTTTGTTCTATTTCTGGCCAAATACGAAATGTGAGTTGTAATTCCAAGTTTCTAATGTATATGTATATTTTGTGATCTTTAAATTGTATCTCTTTCAGGATTAACGATGCAGGCTAACATATTGGCCTATATGTTTAGCATAGTTGAGAGTGGAAAAATTACTCTACCGTTGAATCCTGTGGATCAGGCTTCTGGTCAACCAAATATCATCTATGTTCAGTAAATATATTCTATCAGTTTTCTAATGTAATTATTCATGCATGATGCTTGTTCCCAAGATTCTTAAATTTTCACCTATTTAGTTCTATGCTCTCTGTTTCAAAGCTGGTAACTTCTTTTTCAAACTGATATTTGAATAAAATATGTAAATTTTATAACACCTAAAAATGTTTAATTTAGTTTACAAACTGTTAAATCCTGAAAATGGTTTTTAGTGCGTGTTAAAGTATTAAAATGACTCGAAACCTGGACAATTGCGAACAATTTATACTTGGAAACTGCTTGACACGAGGAGAGATTAACGGTAAATTTAGTTGGAAAATTTTCTAAATTGAGTTTGACAAAACAAAATAATGTCCTTATCCAAGGTTCCCATGTGTCTTTAACCTTTTGACTGCAGCAAAAGATAGAACAAATGCGATTCTTTCTTGGCACGATTCTTGTAACTTTCTAGGTACATCTGCTGTAACGGCCATAGTCTAAATTCGTTCTTGGTGCGATCCTGGTACAAAACAGAGTGTAAAAAAAAAATCAATTATTCTGATTTTTTTTAAATTTAATTTCTATAGGCTGTATACACTGTTTTTATAATAATTATACATGAATTTGTTAAATAGAAAAATTGAGTTTTTAAAATGGTAAATCAATTTTTATTTTACTGAAAATCATAGTTTGTGTTACATGGTAATACATTTAAAAAATGAATTTTCAAAATAAAAGCAAAAGTATAACATTTGTTTAACTTTAAAACACAAGTTGACGTGCTACATAGTTCTTCTTGAGTTATTACATCATCATGTTAACAAATTCATCAGTTAGTGTAAGTGACATATCTAAATTATAGTCTGATTAAAAAATCATAAATATAGTTGAAAAATCACTAGTTATAAGCCATTGGCCACAGTCAATTAAAGGGGTAACAAGTAGTTTTGGGCCAGGGGATGACTAAATAAAAAAATTTAGGTGCCAGGACCCTTGCAACACATATACTAATATTTTTTTGAATGCTGAGTATATCGCAGCACTCATAACACACACGCACAGTAAATAATATGGTATTTATAGTGCAACTGAAGCAATTTAAAAATTTTAAAAAAAAAAAAATTCCTATGAAAAATAAACATTTTTCAAATAAAGAGAAAAATTTAGGCACCAGGCCAAATTTTTTAGTTGCCATGGAAACCTGGTGCCCAGGATTTAGAAGTAGGCCTTCCTTCCAGTCATGGACAATATAACTAGCTAGACTTTTTTTTTAAGTTTTACATTAATTTAAATATTTTATTATTAACATAAAAAATTATGTATGAACATTGTCAAAACTTTCAAATAGATGTCAACTTGGTTTTTACTTTACTGTTTGACCTGACGAATCCCTGTCTCACCACTCAAATTACTTAGTCCATAGACACCTCAGTTTATTTGCAAGTGCTGATCAGCATTTCAATCAGTACTGGGTTTAGCCATTAGTGTTGAAATCAGCATGAGTGCTAAAATTTTAAAACATTTGAAGAGTTCTGTGATTTTCCTAGGGTGTATTTACTTAGTTATAAAACTGTAATATTGGTTGTGATTTAAATCACTAATTTAAAAAAATAGTAATTTGATTAAAATCATGATTTTAATTGTTGATTTAAATCAAGTGATTTAAATCAACCCTGTTAAGAAAGCCTGATTTTTCATCTGAGTTTTTAAAGGCCTTAATGTTTTCTGCATTTTAATCTCACCTGCCTTCAAAAATCAAGTTTAAGTGTCCTCAAAAATAAATAGCCTAATTTTAATAAGAAGTTCAAAATTGACGTTTTTAAAATAAGGTTCACGAAGCCTAAATATACCACCCGTGAAAGTTTCATAAATTTGTGATCTATGTGAAGTACAGCCTTAAATAACTGAATTAATCTATAATCGGCTCCAATTTTTCTTTATTTGAAGGAGTGCTGTATCTCTAAGAAAATTATTGAAAAGTTACTAGACATTTTTAAAAATCTGACGAAAAATACAATGGGGTAAAAGCACCCCACTGTCGAAATGACACCAACAGACATTCTAGTGTTAAACTAACCTTTTTCTTTGAACTTCAGATGGCACTAATAGAAAATTTATATGAATTGATATTGATTCATGATTTTTTTTTTGTGCAGTCCTCAGATTAAAATTACTGTACAAGGCTTCTTCAACCTGGATCAAGATATTCCTGCATTTAAAGAGCATTTGCGAGACTTCTTGGTGCAAATTCGGGTAAGTGTTACCTCTTTCCTTTTTGAATTTGAATTGTCTTGTTTAAAATCGATGAAAATTTACAATAATTATATTTTAAACTAGTAGTTATATATATTGCATATTATTCTTATGAAGCACTTACGAAATGGTGGTGTACAAATGTTGCATCTGTCAAATGTACTTTTGATTTTAGTCACAAATTCACTGAAATTTTGGAGCTATTGCATTTTGCACTTCATTTTCCAAGAACTTCTATTGAATTTAAAGGCTTTTTTTAAAGAACAACCTGGATGAAATAAATTTTTAGATTTAAAAATTGGGGAGATAGGAATTTAAAATGCTCTATGCATGTATGTATCAACATTTAGAAAATTGAGTGTTCCATTGTGTTTAACAATTTTTATAATAAGGTATAGAAGAATACATTTCTTCATTGATGCCACACATGAAAATAACCATTTCGTGTGTTACCTTGGATGATCACGTTGTAGGAGCCAGTGTGCTTTAAAAGGTATTTTCTGACATGGATAAAAAAAAAAGAAGGATAACAGGGTTATTTGTCACAGTGTGAAACGAACAGTATTGTCAACTTTATCTTTAAAATTTGTTAACATGAATGTTTCATAAAAATAATTCAAAATGCAACTGAGCTTTTTTTTTTATTAACAAATTGTTGAGTTGTGAAATTGATTATTTATAAAGGTGGTTTTTTAATTAAATCATCTACTGTGAGTATAATAATCTCTTGTGCGGTCTGCACAACTGTATATGGACATGGGGGTATATGTGGATCCTAGTTTTATACCATGGCAACAGCATTATCAATAATGTATAAAAAAATTTATCACATGGCCTTTAATAAAAACTATCAAATTTTTTCAATTATATAAAATGGTGCGAGTATATATTGTGAATTATATAATTAATTGGGGTATATCTATCTCTCTCTCTCTCTCTCTCTCTCTCTCTCTATATATATATATATATATATATACACACACATCCAGTTGCCTTCACTCAGGTCATGATTGCAGTCATAATAGAAATTACAAGTCGTGACAAGTGAAGGCAACTGGAAGGAATGATCCGTTGAGACTAAATGTAATGTTGATTCCACAGAGGCAGAAAATTTCATAACAGTATTTTATTCAATAACTAGCTGAATAACCTGGCGTTGCTCGGGTTTCAAATAAGCGCGCAACAGCTGAAATATGACTGCAACATTTCCCTGTGTTAACTCATACCCAAACCCTGTAGAACGTATTTCCTTATCCATGGCCATTTATTACAGGAAAACAAACTTAAGATTTTTAAATTGGGGCTTCAAGGGGCACTTTTAGAACTACGTGTGTGCCAATTTTCATGGCTACAGATTGGTCTGAAGACAGGAAAGAAATAGCCTATATTTTTCGCAGCGTTCTAAAGTATAAGTGTGCCAAATTTGGTGTGGATTGGTCAAACAGTGTAGATTTGTATAGAGAATATACACACCTACGTCCTTTTTTATATACTATATAGATGAACAAGTAACATAATTGCGGGTGTTGGTTTTGGGGGGAGTTTGGAACGACTATGTGAGCTCTTTTTCTCGAGAGAGGAAAAAAGATTATTGGACCTATAGTTCTATCAATAAAGTTCACTGCTAGAAGTCGGTTTAACGAAGAAGTAATATGATCTTACATTGGCGATTTGAAAGAAAAAGGGTCAGTGGGAAGTCGAGGTTAATGGGGGGAGATGATATTTGTTCAAAGGTGTAAAGGGTTAGTAAGGTATATTTACCACATGCACAGGGGGACAGACATATTTTTAGGAAGAGTATGGATAATTGTAACCCAATAAGCAGTATCTTAAGCAACAGTGGGTCCAAGCTAAAGGTGAAAATTAAGAAATTTTGTAGATGGCCAGTGGTCACTTACGAGCGTTTACATGTTTTGTAGAATACTCGCACAAAATAATATTTAAGTTCATAATAAATAAGTTAATATACGTATTTTTATACCCCTGGTCACGTGTACACATGTAAGTACTAATCTTCAGCCTTCTTTCTCTAGATTACTTTGCGTTTTCCCAATCCTAGCGCTTGCGTTTTTTCCTTTAATTTCCAAATTCTATTTTCCATGTTTATATTCCAGTGCTGTTTTTCTTAAAAAAATTTTTTTTACGGTTCTCAGAAAAATAAACGTGAAATTGGATGTTTTCCCATATAGACTAATGTTTTTAAGAAAGTGTGGCTACTGTGACAAGATTTTTCAGTCCCCACTTTCAAACATTCATACGCCACGTGGCGACCGTTAATTTTCACCTTTAGTCCAAGCACGTAACTAGTTTGTCTGTAAAGCTAACTTAAAGAAGGTTGACTAACCAAACAAACTTAAATAAAGTTTTTATTAAACTTTAAACTAAAGTATATTTAAAAAAAATAAAGAACGTCATTCTTCCTAATAGACTGGGATAACATGCAAAAAGTACGTATATTTCCGTGTATAAGCCAAGGGTGCGTTTTAACATATATTCTTTTTTTGTGACGTTCAAACATAACACCACTTGCCAACGATGATAGTTTTAACCTGCTAATGATTTTCCCCAGTGTCCAGACGGTCCAGTTCCTGATATCCGACCTCTGATGGGGTGATTTTGATAGGTGATGATATGCGGGACATAAGGATTCAAAAGGGGGAGGGGATCGATTTAACTTGGCAGTAAAGATGAGCAATGCCGAGCATACTGAGCTTTAAGCCCCAGGTTTCACTGCGAGCTTGTTTAATTCATCCCCTTTCCACGCTATTGCAAAGGTGACCGCTAATGATCTTCCCCAATGTCCAGACGTCTGACTGGGTGATTGACAGATGATCAGTTCAACAATGGTCAAGGGGAGCAGCTGGGGCTTGGGATTTTTTTTTTATCAATGCCACTTTTCTTCGCTGTGCGGAACATAAGTTTCAAAAGGGGGAGCGGACTCATTATGAGCCTTGAAAGAATCTCAGCTGCGGTAACCCTATCTGATTCCAGTACAGTTTTTCCATTCATTTGCTATCTTGTAACTGTGCTGGTCTTACTTTTTTTGTGCCATTTTATTTTTTGTTGAAAGATGAGCCGGAAGAGAAATTCTTATACGGCAAATTTACCTATTATTCAAACTTCGCAAATTTTACGAATTATTCGGAAACTTGAATTCAGACATGGAATTTGAAGGATTTAAATGACTTATTTTTCTCTATTTGCTTAAAGACTGCATTCAAAGCATAAGTTAAAAGATTTAAAAAATTAAAACAGCTCTTGGATTCGGATCCGAGTAGTAGGGCACAAAGTAAAAAAGTAGGGTTGCTTTGTCAACACCCGTTGGAGTTGCTTTAAAAATCGGTAATCGCTCATAAATAATTCGAAAATTTTACCAAGTTACTGCCACCGGACGTCGATCTGAATCCTACAACTGTGTCAAAAAATCATCCCTCTCCAATTGTTATTTTTATGTGCTAATTAATTAAGGTATTCAATAATTATTTTGTGTCATATTTGGCAATATTTAGCGATTTATCGCTTGCGCCCAGCTAACGGAAAAGTACCTTTATTTTTTGCGAAATTAACGGATCCATATATAAGCCTCTTCACCCGCTTTAGAAAAAGTTCCAAAAATTTTTGGCTTATACACTGAAATATACAGTAAGCATCAACTAACGGACAGAGTACTTTTCGGCAGCAGATCTACTTGTCTGAATATATGTAGGTTAAATCATTAGAATAATCATATATCTTCCAACTTCCAATCAGAAAAATACCTCTTGAATTGAAGTAGAAGTGAATGATTGTGAGAAAAAGTTGAAGTGTATGTTTGACTTTATCGACATCACGACCAATCAGAGAGTGCATGTGTACCTTTAAGATACCTACACGAAACTACAGTCATGATGCTAAAATTTATAGCTTAAAATGTACATAGTTGCTGAGATATAAAATAGGTAGGGGGTGACGAGAAATCAGCACTTTGCCGCAAAATGGCACCAGCTTCAATATATTGTGAGTTTTGCATGAAATAATCTTCAGGTTTATTTCTGCAATCAATAAATGCTGAACCAGGAGGTTTTAAATCTCTTTTTTTGCAGGAGGTTGCTGGTGAAGATGACAGCGATTTGTTCCTGGAAGAGAGAGAAGCTGCCCTTCGAACTGCAGAAGAAGAAAAGAGGAAAATCCAGATGTCTGTGCCCGGCATCCTCAATCCACACGAACTCCCCGAAGACATGCAGGACTGATGTGGCCGCTGGGGCACGCGTAGCACCTCCTTTAAAAGGGCGGCCTCCGCGAACTCAGAGCATTATTCTTTTGCCATGTTATCATCTTTTCATCAAATGTTTGAATTAAGTTATAATTGAGGAAAAAACTTTCTTTTGTGTGTGAAATTTTTAGAACAGTATGTGTGTAACTGCATATTTGAGGGAAGAATGCAAACATCATGCCCATATTTTGTAGATAATCAACTTCTCAATTTTTAAGTTTTTGCAGCAACTGGTGCTTGAAAGTGTATAATGCTATGTTGTGTGTGTATAGCCCCAGTGGGGGGCTCTCTGAAAATTGGGTTGTCTGTGGCTGTAAATAAAACATCACTTCATGGTTTGCAAATGAATTCAATGGCTGCTGAAAAGATGTCTCGTCTCAAATTATTGGTCTGGCCTTACGGCGTCTCTGTTTCTTCCTTCCCCCTGATCCATAGGAACATTTTAGCTCTCTCCAAACAGCACTTGTTTAATTGCACTCGTCTAATCTTAAGAAGCTTACTCTCCTTTTTATATTGCCTTTAATTTCCTTCTCCCATTTCCTCATGCTTTTGGTATTTAAAGACCGTGCTCGTTTCATCGGCACGAGCGTGGACTGCGAGAAGCTTTTTCTGTACTGTAAATGATTTGGGACGCGTTGCCCTTTTTATAGATTCGATCTCTTCCCAAGATGTTAGCCTGCTATTTTAAAACAGTGATATTGGACGTCAGCAGACGTGTTTATATACTTCAAAGAGATACTGTGAGCACCATACTTTTTACTTGTCACATTACTGAATACTGTGCGTGTACGGAATATTTTATTGGAATGAGAGTTATCACACACTATATCACTTTCAACTAAAAACATGACATTCATCAATGAGTAAGTAGATCATGAGGTATGATTGGTACATCAGGGTGTCAGTAAATTATTTCTGTGTTATTACTTAATTTGAATTCATGAATCCCCTTTCCATTGTTGATTGACATCCATTTTCCTCTTAATGTTCTTTGTACTTTGATTTGTTTGTACTTTGTTTCCATGCACATGCTTGCCAACTCCCGCGTTCTTCGATTCCAATTGCCAAATTACGCAAAACTGAAAAAGTACCGGGATTTTGTTTCGGCACATAATTAGTTATCTTTTTTAAATGTCTTTTTTTTAACTCGATTGACTATCAGTAAATTGAAGTTAGACTAATTTAACCTCATGCCTCATGCGTGGTTAATATTTTTGAAGTTTCCAACGTCGCGAAGTGTTTTTTGTTTCATAACTTAGAGGAAAATTAACATTTACTTAAGTGTAAAAGAATAAATTGCTTCTCGTCGTGTTTCCACAAATTCATGCATGGGTAATGTTGGCAAACATGTGCTTTGACTAAATCATTCACGACATCCAATTATGATGTGTTATAAAATGTCAATCAAGTGTTTTACAATTATGCTTTCAAAGCTGCCGACGTAATCGTGTGGACACCCTGTATTTTTGTATCAGTGTTTAAATTTAAAAAATTGGTTTGAGTGGTAGAGTAAATGCAGTTCATAAGTTATGTACCCAACACAGCTAATACTAGTTGCTGCTAATTTACCCCTGTGGGGTATATTTATGAAGATACACTCTCCTTTAAAAGGAAAACTTGCTTCTTTCATTCTCATTTTACTCTTTCTTTGTTTCATGTTTATTCTTCATCTCCCGATCACCGTACTTGCTTTATTTTGATTTCGAACCTTTTGTTCCCCAAACACTTATTTTCTTTGCCTCTCCTAGTCATTTCTGAGAATTAACCTAGAGATAAGTTAACAATGAAAAGACTTGTTTTTCCCTCCACCGTTGGCAGATCTCAATAGCTTCTTTTTTTTAATAGGTAACTGACCTTTTTGATTATCTTTCTCTGCTCTCAAGCTGATTTTTAAACAACAGAAAAATTGCTAAATGCAATGACTGGATCACTAAATTTTGTCAAAAAAAATGTCATGTGTTGAGTTTTATTAATTTTTTTGTAAGCAATAATGAGAACTGAATAAAAACTTTTATTTGACAGTCCATTTCTGTTGGCTTTGTTTTTTTCTTAATAAAAAGTCAAATTCGATCATTGGAATTGTCTACAGTATGTTTATCCAATGTGCATTATGAACCCCACAACTTCCAATAGCATGGTTGGACCATTTAAAATTAATATCTACATGAATTTAAGTTTTTTTTTTTTAATCAAAACTGGTAGAAACTAAAAACTTAATGCTTTTCGTTTGTTTCAGAAATATTGATAGTTAATTTGTGTATACATTAAAACATTTCGATTTTTTTTAAAATTCATTGCCTGACAAGGAATTTTAAAAATGAATATAGAAATTGTAGGATTGAAGCAATAAAGTTATGCAATGATTCTACAAATTAAAAATAAGACATTCAGTCACAAAAATTGCATTTGTATTAATTACTTGTAATTCGTCTTGGGATTTCAAAGCAAGCAACAACAAAGTATAGAAAACTGAAATGTGAAGTTGTTTTGTAAAATTAAATAATTCAGTGGTAACATGTTCTTGTTCTTTTGCTGGGGAAATCCAAATAATCATCTGATGCTCTGATTCAGACTTAGTCAACTCAGAATTTCTGAAAATTATATATATAAATTCTAAGTCTACATATATAAAAATTAAAAGCAACTCACAAAAAAAAATTTATGCACAAAAGAAAATATACAAGAATTAATTAACCATTTAAAAATATATTTTTTAAATAACGTTTTTACTTAAGTTGTCCATTTTTGTTTAGTCAGCGCTACAGGCTGTTCAATAAAAGCTTAGGATCATATAGAAACACAAATATGTTCCGAGTCTCGAGCAAAACACCGATAAACCAGTTTTCATCCCTAACCAAAACACCGATATTTAAATGCAGTTTTAGGTTTTGCTGCTTACGTAATCAGTATTGGGCACTGATATCGTTTCGCGCTCAATCATGCTCCCCGATCACAGATATTCTTGACACTGCTCCAACAATAATTTTTATTGGGTACTGCAGTAACGAGTAGAACTGTGTTACCAAAATATATGATTGGCAGCAGTTCTATTTGCCTAACATCCCCAGTTCAGGATAAGTTGCTTGAAAATTTCCCTGTACATAACTGATAAATCCTTTACCTTTATGAAAACTAATTTCATCATTCTTCTGTGTGTCGTTGCATCTGCTACGTTGCTTTTTCTTAAACATATTACTCGTTGAAAGAAATTGCTCTGATAATGCTTTAATGTTTAGATATTTTTGTACATACTATATTAGCCACGGCGTTGACTGTGACCATTGCTCGCAAACTCCAGGTGATTTCTATGAATTCCCATTTGGTTTGCTTGAATTCGAAGCCTATTGGATTACAGCATCATGGCGTTGCCCGTGGTGTTGGTTTGTTTCGCAAGCCAACACCACGGGCAACCCGTAATGGCCTCGTCACTGTCTAATTTGGCTAAATTCGAATTGCGAAGAGATCCGATCACCCGTGACGTCACGATCTCTTGCGAAAATATAAATTTTTTATTGAAAAATTATTTATTTAAAGAAAATCAATTGTAAGGCATCTATATAATTACCGCAGATAAAATTTTCCGCAGATTTCAAATGCGTTGAAATTTTCAACGATCCCGATTTTACAAAAAAGAACTAAACTGTCAGTCAAAATGTTCGCCGTGGAATCGTTTGAGCGGAGACTACGCTTTCCCATTTAATTACGAAGAGACGGAAGTTGAAAAAACTTGGCAGTGTTCCAAATGCTGACGTCAGAGAGGAAAATCGCAAAATTCTGTCCTTTCTTCAACTATCGGAACGGAACGAAGCTACAAAGGGGGAAAAAAACTAACATTCATATAAAAATTTTCTAGATTGAATTTTAAAATTCGGGCATGATAGAAAAATTGCAAAAAGTTATTACCTGTGTGCTGAATCCCATTGTTGTAAGTGCCATAGATTCGTCAGGACAGTCGACATACACAAACACTTCATTTTATAATATTAGAGATTACTTTTAGTTGTCTGAAATCCACCAGATGGCGCTGTGATCTGAACTCTTAGCGATTGGCTTCCTGATTCGAATCCGGATCAGTGCATGGATATTTGTAAGCGTATGGTATAGAGCGGTCAGGCTGCTGGTGCACCTTAAATCTGTCGTGGCCGAAAGCCCTCACGTTGGGTTAGTGTGGTAAGTTTGGAGAGTGGGATGCCAGCTCAGGTGTTGCCTCGTCCTCTGACCGTGGTTCAAAATTACGTGATGTCCTCGAAACATTCCCTTAGGGATTGATCCCGGACCATCGCCAATAGCACGTTGTGTTACTCTACTTCGATGTTAATTAAAAATTACCCTACCTAGCGATTGACAATTAGCAATTCATATAATAGTAATTATTGCCAATTGTTTGTAATAGTTATCCATCTCTGATTTTCATGAAGAAATTATTTCTTTTTTGTTTCTGGGTAGGTATTTTAATATAAACGTCGTACTCTCTCTAGAGCAACACAACAGGCTATTGACGACGGTCCGGGATCAATCCCAAAGTTTTGTTTCTGGGGAAGGTAGGTATTTTAACTAACGTCGTAGTGGAGCAACACAACGTTTGTTTATGTGGAATCTATTTCTAATGCACGAGAGACATCACAACGCTTCAACCAATCCCGCATTCGTGTTTACATTTTGCATTCGATTTGCGAATACTTTAACACGAAAAATGGATGTGTATATTTTAATATACAAATATTGACATGATAGGCCTAGTTTAAAATATTAATACTATAGTGTCCATTGGTATGCTGGCAATCACCCTGGACTATCAATCACATGCTGTGGCCCTCGGCCTTTTCAATCGGCCATGGCCAGATTTCGAAGTGGCCATCTTAAAAGTATCAAATTTCAGAACGGGGAGAGAATTTGCCCTCCTTGTTCCTGTTCCCTACCTGCCAGTCCTGATCACCTTCTTCTCTGTCTTGGCGCTTCGTATAAGCAGCTGTTGGTTGATCAGGACTTTTTGCAAGTATATGGGGATCTGGCACGACGGGGCCTTCTGGACCTGGTGTAGGCTTTCCTACACCAGGGGGATGTGCAACAACATACTATAGTGTTTTCCGCATTCCATTTTCTATTAAAGGACTGATTCCTGACCTTCGTCAATAGCCCGTTGTGTTGCTCTAGTACGACGTTAACTAAAAATTACCATTACCTTTCCATATTGCCCGTACTGCAATTCCATATTTAGCTTCCTTATCTTCCTCTAGATGGCACTCATCAACTTTTGCTCAGACTTTCAGCGCCATGAACTTTTAAAACTGCCCTCATTTTCGAAATCCCCATTACCTATAGTGCCGAAATTTAAGTCAGCCATAAGAATCACGGAAGCGGTCAATTTGACTGTCGTAATTAAAGAGGGAACAACTAACTCTTCATCCTGACACACATATTTATTTAGTCTATATACAAGCTTGGGAACAAGATGCATCGTTATATAACAGACATGGAACAACTGCTCGATATTGTTTCAATTCGTGTTCCCCATGGTTAGAGTTCTTACAGTCACTATTAAGCAGTTAATACACAACATCTCCTCCCCCTTATTTCAACCGGTATAGTGGTTAAGGTGTTAGTCTAGTCTAGATCAGAAGGTTCCTGGTTCGAATCCGGGTCCGGGCATGGATCTTTGTAAACGTGTGGTGTAGAGGCGGCTGGTGCACCTTAAATCTGTCGTGGCCGAAAGTTCTCACGTTGGGTGGGTGTGGAAGTTTGGAGAGTGGGGTGCCTGCTCAGGTGTTGCTTCGTCATCTGACCGTGGTTCAAAATTACGAGGTGTTGTCCTCGAATCTTTCCCTTAAGGAACTGATCCCGGACCGTCGTCAATAGCCCGTTGTGTTGCTCTCTCTGGGGTGGTCTTCGGACTCTTCCAGAGCGTCTAATCACATGGTTTGGAGTGTCGTGCACTGGTGATGTACTAGACTGGCCTGAAGGTGTACTGGTTTCAGTCGATGACGGTTTTGAGCGCACTGGTGATGACATGAGGAGTATCAACTGACACTGCTGACGAAAATGGAACTTCAGCTTTTTTATTTGAACACTGATGATAGGCAGGACTATCTCTGTGCTGGACTTTTGAGGCATTCTCCGTAAAATGTCCAATAGGAAATCTACGAAATACATTTTGTAAGGAATAACTCTCTTTCACTTAATCCCCCACTGAACGAATTTGATCATCATGCCTTCTCAACGAGTATGCATTGAACATCAATTGTATAGTAGAGAGCACCGTCTTGATTTACAACTTGTCCAAACTTCCACTTTGTAGTAGCCGAGTACTGTCTGCAGGGAGTAAAGGTAAAGGAGGGAGAAACAGTCAAGGATCTTGGGGTGATAATTCACAGGGATTTTAAAATGGGTCACCAATGTTCAGCTGCGGGTAAAAAGGCTAATAGGTTATTGGGGTATATTAAAAAGACTAACTTCAAGGGATAAGAATATAATCTTGCCGTTATATAAGGGTTTAGTAAGACCACATCTAGAATATGCTGTACAATTCTGGGCTCCATATATGAGAAAGGATATAGAATTAATTGAAAGGGTTCAGCACAGAGCTACAAAAATAATAAAGGGGATAGCAAATCTAGACTATAATGAACGTTTAAGTAAGCTAAACATGTATACACTGGAAATAAGAAGGAGGGGGGATTTGATTCAGCTTTTCAAGTTGGTAAAACAAGGGGACACGGCGTAAATTTCAATAGGGATAACAGAACAAGGGGCCATGGGTATGAATTGAATAAGACACATTTTAATCAGGATTTAAGGAAAAACTACTACTTTAATAGGGTAATAGACAAATGGAACGCGTAGCCAGAAAATATAGTTAATTCAAAGGGAGTGTACGAATTTAAGATACAATTGGATAGGCAGTGAGAATTGGAAAATTCATAAACAAAGGACCAGCCTTGTAAGGCTTGAGCCTGTAGCTGGTCGTCAATTTTTGTATTTGTATATTTGCATTTGAATTAGCTGCTCGATAATTTCTCGTCAATAGAATCACCAATATTGAATTTTGTATTTTTAAATTCAAATACACTCTTTCTTACCTTTTCCTGGATTCTTGATTTTAAGTCAGGTTAAAGTAAATCAAGCCTTGTTCTATCACGTTTTAAGAATAGCATGGCTGGACTGTGCATAGTGACATTTGGAGCTTGCCTGAATTGCAATAAGAATACACTTAGCTTCTGTTCTATTCCATCGCAATTTTGCATTGCTCTCAGTGATTGCTTCAATGTATAAATATAACATTCTTCTTGACTATTGCTCGACGGCGTGAAAGGTGAGCTTGTTTTGTGTTTTCTGCCATTATTCTGCATAAATCTCTGGAATTCATAAGATGAAAACTGTGGTCCGTTGTCACTTACTAGTACAACTGGCAACCAAAATTTCGCAAAGTAGTCTCTGAGACACTGGATGGTTTGTTTGTTGTGGTTTTATTCATCGGATAAACTTCCAACCATTTGGAATGCGCATCCAAACATACAGAGTGTCCTAAAAGTTCCCGTACTGACGATTCGTGAATTTATCATATTAAAATAACAAACTTTAAGGTAAGGTAAGGTAATTTTAATTAACGTCGTACTAGAGCAACACAACGGGCTATTGACGACGGTCCGGGATCATTCCCTTAAGGGAAAGATACGTGGACAACACCTCGTAATTTTGAACCACGGTCAGATGACGAAGCAACACCTGAGCTGGCACCCCACTCTCCAAACTTCCACGCCAACCCAACGTGAGGACTTTCGGCCACGGCAGATTTAAGGTGCACCAGCCGCCTCTACACCATACGCTTACAAACATCCATGCCCGGATTCGAACCAGGAACCTTCCGATCTAGAGGCTAACACCTTAACCACTATACCGGTTGGTCGGCAACAAACTTTAAAACAATTATTTTTATGCTAATGGTAAAAAGCACTTTTAACCTAACGTAGGAAAAAATTTGAACTTAGGTTTATAATAAATGTTCAAAATTTCCTCCTTTTTTTTGGAGGCAAAGCTGAAGTTGTTTTCGCATATTTTTAGAAACACGTTTCCAGATGTTGGGAGTGACTTTCTTGTATCCTTTGAGAAATGGCAATTTTCAGATCACCTATTATTTGTTGATTATCTTCATTAAACTTGTTCTTAAAATATATACACACAGAAAAAAGTCACGGATGCTCAGATCAGGGGTACGAGGTGACCAAAGGTTTCTTGAAATGAGTAGATCGTAATACCATATGCAATAATAAAGCCGCTTCTCATTGTCCAGTGGCTTTAGCTCCTGTATCAGTTTTGCACGAAAATACAAAGCTCTTAAAGCCTTATGTATCGATCCCTGTGATGAGCCCATTTGTTGCGCCTCACGGATTGATGAGTGGATTGCAATATCCTCCGTTGAGTTTCTTGCACGAAGTCTGGTGTAACGACTTTCAGTCTTCTACTCCTGTGTTTTGTGTTTCATCGAACCTGTCTCACGAAATCGCAGAACGAGTTGATCTAGCGCATCATTACTCGGTATTGTATCATTTGGATATTTATAACGCCAAAATTCATTACATCTTTCATATGATTTAGATTCAAAATAAACCTCGAGCAGCCCAATTCTCTGAATGCGTGATAAACTCATCTTGCAATGAAGAACAAAATGACGCGGAACTTGAGCGCGAAGAAAACGAAGCGATAAATACTAAAGACTCGATAAAGCAGACGATAAAATTCAATAATTCAAAAAACATACGGGCAATAATTTTTTAAAGGTCGAGTACGGGAACTTTTAGAACAGTCTGTATATTCAAATACAGGACAAGCAAAATCCACATGTACACGCTCCCAAGGTGTACTCGGGTATTCTCAATGATGGACTTATAACTTTCGCTGGGTCAGCTTTATGTCTGGCACAGTCAACACAATTTCTTGCAGCTTCTTCGATATACTTATCGATGTTTTTCCAGTAAACGAACGACCTGACAATCGTCTTCATCTTAACAATACCCAGATGCCCTTGGCGTAACTCTTCCAAGACATTTTTCTGGTGTCTCTTCGGAACACAAACTCTCCCCGTACATAATACATCCATCTTCTATGGTATATTGGGCTTATATCCCTTCTAAATTTTGGTCTTTCCTCAAGGCTTCCAAAAGTGGACCCAATTACTTGCAGCAATCCCTTTGAAGTGATAGGTAGGGTTTCAATTTGCGACATCTGGAACATTGTAATGTCGTCTTTAACTTCTAATTCTTCTGAAAATCTGGGAAATCGAGAGAGAAAATCTACGTTGCCGGGGTCTTTAGTATTTCGATAAACTATATCAAACTGAAAAGACTGCAAGATTAATGCGTAATGTAAAAGTCTGGTTGCTGTTAGTATTGGGAGCCCTCGCTTTGATCCAAATATTGCTACTAAAGGTTTATGATCGGTTTTCAAGGTGAATTTTCTGCCTTTAAAATATAAATAAAACGTCTTTATTGTCCATACTATTGCTAGAGCTTCATTGTCACTTTGAGAGTATTTCTGTTCTGTTTCCTTTAAAATCTTTGATGCAAAAGCTATTGGTCTTTCTGTTTCATCTGGCAGTAGGTGAGGTAACACACAACCTACACCAACTGGTTATGCATCTGTAGCCAGCAATAGATATAATTTTGTTTATAATGAACTAATACTCGAGGTGAACCGATTTCTTTTTTATTTGCTCAAAAGCATCCTGATAACCCTTAGATCAGTTAAATTTTTTTCCCTTTTTAGTTAAGATATTTAGAGGATTTTTGCTATAGTTGCGAAATTTGGACAGGATTTCCCTCCGCCTCCCCCCATAGAAATTTACTAATCCCAAAAATATCTTTACCTCTTGTACATCCTTAGGTACCGGGGCTTTAACAAAAGCAGAAATTTTTTCATCAGTTTTGTTTAATCCATCAGAATCGATTTTATTTTCCAAAAATTAGTCTCATTTTGAAAAAACTGACTTTTACTTAAATTTAATTTTAGGCCATGTTCTTTGCACTTTTTGAAAAAAAATTCCAAAGCTTGGGAACAAGATACATCGTTAAATTACAGACATGGAATAACTTTTCGATGTGGTTTCAGTTCGTGTTCCCCACGGTTAGACTTTGTTCCGTACCAACCGCAAGCGCTGTTGCAGCAGCGCCACCTTTTGGAAAAAGTGTGAATTGAGTCAGTGTTTGAGTAAGATCCCTTGTGGAGTGACGTGTCATGCGGGGAATGTAGCCGCATTAACAGATGAGCAATGGTCATTTACTGAGTATCTTAATAAAGTGTGTTGTTATACAGTCCACGAGTAATTTCATTCTGAGTGCTATCCTGAGCTAAAACATCTGGTCCTTACCACGCCGGAGTTAACTGGATAAAAAAGTGCGAGCTTGTGTCTGTGAAGTAAGTGAAAAATTTGAACTTGTATGAGAAGGCTATTTGTATTGAGTATCAAAACTAAGAAAAATGTTTAATAACTGTAGAAAGGAATATCTTAGGCAGGTTGCCGCTGAGTTGGGTGAAGACGTAAATAAGAAAATGACCGTCATTCAGCTAATTGAGCTCATCAAAAGTAATAAATACTATGCATCAGACATTCAAATGGTCACGGAATTGATAAATTCAACTGTCGAAGATCGCAAAAATAATGAACAGAAACAAATTGAGTCGGAACAGAAGCAAATGGAACTCGAAAAGCTTAGGCTAGAAAGAGCCAAGGCAGAACTTGAACTTGCAAAAATCCGAGCCGAAACAAAACTAAACAGTAAATCTGAGAATGAAGTGGAAATTTGTGAATCTTTAGATTCTTTGATGAAGAGTGTTCACGTTGACAATAAAAGTTCCGAGTAGGCCAGAAGGCTGGAGTTACTTTTTTGCTTCCTTAGAAAGAGCATTTGTTTCGAAAGCTGTTCCTGAGAAATATAAATCAGAAATTTTGTTAAATTTACTTGGGGAGAGAGCTTCCAATGTTATCACTTACATTGGGGATGATGAGCTGACTGATTATGCAAAAGTCAAATCTATTGTGTTGCGTGAATTTGAGCCAACTCCTCAATCGTGTCTTGAACAATTTCGAAAAACAACTCGTCAGCCTAATGAGACTTATACGCAATTTGCTTCTCGTTTGATTACGAGTTGGGAGTACTATTTAAAATTGAGGAAAGTGTCGGACTTTAAAAAATTAAATGAGCTAATAGTGTCAGACAAATTGTTTCATACATTAGACAGAGAAACCGCGTCCCATATCAGTGTTAGGCAATCAGATACCTGGTTTGATCCGATAAAATTATCAAAAGAAATTGACCTGTTTTTTGTGTCCCGGGGAAAACCACTAGCGATGGATAATAATCAAAGCGTTAAAACATCGTATTCGAGAAATATGCCTAAAATATTTATTTCTGATTGTAAAAGTTCAAAATGCATTCTGTGTCCCGAAAATCATCCTTTGTTTAAATGTAATAATTATATGGTTTTGCCTGTTTCTGAAAGAGTGGAAGTCATTAAGAAAAATAATTGCTGTTTTAATTGTCTGGGCAAGCATCTGGTCAATAATTGTAAATCCCATTTTTCTTGTTATCTGTGTAAGCGAGAGGGGCAGAAGAGACGGCATCACTATTCGTTGCATTACCCTAGAAACCATGAGTATGTGCGTACTTCGAGTGAACCCAGCGCGGGTGACCGTGACCTGCGTTCGAACCCAAGTGGGGGAGGGGGTCATACAGCTGTTAGTGAATCATCCCTTTCTCCTTTTGCGCAGACGTTTGAGAGCAGTCAAAACAACAATTCCGTTCTCTCAACGCGAGTGATAAACCAGTCGAAAACCGTTTTGCTGAGTACTGTGAATTGTATGTTGAGGGACGATCGAGGAAAATTATACGAGTCACGAGCTATTTTAGATCAAGGGGCCATGAATAATTACATGACGACAGACTGCGAATAGTCTCGGTTTAAAAAGAGAGAAAACTGATATGACAGTTTGCGGGATAGGTGATACAATCACAAAAATTAAATCTGTGGTTAATGCAACAATCTCAAACCTTGAGGGTAACTTTGAGAAAAAGCTAGATTTTTTGGTTGTATCCAGAATTACAGATTTCATGCCGTCAAAAATGCTTAAGGTTAATGTGCCAGAATTAAAATATGTAAAACTAGCGGATGAAAACTTTAATGTGCCAGGTCGCGTAGATTTGCTTTTGAGCGCTGAAATCTTTTATGAGTTGTTACGGCCAGGTCAGATTTATCCTGCTAATAGTAATTTGATTCTTCAAAATACAGTTTAAATACTGTTGTAGAGCCAAATTTAATAGAAGTTAAAGACAATAGATTGTCCAACTGGAAAAAATTAGCCAAAATAATTCAAATTTTTTGGAGGAAATGGCAAGTACAGTATCTAAATAATCTGCAACAGAGGTCCAAGTGGATGATTGAGAAAGATAATGTGAAAGTCAATGAGCTAGTGCTTCTCAAGGAGGAAAATCTACCGCCTCAAAAATGGGCATTAGGTAGAATAATTGAGCTCTATTTCGGTGATGACAAACGGGTCAGAGTTGTTAAGGTAAAAACTCAGTCTGGAGTCTTCAAAAGGCCCATTGCAAAAATCTGTATTTTACCTGTTAATGTGTAATCTTATACTAGTATTTTTTCTTATGTGTAGTTCAATGTTTTTCATACTTGTTCTATTTTTATTTTTATATTTTGAGATGATTGTATAATTAAATGGTTGAATGTAACCATTGCAACGTGGGGCGGAATGTTCCGTACCAACCGCAAGCGCTGTTGCAGCAGCGCCACCTTTTGGAAAAAGTGTGAATTGAGTCAGTGTTTGAGTAAGATCCCTGGAGGAGTGACGTGTCATGCGGGGAATGTAGCCGCATTAACAGATGAGCAATGGTCATTTACTGAGTATCTTAATAAAGTGTGTTGTTATACAGTCCACGAGTAATTTCATTCTGAGTGCTATCCTGAGCTAAAACAGACTTCGTACAGTCACAGTTAAACAGTCAATACACTACATTAACACAGGTTGATTTTGAAGGAATCGATCGTATTGTTGGAGGATGTGCGTGTCAGCTTTGGTTTTGAACTCGTCATCTGACCGTGGTTCAACGAGTTCAAAAAGTGGTACCAACTATATCGACTAGAAATCACGTGACAAATCTGAAAATTTGTAATGGTCCTCTTTATCGCCTCGTCCATATCATCCATTTTGGATATTTTTCAGCTGCGCTGAATGTTCAGAATTGGGATTAAAGCTAAGTTTTGCTCTCTCTCTCTCTCTCTCTCTCTCTTTGCCTATTTCAATACAAAGCTTGTGTTGTATTTTTAAAATTTTTTATTGAACACTCTCTAAGTTGTATGTAAAATAATAAATACGTACAAATAGCAGGACAATACGTATTCAATAATTTGTTCATGCACTGCTTAGAATTTCCACCAAAACGACGAATTAAAATTTTTTTTTAAAATACAGTTACATTAATAGCTGGGTAATTAAAATAATAAACACAATAGGGGAGGGAAAGCTGTGTGTGCGTGTAATTAAAATAATAAACACGATAGGGGGGCTATATGTTATTAAAATTTTATATGTGTTGAGTAACGTCACGCGAGAAGAAAAGGCAAACAACCGAAGAAGCAAAAAATGCCCTTATGGCGAACCGAAACTTTTGGACCCTTTTCGTGGGGTGATATAGCTTGGACATTCAACGGGTTTTGGCAGGCGGTATGTGTTTGCCACAACCAAAACTTTAAATCGCTACGGTTATCAGTTGTAAACGTCTAGGACCAAATTAAACTAGTATTAAATTTCTCCTCTGGTATTCGTCTTCTTTGCGTCCAGTATTTCTTATTCTTGCCTCTCTATACCGCTGGGAAAAGAGAGGTAAGTACCCAATACAATTTCCAAATCTATTCGCATTCCAATTCACATAGATTCATACATTCTCCTTTATGTTCGAAACTATAAAGAACAATTAAGTGTGTGCGAAACATATTTTATATTTTGATGATGACGAGATATCTCGTCCATCCAGATCTGGTCCGTTTCGCTGATGACGAGTTATCTTGTCGAGACAACCACCAGGGAGGGTTAAATCACGGGATCAAGAAGGAGAAAAAGGTGATCGTAATTTCGCTTCACGTACAACAAAAGCGCAGTTGCCAATCTACATAGACTAATCGAACATAATAATTTATTTTTGTAACATCGAGAAGATTTCGAGGTGAAGGTGAGGGGGTGCGCGGTAGGTAGTTGATTAAAGTCGCACTGGAGCAACCCAACATGCTATTGGTGACGGTTCGAGATAAATCCTAATGGGTTGTTTATGGGATCTTGGTGCAGAAATGCATATTTGGCTCCGGAAATCATAAAATATAAAGTAATAGATATACACACACAATGAAAGTTTTATAGACCAAGATGAGCTAAATACACCCAAGGAGAAATGCACGAAGTAGGAATTGAACCTACACCACCTACAATTCGAAGGTTGATAGCGCAGTGGACATACTGTTTGAGCCATAAGGGCTCTCAGTGCAGAAGGAAAAGATCAAATGACAACGTCTCATAATTTTGAACCACGGTCAGATGACGAGAACAATACCTGAGCCGGCACCCCACTCTCCAAACTTCCACACCATGCCAACGTGAGGACATTGCATATAACCCCGACAGATTAAACCATAGACATATACCATACACATACACGCGCGTTAGAATTATACAATGCTTTCGGTTAAATATTTCGAAATCTTTAGAGTTCAGCACAGTCTATGTAGGAAGCAAAATAACGCCGCACCGGAGCAACACAGCAGCTTGTTGGCGACGGTTCGGATTCCAATCATAAAGGGAAAGATCCACGTACAACACCTCGTAAATTTGAACCACGGTCAGAAGACGAGGTCAACACCGGAGCTGGCACCTTTCTCTACAATCTTCTACACCACGCCAAGGTGAAGACATTTGAGGCCGTGGGAGATTTAACATGCACCAGCCCCCGACGCTCTTTGGCTGCACCGGGGAGCCCTGGCTCTTCTCTGAATACGCTACTGTTACACATCGACTACACCTCAAGTGCTATTTTTATCCCTCAATCCTCTGCATTAAAAGAAACGCTCCGAGACTCCGAAATGTTTATGCGATTCCGGACACGATTCGGTGAAGGAAGAGAAAAGGAATCCCATTGGGGGGGGGGGCATGAAACGTCACGAAAAAAAGAGGGGGGGGGTGCCGACGGACGTGATGATGTTGCTGAGTGGAGGGAGGATGTCGCGATTTCTTTGAAATTTTCAAGAAATACTGTCCTGGGATTTGGAGGGTGCCTTTCAATCTGCTATTTACAACAAGGCTGCTTCAGTCATAGCTCTTGGGGTAGTGGCATACATTAAAAAAAAATAGTTACCAAAGGGGGAGGAGGGGGGGCTCTCAACGTGGTTGTCACGACGAAAAATCTGGTCATAAGCTAAGCTCACAATAAATTGATGAACGGTAGGTAGATATTTAAACATAGTAGCATTGGAGCAACACACAACGGGCTAGTGGTGGCGGTTCGGGTATTTAAAGGTATTTCTTTATTTAACGTCGCACTGGAGCAACAGAACGGGCTACTGACGACGACAGATCAATCCTCAAGGGTAAAATACTGGGACAACACCACGTTATTCTGAACTACGTTCAGATGACGAGACCACGCCCCACTCCCTAAACTTCCACACCACGCCAACGAGAGGACATTTGAGGACACAAAAGATTTAACGTGTACCAACCCACTTTGTACACGATGGTCTGGTTGGATTCGAACTCAAAACCCTCCGTTTGCTAATCCATTACTCTTCTAACCAGGCTGCAGCGCCCCCGATGACGGTCCGGGTAATTGGTATTTTTTTTAAAATTAACGTCGTACTAGAGCAACACAACGGGCTATTGACGACGGTCCGGGATCAATCTCTTAAGGCAATGTTTCCCAAACGTTTGACATATGTGTACCCTTTCTATAATTTTCGTAACGCTGAAACCCTTCGTCAAAACATGAATATATTTTAATAACAATCAAAATGTATTTGTTTTCTTTTTTTTGTGACATACACAAAATAGAAAGAAAAGATAAATAAAATTATTTATAATAAAATATAAATAAAAGTTATATTACAAATAACGTTTATTTGGATCAATGAGAACGATGAAATTGTTTGTGTTGAGATAACAGATCGTCGTAATTTGGTTCCCTGGTTGTTAATTTTAATTTGATATGTGGTTCCACGTAAAATGTTCCTTTTTTACGACTTAATGTCTGAAAATGCTGAAAAAGCAACTTCACATAAATATGAAGTTGGAAAAGGCAAGATGTATTTTAGAACTTCTGTTAAAACCGGATACTAAAGTTGTATTTGTAACCAGAATGAAGAATCTGTCTGAAGCCAATTCCAACAATTGCTCTTCTTCCGCATGCGACAAATCTTCTGGCATGGAAGTTGTGTTAATGTGAAACGGATATCTTATCCATTCAATGTTTTTGGTTAAATCAGGGAAATAGTTTTTCAAGCCCACTTGCAAACTCTCCAAATGCTGCGTTATGCATTTCAGAGTATCAGCATCAATTTTAGTAGTCGAACGTGTTATAAACTCATGAAGAGAGGGAAACGAGTCTACTTCTCCATTACCAACTCTATTTTGCCATAACTTTAGTTTTGCGATGGCAGCGTTCACTTTATCTTGAACGTTTAACAATGAAATTTCTTTCCCTTGTAACGATAAGTTGAGGCAATTTAAAACAGAGAATATATCTGCTAGTATGCTAGTTTACAAAGCCATTTCCAGTCATGTAAACAATTTCTCAACTAAAATCTATCATTAAGAAAACATTGAAGTTCATGTCTAAGTTCAAACAATCGATTTAGAATTTTTCCTCGATATAACCAACGAACATCGGTATGATAAAGAAGCAGGGTATGACTACTTCCCATTTCTTCGCATATTTGCGAAAAAAGTCGTGCATTCAAAGGACGGTTTTTAATGTAGTTAACGATTTTCACGCTTTTATCCAGAACTTTTTGCAGATCAGCGGGCATCTTATATGTTGCCAAATCCTCTCTGTGTATGCAACAATGTGTGAATATGACATTTGGGGAAACATTTTGAGTACTTGCAACGAGTCTTTTATTAATTACGACCATACTTTTTGCTCCATCTGTGCTTATTCCAACACATGTATTCCAATCAATTTTGTTCTCTTGCATAAATTTATTCATAGCATTAAAGATATCTTCTCCTATTGTGTGATCTAATATAGGCTGGCAAAATAAAAGTCGTCATGAATTTCTTGATTTTTTTCGTATCTAGCAAACGCTATAGAATTTTCAAAATTCACAATATCAGTGGACTCGTCGACTTGCAATGCATAATAACGACTTTGAGAAATATCAGATACACAGTCCACCAAACTCTGGTGCAACGCGTACCCCCACCAAACTCTTCCCGTACCCCTGGGGGTACGCGTACCACACTTTGGGATACACTGCCTTAAGGGAAAAATCCGAGGGCAACACCTCGTAATTTTGAACCACGGTCAGATAACAAGGAAACACCTGAGCTGGCATCTCACTCTCCAAATTTCCTCACCACGCCAACGAGAGGACATTTGAGGCCACAAAAGATTTAACTGATCCAGACCATTTTGTACACGATGGTCTGGTTGGATTCGAACTCGCAACCCTCCGGCTGCTAGTCCGGTACTCTTCCAACTGAACTACCACGGTCCCCAAAACACCTGGGAAATAATGACTTTACTAAAACAGATTTTTTTAATAGTAACAAAAAAGTTTTCTCTCAAGTTTCCTAATGGTGGTTGTCGTGACGACGAATCTCGTCAATTGCAAAACTGATGAACGAGATTTCTCGTCCTTAGGAAAATAATGACCACCAGACCTTGATCTCGCCAAGATAATAAAAATCAGCAATGTCTTGATGGACGAACTATCTCGTCATTAGCAAAATTAATCAGATCTTGCTGGACGAGATATCTCGTCGACACCACTAGGTGGGTTGAAAAGGGATTTCTCTTCAAAAATATATTGTCTTATCTACAAAGTTTTGTCTTCTCGAAAATTTTTTTGCACTCCTAGTGGTATAGTCTGGAAAAGGAATCTTGTCAATAGCAAAACCAACCAGATCTTGCTAAACGAGATATCTCGTTATAAGAAGAAAACTGTCCAGTTCTTGATCCCATCGTTATCAACTATCGGCATTACCTTGATGACGAGATATTTCGTTATTAGCATATTTAGTCTGATATTGATGGACCAGATAGCTTGATGGTTGAAGTCAATTGGAAGGTCAAATCCCATTTGACCATCCCACAAATTGAATCGACTGAAATGCGTTATGGGCTAATGAAATATGAAACAAACATTGAAGATCTCTCAAAGAAATGTAAAATTTAATTAAAAGCAATAAAATATTTTCTGAGTTTTCAGGACAATCTAGCAACCGCAGATTGCTATAGGTTTTTCTTTCATGATTGCCACGATTTTTATTAGAATAGAATCATCTGGAAATACTGTATTGGCTCAATTCAATCTAGAATAGAATTCTTTAGAACAAATACATTGGTCGGTACAATAAAACCCTTTTGAAGGATTTTATTCCTTCTTTCCGAAGAAAAGAATCCTTTGGAATGATTGTGTTCGTGCATTACTTAGAATAGAATCCTTTGAATGATTCTATTATCCTGTCCTTTGAATAGAGTAATTTGGAAGGACTATCAGCTCAATTTGTAGAATAGAATCCTTTGGAAATATTTACTGCTCATTTAGTTAGAATAGAATCCCTTGGAAAGATTAAACTCCTCATTTCCATTAGAATCCTATGTAAAGATTGTATTGGTACTTTATTTAGCATAGAGAGAGAATACTTTACGTGGAAAGATTTATTGCTCATTTCCTAAGAATAGAATCATTTGGAAATATTCCATAAGCTCAATCTAGAAAAGAATTCTTTGAAATATTATATTGCCCCTTTCCTTAGAATAGAATTCTTAGAAATATTCTATCGGTCCTTTCTTTAGAATATAATAATTTGAAAATGTTTGTTGCTCCTTTCTTTAGAATATAATCCTTTGGAAGATATTCTATTGATCCTTTACAAAGAATAAAAACTTTTGTAAAGATTTACTGTTCCTTCACTAAAGCTTCGGTTTCCTAAGAAACGGTAGCCGTGATCTAGCGGCCGTGATGTATCGGTAAGTGACGTCACTAAAACGTTGCTTATACTGACACATGGTGTTGGTTTCCTAGAGAGCGTTGTTTGTGAGCGTAACAAAAATGATCGGAGCCGCCATTTCCACGACTGGCGTCATAGCGGTCTCAAACAGATGGGGAACGTTTTTTCTCTTGTAGCGGCCAGATTTCATTTCCTGCTCCAAACGATTCGAACGGAGAGGAGCGAAATAAATAAACATTTTTGACTGCCATTGATCAATTCGGTTTTGTAAAATCGGGATCGTTAAACACAGAATGAAAATTTCAACGGATTTGAAAGCTGCGGAAAATTTGACACCAAATCGATACCTTAAATGTGATTTTCTTTAAATAAATAAATAATTATTTAAAAAATAATTAAATAATCAAATGGTAAATAATTGAATAATAAAACTGTTTTTGATATCGATCTGGCGTAGAAATTTACGCTGATTTGAAATCTGTTGAAATTTTCACTCTACCTTCAACGATCCCGAAGTTAGAATCTTTAAACTAGAGAATAAAAAAAACACTTTGTTTTGTTTCTCGAATAAAACAAACCACGACAGCCGTCTGTGTTGCCCATTCTCCAACGTATTCTGTCCGTCTAAGTTGACACGTCGGGATTTTTGTTTAGACGGCCGTCTAGTTATGCCCGCGGAATCATGACGTATCACGGCTGTTAGATAACGGCTCCTCTTTCGTAGGAAACCAAAGCTTTAGAATACTTTGCAAACACATTTTAATGGTCAAGTATATCAAAACTAGTTAGAAATCATTCAGGGAAGAATACAAGTTGCGAGAAGGAATTATGCGTGTGATTCTCTCAGGTAGGTAGGTAGTTTAATTAACGTCTCATAGGAGCTACACAACGGGCCATTTGCGACAATACGGGAACAATTCCCGAAGGGAAAGATCCGAGGACAACACCATGTAATTTTGAACCTCAGTCAGATAACGAGGTCACACCTGAGCTGACACCCCACTCTCTGTGATCCGTGAGATGGTTAAAATACACCAGATTTATGGAAATAATTAATATTCCACAAACGCCCTCCACAAGACTTTTTCGAGTACACGCACGAATTCGAAACTTGTACCGTCCCGTCCTATGAAAACCTGATTTCATCAGCCCATGAGAAAAATCCCTTCTTTTTTCCCCCAATTATGTTAGAGGGAAGAACTTTCACGGTTTAATGAACACCTCGTCGAGGGAAGAAAGGGAAAAAAGAGGATTCTTTTCAGGTCTTGATAGGAACTAGCTAATTAAAATGGCTTATTAAAACGAACGTTCTATTTGATTAAAGTGATGATTACTGACGGCCTTTCTTTTTTATTCTTCGTCGAGAGAGAAGCTGTCAAACTTTCGTGCCACTTGAAGTTTTAGAGAGGGTAAATAAATTAAAAAGAATAATGGAATATAGCGTGATTTTTTTAGTATTTTCCTCTTAAAAATTTTTTTTGATGGAAGCCCAACTAAGAATTTGGAAAAAGAAATTCTTTGTGGGAGGTGTTTGCTGATAAATTATATTTCGTTGAAGCAGAGTTTTCTTGTTTCACGGATCATCGCATAAAATATAAATGTCCTCGATAGATTTGGAAGCATTCAAAATTTAATTCCGTTGACTTACATTTTCAAAAAATAATTCCTGTAGTTTCAATAAACTCATAGACCCACACACATAGCATGCAATAGTTTCTTAATAAAGTATACATGTCGGTGATCGTAGTGTATTTACTCACACACCTTATTTAAATCCATTTTTATTGAATATAAGTATCGATACATATATATGCAACATTTACTACTGCCAAATGAAATAAAACTACTGAAAAATATATAAATGTATTTATACTTTTTATCTATGCTCTTCTCCGGCCATCAGTCGACAAGTAGCCCAATAGACTTCTGAAGTTAAAAAATATGGCTTTAATGCACTATCTACGGTATTTGTATTTCAATTGTCAGGAATTTTCGGGCAGTCCTTAAGGTGGTCTACAATCTTTATGCACACGTCTCTGGCCTATAGATCCTCAATTGACGAGCAAAACAATAGACTTTTGAAGTGAAAGAATATGGCTTTAAAGCATGATCAACAGTATTTATGATTCTATTGTGAAGAATTTAAGGGCAGAGTCTTTGAGGTTGTCTCCAGTCTAGATACACCCGTCTCCGGCATATCGGCCATCAATCTACAAGAAGTGCAACAGATTTCTGAAGTTTAAAAATACGGCTTTAATGCACTATCTACGGTATTTGTAATTCTATTGTCAGGAAATTTCAGGCAGTCCTTGAGATGGTCTCCAATCTTCATGCACCCGTCTCTGGCTTTTGGAACCTCAATCAATTAGCAACCCAATAGACTTCTGAAGTGAAAACATATGGCTTTAAAGCACTTGTAGATACAGGCGCAATAACGTCAGCTATCGCAAAATAAGGGGTACTACAGAAAACGTCGGAGGTTATTGCAGACTTCGGACGTGTCAGACATGTTCTTCGGAACGTTAAAATAATGATATCTAATTTTGATGTAAAATAGTGTTATTCTATACTTAAAGTAGTCGTCCTGTCTTAGTTGCTCTGTGTTACAATAAACTTATATGTTAAAAGAATTGATTCTTATTTGTATTAAAGAAGCTACACAACTCGGCAATCCTCACAGCACTATCAACAGTATGTATGATTCTATTGTCAGGAATTTAAGGGCAGTCTTTGAGGTTATCTCCAGTCTAGATACATCCATCTCCGGTATATCGGCAATCAATCTACAAGAAGTGCAATAGATTTCTGAAGTTTAAAAATATGGCTTCAATACACTATCTACCGTATTTGTAATTCTATTGTCAGGAATTTTTGGGCAGTCCTTGAGATGGTCTCCAATCTTCATGCACTCATCTCTGGCCTATGGATCCTCAATCGATGAGCAACCCAATAGACTTCTGAAGAGAAAAAATATGGCTTTAAAGAACTGTCAACAGTATTTATGATTCTATTGTCAGGAATTTTTGGGCAGTCCTTGAGATGGTCTCCAATCTTCATGCACTAATCTCTGGCCTATGGATCCTCAATCGATGAGCAACCCAATAGACTTCTGAAGAGAAAAAATATGGCTTTAAAGAACTGTCAACAGTATTTATAATTCTATTGTCAGGAATTTAAGGCTGAAAGTCTTTGAGGTTGTCTCCATTCCAGATACACCCGTCTTTGGCCTATCGGACATAAATCTACAAGAAGCGCAATAGACTTCTGAAGCTTAAAAATATGGCTTTAAAGTACTATGTACAGTATGTGTAATTCTATTGTCAGGAATTGTTGGGCAGTCCTTGAGGTCGTTTCGTCCAATTTGTAAAGGAGACAGATAGCTGATAGCGCAATTACAAAACAGAGAAAGTGTCTTTGTATGTATTTCCAAAAAAGAAGTCGAAGGCAAGCAATTCCTACAGCTCTAAGCGAGAAACCCGGGATACAGCTATATTTCTCAATAATAATAATTAGGTGTTGGGCAGTCCTTGAGGTCGTTTCGTCCAATTTGCAAAGGAGACAGATAGCTGATAGCGCAATTACAAAACAGAGAAAGTGTCTTTGTATGTATTTCCAAAAAAGAAGTCGAAGGCAAGCAATTCCTACAGCTCTAAGCGAGAAACCCGGGATATAGCTATATTTCTCAATAATAATAATTAGGTGTTGGGCAGTCCTTGAGGTCGTTTCGTCCAATTTGCAAAGGAGACAGATAGCTGATAGCGCAATTACAAAACAGAGAAAGTGTCTTTGTATGCATTTCCAAAAAAGAAGTCGAAGGCAAGCAATTCCTACAGCTCTAAGCGAGAAACCCGGGATACAGCTATATTTCTCAATAATAATAATTAGGTGTTGGGCAGTCCTTGAGGTCGTTTCGTCCAATTTGTAAAGGAGACAGATAGCTGATAGCGCAATTACAAAACAGAGAAAGTGTCTTTGTATGTATTTCCAAAAAATAAGTCGAAGGCAAGCAATTCCTACAGCTCTAAGCGAGAAACCCGGGATATAGCTATATTTCTCAATAATAATAATTAGGTGTTGGGCAGTCCTTGAGGTCGTTTCGTTCAGTTTGCAAAGGAGACAGATAGCTGATAGCGCAATTACAAAACAGAGAAAGTGTCTTTGTATGTATTTCCAAAAAAGAAGTCGAAGGCAAGCAATTCCTACAGCTCTGAGCGAGAAACCCGGGATACAGCTATATTTCTCAATAATAATAATTAGGTGTTGGGCAGTCCTTGAGGTCGTTTCGTCCAATTTGCAAAGGAGACAGATAGCTGATAGCGCAATTACAAAACAGAGAAAGTGTCTTTGTATGTATTTCCAAAAAAGAAGTCGAAGGCAAGCAATTCCTACAGCTCTAAGCGAGAAACCCGGGATATAGCTATATTTCTCAATAATAATAATTAGGTGTTGGGCAGTCCTTGAGGTCGTTTCGTCCAATTTGCAAAGGAGACAGATAGCTGATAGCGCAATTACAAAACAGAGAAAGTGTCTTTGTATGCATTTCCAAAAAAGAAGTCGAAGGCAAGCAATTCCTACAGCTCTAAGCGAGAAACCCGGGATACAGCTATATTTCTCAATAATAATAATTAGGTGTTGGGCAGTCCTTGAGGTCGTTTCGTCCAATTTGTAAAGGAGACAGATAGCTGATAGCGCAATTACAAAACAGAGAAAGTGTCTTTGTATGTATTTCCAAAAAATAAGTCGAAGGCAAGCAATTCCTACAGCTCTAAGCGAGAAACCCGGGATATAGCTATATTTCTCAATAATAATAATTAGGTGTTGGGCAGTCCTTGAGGTCGTTTCGTCCAATTTGCAAAGGAGACAGATAGCTGATAGCGCAATTACAAAACAGAGAAAGTGTCTTTGTATGCATTTCCAAAAAAGAAGTCGAAGGCAAGCAATTCCTACAGCTCTAAGCGAGAAACCCGGGATACAGCTATATTTCTCAATAATAATAATTAGGTGTTGGGCAGTCCTTGAGGTCGTTTCGTCCAATTTGTAAAGGAGACAGATAGCTGATAGCGCAATTACAAAACAGAGAAAGTGTCTTTGTATGTATTTCCAAAAAATAAGTCGAAGGCAAGCAATTCCTACAGCTCTAAGCGAGAAACCCGGGATATAGCTATATTTCTCAATAATAATAATTAGGTGTTGGGCAGTCCTTGAGGTCGTTTCGTTCAGTTTGCAAAGGAGACAGATAGCTGATAGCGCAATTACAAAACAGAGAAAGTGTCTTTGTATGTATTTCCAAAAAAGAAGTCGAAGGCAAGCAATTCCTACAGCTCTGAGCGAGAAACCCGGGATACAGCTATATTTCTCAATAATAATAATTAGGTGTTGGGCAGTCCTTGAGGTCGTTTCGTCCAATTTGCAAAGGAGACAGATAGCTGATAGCGCAATTACAAAACAGAGAAAGTGTCTTTGTATGTATTTCCAAAAAAGAAGTCGAAGGCAAGCAATTCCTACAGCTCTGAGCGAGAAACCCGGGATACAGCTATATTTCTCAATAATAATAATTAGGTGTTGGGCAGTCCTTGAGGTCGTTTCGTCCAATTTGCAAAGGAGACAGATAGCTGATAGCGCAATTACAAAACAGAGAAAGTGTCTTTGTATGTATTTCCAAAAAATAAGTCGAAGGCAAGCAATTCCTACAGCTCTAAGCGAGAAACCCGGGATATAGCTATATTTCTCAATAATAATAATTAGGTGTTGGGCAGTCCTTGAGGTCGTTTCGTTCAGTTTGCAAAGGAGACAGATAGCTGATAGCGCAATTACAAAACAGAGAAAGTGTCTTTGTATGTATTTCCAAAAAAGAAGTCGAAGGCAAGCAATTCCTACAGCTCTGAGCGAGAAACCCGGGATACAGCTATATTTCTCAATAATAATAATTAGGTGTTGGGCAGTCCTTGAGGTCGTTTCGTCCAATTTGCAAAGGAGACAGATAGCTGATAGCGCAATTACAAAACAGAGAAAGTGTCTTTGTATGTATTTCCAAAAAAGAAGTCGAAGGCAAGCAATTCCTACAGCTCTAAGCGAGAAACCCGGGATATAGCTATATTTCTCAATAATAATAATTAGGTGTTGGGCAGTCCTTGAGGTCGTTTCGTCCAATTTGCAAAGGAGACAGATAGCTGATAGCGCAATTACAAAACAGAGAAAGTGTCTTTGTATGCATTTCCAAAAAAGAAGTCGAAGGCAAGCAATTCCTACAGCTCTAAGCGAGAAACCCGGGATACAGCTATATTTCTCAATAATAATAATTAGGTGTTGGGCAGTCCTTGAGGTCGTTTCGTCCAATTTGTAAAGGAGACAGATAGCTGATAGCGCAATTACAAAACAGAGAAAGTGTCTTTGTATGTATTTCCAAAAAAGAAGTCGAAGGCAAGCAATTCCTACAGCTCTAAGCGAGAAACCCGGGATATAGCTATATTTCTCAATAATAATAATTAGGTGTTGGGCAGTCCTTGAGGTCGTTTCGTCCAATTTGCAAAGGAGACAGATAGCTGATAGCGCAATTACAAAACAGAGAAAGTGTCTTTGTATGCATTTCCAAAAAAGAAGTCGAAGGCAAGCAATTCCTACAGCTCTAAGCGAGAAACCCGGGATACAGCTATATTTCTCAATAATAATAATTAGGTGTTGGGCAGTCCTTGAGGTCGTTTCGTCCAATTTGTAAAGGAGACAGATAGCTGATAGCGCAATTACAAAACAGAGAAAGTGTCTTTGTATGTATTTCCAAAAAATAAGTCGAAGGCAAGCAATTCCTACAGCTCTAAGCGAGAAACCCGGGATATAGCTATATTTCTCAATAATAATAATTAGGTGTTGGGCAGTCCTTGAGGTCGTTTCGTTCAGTTTGCAAAGGAGACAGATAGCTGATAGCGCAATTACAAAACAGAGAAAGTGTCTTTGTATGTATTTCCAAAAAAGAAGTCGAAGGCAAGCAATTCCTACAGCTCTGAGCGAGAAACCCGGGATACAGCTATATTTCTCAATAATAATAATTAGGTGTTGGGCAGTCCTTGAGGTCGTTTCGTCCAATTTGCAAAGGAGACAGATAGCTGATAGCGCAATTACAAAACAGAGAAAGTGTCTTTGTATGTATTTCCAAAAAAGAAGTCGAAGGCAAGCAATTCCTACAGCTCTGAGCGAGAAACCCGGGATACAGCTATATTTCTCAATAATAATAATTAGGTGTTGGGCAGTCCTTGAGGTCGTTTCGTCCAGTTTGCAAAGGAGACAGATAGCTGATAGCGCAATTACAAAACAGAGAAAGTGTCTTTGTATGCATTTCCAAAAAAGAAGTCGAAGACAAGCAATTCCTACAGCTCTAAGCGAGAAACCCGGGATACAGCTATATTTCTCAATAATAATAATACATTCATTCTTTCCTGTAGACACCTCTTTGTACATAGAGAGTCTATTAGTCTCTTTACATGAGCTTATAATCCTCTTGATGGCAAGTAGAGGTAAAGAGGACTCAAAAGTATGAGTCTTTTTTTCTTATTAGTGTCAACTTGCATTTCGAATAAATTATTCACGGTTACCACAGTTTCTGAACATCCATCTTATTCACTTTCTAAAGGCTATTCGGTATGTTTGAAACTATGCCTATTTTAGCGATAAAGTTCAAAAAGCTGTTCGATGACTGTATGAAACTGCCAAAGTGATGCCTATATTTTTTCGGACTTCACGAAAGAAGCTAGGTAGTAAGCTAAATAATCCATAAAATCATTTCTTTTTATTATCTTGCTTTTCTTAGTGACAAAATCTGTAACATTTTGCATTATTCTTAATACACAGTATCTTATTAAATATATACTAAGTTTTGTTTCTTTAATCAATGAATATTATTAATTATTTTAAAAATTGTGTTTGTTCCAAAATAACTACTGTCGAGCAGTGTATGACCGCGACATTTCACTGTGTTAACTCTAATACACAAACTCTATAGAACGTGTTTCCTTATTCAAGTAGATTTATTGCAGAAAACGAATTTTAGATTTTATAATTGGGGCATCGAGGGGCACTATTAAGACTGCCTGTAAGCCAAATTTCATGGCTACAGACTGGTCTGAAGACAGGAAAGAAATGGCTTTTGTTTTCCGCAGCGTTTTAAAGTATAAGTGTTCCAAATTTGGTGTGGATTGGTCAAACGGTGTAGATTTGTATAGAGAATATACGCATACATACATTCTTCGTGACCAACCGGTATAGTGGTTAAGGTGTTAGCCTCTAGATCGAAAGGTTCCTGGTTCGAATCCGGGTCCGGGCATGGATGTTTGTAAGCGTATGGTGTAGAGGCGGCTGGTGCACCTTAAATCTGTCGTGGCCGAAAGTCCTCACGTTGGGTTGGCGTGGAAGTTTGGAGAGTGGGGTGCCAGCTCAGGTGTTGCTTCGTCATCTGACCGTGGTTCAAAATTACGAGGTGTTGTCCTCGGATCTTTCCCTTAAGGGACTGATCCCGGACCGTCGTCAATAGCCCGTTGTGTTGCTCTAGTACGACGTTAACTAAAATTACCAATTACCATACATTCTTCGCAGTGTGTATATACCCAGGAAAAAAAATCAGCAAAAAAACTTCAAAAAAACCCTGCAGGTTTCCTGCATGAATTTCGGACAAAAAACCTGCAGGTTTCCTGCATGAATTTCGGACAAAATTCCTGCAGGAAACCTGCAGTTTTTTGACTGTTTGTCATGTTGATGAATGACTGGTGGCGCCATCTGGTGGTGAGATAAGTAAACACATTATTTTGGATTCATAAAAAAAAATGAATTTCATGGGAATAACGTCGACCTAGAGTAACACAACGGGCTATTGACAATGGTCCACGATCTATTTACAAGGGAACGAACCGATGACAACACCTCGTAACTTTGAATCACGATCAGATGATTGGACTCGAACCCGGGACCAAGGATCTGGAGTTTAGCATGCTATCCATTAGGCCGTAACAGTCATATCCAAGCGTGGTGAATTAATGTAGTGTTTGTTTTTTCTCTGTTTTGGACTTTGTTTTTTTTTCACTATGAATAAATTGAAAATGGTTTAAAGGGGTCCGAGACACAAAAATCGTCACATTTTCGAAACACTTTTTGTTATTTTAAGAAATTATCTGTGTTTTTCTGCTTAAAAAGACGTCTAAATCATATTTCTATCTTAATTAGAACTAGAGATATAATAATTTTTGTGGTGCTTTTTTTGTTCTGAAAATCTAACACTCTTGACAGTTGTTGTCATGGAAACAACATCTGTCTTTAAAACTTTAAATGCGTTTTTCTCCATGTTACATTTTTTCAAGATTTCCTATATTCAAATTGCTATTAGTCGAAAACCGATCAAATTTAGGGGTTGAAATTTGGAATATATCTTTTTCAAACATTATACTTTGTTGGGAGTTAATATAACAGACCAAATTCAGATATTTGGTATGTTGGAGAAATACATTAGATGCGTTGAAATAAAGATTTTAATCGAATGTTGGCTAGCAGTATCAAATACAAGGTTACATTTTATGATTGGACTGAAAAATGAAATAATCGACAATAAATGCAATTTTTTTACTATGGAAAATTTTCACTTTTTTTAAAGAAAATATTTAATATATATATATATATATATATATATATATATATTAATTTTAATAAAACATAATAGTTCATAAGTGTTTTCATAAAAACTACATTTTTTATGAAACAAAACTTTAACTTCAAACTTTACTTTATTTTTCCTTCAAAAATACTGCAGTTTTTATGAAGGAAAAATGCTTTTATAAAATTCCTTCATAAAAACTGCAGTTTTTATGAAGGACTTTTATGAAGGCATTTTTACTGCATTTTTCCTTTATAAAAACTGCAGATTTTATGAAGGTAAAAATTAATTTGGAAAAATTATAAATTTAATTTCCGAAAAAATGCAGTACTAATGAAGGAAACCATTATTCCTTCAAAACCTCTGCATTTTCACCGCTTAAAATCTGCACTTATCTAACTGCCTTCAAAAAACCTGCATTCACCTGCAAAAAACCTTCAAAATAGATATTTTTTTGAAGGAAAGATGCTGATTTTTTTTGCTGGGTATATATATATATATATATATATATATATATATATATATATATAGGAAGTGTTCAAGTGAGCTGGTGCACGTTAAATCTGTCGTGGCTACAAATGTATTCACGTTTGCATGGTATCGAAATTTGGAGACTGGGGGGTGACATCTCAGGTGTTGCCTCTACGCGTCATCTGACTACGGTTCGAATTTGCGAGGCGTTGTCCTCGGGTCTTTCCCTTCGGGATTGATCCCTGACCGTAAAAAATATTTCGCTGCACCAGTGCTACGTTTATTGAAATACCCACCTACCTACCCCAATTTTTCACAGGAAATAACCTCGTGTGGAAGGAACACTGCCAGCCGATGTAAATGTCAATACATTTTAAGCGTGAAATGCGTAATTAATTCAAGGCCCTCGAGTTCATGAATGGAGGTCCTAAATAACTTGCTTACAATGTAAATTAATCTACTCAAATGAGGAAGGCTTTGCTTTTTTAATGGAATATTAATCGACGGTAGGCCCATTTCAAATTGTTCTACAGAAATGTCTTTTTAAGTAGCACTTTTTCCACCGATTGCTTAATGGATATTTAATGTGACTCGCCCTGAGGAGAGAGATCGTTTTGCCCTTTTTGCTTTTTGTTCTGTTCCTAAGTCGAGAAATCTCGTTCTTTTCTTTTTTGTTCGGGTATTTTTTAGAGGGGATATGTTAAGGGGCAAGTCAGAAGGATTCGAAAAATCGATTTATTTCCCACCCCTTTTGCTGGTGTTTTAAGAATATTGTGGAGTTTGAAACGGATTTTTGCCACTTGGATTTGGAATCACGCTTTTCCGCCATTTTGTTTTCATGCTTTTTAGGATTCGGAACAAGATACCAATGACATCAATAACTGTTTTTTAATCCTTTCTACGATTTTATCATGAAAACTGTTATCAAAGCAATTTTTTTTTGACAAAGAAAAGAGTGAGAAACCTGTTTTTTCGACCAAACTATGTGATGTTATACAAAACAACTTTGGTTACTCTCACCATAAAAAAGTGAGAATGTTTATACTTTAACCTTACATGTGCTGTATTTTTACCTTTTGATGCATATTTTATTCTTTGAGAATATTTTTTCATTTTTAATTGCATTTGAAAACATTATTTTTTGGCAAAAGTTTTCAAGACTAATTTTATGCAAAATATAGGTAGGTAGATGATTAATGTCGCACTGGAGCCATACAACGGGCTACTGGTGACGGTTAATGATCTACCCCGGAAGGAAAAATCCGAGGACAACACCACGTCATTTGGAACCACGGTCAGATGACGAGGTTGACACCTGATCTGGCACCACACTCTCCAAACTTGCTCACCACGCCAAAGTGAGGACATTGGAGGCCACGAGAGATTTAACGTGTTGAAGCCCCCTTTGTACACGATGGTGTTTGGTTGGATTCGAACTCGCAACCCTACGTTTGCTAATCCGCTACTCTTACAACCGGTACAACTACACTACCCTACAATAACGGACCGGAAGCCAGCGGATTTGCATAAAATCCGACTACTTATTTGAGGGTGTTTGTCGTGGTATGGCCTGGGACCTTTGCATGTTGTTCTTGGTCAATTGAACGCCGACGCTTACCTGAACATTTTGGACAATCAGGTTCTTCCTACGCTCTGACAACTGTATGGAATGGAGGAATGTCTCTTCCAGGACGACAACTCTTCATGTTACTTTGAAGCCTCTGTCAAGCAGTGGTATCAAGATATGGATGTAAAACGTCTTCCCCGACCTGCTCAGAGTCCCGACCTAAACCCCATAGAGCATTTGTGGGACGCGTTAGAGCGACGCTTACGGACCAGGAAACCACATCCGATATCTACAGCTGAGCTGGCGACATTCTAGCTGCAGGAATGGACACAAATACCCATAGCTGGGTATCAAACCCTTGTTGAAAGTATGCTCAGAAGGTTTGCTAGCGTAAATGCAGCACGTGGAGGACCATTCCCTTATTAAAGCATGTATTCTTTCCCTTATACTATCACATCTTGCTGTTCGGTACTCATATTATTGTAGGGTAGTGAAAATGAGAAGGTTTATCAGTGTTAATACGTTAACACAGCATGTATTCTTTCACTACTAGATCATTACTCCATGCAGATTAAAACTAACATTCGAATTTCATGGGCACATGAGCAAAATCGATAAAACAATAGTTCTATAGAGATTTTTACAAAAACAAACAACATCACATGGAGTATTTAGAGCTTACCAAGCTATAGAGATTTAATAATAAATAGATATACGCACTCAGAGACAGTTGACCACAAAATATTTTATTGCAAACTATACAAACATTTGGACAGACTTGAAAAATCTGATAGATATGTCGATTTTGTGAAATTAATCAAGAACAGAACATGTCTCACGTGTTACCCATGAGCTTCTGCATATTTTAGATAGATATTTTAGATTTGAGATAAATCTAACCCATGAAGCCTGAACATAACATTCAAAAGAGCCGACATACAACTTCAGAAAAAAAATTGGAAGCGCCACAATGTTGGTGTACAAATTTGGAGCATAGAGAAGAAAGTGTAAAAATAGATTGAACAACTGTAACATTTTTATTTGACCAGTATCACTTCTCCAAAACTAGCAATAACGTGACACAAAAGAGTACTTTCGTATGAAAGATAGAAAAGAATATTCCTCATTTTATTGGTTCCCGGGACGGGATGAAGACGCCCGTTTAAGATTTTGATTAGTTCACGCGATATATTTACAAGTTTACTTTCGTGATTTTAACATTTTCATCACTAATAAAGAGAAATGCTCATTCATCATCAACCCAGATGTCATACTACCAAACAAGACAATCAAATGTCAAATCGGCCGATCAAGTCCATATTTCATAGAGCACTCACGTAACCACTAGTCTATATGATGGTCCAACGTTTTGAAGTTCTTCTCAATAACAATGCTCCCTCTGTATATATCGCACGTTTATGGTTTGGAGGGTGGGGTGCCAGCTCAGTTTTCGACCTCGTCATCTCACCGTGGACCGAACTTAAGATGAGTTGTTCTCATCTTCTTTTCATCTCTCTTCTTTTAGTACTTATTTATCAACTTATATTTTTCAGTGAATAAAGGAATAACGGTAATTTAGATTTGCTTGCATTCTACACTCATGTCCATAAATTAAGGATAGTTCAGAATCACACGGAAATCGAACTCTAAAGTAAAAATTGCACCTGTAAAATTATCACACACATCTTCAAGAATAATATCCAAATTACAGGGAGCCATCAAATGACGCCGATAGTACGTCACAATGACGAGAGTGTAAGAGAGGTGTATATAAGGAATGGTAGCAAAGAAGTCAAATTGTTCACAAGCGTTCTGTTAGCCGCTCAGTGCCACAACCGAATAGTTATGGCACAAAGGACGAATGTCGATGATTTTTTACGTGGTAAAATTATCGGCCGCCTGTAATGTGGGCGTACTCAGACGGAAGTTTCAGTGGAATTTGGAATCGCCCAGTCATCTCTGGGCTTTGGCAACGATTCCAAAATGATGGAAATGGAAGTAGACGTTACAGTGCAGGTCGCCCCCGAGTTACAACGCCAAATAACGATCGGTATTTGGCAGTAACTGCAAAAAGAAGCAGACGGAGCATAGCATCCGACCTTTCTTGTCAGCTATCTTCAGCCAATTGTACGACAGTTTCAAGGCAAAACGTTTACACACGTTTGGGACATGTTGGTCTATATGCTCGCAGGCTTGTCAGATGTGTTCCGCTCACGGAACTCACTGTCGCCAGCGGTTAGCCTGGAGTAGAGAACATGCGATGTGGACGTCGTCACAGTGGGCTGGTGCGATGTTTTCCGACGAGTCCAGGTTTAGCTTGCAGTCTGATTCGCGGCGGACGTTCATATGGAGACCGCCAGGTACCCGCTACCACCAAGACAACACCATTAAACGACACCGTTACGGTGGTGTAGGATTGCTCGTTTGGGGCGGAATGATACTGGGCTCCAGAACAGATCTACATGTTCAAATCGGAACCATCAGAGGCCAAATTTATCTGGACATCATTCCGGAACAACATGTACGTTTGTTTAGGGGTGCCATGGGCGCAGAATTTGTGTTTATGAATGACAACTCCCGTCCTCACCGAGCAAACATTGTACACGAATGTCTTGAATCTGTGGATATCACCCGTATGGAATGGCCAGCATTCTCACCTGACTTGAATCCGATAGAGCATGTGTGGGACATGCTTGGCCGACGAGTTGCAGCCCGTCAACTACCACCTAATGTGTACCGGAACTTCGGAGAGCATTGCTTGCTGAGTGGAGTGATCTGAATTTGATCCTCAGCATGCCTAGGCTTTGTACGGACTGTATTTCATCGTCTGGGAGACATACAATGTATTAACCATCATACCAACCATGTCATGTTAAGTTTTTGTAAGGTCGATATTTTTTGTAATTGTTCCAGTGAGCACAAATCGCAGTTTTTATGAATGGTATCTTACATACACCATCTTTTTTGTTCTTTATCTTTTGTTTGATAAATGGGCTTGATGAATAAGTCGCGTTTGTTTTGTTTCTGAACCTTTATTTGCCGGAGCTGGGCAATATCCTTAATTTATGGACATGAGTGTATATCACCGTATAGTATAGCATAAACTATAGTATATAAACTGCTGAATTTAAGACTACACGCAAATAACACACAAGTGGCAAGGGAATTGTTAAACCCCTCAAAGCAATTTTAATTTCATGCAGATACTAATGTTTTGTTAAAAAGATTGTAATGCATTGAACTGAAAAGATTTTTCAAACGTGATAGAATTGATGAACCTTCCATTCTAAGTATTTTAGTTACCATAAGTAATAAAATGTGAACTGACTTGTTCACATATGTATTTCAAGAAATTACTCACTAAAAGAATGTATCCTATATGGTTCTACCCTCCAAAATGATCTAGAGCTGAAAATTTCTATAATTTTAATTTGATATATACACAGAACATATTTAGAGGTACAGAAATATGTACTATCTTAATAGTTCATAGATATTTTGAACTGGTGAATTACGGTGAACTATTATTGCGTGTCATTTATTAATATTTAGTATTCAAAGGTGACAATTTTAAAATTTAATTATAATCTTAAATATGGTAATGATTTTATGACATATTTATATAAAATACGATACAATTTTTCAATTCAGAGCCAAAGTTAGCATTCAACAATAGTTTAATGATCCATTGTTTCTCAATAGTATGTCATGCATTGCATTCTTGTAAATTAATTATCAACAATATAAGTTGAATATTCATTGTAATATATCTACAGTTAAATGCATAATTTCATTCTTGCAAACTCATTTTTGTTCTAAAACATCGTTTCTGAAAATGGAACAGTTACAACGCTATGAGAATCCAAAGAGAAAGCATCTACGAATTTTGTGGAAAAATCAATCGCGACAGTTACAAAACCTTTCCAAGTACACCTTCCAATAACGAAACTACCAAAACTTAGCATCTTCAAAGTAATTTAAAAACCATCAACAGGTAAATATGCACGAAATTATAAAATTTCATTCGAAGTGGTGAATGGTATTTTAAACCAACGTTAATCAGCTAAGCACATGAATTTTAATGTGATAGTTTTAAGCGTGTTGTAGAATAACTTACAATTTCTTGAGAGAGATCAAATTGCACAAATGTTAGATACATTACACCATGATTTCCAAATGAATAAAAGAGATATATCACTTTGGAGATGCTTCCAAACTCTATTAGGAAAAGGGTCAACTTTTAAATTTAAAATATTTCGCTAATATCTCTCATCTTAGTCTTGAATTCATTCGTCGTTGAAGATAAATGTTTTCTCTTTAGGTAAAAAGTTCACTTTTTCTTGTTATATAACGATTTTATTGTCTAGCATAATTGTTTCACCTTTGTAGGCTAAAATACAAAGGTCGTTCCATAAAAAATCAAGAAATATATTTACAGAAAAAAATACATCATTCTTTTTCAAAATACTTTCAATCAGATGATATGCAACGGTCCCATCGTTCAACCCACTTTTCAAAACAAATAGAGAAGCATTTTTCTGGAAGCTGCTTCAAAGAACCCTGCACTGCTGAAATAACTTCATAATCTGTATTAAATTTTCTACCACGGAGCTTCTCCCTCAACGTCGGAAACAGCAAGAAATCGCACGGTGCGAGATCTGGACTGTAAGGGGGATGTGGCATGAATTTAATATTGCATTTGTTAAGATATTGCAGAACAGAAGTAGCGACACGCGGACGAGCATTATCGTGATGTAATGTCCAATTCCCTACCAGTTCATGTCGCTTTCTCGATATGTGTTGTAATAAAATTTTCAAAACTGAAATATAATATTCACCATTCACAGTAGTTTTTTGGAGTCACAGCATGCTGATATGTAACACCTTTATGATCAAAGAAAATAATCATCATAACCTTTCCAGCAGATTTGGTTTGTCGGATTTTTTCGGAGGCGGAGAATCAGTGTGTTTCCATACACTTGTTGCGGACTTGGTAAGGGGATCGAAATGATGCACCCAAGTTTCATCACCTGATATTACAGTCTTTAGTAAATTCGGATCATTTTGAAGCATCCGTTTCTACTCACAACATTGGTGAATTCTTGTTTGCAATTGTTCTTTAGTAAGGTGACGAGGGAACCGAGGGACCCATCTGGAACAAACATGTCTAAGCTGTAAATTGTGGCGTAGAATGCAAAATATCGACGTTTTCGAAATGTTAGTTGATGCCGCTATCTCCTCACATGTCATTCGCCGAATTTCTTGCAAGATTGCCTTCACAGTGTTAACATTTCGATCATTCACAACACTTTCTGGTCGGCCAGGCTGAGGAGCCAGTTCTGCAGACAAACGTCCTTTTTGAAATCACCATGCCATCTAAAAATCGTAGACTCACCATAACATTTGTCTTTGTAAGCTTCTTTCATTAACTTAACTGTTTCTGGAGCTGTTTTGCCCAAACAATAGCAAAATTTTATGGCATAACGCATTTCGTTTTTTAACTTTGAATCACTCGCCTCCATTTCTGTAGGGCAAATAAAAACAGTGCTTTAGACAAGCCTGAAACTAGGAAAATAAAATCGTGTGCTTCGCTTAGAATATTTATAATTGTACAGTTAACAGTTTGAAAAAATTGCCTACACTTTTATTTTTTAGTTTCGCGGTGTTGCCACTACGTAAAAAATTAACTCTCAGTTTTTATGGAATGCCCTTTGAATATATTAATTTATTTCATATTTTACTTGATTTTTAATAAAAGTGCTATTTAAAAAACGTCTTGCATCATCCAATTAAAGTAAAGGACGTCACTGCATACGAATATATATTATACGACTGGTTGAAAGAAATAATTAATAGCATTTCAATTTAAGACTTATAGCGTTAAATGTAAGTGATTCTACACTGATACCAATTTCAAACGATTTTATTCTAAGCCTTGTACCCAAATCCTTCACTGGGGACCTTCAAAAATAACTTTACAACATTATCTCATATCCATAATACATTTAAAAACATTTAGACCTTCCAATTGGATTTTCAGGGACAATTAAGCAGTATAAATCTGATATCTTTGAAAAAATTTGGAGGGGTATTATGCTACTCGATTCATCAATTGAGAAAGCATACATATTCCTATTTGTGCGTTTTCAAATATCCGTTTATGAATAGTCAAGACATTGCATATGGAAAGTTTTTAGTACACATGAAAATTTACCTAGGATTGCTTGGGGCAGTTGAGTTAAACAGGGTCCATGAGCCCTACATTCCAACCAACCTAAGATTGCTTATAACTATTGTACCTGCACCATGTACAGAGCCGGCTTTTATTGTATAATAAAAATGAAATGTGATTCATAGAATTTATCCCTTAAAAATTCCCCCTTTTTTATGTAATGTTTAATAATTACCAATTTTCCTTTCATTATTTACTTTTGGTTATAAAATTAATCATAATTTTGAGCAAAATTTGCATATCTTTGTTCACGAAAATAGTATAGAGCTATTGTATTTAACATATAATACTTATATATCACGTCGTTGAAAGGCTGCTTCACATACTGTGAGTAAATTATTGAGTTCATAAACTAATCTCGGAGGTATGTAGTATACCAAGCTATGCATCAGCAGTATGTCAATGCCAAGGATAATTTTAGTTTATTAATATTTTCGATTCATTATAACGACATTAACTAAGTTAAAAATGATTGTTTGTTGTTTACTACAAGAAATATATAATCGAAAATTTAGAAAGGGATATTTAACCATTGTAAAAAGCTGTATTTTGGATGATTCTTAAAGAATAAAACTGTTCTTTTGTGAAAAAGTTACAACGCATCTCCCAAAAATTGGATTAGTAACCAAACAAGAACTTCAAACTAGAGCAAATTACTTCAAATTTTAACTTTTGAAGGGCAAGTTTATTTTTTATTGCTACCTTAAATCTTTTTTTAATATCTTTAAAGTAATATAATAGAATATTATAAAACATTCACCTTATTTGAGAAGCATGCGCTTGTCTGGATCAACAGAAAACTAAACGGAGAAATGTGTCGATATTATACGTTGTTAGAAGTAAAATAACCTGAAATGTACCATTTTCTCGTTAACCATGCTTATTTCTAACTCTAGATTGTTTCTTTTCATTAGAACCTTAGCTTACAAAATGGCCGGATTTCAAGAATTCATCAATACACTCATCTTGATCATACTTTTCCACAATTGCATTGATATCTTGTTCTACAATAGCCTTCCTAGTCTCCTCAACCTTTCCGTTATCATATACTTAATAGTTACTAAAATCATCTCTAAACCTGAAGCATCGTCGACACCCATCACATTAGATCGCGAAACATTCACTGATCCTCCAACAGAAATAATAACAATAGACTCCCAAACACAAACCTGCATTCAAAACACCACCACAAATACCACAATAGAATGCCAAACTGAACCATACGACACCATAATTTTTACAATAGGAGATGCACATAATATAGTCAATAATCCCGAAACTCATAAAAACACACCTGCAATAGACTCATCATCCGATCAACACCCATCTACATCATCAATGGCCTCTGCAATACCTGTTCGTATCAATTCAGGTCCTATACAAGAACCCTCTTCATCATCTTTTGCCTCAATAATAGCTGTTCCACACAGTTCAACTCCAATCCAAGAACCATCTTCATCTTATTTGGACTCAACAATAGCTGTTCCTTGCAATTCAACTCCAATACAAGACTCGTCTTCATCATCATTAGCCTCAACAATAGCTGTTCCTCTCAATCCAACTCCAATACAAGCATCATCTTCATCCTATCTGGCTGCCCCCAGGGGCATTCCTTCTTTAGGTTTGTACGGGCTTCACAACCCCGGGGTACCTGAGTGATCTTTTCCTTTCCCAGGGGTTTACTTTCTTTGGTAAACAGGGGGGTCGCGCTCCCGGGACACCCAAGCGATCTTTCTCTATCTTCATCCCACTACTCTATCCCCCCACCCCTCCTTTTCCCCCCTTTTCTAGACCTGCGAATCGAAAAAATATATGAAAACTAGGGGGCCCGCCCCCTGCTCGCTAACGCTCGCCAACCCCCCGAGGATTGCTATGCAATCCTCATTGGTTCGCTGCGCGAACCTTGCACGCTTCGCTCGCATTAATGAAGATACGTGTCCTAGCAGAAGGGATTGTTTATAAAATATGATAATCCAAAAAACAAATTTTAATATAAATTTGGTGTAGTATAGAAAAGTTATACAGTACCTCTGGAATCGGAACTCGAACAATTTGGAATTTAAAGGAAAAGTTCGACTGTAAATGAGAGGACTGCTTTGGAAATCGAATACGCAACATGTTGTTTGTGTGTAGATTTCCCCAGCACTTGAGACAATCATACATTTTTTCATTGCATTTGTTGTCGAAAGCTGTAGTGCAAGCGTCTTAATGAACTATAATTGTTGACCCTAAAAATTTAAATGGCCCTGAAAAGAATCCTTATTTTTGACATTCTGAAAGAAAGTAGTGCAATGAACTGTAATTGTTGGCCCTAAAAAAGGCCCTTTTTTTAATGGCCCTGAAAAGAGCCCTTGTTTTTGAAATTCTGAAAGAAAGTAGTGCAATGAACTATAATTGTTGGCAATGAAAAGGGCCGTTTTTTTAATGACCATGAAAAGAACCCTTGTATTTGACATTTTGAAAGAAATGCATATGAAAAAATAGTAAAAATATAAATAGAATAGTAAAAATAATGTGACCAATATTATACATCTAAAACTTCTTTGAAGACACAGTTGTAGATTTCTGGGTTGTTGGCTATAACAGTGAGACTATCAAAAGATCTCACTCTTGAAAGGCCCACATACAGCTGTCCATGGCTAAAAACTGGTTTTGTTAGAACTAAACAAATTTTTTCAAATGTCTCCTTGTGACTTATTGATTGTCATGGCGAAACCTAGTCTAATTGGGAATTGTTTTCTCTTAAAAGAAAAGGGCATATTGTTGTCTGATGGAATTAGTGGTATTCGAGGGATAAAAATGTTTCGGTGTTATTTGCATCGATTAACTGAGCTTCAATAATATTACGCTGTAATTTGGTTATAATTAATCTTGTGCCATTGCACAAACCTTTTGATAGTAGCAAGTTCCTCAATAACATAATTATAGAACCTAGCTTTAATCTCAGCTTGTGTGGTGGCATGCCTGTCGGTGTTATGCTATTTAAAAATTCTTCGGGATAAGCCAGTTGATCATGAGGATCATCACTTACTATTGAGTCAATACTTTCATAAATTTCTTCCTTTCCTGGCAAACATTTTAGCACTTGATTATTAAGATCTATAGACAAATCATTTGTAACAGTAAGAAGTGCCCTACTTTTAAGTTCGTTAGATGTTACAGTAGTGAAATCAATGTCGCCATAAAGTTGTTTAATTGGATCTTGCAGAGATGGATAACAAATTGGTGGTAATTTTACAATTTCACCATCTTTAGATTCACCTATGTCTAAGAGCCACTTAGCAAATTGTCTTTCAGTTGCTAGAGCACGCATATTTTCCGAAAGGTACAAAATCTGAAATTTAGCCCAAAGAGGATGTTTTTTCAGGCAGCTGGCGATCGTCAAAGAACGGGAACCTCTAGGAATCACTGGCAGAACTTGACGGAAATCTCCACCTAACAACACAACCTTTCCACCAAATGGCTCAGAGCAACTCATTAAATCTTGCAAAAATCTATCTACAGTTAAAAAGGCATGTACGTGAGTCATCGGTGCTTCATCCCACAGAATTAATTTTGTATTCATCAACAATTTTGATTCAGGTGAATACGGTTTCAAATTACATGTTGAGGTAGCATTCAACATCAGAGGTATTTTGAAAACAGAGTGAGCAGTCCTACCTCCATTAAGAAGTGTAGCAGCGATTCCAGTAGAGGCAACAGGAGTTGCTTGATCTCCTTTTGCCCGGATTAGGTGCAATAAGGTTGAGTATACAAACGTTTTACCTGTGCCTGCAGGTCCATCCAAAAAGGAAAGTTTTGGCGTCTTGTTTTCATAAATTGCAGTTAAAATTTTATCCACTACAGTTCGCTGCTCTGTGTTGAGCTTTTCAATGTTGAGTTTGCCTTTGATTTGCTCTTGTACAATATCCCATGCTGGTACACCTGATCTAACATCCGGCAAATTAACTTCAGGAAGTTTTACTTTACTTAAACTTAACCCGTAAGTTTTTAACAATCCACCAATTTCAGCAAGGGCATACTGCACTGCAGCTTCTTCCGAATACTGTAATTTAAAATCTTCACAAAGAACATCTCGATGCTGCGTCCAAAATGCTGGAATGTCTTCTACTTCTCCAAACCCACAAATAACGGCAAAAAGCATTCGCAAACGATATGGCATATGTGTATGTGCTGCTTCAGTTAAAGTCTGGTGCCAGTGATCGTCTCCTTCCAGAAAACCAAGCTCTCTGCATGTTTGCTGAAAACTGCTACAAACAATTCCATTGACAGTTTTTAAATCGTCAAAACTGACAGCTCCTGATTTACGTAAAAGTAACATTCGTAAGTAATATCTTTCGCTGTCTCGTATATTAACGATTGGCATACGCCCTATTATTTGTTGACCTCCTCGTTGCCGCCTTTTCCATTTTGTAGCATTTTTGTCATAAACATAACATTGGGGCATATCTGAATAATAGTGAGCGTGAGCTTCATCATCTGTTTTGTTGAGTTCAAACCATGCAGTTAAAGTGGTGTGCTGTCGGGATGCTCGAGCAACAGCTTCAGCTTCTTGGCCACTGTGATAAACAATTTGTTGCTGATTAGGCAAATGAACAGCCAATCGCAAAACTGAATGAGATTTCTCTGACATCTGAAACTCGTTCAACCGCCACATTGCTTCAGGAGCGCTGACATAGCGACCATCTAAGAAAGTCAGTATCTCATCATGATCTACAGCACCATTCTCAACCTGAAGCTTAATAGAAGCTGCATCATGGCCTTTATACACATATTTATACAGGTACTTAACACTTTTTACAGATGCACATATTTCGACATTGATATGAGCATTAAATTTTTTTAATACCCAAGGGTTGTAAGGCACAACCCAACGATTATCAATGGTATTTCTACCAATTTGCACAGATTCAATTGATCGCCTTCTATAGACAGGGTAACCATCAACATTTTCCTGTGTTGTCTCCCTGAGCTCCTTTGGAAAGTTTTTGCTGCATGAACCCTCTTTCATGCAAGGCGAGTTTTGATTCAATGTTCCACAGGGGCCATGTATCATACATTTTGAAACAATATCAAACAGTCTGGGATTGATGTTTTGGTCTGGCAATACGGCAGAAACAAATTTATCAATATCATCTTTGGTTCGAATTTTGGAAGTCGAATCCAAAGTCAATAACATGTGCGCATGAGGCAATCCACGTTTCTGAAATTCAATCACATAAATATATGCAACCACGATTCCAAATATATTTTTCTTCAAAATATCATCCAGGAGTTCACATAATTTCATTTTGAAGACTCGGACAACAATATCGGGTCGATTTTCTGGACGTTGGCAACCTTGCAAAGCATTTAAAATTTCAGGCCATGCCGGGTTACACGTAAATGTAACAAACAGATCTGGTCTTCCGAATTTCCGAACAATTGCCATCGCATCCTGGTAATTTTGCTGCATGCAGCGGGGACTACCTTGAAAAGTCGATGGTAGTATTACTAACTTTCCCATCCTTAAGTTGTTGCTTTGAGCTTCACTTTGTATAATGCATCTAAAAGTCCTTGATATAATTCAATTCTTAAATTTTTTTGATTGAGACGCAAATAGTTGAGGCGGGATCCTTCCGTTTTCACATAAGCATCAATAATATACTGTTGAAATAGTTTTCCGCTGTTATGTATAATACTGAACTCATCTCGTACTGCAAATCTGAAGGCATAATACTGCAATTGAGTCAGTCGAAATCGTTTTGCAGTACGCCGTTCTTCTTCATGCTCCATGCCAGCATACCAACCACATTCTCCTCGAGGGAATAGAAGAGGATATACCATGGGATCTGCACATTGATTCATTGGTGAAATTCTTTTACAACTATCACCAATGGGATAAATGCATACATCCCGATTTGATGGTGGCTCTCCGTTATCACCCACAAATATAGCAGCCACTTCTGTCCGCGAAGTTGGAGCACTATACCTCCTTAAGTCGGTGTTCGGATCTTCCATAAATATTAATTTTACATCAGTAGCAGGGTTTGAAAGAATTAAAGTATGCATTTGTAGATATGAATTTGCAAACGGATTTATGTTTCGCAATAAGTTATCTAGCTCTGCCATCACACTGCGCAAACAACCACTATTATTGTTCATTCGCTTGTCAGTTGCTTCACTCGAATCAAAAATATACAGTTGACCGTACCCAACTTTGTCTTGGTCATTTCCGTACAATGGGGAAACTAAATGATAAATTTGGCCGTGAATTCGAAAACAATATGGTCCATTGCCAGGAGGTGGTTTTACTTCTGCACCCATTGATGCAAAAGCCAAGGCGGCATTATATTCCCTGATATGCTGCCGAAAGTTTTTTGCTTCAATAGAATCATCACACAATAAACGTTTCAGCAAATCTGGAATGTTCGAAAATTTTGGCAATCGAACTTTGCCATCATGACAGCATTTTGTAAATCTACCGGAAGTATTTTTTTCTCTGTCCCAGAAGTGCGCCCCGCAAAAGTCACAAACTTCCGTCATCGAACCAATATCGTGTTCTTCAATATCAATTATAGTATTTCTACTATCTTCATATTCCTCAAACGGAATGAGAGCACCTCTATTCAAGCATGCACGTTTTCTACGATTCCTTTCAGTTCGGTCATTACGTCTTGCATCACTTTCAATTAAGCTTTCACTGGCTCGTCTTGTCCGTTTTCTTTGATTTCTATTATAATCTGTAACACTTCGACTAATATTCATTTTTATCAATGAAATTTCATCCGATAAATTCAATTTAGGCGCGAGGCTTCGTGGTAATAATTGGTAAACAACAATCGTACAGTGTTGCCAACACGCTTTAACAAATAACGTCTTTTTTGCGTGCCACGTAAGAGAAATATATATATAGATATTTAATTAATTTGAATCTATGTTTATTATATAATTTTGAACAGAAAAACCTTTAGTTTACTTTATTTTTGTTCGATCTGATGATACAATTTATTTAAATTTGCAATTTAGTTTATTTTTTTTCTGAATTATTATTTAAATGGTTGAACTTTTATTTCATTCATTTGAATTTTTTTAATTATTTATAAAAATGTCGGTACGTTTTTTCTGACCCGCATGTTTGCCGTGTGCGGCGTCCCGTATCGGGGGAAAGTGGGATCCTGGGGTACCTGATGCGTACCCTTTAGCCCATGCTTCAACGTAGACGGGTAGCTGGAGTGAGCTCGCTCTGGCCAATCGGCTCACTCAATATCTCTGGGGTTCATCACTTCGGAGCGCTCAGTCCCTCTGTCGTGCTGAACTCCATTATTTTTGAGTTTTTTAAGGGTTAGTGCTGCAGCTAGGAATGCCCTGGGTGAACTGGCGAATCCACATCCCGACGCTGTAACACTATATTCTGGCGTTACCCCTGAAGCAGCCCCGAGATCTGTTGCTCGTCAACTGCCGGGTGCTGTTTTCCCTTGTTGGGCTCCATGGTGGGCGGGGGCACCCCAGAAAGAATATTTAATTTTTCACATGGATCCTAAAACCCCGTGCCCCGACGGAGGTCTTATTCCGTCAAACCTACATGACGAAACTATGACAGTCAATGAATATACCCTTGAATCTAGTAATACTCAAGCTCCAAAATCAATTCCAAAGTTTATCGTGGTACATAATGCTGAAAGAAAGTTGCAAAATTTGTCCCCATTTCTAATAGAAAAATACATTAAAAATGCTGCGGGAGATGTAAAAAAAAAAAATGAAATCCGGTGATATTTTAATAGAATCCACATCATTCATACAATCAGAAAAATTACTTCAAATTACAAACTTTGGACAAATACCTGTAGAAGTGAATGCTCATCGAACATTAAATTTTACAAGAGGCTTAATATCTTCACCAGAATTGATTATGGTTTCAGAAGAAGAATTTTTAGAAGAATTAAAAAATCAGAAAGTTTGTGCTGTAAAAAGAATAAACCGCAATAACAATGGAAATTTTATCCCCAACAATAGTATAATTCTTACCTTCGACACACCAGTTCTACCTTCAAAAATTAAAGCCGGTTATTTGTATTGTGACGTTCGTCCTTTCATTCCTAACCCTCAACACTGTTTTAGATGTCAGAGATTTGGCCACACCAAAACAACATGCCGTTCGTCAACACCAATATGTGCCCGTTGCTCCAAACCCGACCATGATAGTGTAAATTGCCTGGAAACCCAATGCTGTACCAACTGTCAAGAAGAACACGCTGCCTATGCTAAAATATGAATCACCGAAAAAGAAATTCAATATATAAAAGTTACTAAAAATATATCATTTCCTGAAGCCCAAAAACTGGTAGAATCACGCACCCCCCGCCCAAATATTTCTTACACATCGGTTTTAAAATCATCCAAAACTGTTTGTACCCAAACCGATGATATAGACATTACTCCAACTAAAAAAGATACAGAATGTCAAACAATAATTCAATCTCCAACACCAAATATTAAACATCCTAGAGCCATACCAACCGAAAATAATAGCCAGGTTAAAAATGTGAAATAAATAAAACAGCCAAATAATTCTCACAAATTCAAAGATAAAACTCCAAAACGAGCAAAACTGAAGAACGAACAAAATATTGCAAAGACTAAATCACAAACAAAAAAGGATCCAAAGGAACAAATGGAAACGGAAATAAATCTTCACCCGTCTTCAGAATCGAGTCTGAGCGACATGTAAATGGACCAAGAGGTCGAGAAAGAGCTAAGAATCACACGTTTTAAAAACAGACTAGCTACTAAATAATGGCCTTAAACATTTTAACGTGGAACTGTCATGGTTTCCGAACTCATCTGGACGACATCAAAACTTTGATCAATTCTTTTAACCCCGTATGTCTCTGTCTACATGAAACATATCTGACATCATCATATGCACAAATCATCAACATATCTGACATCAACATATATAGAAATTCATCATCAATTAAAAACTACCACATCGTTAGAAAAGACAACACTACCGGCATTCGTGCTTCTGGTGGCGCAGCAATTATGACTTTGAAAAATTACTCGTCAACTATCATCTCATTAAACACTCCAATTCAAGCAGTTGACATTCAAATTCATATTAAAGTTCTCATTACAGTTTGTTCAATTTATCTTCCTCCAAATGAAACCATCAGGCAACAAGATTTAGATGATCTATTTAATCAGTTACCGCACCCATATTTTATCATCGGTGATTTTAATGGACACAGCCCTGTTTGGGGCAGTAATAATCTTAATTCTCGAGGACAGCAAATAGAAAAAAACTCATTGACGATCACTGCCTCTGTCTTCAAAACGATACAAGCTATACATACTTTCATCATCCTACTCGTTCATTTTATACACTTGACCTGGCGATATGCTCTCCAGTTTTGCACCCCATGTGGGATTTTAAAGTAGACAACGACCTACACAATAGTGATCATTTCCCTGTCATTTAAACTTATAACTCTAACGATATTTTATTGCCCAGACGACCACAGCGATATATTTTTGACAAAGCCGACTGGACTTTATTCCAGTAGGAAGCTTCTATAACTGACGACATAGTTAACATGCCTAACATTGACGACGTAATTCATAAACTCTCAGACATTTTAATTCAAGCAGCAGATGTGGCCATCCCAAAAACATCGGGAAAGGTACCAAAGTTATGGAAACCTTGGTGGAACCAGGCATGTGCCCATGGATATAAGATCCAAAAAAAAGCTTGGGGGAAATTCCGGCGCTATCCTACGACTTTTAACTTAATTGAATATAAGCGTACGAAAGCCGAAGCACGTAAAATAAGAAGACAGAGCCAGAAAATATCTTGGCAAAATTACGTTGGCTCAATTCAAAGTCATATTTCATCTAAACATTTATGGGACAAAGTGAAAAAAATTTCGGGCAAGTTTCATAAACCACATATTCCATTCTTATCTACTCATGGACAAGTTATTTCTAACACTAAGACGATTGCTGACACTTTGGGGAAAGCTTTCTCCAAGGTGTCTCATGAAAGCTCTTACCCACAAGATTTTATCGATTACAAACGAAGTGAAGAACGCAAGATTTTAGATTTCCAATCATCTTCAGTGAGGGATTATAACCAAGATTTTACTTTTTACGAGCTAAACTGCGCTTTACAAAAATCTCACTCAACTTCACCTGGACCTGATAAAATTCATAAAGACAAGTTGAGTCATCTCAACGAAAATTCATTAAATTCTATTTCATCCATTTTTAACAGAATTTGGGGGGAAAGAATTTTTCCCAATTCATGGCTTGGGGCTATTGTCATACCCATCCAAATGCCTGGTAAGGAGCCCACGGATCCAAGCAATTATCGTCCTATTGCCTTAACCAGCTGTATTTGTAAATTAATGGAGCGAATGGTTAATGCTCGTCTAATTCATATTCTCGAAGTGGAAAAACATCTATCAAAATTTCAAAGTGGATTCCGATATGGTCGCAGTATCAATGATAGTTCAATAATGCTTGAATCATCAATCCGAGATGCATTCGTATCCAAAAAACACTTAGTTTCGATTTTTTTCGACATGGAAAAGGCGTATGACCGGACTTGGAGGTATGGCATAATGCGTGATTTACACCAAATGGGCTTTCGAGGAAACCTCCCAATTTTTATACAAAATATTTTAATGACTAGGACCTTTAACGTCCGTATTAATGATGTTTTATCTGATGACTTTCTACAGGAAGAGGGTGTTCCACAAGGGAGCGTTTTAAGTGTAATACTTTTTATCATAAAAATTAACGGCATTGTACAGCAACTTCCACCTTACATAAATGGAACGCTTTTTGTTGACGACTTCCAGATCTTTTGTAATGGAACGAATATACCATTTATTGAGAGACAACTTCAAACGGCTCTACGAAAGGTATGTGATTGCACCAATAGAAATGGTTTCGTTTTTTCTGCACAAAAATCGGTATGTGTTCATTTTACAAGAAAACGTGGTCTATATCCTGATCCAAATATTTTATTAAACGGCAATGCTATTCCTGTTGTTCCTCAGGCTAAATTTTTAGGTGTTATTTTTGGCTCAAAGCTAACTTTCCGACCTCACATTTATGTTTTAAAACAAAAGTGTAACCAAGCACTGAATATTTAAAAAGTTTTATCAAATACCTCTTGGGGAGCTGACTCGTATTCTCTTTTAAAAATTTACAAAGCTGTGGTACAATCTAAATTGGATTATGGATGTGCGGTGTATGGGTCGGCTGCAAAGTCTGTCCTCAAGGCTCTGGACACTATACACCATCAAGGCCTCCGTCTTTCTATTGGAGCCTTTAGAACATCACCCGTCCAGAGTCTATATGTAATGAGTGGAGAGCCGTGTTTAAAACTCAGACGGGAGAGACCCGCTCTTAAATATTATTTTAAAATTAAAAGTGATCCATCAAATCCACTACATAATACAGTCATTAATCCCAAATATGGAAGCCATTATTCACTTAAACCATCCTTTATTCCTTCATTTGGTTTTCGAATTCGTTCTTTGTTAAATTCTGTAAACCTTAAAAATCTTGATATATTCCATAGAGAAAACGAACCTCCACCTTGGAGTGATAGATCTTTACCCATGATCAATGATTTTACCAATCTGACAAAATCATCTACTCCTGATTCAATGTATTTGCAATTATTTTATTTACATAGACAAAATTTTTCATGTTTTAATACTGTTTACACTGATGGATCTAAAACTGGGACACACGTTGGTGCTGCGGCTGTTTTTAACAATATAACTATTTCAAGAAAATTGAATAGTGGCTGTAGTGTTTTTATTTCGGAAATTTACGGGATTATTTTAGCATTGACAAAGATTTCGACATCTACAAATAAAAAATGGATTATTTATACCGACTCAAAAAGCTCCCTTAGACTATTTGACAAACTTTACAATTAAAAGCCACCCTCTTATTTTAAAAGCTGTTCAATTAATTTTTATATATGTTAAAAGATCGCCAATTCAAGATACTTTTATGTTGGTTCCCTGGGCATACTGGGATTAAAGGAAATGAAAATGCAGATATCGCAGCAAAAAATGCAACTGAAACTCTAAATTCTAAAGTCCCAGTACACGATATTGACAATATTCTAAAAGAAGCAATCGTTTTATCCTGGCAGACAACTTGGGATCAAGAATCCCAAACAAACTTCATTCTATTCATCCATTCATCAATTCTTTTAGGAAATCAAACTTTAATAGAAATTTTGATGTAAAACTGACCAGGCTTCGTATCGGGCATACCTTTTTTACTCATAGACATTTGCTACACAGAGAACCTGCTCCATTATGTTCATTTTGCACCACCATTTTATCCATTAAGCATATTTTAACAGAATGTCCAAACTTTAATTATAGTAGACTAAACCGATTTGGAGTTTTTTACCCAACCCTGAACGACCTGTTGATGGATCCACCTCATAAAAATTTATTCCTATTCCTCTCAGACATTGGTTTTATAAATTGTATTTAGATTTTAAAATTTGACCTTATTCGAACTATATATATACTGTGTCTTTATTTTAGTTCTTACTAAATTTTTTAAGAATGACTAATACGTATTGTTTGGCGCAGCATGGCCAAATATGGTCCTTGTGCCATAAAACACCAACCAACCAACCTATATGGCCTCGACAGAACTTATTTCTCCCAATTCAACGTCAAAACAACAACAGACTTCAACATTAAAAAAAAAGGTCCATGGCATAGACTTAAGCGTCAGTTCAAGAAACTCAAGAAGCAGGTTTCAGTCAAACGGTGAGATGCATTAGTCCCAACCAGCGCCAAGCTAAAACAACAGCCCTACCACATCGCAAAATATTTTATATTCAATTTTAATATAAATATTTTTATATTATATATTTTATATTATATAAATATAATATATATATATAATAAGCAAAATATTTTTTTTAACAATTTTAAAACGTAAATAGCAATATCAAATTTTGTTCATTCGAATTGAAAATTAATCCAGTACAACATAATAGTAGATCACCATTAACTTAAGATATCAATAATTACCAATAGCAGCAAATTAATCAAATATATAAAAGAGCAATAATTTCAAATATTTTGAACTATTTAAATCTTAATTTATCTTTATATAAAAATTATTCCTACCAATTCAACCTAAAAGTAGTGAAAGTACCCTTTTCTCTACACATTTTTTCAGCGTTTAGTTCAAGGAATTTACTTTTACATTTTTGCAAGTAGCTATAGCTCAGTCCCATATAGTTCGAATTGTAAATTTTCAGTTCCTACTTCTCACCATAATATAAAAAAAAAATAGTTTTAAAAGTAAAAAGGTTATTTTAAAAACATTCTATCTCTTAAAAATTATATTGTTATTATTTTCACTTCATTCTACTTGCACAAACCTGAAACATTTGAACAAATATCCCCAGTTCCCTAACAAATATAGCAGTTATTTTCCATTGAAGTAACCCAATAACATTTTAAATTTCATATGCATCAGTTATTTCGCATAATAGGTATTCTTATATTTGCATATAAATTAAATATGTCAAACAATAAACCGAAAGTGTTTACCTCGGAGCAGCTCTGTAGGGCCTATTATTTTCTAAATTTCGATACTTTAAAAAAATCTCACTGTGAAATGAATTTATATATAAAAATAAATATTAATTATCTCTTGCCTCAATAGTTATAAAATAATTTTTCAATATATTTTACTTCAAGAAATGCTTAAATTTTTACCAGGGTGTCAAGATTTAAATCACTTGATTTAAATAAACTATTAAAATCATGATTTTAATCAAATCATTAAAAAAAAATCATTGATTTAAATCACAACCAATCTTACATTTTTATAACTAATTAAATACACTCTAGAAAAATCACAGAATTTGTCAAATGCTTTGAACTTTCTGCACACATGGCGATTTCAGCACTAAGGGCTACACCTCGTACTGATGAGCTTTTAAAAAAATGTTTGGCACTGGACACTTGCAAATAATCTGAGGTGTCTATGGACTAAGTAATCTGTTAATACAATACATATATTGACGACCAGCTACAGGCTCAAGCCCAACAAGGCTGGTCCTTTGTTTATGAATTCTCCAATTCCCACTGACTATCCAATTGTGTCTTAAATTCGTACACTCCCTTTGAATTAACTATATTTTCTGGCAACGCGTTCCAACTGACTATTACCCTATTAAAGTAGTAGTTTTACCTTAAATCCCGATTAAAATGTGTCGTATTCAATTTATACCCATGGCCCCTTGTTCTGTTATCCCTATTGAAATTTAAGCCCTCTGGGTCCCCTTGTTTTACAAACTTGAAAAGCTGAATCAAATCCCCCCTCCTTCTTCTTCTTTCCAGTGTAAACATGTTTAGCTTACTTAAGCGTTCATTATAGTCGAAATTTGCTAGCCCCTTTATTATTTTTGTAGCTCTGTGCTGAACCCTTTCAATTGATTCTATGTCCTTTCTCATATATGGAGCCCAGAATTGTACAGCATATTCTAGATGTGGTCTTACTAAACCCTTATATAATGGCAAGATTATATTCTTATCCCTTGAAGTTACAGTCTTTTTAATATACCCCAATAACCTATTAGCCTTTTTACCCGCAGCTGAACACTGGTGACACATTTTAAAATCCCTGTGAATTATCACCCCAAGATCCTTGACTGTTTCTCCCTCCTTTACCTTTACTCCCTGCAGACAGTACTCGGCTCCACTGTTCCTGTAACCCATATGCAGAACTTGACATTTCCCTATATTAAATGACATACCCCATTTTACAGCCCATTCGGATATCTTATCAAAATCTCCTTGTAAATTTTCTATCTGTAACTTGGTATCCACTGTCCCCCATATTTTTAAGTCATCTGCAAATATACTGATTCTATTCTTGATCCCCTGACCTATATCATCTATGAAAATTATAAATAAAATTGGTCCCAAAACTGATCCCTGAGGCACCCCACTTATAACTTCTGTCCACTGTGAATAATTTCCTTTTACCTGCACTCTCTGCTTTCTACCTAATAACCAATTTTTTATCCATATTAATGTTTTTCCCTGAATCCCCAGCCTTTCCAATTTAAACAGTAATGCCTCATGAGGTACTTTATCAAAAGCCTTTTGAAAATCAATGTACATGATATCCGCACTGCTCTTATTATCCAGCTCCTCAGTAATTTTTTCGTAGAACTTCAAAAGGTTTGTAGAGCAGGATCTGCCCTTCCTAAACCCATATTGATTCTCTGATAACAGTCCCCCCTCCTCCAAGTATAACATTATATGCTTTTTTAACAGAGATTCAAATATTTTGCAAATTACTGATGTTAGACTTACTGGTCTATAGTTGCCCGGATCACTTTGTATTCCCTTTTTGAAAATTGGAGTTATGTTGGCCAACTTCCAATCCATTGGCACCCAACCTGTGCTATATGTTGAATTAAATATCGTGTGAATTACTTCCCCCAGTTCTTCCGCGCATTCCACTAGTACTCTCGGATAAATATCGTCTGGCCCTGGTGCTTTAGATGGCTTAATTCTTTTCAACTGATGTACTATTTCTTCCCTGTTGAATTTGCATTCTTCAATTATACCCCCTGCAAAGGCTCCATCCTTGGGATCCTTTTTTAAACTATAGTTACCATTGAAAACCCCCAGAAAAAAGTCATTTAACACGTTTGCCATTCCCACCTCGTCTTGAATTCATTCACCTCCCTTCCCCTCTAACGGGCCCAGTGTAGTACTAAATTTATTTTTACCACTTGCATATGCAAAAAATTCTTTTGGGTATATATTTATTTCCCTTGCTAATTTTTCCTTCAAGGACACCTTTTGCTTCCGACTAATCGTTTTAAACTCCTCTCTGGCTTTCTGATATGCCTCCTTGTCCCTGTCGTTACCAGTGCTTTTATATACCCTGTATGTTCTTTGTTTTAATTTTAAAGCTTTGTGTGTTTCCCCTGAAAACCACATAGGGAGCAATTTTCTAGATTTTCCTTTTTTCCTGAACGTTACATGTTTTTTTAACACCCTGTCTAACTTATTCTCGAATTCCTCCCATTGTTCAGAATGATGCGGTGCTAATAATCCCCCTTTGAATGTTTCTTTTAACCCTTATCCCTTATCTTAATCCCTTATCTTATGAAAATTTACCTTTCTGAAATTTGGAATTATTCTACTATTGATTGTGTATGCTGACTGAAAATTTATACTTAATCTGATACTTCTATGATCACTTTCTCCCAGTGGCTCTCCTATAACCAAATCCTGCACCCTATCCTCATCATTGCTAAAAATCAAATCCAATATTGCATTGTCCCTAGTATCCTCATACACCATCTGGTACAAAAAACAATCCTGTATCACTTCCAAAAATTCTGCCCCTTTCCCATTTGTAGCTAGATTGTTTGTCCAGTCAATATTTGGATAGTTATAGTCCCCCATTAAAATTAATTCTCCTTTTTGACATGCTTCGTTTATCAGATTACACATGCCCTTTTCCTGCTCTTCACTACAAACAGGAGGTCTATATATATTACCCAGAATTAGTCCTTTGCCTTTATCTGTATTCAGTTTCACCCAGACTGATTCTATACCCTCAGTTTTACTATTTAACTTTATTTCCATACAGTTTAAGAATTCTCTCACATAAATCAAAACCCCACCCCCTTTCCTATTCTCTCTGTCCTCCCTTAACATTGTGAATCCACTTAATTCTAAAATTTGTGCATCTTCACTGCTTGCCCAACTTTCAGTAATCCCAATGATATCTATATCCTCTGCTTGTGGAATTCCCTTGAGCTCATCCATTTTATTTCTCACACTGCCAGCATTACAATAAAATACTTTTAGCTTATTTTTCACCCTTATATTGCACTTTCCCCTTGTATTATTTGTCTTGGTATTGTTTTTCTCCCTTACATTGCACTTTCCCTTTGTATTGTTTGTCTCCTGCAATTTAGACCCGGTTAGTTTTTCTAAGCAATTACTGTGTACTGTCAACCCTCTATGTCCTTCCCATCCCTGCTTGTATACTAGTTTTTTGACTCCAGAATATTCAAAACCCGCTTGCAAACCTCCCTATTACCTATCAAGCTTAAATGCAAATTGTCCCTGCTTATCCAATCCCTCCTACACTCCTTCCAAACATCTAAAAATCTAACCTCCTCCCTCTCACACAGATCCCTTAACAACCCGTTCATCTTATTGGCCCTTTGATTTAACCACCCATTACCTAACCCATACCTAGGTAGTAATCCTAATACTGTTACTTCTGCCACTGCCACTTACTGTTAAGTGTTGAGTCAGGTATTCTGCCAAACAGTAAAGTAAAAAATAAGTTGACATATATTTGAAAGTTTTTACAATGTTCATGCATAATTTTATGTTACAAAGAATAAAGCAGTACGCCTACATCTATGTAAATGCCAAGACAGCCAAAGAAAATCCCCACAAAGTAGGCCTAAACTACTTGTTACCCATTTAATTGATTGACCAATGGCTTAGCTATAGTGATTTTTCAACTACTTTTTTTAATTGAGACATAAATACAAAATAACACAGTTATATATAATGTGATTAATAATTTATTAAATAAAAAATTCAACTGAGCTTTCTATTTGAAAGGATGAAAGTTTAAACACAATGAACATCTTTTATTTTGCAAAATGCACCCTGAAACAGTCACCTTTCACTTTAAGAGTAGTGAGACCCATAACAAATACTTATTTAATCAGACTAATTTAGGTCTCACTTACACTTACTGATACATTTGTTAACATGATGATGTTCATTTACTCAAGAAAAACTATGGAGAATGTCAACTTATGTTTTAAAGTTAAACAAATGTTTTATCTTTTGCTCTTGTTTTGAAAATTCATTTTTTAAATGTATTATCATGTAACACACAATGATATTCGGTAAAATAAATATTAATTTACCATATCACAAATTCCGATTGTTTACTTAAATACATATTGGTTTACATGTCATGTCAGAAACTCAATTTTTTATTTAACAAATTTATAGGCCCTACAGAAATTTAAATAAAAAAAAATCCGATTTTTGATTTAAATCAAATAAATCCGATTAATTGATTTTTTTGAAAAAATCATGATTTTTTTACATCCTGATTTTTACACTTAAAAACGTATTCCAAATGTTTGCTGTAGCTGTTCCACGACATATAGCAGTAATTTTTCAAACATCAAATTCATCTGGAACTCGTTGGTTCCTTCATAGATTGAAATGAAAGGTTGAGGATCAATTTCAGAACCATGCAGGGACAGCTAAGATCCTTACACATCAGCAGTAGATGGATTTAGCACAGATGTGATTAGAAACATGGAGTGAAGTGATTGATACTTGATTACGCTCGTACGTTTTTGAACGTACTAATTAACGTATTCGTACGTTATTTCTACATTTATTGAAGCGTACTCGAGTTTTAACCATTTCACCCCGTGTTTCTCATCACATTTATGCTAAACCCATTGACTGCTGATACCTAAGATCGAAACTTGCTCTCTGCTTGGTTTTGAAAATGAAACTCAACTCCTCATTCCAATCCATGAAGTTCCTGATGCTTTCAAGATGAAATTGATGATTGAAAAATTAACATCAAATTAAAAAATTTTAAATACCGAATCCACTTTATCCGCTAATAGACCATAACTGGTTAGAATGAGGAATCGGTTAAAATTTTCAGAAACATGACGAGCAAGTTTGAAGTTTCGACATCAGCAGTTGATGGTTTTAGCATAAATTGGTGAGAACCATGAGGTCGACAGCTTGATACTTGATAATGCTCGTATGTTTTGTAACGTAATCGTACGTTTTGTAACGTATTTATACGTTTTGTAATGTATTCGTACGTTCATCCGCCATTTTTGGAGCATTTTTAAGTAGAGACATCGCTCATGTTTCTCTCTCCATCTCTGTTCAATGTTGAGTTCCGCAGCTGTCAACTGCTGATGTCTTTGCTCTCAGCTTGCTCTTTATGGCTCTGAAAGTTTTCCTCGTCTCCTCATTCCAATCTGTGATCGGGCTAACAATATCAAACAAAGCAATTCTGCATTAAACTTTCCTATAACAGCGCCTCCAGAGCTGCATCCGTTGAATAAAACGTCTTAATTAGTTTTAATTTAGTCAAAATTTGAATCCATAATATATTTTCCCACAATATCGTCTACATATATAATAATTTCAATCTATTTTATAATTTCCATCCATCACAATTTTTAATATTTTCTATTAATTTCAATACGTTATATAATTTTAATTTTTAATTTCAATCAGTATTTCAACTTGCAAATATAATCTAATAATTTAATTTTTTTAGTATAATTTAATAATATTTTCTAATCATTTATATCCATAGTATAATTTAATAGTATTTTTAATCATTTAAAACCATAGTATAATTTTTAATATCTTCTAATAATTTCAATCTATCACATAATTTTCTAATTTCAATCCATCATGCAATTTTTAATATTTTATATTAATCTCAATACGTCATATAATTTTCTTTTTAGTAATTTCAATCCATAACCCAATTTGCTAACATAATATATTTTTTCAATTCATAGTATGACTAAATAGTAGTTTCTAATAATCTATAATATTATATGCAGCTTCATCATTTATACAATTATTTCCTGATTTTGTCTCAGTATTTTCACCAGTTTCATATCAATAGTGGTTTTGCAATTTAATATACTAAAAAAAAATGCTTCGATCAAAACACAATGTTTGTATAGTTCCTATTTCAATACTTTTCCATAATGACAGTCACAAATTATACTTTATTAATTTCTCCAAAAACTTCTCAATTTAATAAAAGTATTTTACAATATTAAATAATTCTTTAATTATATGACTTTCATAGTATAATTTTTCTTAGTAACTGGCTCACTTTTCAAATAAGATATTATTCAGATATTTCCGAAGACCATGAAATCCTCTGAACTATAGCTGCTTGCAAGCTATGAAAAGTTGCATTTAAATTTAGATAATTACTCCATAATTAAATCTATAAAAAATTGATTGTTACATTCAACATTTACTCTGTTTAATTAAGTACAATATAATTTTAATTGACAATAACTTCAGCGTAATATTATATTTTTAAGCCAATATCTTCATCTTAATAACAATTTCTAATATTTCCTATTTTCTTTTAAATTTTCTGTTAACTGCTCTTAATATTTTATATCCACAGAAACATCTCGAAACATTATTATATATTCGAAAATCTTCCCTCTTTTAGGTTGAATAATTTATTTTCTTTGAAATTCTTCAACTATAAATTTCAAAAATTCTTTTACTTTCAGGCCTTAGTTCTCAATAGCATTTTAACTTCACTTAAAATATTAAATTCCATACTTCAACTTTACTTTATTCGAATATTATAATTTTCACCCATTATTTCAATTCAATAAACTTGATTCATAATAATATTACTATCTCTTAATCAAACCTCTCTTAAATTATTTAATTTAAATTCAAACTTCAAAATTCTGATGAACCTTTGGCCTCAAAATGGCTTCTTAATTTTGTTTAATATATTGAATATCTCATCAATAAACCCAATACGTAACAATATTTATTAGTTCATCTTGTAGCTCTCTTCAATCATTTAATTTCGTATCTATATCTAACTTCAATTTCATACTTTTAACTTTGTTACAATACCATAATTTTCATCAATATATAATGATATTTACTATTTTTTCATCACTGCTCTTTTCATTTATTTAATTTCGTAACTTAAACTTATAAATTAACTTTGCTTGTCTGTTATTATAGAATACATGTATACACTGGAAAGAAGAAGAAGGAAGGGGGATTTGATTCAGCTTTTCAAGTTTGTAAAACAAGGGGACACAGAGGGCTTAAATTTCAATAGGGATAACAGAACAAGGGGCCATGGGTATAAATTGAATAAGACACATTTTAATCGGGATTTAAGGAAAAACTACTACTTTAATAGGGTAATAGACAGTTGGAACGCGTTGCCTGAAAATATAGTTAATTCAAAGGGAGTGTACGAATTTAAGACACAATTGGATAGTCAGTGGGAATTGGGGAATTCATAAACAAAGGACCAGCCTTGTTGGGCTTGAGCCTGTAGCTGGTCGTCAATATTTGTATTTGTATATTTAATAGCCTCTAAGACTCAATGGCGCAGTGTTGGGGACAAATTGCTCCCGTTAACTCAATATTTTTGGAAAATTGTGTTACAAATTTACTTGAAATCAAAGAACTTATGTCAAAATTCAACAGAATAAAACATTGTTTCACCTTTTAATGCGTTTAATGTTTAATTTCTTTGTTTTCATAGATTACTTTATGATTCTCTTCGTAGCAGATTCAATAGTATACTGCAATCATACATAAGGTTCTGATCAAGAGTATACAATATAAGTAAAACAGTTTGAAGATTGCACAGTACAGATAGATAAACTATATATATATATATAATAACATCCGGACACAATTGGATATCAGATGTAAATTGGGACTCAGAAAGCAGGCGAAGTTAAACAAAAGGTCTTTATTGAAACATCATCGTGGCAGTTTCCCCAGCAGGAAGGGAACTAGGTCATGTTACATAGTTATTGAATGGTACTGATCAGAAAGAGAGGGATTACAGGCGTGCAACGATATTTAAATGGGGATTTACAGAAGAGATGATAAAAGGGTTTTTCCCTATAACGGCATATTACGTCACATATTAGGGTGTGACAAATGACTCTTATTGGCTCAATGCTTCTAGACAGAGGACGTTCAAAGTCTGACAGGGAATTCGACCTGTCTACAGGGGACAGAAGGGATTAAGCATTACTAGAACTTTAGAAATATTACATCATCTTTGAAAATAGAATAAACCTTGTTTTACAGAAACATTAAGAATTCAGAGATTATTAATATAAAATTATTTTTATATTACATCCCCCCTTCAAAAAAAAAAGAAGGTCCCACTGCCAAATTAAGCAAAACAAACAAAAACCTAATTAATTTACCAAATCGGAAATTTAAGAAATTAAACCTATCCACCAGCTCTTCTGTTTACAAAACTAACATTCAGAACTTTTTGAATGCTCACTTACATGTAAAAAATTTTAACAACAAACTTTCCATACATATTATACAGTATCAATATTATATACAAGGTAAACATCATATGCAAGGTAAACAAGAAAAACGAGAAGCACAGTAAATACAAGACGTCTTGAAGGAACAACCATGGTTGTTCTGTTTGTGGCATAAATACAGTTTTTGGAAGAAAAAAAAAGTATTTTCTTGTCACTGTTGGGCCAAATAAAAATGAACACAAATGCACAAAAATAATACTCAAAATAAACACTTATTATAATATATACAACAGCAATATTCAAAAATAAACCCTTGCAATACAACAGTAAGACTCAAAAAGGATTACATTATTCATGACTCAGTTTTAATTTTTCTGGTACATGGTATTTTCGCAATTTTGAAACATGTACAATTTCTGAGTGTGCTTTAGTGTGAGTATTTTTCTTATTTATTTCATAGTTAACGTGAGAAAGTTTTTTAATAACTTTATAAGGACCACTAACGGTTGGAGATAGTTTCCTAGTATTTGGATACTTGAATTCTTCATAAATAACTGACTCATCAGGTGTAAACTGTACATCAACAAACCTAGCATCATAATGTACTTTATTCCTTTCATGATATTGTTTTGTTTTCTCAACTGCTATTTTCCTAGCCTCTTCAACTGGAGGGTAAATATTTTCCTTTATGGGATTTGTATATGGAACTGTGCCATACATTAAATATGCAGGTGGAAATGTAGTAACTGAATGTGGAGTTAAGTTGTATTCCTGAACTACTTCTTTTAATAACTTAGGCCATGGAACGTTTGTAGAAGATTCAGTAATTTTACATTTTAAACGTGTGATTATGGTCTGGCCTAATCTCTCCACTTTACCATTAGTTTCTGGTCTATGAGCTGTAGTCAATAGTTGTTTCACTTTATAATGCATGAGAAACTTTTTAAAATGAGAAGATGTGAAAGCTGCATTTCTATCACTTAGAATACTTTTAGGTACTTGAGTTTGAAAAATTTGGTAAAGTGAGCAAGTCCATCAGGAAAACCGTTTTGCATTGTTTGTGAAAGTACTCTTTCACATAACAGAAGACATGATCTTATTCTCTACTATTATAAAAGTGTTTGTCTGTTTGGGGCCGCAAAATCCTGACGATTCTATAGCACTTACAGCAATGAGATTTGGCACACTGGTAGTCCAAATTATTTGTAATTTTTGGGTCGCGGTGAATTTTAAAATTCAATCTAGAAGATTTTTAAATGAATTTCATAGTTTTATTCTCCATTGATTTTTCAAACGCGGAGAACTTTTTCTACTAATGCGACTTTGAAGTCAGGGTTTGGAATCATGTCAAGTTTTTTTTATCCGCTGAGCGCGGAGAAAATTATTTCTTCCGTTTCCGCTTTGATTTTACGCAATTGAATTTCCCAACCAGATGATAAATTTTTTAACTGAAGTCAAAGTTCTTTTTTCTATCTCCAAGACCGTTAAAGACAGAGTAAAAATTTCAACGGATTTGAAATCTGCGGAAAAGTTTAGTTTAATTTGATACCTAAAAATATTATTTTCTTTAAATAAATAATTTTTGTAATTGAAAAATATTCTACGGATTTGAAATCTGCAGAAAATTTTACGCCAGCTTAATACCTTACACCACGGGCACGGACAACGCCGGGCTAGCCACGCAGTGGCTAGTAGACACAATAAGACACAGCATCAGGCTAACATAGAAGGAATAATGAAGCTCGTTCTTTAGTCTGATTTACGAAAAGAATACGTGATTAAGAAAAAGGAAGAAATCAGAAGACAAAATATTTTTGCTAAAGTAAGTTTTGAAGACTTGGCAATTATAGAAACGTCCTATAAAATAGCTTCATCATTGGCGAAAAAAAAAAACTTTTTTTCTGACAGAGAAGAAATTGTTAAGCATTGTCTTCAAATATTTGCACGCCATCTTGGCAATAAAGGTATTGAAAGGAAAGCAGACAAAATTGCTATATCAAGGCAGACAGTTACGAGACGTATCGAAGAACTCTCACAGGATGTATCTCAGCAACTGAAAGACCTTGTCCATTCTCGTACTTTCTTTTCTCTAGCTTTGGATGAATCAACGGGCATATGTGATGTAGTTCAGTTAAGCATTTTTATAAGAGGAATTGATGATAATTTTAATGTCTTTTAAGAACTTGCCAGTCTGGAGTCATTACAGGGTAAAACAAGAGGATTAGACAGTTGAAAAAGTTAAATCATGCCTAGAAAATCTAAAATTAGATTATAGGTAACTCATCAGTATTGACGGAGCGCCGTCAATGATAGGTAAAAGCAATAGCACTAAAACTTTGCTTGAAACTTTTTAAAATCGTCCTGTACAAAAATATCACTGCATTATACACCAAGAGGCACTATGTAGAAAAACTTTAAAAATGCAGCATGTTACGTTACCGGCTGTGAAATGTGTGAATAAAATTAGAGCAAGAGCATTAAACAGACGAGAATTCAGAGAATATTGAGAATTGTTAGATTTTGAATATGGTGAACTTATCCTTTATTGTGATGTGCGCTGGCTTTCTAGAGGACAGGTTCTGAGTAGATTTTGGAAATTGAAAAACGCTGTTTATAATTTTTTAGAACAGGAAAATGAACTTCCTGATGAAAGAACCCTATTATTTGATAACACTTGGCTATTTGATTTGGAATTTTTAATTGATATTACTAGCCATCTCAATGATATAAATTCGAAACTACAAGGCAAGAATAAATTATTTCCTAGCTTAGTAAATAGCATCAATTCATTTAAAATGAAAGTAAAACTCTTCATCAGGATTTGAGTCAGTTTCCACATTTGAAAGAGCAAAGTGAATGTTCTGCGGATAATGACAATTTAACGAAATATATTGAAAAAGTCAAGTTATTGCAAGGGTCATTTGATAGTCGTTTTCATGATTTGGCTAAGAAGAAAACTGCATGCTCGCATTTATAAACCCATTTTCACTCAGTGAACAAAACGTAATGAAGATGCCTAGTAACATACAATTGGAACTTATTGATTTAAAAACAAATTCATTATTAAAAGTGAAATTTAATGAGCTTTTTTCAATCAAAATGATTCTGAGATTATTAATTTCTGGAGTTCATTGCCCTGTAACTATTTTCCAGAACTAAGAAAATTTTGCAAAAAATTATATATGTCGTTTCGGAACGATATATACGTAAGTGTGAACAAGCATTTTCATCCATGAAAATTATTAAAAGCAAAACTAGGTCGCGAATGACTGATTCAAATTTGAAGAATTCTCTGATGCTCTGTGTAACAAATTTAACACCAAACATTGAAAAACTAGCGAAATCCAAACAGGCTCAAAAGTCCCATTAATGGTAAGTAATGTTTATGTTTTGTAATAGATAGTTTTATATACAATAATTAAATAATTTAAAATGTTAATTATGTCCATAAACATACTTTTATTAAAATTATTTCGGGATGGGTCATGAACCATGAAAGTAAGAAGGTAGAAAGGTGCTTGTGTTGTATGGCGCATTTGAACTCGTATGTGAAAAAAAATTGGCTCATTGTATGTAAAAGATTGGCCACCCCTGCCTTATACCATCATATCTTGCTGTCCGGTCCGCATATTACTGTAGGGTAGTATATAGGGGAAGACGGGGTACAATGAAACAAAATTTACTAATTATTTTTTCCTATCCACAATTTTGCATGCACAAAAATATAATTAATGCATACTTTTAAACTTGTATTTTCCAGAACTAAGAAAATTTGCAAAAAATTATATATGTCGTTTCGGAACGACAATATAATTACAGGTATGTGAAGGGTACAATGAAACATGTTTCATTGTACCCCATCTGCAAGTGTTTCATTGTACCCCGTTCTAAGGTTTCTAAATAAAAATAATTTTTTATTTTTTTAAATTTTGGTTTTGGAGGTATGAAGACAACAACACAAAGATAACAAAATGTATAGAAAAAATAATTATTACATATAACAACGAGGAAAAATAAACAAAATTACTTTTAGTAAAGAAACTTACTTTCAATGGCGAAAAACCAATAATCTTCTATTGCTAATGTTGTAGAAGTGCGAATGTATCCAAATCACATCAGTAATTGGAACTTATAGTTGTATAACATATATATAAATTGCAACTTTCTGTGACAAATTGTACTGATTTTAGAAGTAATGTTTCATTGTACCCCGTCTTCCCCTATATGAGAAGGTTTATAAGTGTTAACAAAACAAACCAGACAATGAGAATTTAATTTTCGCAAACTAAATTATCTCGTATGATACACATAAGTATTACCTTAAAATGTAGCTTTTCGCCATTTGGGCGACGTTCGGCTTTTTATCTAACTGACGTTGACCAATCAACTATCATATATATATATTCGGAATTGATTCGAATTTTTACTGACGAAGTTCTTAAATTCTATACAAAAAACTAGCCGTGGCATTACGTTCGGATTAAATGCAAGCACCGCAGCAGAAACACTACCGCTTCCTAAATTTAGTTTGATAGGTAGATACGTATTAAGTGAATTAACGCGCACTGTGCTATTGGCGACGGTCCATGACCCATTCCGAAGAGAAAGATCCAATGACAACGCCTCGTAATTGTAAATCCCGATCTTGTGACAAAAAACAACGCCTGAACCGGTAGCCCACAATCCAAACTTCCACAACACGACAATGTGAGGACACGGCTGATTTAACGTGCACCAGTCCTCGTCTACACGACGATCTATGGATGGACAGTTTCGTACTTCATTTGCTTTTCCAACTGGACTACCGCGGTCCCTTAAGTTGGACAGAAAACATCTCGTTCAATCACGAAGATTGGGCCCAACAGAAGAAATGCGTTCCCTGTGTTTAAAAGCTTGATGTTGTGTTTACTGCTGGTTTAGAAAATGCTCAGTCCGCTTCGTGATACTATAAAATTATAATTTTGTGTAGTGGTTTCTTGCGATACGTACAACACTCTCATATTTCGAACAAGTTTATTGCACCATAAAATGTGCAATAGTTCTAACTTCCAGACAGTATGGCATTGTCGATTCTTTTTTTCCCCAACGGTATGACTTCAAAATTGGCTTATATCCAAATTTAATAAGTTCCATGAAAAAAAACTATATGTTTTCTCCACGCGTCTGAGTTGAACTGCTTCAAGGATGAATTTCAAGAGAGAGAGAGACAAAGCATTTGGCCGTAAGTTGCATAGCCAAAATCTGATTCATATTTAACGTCAAACTTCCTGAAACTTATGAAATTTTTCCCGACTCGGCAATAAATAATGACTGAAAAGAATTAATGATTGCTTCCAGAAAAGTGTTTATTTTTTTTGGAAGTAATAGAACATTGATAGTCCAAAACTCTTGGAAATAATTCAGGAAACATAAAGTAACGGATTAACACAGAAAAACCCTTCAAAAAGAACTAAAGAACTACAAACCTAAAACAATCTAAGAACCAAATTTTTTTTAGTGTTTTTCAGGAGAAATTTTTTAGGAAAATATATAACACTGATGTGTCTAAAAGTTGGAAATAATTTAGTAAACTTTGTTACGGATTAATGTTAACAGAATGGAAACACTTTCAATGGGTTCTACGTACCTAAAACAATCCTTGAACAAATACAGATTTAATTGGTGATTTTTAGGCATTTTTTCAGTTAGCAATACTCTATAAGTTCCTAATGTTAAGATATACAGAGCTTTCTTACTTTTCTACCCTAAAACCACCTTTAACTAAACATGATTTTGGGATTACAGGTCTCTGCGAAACAAGTTGAACTTAAGTATTTAGTTTTCTGTTTCATCGTGAGCCGTGGTAGGCAAGCTAGAGTAACGGATTAGCAAACGGAGGATATTGAGTTCAAATCCAACCAAAGACCGTCGTGTACAAAGGATTAAAACTGTCGTGGCCTCAAATGTTCTCGCGTTAGCGCGGTGTAGAAGTTTGGAGAGTGGTGCGCCAACTCAGAGGTGTGACCTCATCATCTGACCATCGTTCACAATCGCTTAATCTTATCCTCGGATCTTTTCCTTGGAAATCGATCCTGGACCGTCGCCAATAGCCCGTTGTGTTGCTCCAGTGTGACGTTAATTAAATTGCTTACCTAAAATTTTACATTTCCCAGTGAGGCTACTTTATACTTCTGGCCCCAGTAGCATGGTACCAACTAGGGATGCGACATCGATGTCGATGTTTTCAAAACATCAATGTTTTTTAAAAACATCGATGTATTTAACATCGATGTATTGGGGTCGATGTTTTGGTAACATCTATGTTTATACTTATCGATGTTTTTACGTTGTCGATGTTTTATTTTTAAATGAAAGAAGTACCGTTGTAAAAATATAAAAAATAACCAAGTACAATAATTTTTATAATCAGCAAATTGAACATAATTTTAGACCAAAGTGACCAAGGATGAAGGGTCTGATAAGTAGGGATGCGACATCTAAGTCGATGTTTTCTAAACATTGATGTTTTAGAAAAAAAAACATCGATGTATTGGAGCCGATGTCGCATCACTAGCTGCTAAACCTGTTTTAAGAAATGGGGAAACAAGTTTAAATACACTGAATTTTAAAAACATCGATGGTTTGGGGGCGATGTATTCTCAACATCGATGTTTTAATTTTGAACATCGATGTTTTGCTGTCGTTGTAGCATCACAAGTTGCTAAACCAGTTTTAAGAAATGGTAGAAAAAGTTTAAATACACTGAATTTTAAAAACATCGATGTTTTTGGGTCGATGTATTATCAACATCGATGTTTTAATTTTGAACATCGATGTTTCAAAACATCGATGTTTTGCTATCGATGTCGCATCCCTAGTACCAACAAACCCTTAAAGAGAGGAACCCTGTCATTACTAATCAGAAATAATGTCTGATAAATCGTGGGTTTAAATGGAAATATATCTTCTCCAAGAAGAGATATTTTGTTGTTAAAAATAAGTTACGTCCGATCTTTAATTAGTTTTTGCACTTGGAGTACTAGAGCATTCCTTATATTCCTCTTCACAAAATACTGCTATTAATTTAAGTGCATTTATTTTTAAACTTAAACAATCTACATACAAAGATTGCATTAAAAAGATTAACAAAAAAAAAAAACATCTCTTATAATTCTTTTCAAACACCCAAAGTTAAAAACAAGTTAATTTTTTGCATCCATACAAAACTACCCCTTTTTAATTTAAATTCTCTGTTTACTATACATATTTAAGCCTCTTATATGTGTTCCATTTTTTCTCTACTTAAATGCGGTTTTAAAAGAGAAGATATATAAAAAGAACAACTCCCATTCTCTTTCGAGAAAGAGTCGCTAAACTTTGTAATCTTGTTTGCTCGAAGTTTTTTTATTTCGTGAGTTTTTATGCCACTTACTACTCATTCCCATTCCTGTATGCAAAACAAGTCGTTCGTTGAACGTAACAAATTTCAAAACATCTTTTTCTTCACATGCGAGGTTAACAAAACACTGCACTGGGCGCCGAATACGACTTAAGCTTGATAGCTTAGCTGAAGTCTGATCGCAGGTAATGGGTCATGTGATGCACACCTCAACCTACCACTTGATTTTTCAAGCTGTGTGATATAATCTTGATTTCTGATCTATGTATATAAAAAAGGATGTGTGTGTCCAATCCACGCCAAATTTGGTACACATACTTTAGAACACTGCGGAAATCATAGGCTATTTCTTTCCTGTCCAGTCCAATTTGTAGCCATGAAAATTGGCACACAGGTAGTCCTAAAAGTTCCCCTCGAAGCCTCGATTTTAAAATCTAAAGCTTGTTTTTTTTGCAATAAATGGACATGGATAAGGATGGTAATGGTAATGGTAATTTTAGTTAACGTCCTACTAGAGCAACACAACGGGCTATTGACGACGGTCCGGAATCAGTCCCTTAAGGGAAAGATTCGAGGACAACACCTCGTAATTTTGAACCACGGTCAGATGACGAAGCAACACCTGAGCTGGCACCCCACTCTCCAAACTTCCACGCCAACCCAACGTGAGGACTTTCGGCCACGACAGATTTAAGGTGCACCAGCCGCCTCTACACCATACGTTTACAAACATCCATGCCCGGACCCGGATTCGAACCAGGAACCTTCCGATCTAGAGGCTAACACCTTAACCACTATACCGGCTGGTCGGCCATGGATAAGGAAACACGCTCTACAGGGTTTGTGTATGAGCTAACACAGGGAAATGTCGCGGTCCTATTTTAGCTTACGCGGTAGGAAACACTTTCTACAGAGTTTGTGTATTTGAGTTAACATACGGAAATGTCACGGTCATATTTTAGCTGCGGCGGTCATATTTGAAACCCGAAACAACGCCGGGTTATTCAGCTAGTCTCTAATTTTATAAAAGGAAGAGTTCGTTTGTTTGTCTGTCTGTTTATTTCGCAGCCTCAAAATCCTGACAATCTGTGGCACTTACAGCAATGAGATTTGAAACACAGGTAGTCCGATTTTTTTGCAATTTTTGGGTAGCGGCGAAATATTAAAATTCAATCTAGAAAATTTTTAAATTAATTTAATAATTTTATTCTCTATCGCTTTTTTAAACGCAGAGAACTTCTTCTAGCCGTGTGACCTTACAGTTAGGGTTTGGAATCATACCAAGTTTTTTTCATCCGCAGAACGCGGAAAAAATTATTTATTTCATTTCCGCTTTGATTTTGCGCGGACGAATAAATTTCCAGCCAGACGATAAATCTTTTAACTGAAATCAGTTCTTTTTTCTATTTCCCAGACCGTTAAAGATAGAGTAAAAATTTCAACGGATTTGAAACCTGCGAAAAATTTCACTTTAGTTTAATACCTAAAAATTTGATTTTCTTTAAAAAAAATTTTATAATTAAATATATTTTTAATGGATTTGAGATCTCCTGAAAATTTTACACCAGATTAATACCTTATAGCAATGCGTAACCAGTGGTGTTGGTTTGCTACACCACGGGCACGGGCTACGCCGGGCTAGCCACGCAGTGGGTAGTCTCTACTATTATAAAAGGAAGTGTATGTCTGTCTGTTTGCCGTAAAATCCTGACGATTCTATGGCACTTACATCAATGAGATTTGGCACACAGGTAGTCCAAAGTTTTTGAAATTTTTGGGTCGCGGCGAATTTTAAAATTTAATCTAGAACATTTTAAAATGAATTTAATCATTATTGAATGCTACAGCATAGAAGAGATCACAGATTCTAAATTTGTTGTTTTCGTTTTGATTTTGCTCGGAGGAATAATTTTCCAGCCAGACGATAAAAACAAACAATCTTTTAACTGGAGTCAATTAGTTCTGTTTCTATCTCCTAGACCGTTAAAGATAAAGTAAAAATTTCAGCTGATTTGAAATCTGCGGAAAATTTCACTTTAGATCCATACCTAAAAATATGATTTTCTTTATGTAAATAACTTTTAAATTGAATATATCTTTTATATTTTTGCACGAGATTGCGAAGTCACGGAAACTTTACATTTCCAAAAATAAACAGATTGCATTTCGTGCCCCCTTCGCGTTAAAAAAAAAAAAAAAAAAAAAAAAAAAACCCAGATTACATTTCCCGCCCTCTTTGATTTTAGTGTTTTAGTGGAGAGCAAAAAATAAAAAACATTTTGGCAGGCATTGTTTAGTTCTTTTTCGTAATAGCGGATAAGTTAAAAGAAAGATTAAAATTTCAACGGATTTGAAATCTGCGGAAAATTTTTCACCAGAATAATACCTTATACCACGGGCACGGGCAGCGCCGGGCTAGTTTTCCATAAGACCATGGGGCCGCCATGCTCAGCGGGTTTGCCCACTATGCTAACTATAAGTTCTTCTTAGTATCCTAGCACACTGCTATACGAGACAGGAGGCTAATTATGTATTTTACTGGAGCTGGCACTTTTCCACAGAACCTTTCCCGTTTCGGGGATAGCGAAACAGACTGGAAAGATCCGCTTTCCATGCTACAAGATGTCCTTTAGGACCGGATTTCGCGTACGCTGTCGCGAAAGTGATAGCGCTCGGAAAAAAAAAAATTGCATTTGGCCATAGAGAGGCAATGAAGTAAATCTTGACAAATCATTCACATACTAAATGCAGGCGAAATCACATATGCAAGGAAAAGGTAGGTAGGTAGACATTTAATTAACGTCGCTCTGAATAAGCACAGCGGGCTATTGGCGACTGTCTGGGACCAACCTCCGAATAGAAAGATCCGAGCACCACATCAACACTGCCCACGGAAGAAGGAGGAGCAGAGTCAGAGGAGGATGAAGATGAAAATGGTGAAGATGTAGTTTGCTGGAACTGGCAATTACCAATAGTTTTGCACTTCTATTGTAAATACGATCTGTAAACTGAACCAATTTAAATTGTTTGAAATGATTACTCGCACCACCAATCCATGAAAACCATAATATATCATACGTCCATAATAGTACCATATATAAACTGTAACAAAAAAAATCGACGGAACAAGAAGAATTGTTCAGAAGTTCGATCGACTTGAACGACGCTGAAAGAGGACGTATAGCTTTTAGTGAAGAATCCCGTTTCCAACTGTGTCCTGACGACAACAGCAGACGTTTCTGGATACGTCGAGGGAAGCGTGGAGATCATGCCCTTAATATCGCACCACACACATGCCCACAACAGGGCGTTATGGCCTGGGATGCTATCTCCTTTGATAGCCCTTTAGTAGTCATTTCTGTCACACTTACAGCACAGTGGTACGTATACGACATTCTACGACCGGTTGTTCTTTTTGCGACTTCCCGGACTTACTTTTCAACAAGATAATGCCCGGCCGCAGACGACACGTGTTGCTATGAATTGTCTTCAAGCTTTCCCAACATATCCTTGGCCAGCTAGGTCTCCTGATCTCTCTCCTATAGAGCATATATGGGACGTTATGGGAAGGCGATTGAAACCATCCCGGAATGTTGACCCGCCTGACAGTTGGAGACAATTTGGAAAGAAACTCTGCAAGACACTAGGGATGCGACATCGATGTCGATGTTTTCAAAACATCGATGTTTTTGAAAAAACATCGATGTATTGGGGTCGATGTTTTGGTAACATCGATGTTTATACGTGTCGATGTTTTTACGTTGTCGATGTTTTATTTTTAAATGAAAAAAGTACCTTTATGCAAATTTAAAAAATAACCAAGTAGCATAATTTTCATAATCAGCAAATGGAACATACTTTTAGACCAAAGTGACCAAGGATGAAGGGTCTGAAAAGTAGGGATGCGACATCGATGTCGATGTTTTCTAAACATTGATGTTTTAGAAAAAAACATGGATGTATTGGAGCCGATGTCGCATCACTAGGTGCTAAACCAGTTTTTCAAGAAATGGGGAAACAAGTTTAAATACACTGAATTTTAAAAAAATCGATGGTTTTGGGGCGATGTATTATCAACATCGATGTTTTGCTGTTGATGTCGCATCACTAGTTGCTAAACCAGTTTTAAGAAATGGGGGAAAAAAGCTTTTTTCACTGAATTTTAAAAACATTGATGGTTTGGGAGCCATGTATTATCAACATCGATGTTTTAATTTTGAACATCGATGTTTTGCTGTCGATGTCGCATCACAAGTTGCTAAACCAGTTTTTAGAAATGGGGAAAAAGTTTAAATACACTGAATTTTAAAAACATCGATGTTTTTGGGTCGATGTATTATCAACATCGATGTTTTAATTTTGAACATCGATGTTTCAAAACATCGATGTTTTGCTATCGATGTCGCATCCCTACAAGACACCACCCGGAAACTTTCTCAGTCAATGCCACGCAGTGTGACATCTTGCATCCAGGCTAGAGGTGGACCAACTCCTTATTGAATTCCTCCTTTTGTAACGGTCAAACTCTGCAATACATCATTGAATTGTTCTGGAATTTTAATCGTTTGTTTTTCTAAGTACGTTCTTCACATCCACCCATTTTTATAGCAATCGGACAACTCCTTCTTGGTGCGTCGATTTATTTGTTTTGAGTATATAAGGCCGAATATGCAATAACGCCAGTTTGAAGCGCACGGGTGTTGTTCAGCAGCAGTTTCTGCCATTACATTTAGGGATCCAAAGCCCAATTGCTGTGAACGGAGTGCCTCCCACCATTCCATTCAACATCCTCCATAAATAGCGCATCGTGCATATTGGTCGTCCGTCATCTGCATGAACTCGCCATCATTGAGTTGGGCATATTGAAAGTCCCGGAATCCATCAAAGATGGCGGCCGTGTATCTCATCAATCACGAACGATGGCTTCGAAAACAATGACGCGCGCGCCTTTGGAAACGCATTATTGAGATTCAGCGACCGAGATGCGAATTTGATGGCGGTTGGTTTTTCTACCTCTAGTGAATTCGCTTTTTAGTACTCTGTAGAGCCTTTATCGAAACAATGTGTAGATTCGCGGGGACTTGTGTGCCATCTTGACTCGCTCAGAGTAGTGTAGGAATTCGAGTTGTGGTGATCCAACTATTGCTTGTGGGTTAAGAATTACGAGGTGTCGTCCTCGGATATTTCAGTTCGGGTTTGATCCTGGACTCAATAGCTCGAGGTGTGTTGCTCCAGTGCTACGTTTACTAACTACCTACTTGCCGACCTTTCTCGCTTGGTTGGTTGGTTCAGGTTTAATGACGCAACGGGCATTTGGCCATGGTGCGCCACACACAAGACAGAAAGTATCAATATACAGGGTGATTATAATTAAAGTTCAACTTTTAAAAAGCTTTAAGGGGACCGGGAAGGTCCTATCTCCTCCATGTTAAATTCACGAAATTCAAGACCCTTTTTCTCAATAACTATAATAGTAATCAACACAAAATTTTTATGGTGGTTAGACTGATATGTTATACAAACTTTAACAGCTCACTTTTTTTTATATAAAATTTTTAATTTTATAGAAATTTTTAACTGAATATCACTTTTTAGATAGCATTTTTTAACACATTTAAATTTCTAAAAAATCCAATTTTCAAAAAATAAAAAAAATGCCCGTGTTAAAATTTTTAGAGATATAACACAAATATGTCATAAAAATATTAAGTCATTATGTTCAGTAGATTCTGAGAAAATGGGGCATGAATCTTAAAAATCTAAGTTTTGAGAAAAATGGATTTAAACATTTCAAATGAATTTTTATAAATAATTTTACGTCTAACCTTAATGAAATCCTGATTTATATAAAGGGTGATCTCTTTCATTTTTAATACATGTATCTTCAATTTTTTTTTTATGCTTTTCTTTCTATGGCGGGCCTTTTTACTGTATTCGGAGAGTTTTCGCTCTCCATCGATAACACGGTCTTAGTCCAGTTTTCTCAAAAATTTGTATAAAATGGCAGCCTGGATTGATTTTAACTCTAGATAATGTATAGCACTTTATAATATTTCCACTGTTGCAGCAGGAAACAGCATCAAACACTCCCAGTTTTAAAGTTTGGATGGTTACAAACACATTTTTTGGAACGCGAGTCCAAATCACATTGTTCACCGATTCATTTGGGTTTTGAGTCTTCCGTGAACACATTTTTTCAAAAATTCTGGATTCGCCAAGTCTCTGAAATTTGATTTAATTGTCTTCAAAATGTAGGCAGTATAAGGCAAGGCAATATGTGTGTGTTTATCATGGTAATACACATCACTCTTTTAGCTACACCACGTTGAAATTTCCACCAGCTTTCATTCCCAACTGGACAAAGACCGTGATTTGGATTTAAGTTACTTGACAGTAAATAAAAATATTCTGCCCAGACAGATTGTTGCATATTGTGCAGAAAACCAACATTTATCCTTATTGCTAGTCCATAACAGATCAAATGTCATGTCTCAGAAAAGCTAACTTATATCGATCGCATGGTAAAAAATTAATAAAAATAGTTAGAAAAAACCTAAATGATTACAGTTAACTCTACTGTTACCAGATTATCGAAAATAATTTGAGTAAAGTAAAGTAAAAAATATAATACACATTGTTGAGTAACAAAGATTAGATATGTCCACAAACGGTTTGTTTACATTTGAAAGGCCGTGTCAGATGTGAAGTGCTTATTGGAAACGTGCATAATTTTCAAACTTCCTCTTATTCTATTACCTAGTGTGATATATCATTGGAAAGAGGAGATTTTGAACTATATAAAGGAGCAATAAAATAGAAATTGATTTTTTAGTCGAATTTTGCTTTCCCGGTCTCCTTAAAAAAAGAACCACTGCTCAGAATGAAACTGCTGAAATGGTATGGCATAAGGAAAAAAATAGTTCCAAATTTTAGCAACAGATGGCGCTTTAAGCGTCATAATATGCAAAATAAAAGACTTGTCATGCGCTCGCCATTTTACATTTGTTATAAAAACGCGGGGCACATGTAGTTTACCTCATATTGGGTCTGAGAAACTCGTCATGACTCTCTCAATGAAGGATCGCGCTCTGCTTGTGAAGCTATTTTTCAAGAATGGTGACTGTACGCCAGTAGCCATGAAGAAGTTCCGGACAGTAACGGGTATGAAAAGAGGCTGTGGTCCGATGTCTGCCAAGGGTCTGGAGAAAATGATTCAGAAATTCGGAGAGACAGGTTCTTTTGAAGTGAAATCTGGCAGAGGGAGGAAACCAATTGCTTCGACGTCACTAGAAGATGTGGCCACAACATTCAAGTAAGAGAAGAGCTGTGGTGTGCAAACGTGCAGTGTACGGGGAATTGCTTGAACTTTGGAGATGCCTGTGAGCACGATGCATATAATTGTATGAAACATCCTGCATTGCTCCCCCCCCCTATCCATACAAAATTATCCATGTTCAGGAGTTGCTTTCTGCTGACCTGCCAGTAAGGCAAAACGATTGCTCTAGAATTTCTTGCTCGAATGGAAGTGGACAATGAATGGCCATGGAACATTTTGTGGACAGACGATACCCATGGAACATTTTGTGGACAGACGATACCCATATCCATCTCCAAAGACATATCAATACTTGGAATTGCATAATATGTGCAACAAAAAATCCGTTCGCATATGAACCAGTGCCTTTTAATTCTGCAAAGGTAACTGTGTAGTGCGGGTTGACGCCATCGTTTATCGTATGACCGTTTTTTTTTCTCAAGGAGATGAGTCGTGCGTGTCCTATTACCTGTACCGTCAATTGTAAACGCTATGAGAGCTGTGGAAGGGCTTTTCACAAAACAGTGCCACAACCATTAAATGACTTTGGAAGTGATTTTTTCAGTAAAAAACTGATACAGTCATGGACATTGAACAGAACAGATTTTAGTTTTTAATTATAAGACCCGCCAAGGGTTCGCTCGCCAGAGGTTTAGAGCACCTTTTATGATCCGGGGAGGAGAGCCTCCATTGAGGTATGCCACATATATTAAAAATCAATTCATTAGGTGTACAAGTGGCAACAGGCCAGAATAAAAACAGGAACAACGTCACAACGCAGGAACATGAAAGTAAATTCTGCTAAAAAATAAAAACCGGAATATACCATCGGTCGGAAAAGGCATGTATAAAAGAAACGAGAAATAAACATTAAAATAGGTAAAAGATTTAACAATCTAAAAAGTTAAAATTTAAGGCTTTAAAATTGGTACAGTTGGCTTAATGTGCAACTCACGCCATAGCCGTCGTAATGGGATTCAAGAGTTACTTGTGTACCATATGGTACTAGCCGACCCTTTTCTCTAACACGTGGACGCTGGAATGTTTCGCAATGCAAAAACAACTTCAGACTTTGCACGTGCGGGTTTTGACAAAATACCGAAAGATAGTATTTTCTCATCGTCGGCCCGGCGTTCCGTTTGATCCATCGACACAGCTGGAGTTTCCGTCGGTTTCCTAATCCCATGTCTGGGATGAAGATTTGCTGTGGGGAGCCCAAGTCGGTTACAAACGGTTTTTGCATCTATGTGGGGGTGTCTTGAGAGGACATAAACATCTCTCGAGGGCTCGGAATTCACCCCCCTCTCGTTCGCAGCTGTGCGGTTCTGCGGAACCAAGAGAACGTGGATTTTTAGCAGGAGACTGATTCGAGATTCGACGAGAGACAGACGTCTCTGTTTGCGATTGTTACTTTGGCTCCAGGCAGGAGTTCCACTGTCGATGGCTGTGCCCTTAATTAATCTTCTAAATTTTCTTGTAAATATTTAATTTATCTAAATAAATAGTTTAATTTTAAACCAGCTGTCCGTCTAATTCTTACATGACGGTACACTTGTGGCCGAACCCATTTACGTTATAACGCTTAAAGCGTCATCTATTGCTAAAATTTGGAACTATTTATTTTATCTTATGTCATATCATTTTCCCCTTCTTCGAGTATATTCACTTCATATTTCAGGTCATTCTAAGCAGTGGTTCTTTTTTTTTACAGCTTTTTGAAAGTTGAACGTTGATTGTAATCACCCTGTACATACACACGCGATGAAAGTTTTACTGATGTACGTATAGGTATTTTAATTAAATTCATTCTGGAGTAACCCAACGGGCTATGGCCGACGGTCTGGTATCAAATCCGAAGAGAATAATCCAAGAACAAAACCACGTGATTTTGAACCACGATCAGAGGACGAGGAAACACGTTAGCTTGCACCCCACTCCCCAAAGTTCCACACCACTCCAACGTAAGGACATTTGAGGCCACGACACACTTGACGTGCACCATCCCCTAGGTACATGACGGTTTTTGGTTGAATTCGAACTCGCAACCCTCCTGTGTCTAATCCGCTACTCCAACCGGGCTACCGCGGCCATTGAATTTTACTGATAGATGAGAGAAATACACTTGGCAGGAAACGAACCTACGCAGCCTGCAACTCGAATGTTGCTAGCACAGTGGGCGTACCCACTGAGCTACGAAGCTCCCCTTTTTCTCCGAGTAGGTAGTTCCAGTTCCAGTTATTTGGGGGCACATTTCCCTCTGTGTCACCCCGTTTAGAAGTATATCAGATTTTGCTGCAAGAGCAGGGAAGGTCCCTGTGATATCTGGTCGCTGTGGGCGATCAATTTAGGAGAGTTCTTGGCGACTAACCTCCTGCATGGCCATAGAGAAAATCGCAATCGTATATTTGCCTCGGCTGAGACAGGCTGCTTTTGTTTTCGAGGTGCAATGTACTGCAACGGATGAAATGATATGTCTTGGTCTGTGTGCTCTTTTTATCATCTAATTAAGTTGTTAATTTTACAAATTCGTGTTTGGTTATTGGAGGAAAGGAGCATCTCAGTCACCGAGTAGGAAAACAGAGAGGAACAGACCCTTTGACGCTCCGCTCGAAAAGTCCGTTGCCGCCATGATTGGCTAAAGCTTCGGTTTCCTAAGAAAGCGTAGCCGTGATCTAGCGGCCGTGATGTATCGGTGGGTGACGTCACTAAAACGTTGTTTATACTAACACATGGTGTTGGTTTCCTAGAGAGCGGTGTTTGTGAGCGTAACGAAATTTATCGGAGCCGCCATTTCCATGACTGTCGTCATAGCGGTCTCAAACAGTTGGAGAACGTTTTTTCTCTTGTAGCGGCTACATTTCATTTCCTGCTCCAAACGATTCGAACGAAGAGGAGCGAAATAAATAAACATTTTTGACTGTCATTGATTAATTCGTTTTTATAAAATCGGGATCGTTAAACACAGAATAAAAATTTCAACGGATTTGAAATCTGCGGAAAATTTGACACCAGATCGATACCTTAAATGTGATTTTCTTTAAATAAATAATTAATTAATAAATAATTAAATAATCAAATGGTAAATAATTGAACAATAAAACTGTTTTTTATATCGATCTGGCGTAAAAATGCACGCTGATTTGAAATCTGTTGAAATTTTTACTCTACCTTCAACGATCCCGAAGTTAGAAACTTTAAACTAGAGAATAAAAAACCACTTTGTTTTGTTTCTCGAATAAAATAAACCACGACAGCCGTCTGTGTTGCCCATTCTCCAACGTATTCTGTCCGTCTAAGTTGACACATCTGGATTTTTGTTTAGACGGCCGTCTAGTTATGCCCGCGCAGCATCATGACGTATCACGGCTGTTAGATAACGACTCCACTTTCTCAGGAAACCAAAGCTTAAGCCAGGACGTGAACGTGGACGGCCCAATGGAGTCGGAGGACAATTGTCCTGGGTGACTTGCTCCGTAAGCCTAAGGTTTCTTCTTCGTATTCATCCCATAGGACGGTTAATTATTCATTCGGGTGCACTTGTCCTTCAAAATATTAACCTGCGTCTGCCTCCACCAACTGAGCCGCAGCGCATACATCTATGAGCTAAGATGCTTTGCCTAATTCGGCATTGGTACACGTATCTCACAGTATACATCACGTCCCTCAGCGGGCCTCTAGCAAAGACCTTCTCAAGCCAACAGTCAAATCATCATCACGATACTACTAGAAAATACGTACCGACTTACCTTACATCGAGGTAGGTAACGAAGGTAGGTCTGGAAGAGATGGACCATGGAGAACTGAACAATTCGAAACCCCGGCAGTGGTCCACGTAATATGACATCACCACGGGATGACCAACACTTCATCCGCATGGCGGTGACGAACCGTACAGCGTCCTCTCGTGCGTTGGCAGAACATTGGAGCACGTCTTCTGGTATGTCAATGTCTGACCCCACGGTTCGTCGAAGTCTACTGCGCATTAAACTACGTGTAAGGATCCCTCTGCGCAGTATTTCATTGTCGCTGAACTAATAATGCCTCCGGCTACAACGGGATCACCAACACAGCCAATGGCGTACCGATTGTCAACAAGTCATCTTATAAGATGAGTCCCGCTACAATCTGAACTATAACGATGGACGCGTACTCCTCAGAGGAACGCCTTCTCTCGGAGTGTCTTATTCAGCGTCATACTGGACGAACGTCTGGCGTTATGGTCTGGGGTGCTATTGGATATCATGGGCGATCCAGCCAAATTGTTGGGATCCTAAACAGCGGGTGCTACATCAAGGAAGTTGTAGAGCACGAGGTCCTATCTCTCCTGGGCTGTATTTCAGCAAGACAATGCACGTCCATATCTTTCTCGGCATGTACAAGCCCTTTTCAGTGAACTTCAGGTTCCGCTTCTTCCATGGCCTGCACGTTTCTCGGATATGTTGCCCATTGAGCATGCCAAGGATTACATCGTTCGGCGACTCACTCGTACCGCTCGTCGGGCAGAGAGTACGGCTGAACTTCGGCATCAGATAGAGGCCATCTGGAATGCCATTCCTCATCATGACATTCAGAATCCATATGATTCGATGCAACGACGTGTACGCTCTCATCGCTGCGCGTGGCGACTGATACATTTTCGGCAATATTTCTATTTTATTGCACTGTAAATTAAACGTTGATTTAAGCTTCATTTATAACTTCAGTTTTTACTGTAATTCTTTCATAGTGTTGCAATTTTCACAAACAGTAGTGTACATTTTTTACTGTCATCCTTCATTACAAGCTTCTAGACACGTCAGCAATACAATGAATATTATTTGTAAATTTTTGGCACCGTACATTTACATGGTTCCCACTCTTTGGTGGGAAAAAAATTCAAGAACTTTTCTAGGACTTTTCAAGGCCTATTTGAAGTTTTTCAAGGACTATCGTAAAAAGGCAGAAATTCCCTCTGTAACCCCCCCCCCCATTTATGTTAACAACTTTTCTGCAGAACCTCTACTATAATATAACCTCTTCATTACCATTCACTTACTTAACAATTCCAAACATATTTCTAGTCAATAGTCAAGCATGTCATGGGAAAGAAAATATTCTTAAAAAGAAAAAGTTCTATATCTAAAAAAAACCTGTTCTATATGTTCGAACTGACACAGAATCCCACTGACTTTGAGCAAAGAAAATAAACACATGCCTTGTGATGAACAAGCGTATTTGGCGTATTCTTCGGAACCGGAATAAAACCACGCCTTCTAAGCGCGTCGTGAGCCGATTCATACGAGAAAATTCCAGATTAAAATTTTTCAAAATAAATTCAAGGACCTTCAAGTATTTTGCACCAAATTCAAGTACTTTCCGGGGCTCTTGAAAACAAAAATGAAATTCGAGTTCTTTTCAAGGCTCGTGTGAACCCTGATATAAAAAAGTAGGTACGTATGTGTCAGAGAGGCCGAGCGATGTCTACTTTGCAAGACAATATGTGTAGTTGTGGCTAAGAACAGAGGGACACTGCTTACCAAATTTGGACATACACGTTTATTTTGTACAACATTATATGCAGTTTTCGATATATATACACCGCACCGTCCATTGCTTAAGAAAACACGTCTCCTCTAACTACCCCTGTCGTCTTCACTCCCTTCTTTTCGTCCCCCGGGGTCGGGGCCAACCACCGAACACTCCGTGGGGGAGTAATGTTGACCGAGAGAGGAATAGAACAGGAGCCACCAGAACACAAGAACGACCGTTCTTATCTGTATCCATGACACCTGTCCGAAGATCGTAACAGTATGGTAGGTATTTTTAATGAACGTCGAACTGGAGCTACACAACGGGCTATTAGCGACGGTCCGGGATCAAACCTGAAGGGACAAACAAACACCCCATCCTTATTTATATAGATGTGTTATGAATGGAAGAGAGAAGGAGAAGGTAAGTAGGTATTTTAATTAACTTCTTGTGCTGGAGCAACAGAATGGGCTATTAGCAACGATACGGGATCGAGCCCTAATACAAAGATCCAACACTAAATTGTGAACCACGGTCAGAAGACGCCTTTCGCTCCGGGATTTTAACATTTAGAGACGTTTTAAAGGTCCCTTCTTTGTATTAAATTCCCTCAGGAGGCATTAGTGTAAAGAGAAACGACCCACCAAACGACGCAAAAGTGCGATATCGAGCAAAGCGATCCTCTCCGCTATTGATCTCCGTTCAATTAACGTTCACTTCCCCGCGACTTTATTTCAATCGCGAAGTATCGGAAGCTGCCTTTTAATTGTGTTCCCCCATCCCCCAAGCCATCGATTTTTCTTTGGTTCGGTCTTCACGACCTGCTTCGGTAATTGCTAATTGTGTTTATTGATTGCGCTTTCCCGATTCAGGGAGTGTATTGGGTTCAGTGGGTGATTCCCAGTCACGGATGCTCCAGGAGCTTGTTTCTTTTCAAGCCGGTGTGTCTCTTTGTAACGCTATCAGGTATGGTAAGGAAAGGCAACATTAATTAGCGTCGTACTAGAGCAACACAACGGACCATTGACGACGGTCCGGGTTAAATCCTCAAAGGAAAAGATTCCAAGTCAACACCACGTAATTTTGAACCACTGTCAGATGACGTGGCAACACCTGAGCTGGCGCCCCACTCTCCAAACTTCCACATCAACCCAACGTGAGGACTTTCGGCCACGACAGATTGAAGGTGCACCAGCCGCCTCTACACCTTACAAACATCTATGCACTGACTCGGGTTCGAACCAGGAACCCTCCAAACTAGAGGCTAACGCCTTAACCATCAGATCGTTTAGTCGGCTAACGCTCTCAGAAGTAATGGTAATGGTAATTTTAGTTAACGTCGTACTAGAGCAACACAACGGGCTATTGACGACGATCCGGGATCAGTCCCTTGAGGGAAAGATTCGAGGACAACACCTCGTAATTTTGAACCACGGTCAGATGACGAAGCAACACCTGAGCTGGCACCCCACTCTCCAAACTTCCACGCCAACCCAACGTGAGGACTTTCGGCCACGACAGATTTAAGGTGCATCAGCCGCCTCTACACCATGCGTTTGCAAACATCCATGCCCGTACCCGGATTCGAACCAGGAACCTTCCGATCTAGAGGCTAACACCTTAACCACTATACCGGTTGGTCGGCCGCTCTCAGAAGAATGAGCATTGATTGATTTGTGAGTACTGGTTGGTTCACAACAAAGTTCATTGTAGTTCTGAAGATAGGGGGCCACCGTATCACAGTTGTAAAAGTAACGGACAAGCAATCAGAGTCTTTGGAGTTCGAACCCAACCAAAGGCCGTCGTGTACAAGGGTTAAATCTGTCGTAACCTCAAATGTCCGCACGTTGGCGTGGTGGGGAAGTTTGGGAAGGCCAGCTCAGGTGTGAACCTCGTCATATGACGATGGTTCAAAATCGCGTAATCTTACCCTAGGATCTTTTCCTTGGGAATTGATCCCGTACCATAGCCAATAGTCCGCTGAGTTGCTCCAGTGCGACGTAAATTAAAATGATTACCTTAAATTTCACATTTCTCTGCAGAGCCACTTTAGATTTCTGACTTCAGTAGCATGGTACCGGCAAACCCTTTAAGAGGGGACCCTGTCACATTACCAATAAGAAAAAAAATTCTAAAAATCGTGGGTATAAAGGGAAATATATCTTTTCTAAGAAAGACCGTTGTGTGTGTTGTGTGTCAATAGGACTGATATAATCAGCCAATTAAAAATCCGAACACAGGAACCATTTCAAAAACGTTAAGTTGTGGCATTTTTTTCACATCGAATAGTTTAAATTTTAATTTCTTAGATTTTTTGGAAAAAAATAATAGCTCAAAACGAAACGTTTTTACAATATGGCGTTATCCTCAATCTTTCCGTTTTGGGATTGTTTCATAGTTAATAGAACGTCACGTTAATTAAAATTTACTATCATTGAAAGAATTTAGACAAGTTAAAATAACATGATGTTGTCCTCAGATCTATCTCTATCGTTAATAGAACGTCACGTTAATTAAAAATTACTCTCATTGAAAGAATTTAGACCAGTTAAAAATTCAAATTACGTGGTGTTGTCCTCAGATCTTTTCCTGTCGTTGGAACGTCTTGTTAATTAAAAATCAATACATGCCCTTAAGATCGTTGATTACCCTTCAATATTAAAATGTATATCTCTATATTTATACTTCCAATTGTTCCTGCTGGTACAAGTTGAAAATCTTGTGGTAACTGATATTTTTTTAATGAAATCTACATTTTATTTGAGTAGCAAAAATTATATTGGTGTTCATGTATAATTTTACCTGCAACATTTTAAAATTTAAAAAGACCAGTGGAATTCAAGTTTTTTTGTAAATAATAATTTCAATAAGAAAAGGGTACTTCCTTTACCCTTTCCTTTCTACAAAAAACTAAAGGAGTCTTAAGATTAATTTAGTTTTTTATAGAAAAAAAAATGGTAAAGGAAATATTCTTTACTTTCTATACAAACATATTATTGATTAACAGATTTTAATTACCTTGAACTATTTAAACACATTTATATATTTTTTCTTATGTTCTAATTTAAATCATTATGGAAAATAGACAACAAATATTACTCCAACAGATCGAAGTAGTAAATCGAGATGTGTGTTGAATAGTTAATTTCTTACATGTTTTCTTTTATTATTAATTAACGACAGGGAAACATCTGAGGACAACACCACGTAATTTTGAAACATTGTCGAATAATGATTTAACCTGTTATTCCATAGAAGACCAAATTGAAAATAAAACACTGGTAGCGAAAGGTTTCTGGTTGGAATCCAGGTCAGTGCATGAAGCGAGGCGGCTGGAACACCTCAAATCTGTCGTATCCAACTCAGGTTGATTTGAGTTAACAATATAAAATAAGCAAACATTATTTTAATTTTCCTAAATTAGGCTAGTTTCTACCTGCGGCAAGAACTCGCCTTGGCGCCCCCCCCCCAACCGACCAACCAAATTAAAACCCTCCAATACAACATCTGATAACCCCACCACACATTAATTCCATTAATCCAATTTTTTTATTCAACTCTTAGATGATAAATGCTTGATTTCAAAGGTAAATAGATAAATTTGCAGTAATTTTATTTTTAGTACTAGATAAAATACCAAATTAATTCTAAGATATTTCATTGACAAGTAATTTGAGAGTAGCATATTTGGTATATTCTTTCACCTTATCGGTAATCGCTGTAAATGAAATGAAAGAGTTTATCAAATTATATCGGGATATGTGAAAAAATGAAAATTAACAGATTGTTGTTTTAGAATAAGATATTTAATAAATTAAATAGTACAAATATTAGGTATAACGGATTTTATTCAAGTTATTATCTTGAATAGTATATTCATGCATTTAACACTATCTCTTACTCTATTGACAAAATGGTATACAAATTAATTTAATTACAAAAGGCTTGAACTAAAATTAAACTTTATGGGCTTTTTTGACTGCAAACGTTTCTACCAATATCCTCATAAGATAGCTTTGAAGCTAAATTGTACTCTATTGATATGATGCTCAGGTTGGTTAGTCGTTGTCCTGTTAAGTTTCTGAGGCAATTTTTTTTATGAACTTTTGTTTGCTAACACTCTTTTTATTTGAGGCGACTGAGACTGGCATTGTGAGGGAAATTTTCAATGATGTTGTTTAGTTGGTGTACGCGTCTTTAAGTCCGTTCTTATATATGAACTTCAGAAGACCTGATGGTGGGGCCGTGTTTATATTAGGGCTAATACTAGGGTATGATAATTAAAACTTTCCACTTCCATCGTCAGCTCGTTCCTGTCTAAGTCTTCTTTCAAGTACCTGATTCTTCAATTCTTATACATTCATTGTTTCAAACCGAGCTCCATTGAAGAAACCAAATTATCTATTCATGTTTTGAATGGCTTGAAATATGTGCCCCAGTTCATTCAGAATCCGATCTATTATTTGTATAATCAATAAACTGAACTTTTTTTTCTTCTGAGAATTCATAGCTTTCCATCTTCACCCCTCTCATCAAACATCAGTTTTTTTCTTTATACTCCGTACCTTCTTTAAAATGAGGATCTAGGTCAGGGACGCCGAACCTTTTTAAGAAGTGGGTCAAATTTTGTTCATAATTTTTTAGTACTAGCTCGTGGGTCGTGGGTCACTTGGAAAAGGGGAAGAAAGCATGTCAAAGCTACTTTTTTTTGGTTTTCAATTTTTTAATCCTTTAGAAAGGTAACGACTTTTTGTTTTACAACTTTTACTTTTGCAAGTGAAGGCAAAAATTCTATATAAAAGGGGATAAATAATGCTCAGCCTTCCTGCACTAAGTTTTTAATGAACAAGGAAAAGAAAACAACCATATATATATATATATATACCGCCGCCGCCGCAGAATTGAAAACTGTGTTGTTTAGCTCGATTCTTAGACGGTTTCCCGAGAAAGTACTGTAACGTCGTGATAAAAGAAATAGACTTTTTTAAAGAAATAAAGAAAAATTTATTTACAATATGGTAGCGACATCACCGTTACAACTACCTCTCATCATACGTTTTTAAACATAACGGCTGAAACACGCCATTCCAACACTGCACTCAGTCCACACTTCAACGAAGCATCCAATCGACTCTAAAAAGCCGTTACAAAAAAATATCTTTTCACCAACGTTATACATAAAAGAAAAAAAAATGAACTTCCGGGAAAACCATTTAAGCTCACATAAATATGTCAAAAGAAAGATATCCTTTCCAAGAGTAATAAGAAGTATAAATAAACACAGGAAGTATCACAATATATCTTGTGGAATAAGGAAAAAGAAATACTATAGAAATACATTTAAAAGATATTCCGGAAGTGTACGTTACAACTCTTCCCCCCTTAGAATAACTTTTTACCCTGTAAAAAGTTACCATAACTTTTCAAAAAAAAACTATAAATTCTACAAAATTTTATACAAATATTTACAAACATATATACAACGCCAAGTTACCTACAAAACTATAAAAATAAACTCAAAGGACATTTTGGTAACTTAGAACAGTCGGCTAAGGCTGTCAGCATTCTGGTGTTTTCTGCCCTGACGATGGATTACCTCATAGTTCCAGGGCTGCAATGCAAGAGCCCATCTCATGAGACGTGGATTTACCACAGAGTTCTTTTTTAACCATACTAGAGGATTATGATCAGTTTGGATAAAGAACCTGGTAGGTCCATCCAGGTAGCATCGTAGCTTCTTGACAGCAAACACAATAGCGGCACCTTCCTTTTCGGCTTTCAAGATCTGCGAATGTCGGACCGACATTCGATATGGCTTCGCACAGAGGGGCTTTATTTCAGAAAGTTCGATATCAAACTGGATACGATCTGTGAGGCCAGGCACGTTTGAGAAACAATTGGAATATTTACATATAATACAACTGAGCTGGTCAATCTGGTCGTCATCCAGTCTTCCTTTCACTTCACTGTTTCTCAATATCTCCTCGAGATCAAAAATATTGGGATTGTTTTCCACGGGCGGGAATTCTTCTTCCAACTCTGATTCTTCATCCTCACAAGTAGTGACCAGATTTATGAATTCAGGCCTCTGGTAATAAGGTTTTAAAAGATTTACATGGTAGATTTGTGACGAATTTTTCCGGTTAGGCAGGGCAACAAAGTAGTTCGTCTCCGAAATCTTGCTTTCAATGGTCCCAGGACCATTAAATTGAACCGCTAACTTATTTACAGGTGAGGGTGCCAGTACCAGTACTTTATCTCCAACATTGAATTCACGTTTCACGGTATTTTTGTCGTACCATTTTTTTCTTTTCTTGGCAGCTTCCTCCATATTATCAATGGCTAGGCTGCGACATTTTTCCAATCTTCTGAGAAGATTGATGATATATTCAACAACTGAAGAATTTCCTTCTTCCGGCTGTAACCAGTTTTCATACAGAAGAGTGACGGGAGTCCGTAAGTTTTTTCCATGAACCAATTCAGCTGGACTGAATCCGGTGGATTCATGAGTAACTGTCCTTAAGGCGAACAAGACTGCATGGACATGCTTCTCCCAATCTGGTCCTTCTTCGGTACACAAAACTCTCAAAATCCGTTTCAGGGTACGATGAAACCTTTCTACCGGATTGCTCTGGGGATGATACACAGAGCTAAGTACCACCTTGATGCCGAAACGTTCAAAAAATTCCGATGTGAGTTCGCTCATAAACGAGGTTCCCTGGTCGTGTTGAATCTCCTCAGGAAAACCCATTCGACTAAAAATCTGAAGGAGAGCATTAATTACGGATCTAGATGTTATGTTTGGTACTGCCACAGCATCTGGGTACTTCGACGACATACACATTGCCGTAATCAGGTATCTTTGGCCTGAGTCCGTCAAGGGCAAAGGTCCTAGAGCGTCAATATTAATACGGGAAAAAACTTCAGTAATCACTGGAACAAGAGTCATCGGCGCTTTTTTCTTGTCCCTTGCCTTTCCAGCTCTCTGGCAGGAATCGCAAGCCTTCACGAAGTCCTCTGCTTCTTTGTAACAGTTTTTCCAGAAAAAGTACTTGGTCATTCTGTCTTTGGTCTTGGTGGTCCCAAGATGACCTGACGTGCCTTCATGACACAATTTCAGTATCTTTTCTCGATACTCTATGGGCACGACGATGAGCTTCCTTTCGATACCACTCTTGTCCTTCTTGATCTTTACCAAAAGTCGGCCCTTCTCCAGTTCAAAATCTTTAGGAGGGTTTCCATTTTGGATTTGTTTTACTTGAGAGCTCATCTCTTCATCTTCACCTTGAGCCTTGATTAGCTGCTCAGTGTCCACTTTTAACAATTCAGTGATATCTTGATCTTCTGCCACATGAGTGAACTCGTCACTTACTTCCCCTGCTTCCATTTCATTTTTTCAAAATGTAATAAATTCTTCGTCTGGGATAGGTTTTTCGGATTCTTTAATTAAAGATTGAGATTCTTCCCTTTCTTTAACTTTTTTCTGATGCCTTGTCAGTACTGCATTTAGTTGATCCACAGATTGACAATCTTCCCTTTTTAACAAGGCAGCAGTCCGATTCCCTAAAAGATATCGTCCGCGGTCTAGTTCATCTGGAATCACAGCAGCTTTAGTGAGTGTTTTTCCCAATTCACACTCTACCAAAACTTCGACAAGAGATAAACAAGTTGAGCTGGAGTCCAAAGGTTGCTGTACCCAAACATGTTCACCCGTCATGTCAGCTGAATTCACCAATTTCCGACACACAATGTCAATGGTCGCTCCGGTGTCTCTTAGTAGATTTATATCCTGACCGTTTATTTTTCCTTTCATGATATACGGTTCCAGGTACTTCTCAGGTTCTATGTCCGAAATGTAATTTACAGTTTCCGAAGGTTTCTTCAACTTTGGACAATTTGGTCGGATATGACCAGGCTGATTGCAATGAAAACACCGCATCTGTCTCCTGCGGTCGAATTCCGGATTTGGGTCTTGTTCGGAAAATCTTCGTTCTATCTTAATCCCTTTACCATTTATGGTATCACTTCTCCTTGGTGGATTATCGGTCTTTTCAAACTTGTTTTGAACTCGACCCTCGAACTTGTCTTTCGCAAAGACAGGGTATCGTTTCACAGTTCGTCTAACGTCTTCAAACTTCTCCAACAGTTCCACCAAATCTGTAGGGGAGTTTATTTCTGTCCATTCTCTGAGATACATATCTTTGAATTCGGATGGTGTTTTTTTCTTCATCTGATCTGTGATGATCAAATCTCTCAGTTTTTCAAAAGTAAGGACCTGACAACCTGCAATCCATCCATCGAAATAAGTAGACAATTCATGATAGAAATCCCTCCAGTTCCGATCAACTGCTTTATGGTGTGAACTAAATAACTGTCGAAATCTTTCTGGTGTTAGTTTGAACCTTTTTAACAGAATATTTTTGATGTGATCATAATTTGTAGCTAGGTCAGCTGGTTCACGGGCTATTATATGAGCAATCTCTTGGGGGATCAAACTTAATAGGTGAGATACCCACATTTCTTTTCCCAGCGACAGCAAAGTTGCCTGTCGCTCGAACAAGATTAAATAAAGACTCATATCATCTTTCATGTCGTATTTCGGAAGGATCTTGGTCAAGTCTCGATTCGATGGTCTAGAATGATCAACTGCACCTTGCTGGGTTTGTCTAGTTGCTTCTATTCTCAATTTTTCCAACTCATACTCTCGTTCTCTCTGCTTTTCTTTCACTTCTAGGTCTTCAATTCTCCGCTTTTCTTCCACTTCAAGGGCTTCAATTCTCCGCTTTTCTTCCACTTCAAGGGCTTCAATTCTCCGCTTTTCTTCAAGGTCTTCAATTCTCCGCTTTTCTTCAAGGGCTTCATTTCTCCGCTTTTCTTCCACTTCAAGGGCTTCATTTCTCCGCTTTTCTTCCACTTCAAGGACTTCATTTGTCTTTCGAGTTTCTATAATTCTACCAAAAAGTGCTTTGGTGAATTCCTCATCATATCCCTCACTTGATGTAATAAGATTCACTAACTGTTTTATGGATTTTTCTACGGTGATTTCTAAATCTATCTCCTCCACCAATTTGATCAAGTCCTCTTTCTTTCCTTTAACTAAATAAGTCATGATTAAATTCTAAACAGTTTCCCCCTTTGGACTCAAATATAACGTAAGGTACAAAATGAAAACTTTTCGAAACCGAAACCGTCCAGAATTCTGACTTACCTTATAGCCAAGCCACAAGAAATATAACTCAAAGACAATAGAACAATAGAAAAGAAATAAATGTACAAAAACCAATTTTGTAACCCAAAAGACCTTAAAAAGAAAATTAATTTAAAAAAAAATTTTAATCAAAACACCATTTCAAATACAAAACAAATTTAAATTATTAATTAAGATAAATAATCATCTACGACAACTAAAATCTCTTAAATTTCTATTTCACATAAATTCCAAATCAATACTAATTTCTATTATAAAAGCAAAATTTGCAATTAAGAAATTTTTTTGTTTCGAAACCTGTTACGATAAATGGAAGTTATCACAAAAACAGAAGTAAAATTGTACATTAAATATAATAGTGCATAAAACTTTAGACTTAAAACCGAAACCACTTATCTGGAACAGTTGCTTGATGGTACACAGGAAGTCCTTGAGCAGGAACCCAAAGTTCGAACTGGACTTTGCTGACGATGACAGGACGGAATGCCCAAAAAGTTCGGACCGGATGGCCCTTTCGATGCTGAACACACACGCGTTTCACACACAGGAACAGGACGGGATGTCCCAATTCTACTGACCGGACTAAGCTTAGTTGCTGGACACACGCAGTAACAGGCCACGTTTCATACACAGAAACAGAACGGGATATCCAAAAACATCGGACCGGATGGCCCACTTCGTTGCTGCCGGACGCACGCAAATTCTCCACTCGCGAGGACGGGATGTCCACAAACTTCGGACCGGATGGCCCCCTTCGTTGCTGCCGGACGCACGCAAATACTCTACTCACAAGGACGGGATGTCCACAAACTTCGGACTGGATGGCCCCTTCGTTGCTGCCGGACGCACGCAAATACTCCACTCACGAGGACGGGATGTCCACAAACTTCGGACCGGATGGCCCCTTCGTTGCTGCCGGACGCACGCAAATACTCCACTCACGAGGACGGGATGTCCACAAACTTCGGACCGGATGGCCCCTTCGTTGCTGCCGGACGCACGCAAATACTCCACTCACGAGGACGGGATGTCCACAAACTTCGGACCGGATGGCCTTCTTCGTTGCTGCAGGACGCACGCAAATATTCCACTCACGAGGACGGGATGTCCAAAAACTTCAGACCGGATGGCCTTCTTCGTTGCTGCAGGACGCACGCAAATTTTCGCTGAACACAGGACGAGATGTCCACAGTTTATTCTCAAATCAGGACGGGATGTCCAAGACTTCAATTTAATGGGAACGATCACAGTGCATGCCACCATTAATAGGTAGCTGTAACGTCGTGATAAAAGAAATAGACTTTTTTAAAGAAATAAAGAAAAATTTATTTACAATATGGTAGCGACATCACCGTTACAACTACCTCTCATCATACGTTTTTAAACATAACGGCTGAAACACGCCATTCCAACACTGCACTCAGTCCACACTTCAACGAAGCATCCAATCGACTCTAAAAAGCCGTTACAAAAAAATATCTTTTCACCAACGTTATACATAAAAGAAAAAAAATGAACTTCCGGGAAAACCATTTAAGCACATAAATATGTCAAAAGAAAAGATATCCTTTCCAAGAGTAATAAGAAGTATAAATAAACACAGGAAGTATCACAATATATATCTTGTGGGGAATAAGGAAAAAGAAATACTATAGAAATACATTTAAAAGATATTCCGGAAGTGTACGTTACAGTACTGATCGGAAAAAAACAAAATTAACATGGTTTGTTCTTCATCGTATTCCCTGGAAAATTATTAAGATTTTTTTCCGATGCGGCTATTAGTTTAGGGTTTATTAAGTGTCAAAATTGAAGAAGCGAAATTTCTTCCGCGAGTGAGCAAAACACATACAAATTTCCAGTTTTGAGTCGTGAGTTTTTTTTTAAGAGTACCTCTGAACGTAAATTTTTGCAGCTCGTCGAGGTTTTTTTTAAATTTCAATTTGGTTCTTGATAATATTTTTTTGAAATTCGGGAAAAATCGGGACATTTTTGTTACTTTTTTTTAAAACTGCCGTATCTATATCTTATTACTATTAGTTTTTAATTTTAAAAATATTGCAGTATACCTCAGAATGTACTCTTTCTTACGGTACTATTATTTTTTAAATCGGTTAATAATTTAATTGGATGCGATCAAAAGTTGGTCATACAAAATTCGGAATCTTTGGATATTTTCGCTACTTTTTGTTACAACCGATATAGTTACAGAAAAAAACATTATTTTTTAAATTTGAGAACATCACTGAATACATTACATTACACTCTTTCTTAGGGTACAATTATTTTTCAAATTGGTTAATAAATAAAATCGATGCAATTAAAAGTTGGTCATACTATTTTCGGAACTTTCAGATCGTAATTTCCGTTACAAAACTAAAACTGCCATATCTATATCGTATTACTATTAGTTTTTAATTTTGAAAATATCGTAGTATACCTCAGAATGTACTCTTTCTTACGGTACAATTATTTTTTAAATTGGTTGATAAATAAATTTGATGCAATCAAAACACAAATTGGTGACACAAATTTCGTATTTTTTATTTCGCGGAGCAAATTTGCGGAGCATTGGATTCGCGGAGGGTTGTATTTTTGACTATCGGGTTAGCCAGATATCAAATTTATCGTAGCAACAATTGCTATAAAAACGATTTGTTCTTTTGGCGAGGAAAAAGGCTCGCTTTTTTCCCTCTGTTCTCAGACGGTTTAACGACTAAGTACTAAGTACAAATCGTAAAGTTTGGAGATTAACACGGTTTACTTAAAATTGTACAGGGAACAAGATGCAGAAGATTTTTTACTCATGCGGCTATTAGTTTAGGGTGCATTAAGTGTTAATGTAAAAAAAAGTGAAATCACTTACGAAAGAGGTATTGGTTTGCGAAGTAAACCAAACGGTATTGCGTAGCAATCCCCGGGGGTCAGCGAGCGTAAGCGAGCAGGGGTCGAAGCCCTCGCTGTGACGTCATGGACCGTAAAGTGAAATCAGGATAATACAAATTATTCAGATAGTTTCACTCTGCGAAAGGAATGTTGGTTTGCGAAACAAACCAAATGGCATATGTAGAAGGATTCTTGGTTTGCGAAGCAAACCAGATGGGATTGCGTAGCAATCCCCGGGGGTTGGCGAGCGTAAGCGAGAAGGGGGCGGAGCCCCCTAGTATATATATATATATATATACATATATATATATATATATATATATTTTAATAGATAATATTGTTATAGGTATATGTATCTACAATAAAATTAAAGAATATTCTATGAGAAATTTGTTCTTGTTTTTGGTCAGATATTTTCTTAATATTATTAGGTTCATATTCAGTATTCATTAGTTTAACGCATTTTGCAGTCAATTCATTTCCGAGTTTATTTCTATTGGTAGACTTAGCAAAAATCATCGAAGAAAACAATTTTTCACATGAATATGTGGATCTAAACATCGTTAAATGAGCATTAACAAGTTTCTTCATTGATATAAAACTATTTGGTAAAGAATCATACGTTTAATAAAATATTTTCAATTTTTAGTGTGGGATAATTATAATTTACACTGATTTCAGACATTTTCCCTTCTACTTCGGAAATTAAGTTATCAAATTTTTTTTTCCAAACTATGCTGCTTTGGAATATTCAACTAATTCCATTTCTAAATCATGGATACCTAGCCACTGAAATTCGTTTAACTTCATTGCTTCGAATTTCGTTTTGTATGGATATAAAATAAAATTAAATGTATTTCCATACTTTTATTAAATTGATTAAATCTCACCTCAAGGCTTGTTTTATTTTCTGCATAATTATTAAATATTTTTTGATTGCATTTTCTTGAACGACAGCGTATTTTCTATTTTTATTGTGTTTTGAAAATGTTTTTGTAATTGAGGAAAATATTTCATGATTTTCATTTCCAAATCCCTATTAAAGATGTCAAGTTTTGTCATAAATATCCTAATATTCTCAAACATCATTAAAACAATTTGTCCATTTCCTTGAAGTTTTTTATTCAGTTCATTAAAATGCTGAGTGATGTCGCATAAAAACATAAACTCATTTAACCTATCTATATTGGAAAATTTGTCAAAATTATTGTTTTTTCATTCAATAAGAGATTAATTTTTTCAAATAAAATGACAAACCTATTAAAAACTTGACCGGTACTGAGCCATCAAACATTGCTGTATATCAAAATCCCTTAATACTGGCACTCAAAGTCCTCTAATAATTGTGCAAATTGTCGTTTATTAAGACCTCTTGCGTTTATAAAGTTGATGACTTTTATTACAACTGGCATTACATTGGAAAATGTTTCTAAACCTTGCTTCGCACAGAGAACTTGCTGGTGTATTAAACAATGCAATTCAATCAGAGAGTGTGTAATACTTTGCTTAAGGTACTGGTACTCGGGTTATTGGTTTGCCATCCTTTTCTGTATTTATTTCGCTTCTCTCATTTTATCTGTGGAACTGTTTGAAATTTCTGATTCTAACTCTAAGATTAGACGGTTAATAAGTTTTGCTGTTCGATCGATAGTGATGTCTTTTCTTTGGAATAGTTTATTTACGATGTCAATGCGACTTAATTCCGTATACCAAAAACAGGAGAGGACAATGAATTGAAATGTTTTGACATTTAGAAAAAAATCACTTCTGGTTTTATTTTAGCGGTTTTAATTGGGCTATTACTTATTATTATTTTTTAGAGCATCCATTATTTTTCCTAGATGCTTATGACAGCTGCAGCTTCCCTCTTAGTCGAGAATATGGTATAGCCGACTGAGCCAGTCCAGTTTTTTCACTAACTATTACAAAATCAACGAAATTTTCCACTATCTCAGGGCCATTTTCGGTGATCTGCACTTAACACAGAACTTCAGACATTTGTTCTGAATGTCTTATATCGGGCGTGCAGTCAAACATAATTGAAAAGTATTTTGAAGCTCTGATGTCATTAACTATATGTTCTCTTATTTTTCCAGAGATGAATTTCTAAAAATTCATTTTGAATATGAAGAGAAAGTAGCTACCTTGTCCCTTCTTATGGCGAAGAATCTGCTCTCTTAGTTGAGGATGGTAATGAGATATCAGCACTATTGTGCGTAAAAACTTACCGCATGTAAGGTCACCTAATTCCAAATGTGGTCCTGCAGCTCTTTATCGATACCACAACCTTTATTTAAGGACAATTCTAAAGTTTTCCATGAGCAAAAACACCTTTTGGGGCTAAGTGAATTTTTATGCTCAGGAATCCTTTCACTCAACTTTTTCCACCGAGTAAAACCTTCCTCCTTGGCTTAAACAGAAATTTTTGACATGAAGTCATGATAGTAAGGATGAAGATTGGTGAGCTTCTTTTCTAGAACTTTAGTTCTTCTAAATTATTTTTTTTTGCATGTTTTATATTTAAAAACAAATATCAAACACAATTTAAAAACAACACGAGATGGGAATAACCGCAAACGGCAAAACTGACAGAACGGAAACGCTACAAATTTGAAAAGATATCCCGGACGAATTATTCTACTGAAAATAGTACATGATCAGCTGAAGATAGGTTGGACTCATGGAGCCTTGACGGGGCCGAGATTTTCTAAGGTCGGCGGTAGAGTACGTTTATGCACAGTTTACTACCCTATCCATTATCCCATTCTTTACTCACACCAAACTAATGCAACATGACACTTTTCTACATTTGGAGGTTCTGGTTTCTGTAGTCTACTAACAACTTTTTCCCCTTCATTTTTTTATCACACACACATACGTAAATATCTACAGTAAAAAAATACTTGGGCAGTTTAGCACCCCCGTAACAATCCAGCGCCCGAGGCACATGCCCCGTCTGCCCCTCTCTAGTTACGTCCCTGTGTCCAACTCAGGTTGATTTGAGTTAGTATTTATAATGCATCAACAATTTAAGAAATTTTCAAAAGATAAGGAAACAAGATGAGAGTTTGTTGGTGAAGAGTACCTTATTCTCGAAGAAGTAGGCAATCCCCTGGTCATTATAGTCATTTCGATTTGCTTCTGACATGATTTGTTATTTTCCCAAAATTCTTTGTGTAAGAAATTAAATTGTCAAGGCCAATTTGTCGAGTAATTTTTTCCACAACAAATTGAACTGTACACCATTCTTGAAAATGCTTTTCTAAATAAATTTTCAAGCCTGATATAATTAATATGGAAAGAAATGACAAAACTTCTTCAACAACTCAAACTGAAATGGTTTTCTTGACCAGCTTGCGGTTTAAATTATGGTCAGGTGAGCTAATTTCCATTAGAAACCCCAGGAACTGTTTTGCAGATAAACATTTAGATTGTGTACATTTCGATTGTCGAACATGTAAATTCGATTAGTTAAAGCATTTTGAAAAAAAATATTACCTTGCTCAATATGAAATGTAAGAATTTGTTATTTACTCAGATGAATCACCATCAAAACCTTGGTATAAAACCAGAGCACTGTGGCATCATTTGCCTTGATCTAAGCTCAACTGCTATCTCTCATGATGAATAGTGAAACCTATGAAGCTAACGCAAGTGTTAAATACTATGCAAGTATTAGATGGTAAAGGATGTTTCTCTCCGAGAGAAATAACATTCAATAATATTGATGGAATGGCAAATCTACATCAGGCCTCGAAATAGATTTTTTAATACAGGTGCACAAGGTGCACCTAAGTTTTTAAATTAGGTGCACAGTTATGTACAGTGGGAAAAATTAGGTGCACAGTTATATTTTCATGTGCACAGTGCACCTGTGCACCCGGGTATTTCGAGCCCTGATCTACATGTCATTAAAAAGACCAAAGAGTCATTCGTTTTAGGATTAGATTTAAACACACGGTAAAGATGTATTTTTTCTCGAAGACATGTACGAAATACCGTTTAAATGTGAAATGGATATGAAAGATTTCCTGGTTGAATTTTACCAAGACTTGGTAAAATACAATGTGTTCTTACTACTGCTGGGGGGCTTTGCTTCTCCCTTACCTGGAGATAGTGGTTAGTACAATTAATGATATTAATACAACCCCAGGTTCACTAATTATTAAATTTTAGAAGACAGAAACTAAGGTCGCAAGTGGTTAGTACAAATGTGGTTAGCGTCATGATAAAATAAAAGGCCAAAAGTTCATTAACTATTAAAATCTGAATTAACTGCAATAAACCAGGACTTAGGAACTATTTGAGTACAAGACACATTGAAAAGGCGAAGTCATTAACAATAAAAAACATTAATTTATTTAAACCATTAATTAATTATAACGGATACATATAGTTTTAAACTAAAGTACGCGTACACAGTTAAAATACATTCTTTTAAAGAGAGTGAGAGAGAGATATATGTGAGGGTGTATTCACACGCTCTAAGATCGACTTACTTGTTAAGGCTAACATAGTCGAACCTTCTCGACCTGCACTGCTCCAAAATCTTCTTCAAAATCTAATCTCTATTCCCAAAATCTCGCAAACTCTATATCAGAACAAGTCTCCAATCCTGGGAGATGACCGCCTACCTGAAAACCCTCGGCCAATCCGTTCTTATTTTTTGACTTAACTTTGATTATTTTATTTTTTCTGGCTTCGCTCAGTGGCTAGTCAGTCCCCTCTTAAAATACTCTCATTGGTTCTGAATTCTCTTTCAAGATTTCCCTTTTTAGATTCCGCTCAACGCCCCCTCATAATTTTGGTTAGAAGCCCTATTATTATTTAACGTCAAGTTCCACTAAGCTTCAGTATCGGCATCCTGTGCATCTGGCTTTCACAAGCACCTAAATTCTTAAAACTTGACAACCCCTTTTTATATTCACCTTTGTATTTCTAAAGCTTTCTGAAAGTTTCCTTTTGGGTTGGAATCTTGCGTATTTCTATTCCTTTTCGGCGCTTCATGAAAGGGCAGCCACTCCTTATTCGGTACAATCGGCGGATCTGTTTACTACATTCCTGCTTCGACGTTTTCTTTTTTTCCCCCTCTCTTGCGAGAAAGGTGAACGACTCTGTAGTTACTTTGTGATTTCTTAAAATTGCTGTTTAGGAATATGATGAGATTACATTCCCTCATCATCTTTTACCACCTCCAGAGAACGAGAAAAAAAAAAATTTTAAACCGTCTCATATTTCCATTCACATTTTCTCCCTCTCTCTCTCTCTCTCTCTCTTCTCTCTATTCCAGTACTTGGAAAAGTTATTAAATTGACTGTACACATACAAAACAAAAAAAATACCATGTTGAACCATATCAGTTGTAAATTTCATTACTTAAAAGAAAATATACATATGTTACCTTTCAAGTGATTACACAAATACATGAACGAAAAACCATGTTTAAACCCTATACGTTAGAAAGCTAAAAAATTAACATTGAAAAAAAAAATTAAATTCAAACATACAAAAAAAAAGAACATAAAATGCATTGCTACCAAAAATTTTAAATGTGCAATGGTAAAAAAAAAATATAAGTCATTTCCTTACACAGCAAGAAATACATGTAGAGATAATTGTGATGCCCAAACAAACGCATAATAATGTGGCACCAAGAAATTTAAACAGGAAAAAGGCATTTCCTAAAGCTGGAATCGATATCCAATCCGACCATAAGGTAGAAGAGTCTAGAGACGGCATATGAGTGTAATTAGTGTTCAAATTTAAAAGTTCAATGGAAGGTTCGTCCAGACATGCTTCGAACACTTGACATTGCACTAGGGTATTGGCCCTGAGACACAATTTATCTCTGAAACATTTCTTGTCTGCAAGAAATTTTATTGTCACCAGTCTTTCTTCCGTTGAAACACTCACTGCCTTAGTATGGACTAATATGTCCTGAAATTCCACGGTTACAAGACCAGACTGACAGGTTGACAGGATGGGGAAGGTCATCCGTGCTAAGATTCCGCACGAATAACATCCCCCTATTTCCATTTCTGTCTTTATGAATTTAGGGCAAACTGTACGCGTTTCCACTATAATTTTATAGTTCGAAAAATGTAACTGCACCTTAATAGGTGAGGTTGAAATTAAATTGGAAGTTAGTCTTCCATCCTGAATTTGCATTAGATGCAAGTCTCTAGTGATTGGCAGAGCGTGTTCCTGGGAGGTTCTCATTCTAGTGACAGGGTCTGGAGCCGTCTGGCACCTTAACGTGGTCTCGAAAAAATCGCAAACAGTCATTAACTGGTCAAAAATGAAGGATTTTGTGTAGGACCCATTCGCCTGTATCACCCCTACTTCTCCTAGTTTCGGGACGTTCTTTTGGGACGTAGAGATGAGATATGCCTCACCAGGGTTGCTAACTCGCTGTACAAAGGATTCAGATAAATGTATTGGCGGTTGGCTAAAGGCCCCTAAAATTTTGATTTGAACTCCCGATGGTGTAACCGTTTGGTCCTTTAGTGTGACATGTGTAACCGTGTGGTTATCAACATGTTCAAGGGAGAGGTGATACGAGCAAGTGTGTCCTGTTATTTTCGAGACCTCGAATGATTCCACCAGCTCCGGAACGTACCACACTCTATAAAAATTGCAGGAGCTGCGTGTGTAAAGAAAACATCCACTTCCAAGCGAACCGGGGCTGCAACTGCTGCGGCCACTGTATTGACGGCTTGCTTCGGTCTCCGCTTCAAATCGTAAACCGTCTGTGCCTAAGACCGACATCTTGCAGTGTTCTCCCCTACCACACCAATAATTTTGAAAGCAGCTTACTTGGCTTAAGTAATGAGGTGTGACGGGGAAGGTGAAGTACTCTCGCTTTGTGTGAAAGTCACATGTGACTCCAGTCAATTTGAGTTTCAATGAAACCATGTGAGTCTTTTTAGCGTCCTGTAGTTACTTTGTGATTTCTTAAAATTGCTGTTTAGGAATATGATGAGATTACATTCCCTCATCACTACTCATAACTGGGATGATTATTTTATTTATGTTTTGTATTACCAGGAAATGTACGATATACAGGATCGCACTGTGTTAATTATTTATTTACACATGTATGATAACTGATAGATTTGTTGTAAATAATAAATATGTTTATTTTTGAATTGTGTTGGTTTAATTCGAAATCATGTTTGCTTAGCTTTTGAGAATTTTCTTAAATATTCTAGTAAGAAATACCTTATTAAAAAAACACACATTTTTAAAAGCTAAGCATTAAGAATAATGTAAGTTTAAACTGTTTTTTATTTTTCCACAATGGAGTTTGATTATTTGGTTGACAAATGTTATTTACTCAAGCAAATTTTGTACTTATTCAGAAATATAATATTTAAAAAAAATTGACTGATTTAAAACAAGGTTGTTAAAGCATTTTGAAAAAACATACCTGATAAGATACTAACATAGCTAAACAGTAAATTCCGTTGGAATAGGATACTTCAAATAAATCAAACTCCAGCAGAATTTACCATTTAGCAAAAACAACACAGAATTTTAGATCTATTGAAGAATAACAACCCATGTTTAAAACTCTACCTCTCAACATGTTCATTCATAGAAAAAAAGTACACCCATATGAAATACAGGTTTTATCTCACCCAAAAATCTGTAAGAATACATGTCTCAACCATGGATGAATGCATTTTGAAATAATAAAAGCTCTAAATGAAGCTTATTCCTATGAAAACCAGCATATATTAGACCACTGACAACAAACAACTGATCAAATCATTTAAACCTAGTTTTAACACAATCAAATAATTTAAAACGAATTATAGAAAAAGCGCCACGGTTAAACACTGAAAAATCATAGGAAATTAAATACAAACCTTTATATGCAACTAGCCATTGCGTGGCTAGCCCGGCGTTGCCCGTGCCCGTGGTGTAAGGTATTATTCTGGTGTAAAATTTTCCGCAGATTTCAAAACCGTTGAAGCTATATTCAATTAAAAATTATTTGTTCAAAGAAAATCATATTTTTAGGTATCAATCTATAGTGAAATTTTGCGCAGATTTCAAATTCGTTGAAATTTCAATCTATCTTTAGCGATTCCGATTTTCACGAAAAAAAAAAAATAATAACAATCCCAGTCAATATGTTTTTTATTTCTTGCTCTCATTCGCGGAAATGGAATGGGACAGGAAATGTAATTTCTTTCTTTTTTTTTTTAATGCGAAGGACAAAAGATGCAAATTTCTTGCAAAAATATAAAAGAAGGTCACGTGTGTAGAAAAAGTCCAGATTAGTATGTTTCTTCTTTTCTCCGGAAGAAACACGTTTGAAGAACCAGGTAGAGAATAAAACTATTAAATTCATTAAAACATTTTCTAGATTAAATTTTAAAATTCGCCTCGACCCAAAAATTACAAAAAATTCGGACTACCTGTGTGCCAAATCTCATTGCTGTAAGTGCCATAGAATAGTCAGGATTTTGCGGCTCCAAACAGACAAACAAACACTTCCTTTTATAATAGTAGAGAAGTACAATGTTATTGAAACACAACGAAGTTACAATCAGTTTTTTACCCAACTCGTTAATATATAAAATGATTAGCTGCAATATTATATTCTTAATTTTCACTAAAAAAATAACATTTAACAAATGAGTTTTAAGACTCATTTAGTTTTTATAGAAAGAAAAGAGTAAAAAGGAAAAAACTTATTCCACTGTTTTTTATTGGTAATTTAAAATTCAGCAAGTAAAATTATATATATGAATCAATATAACTTTTATTAATCAAATAAAATGTTGATTTCATTGTGGAAAAAAATATCAGTTACCACAAGTTTTTCAACTTGTACCAGCAGGAACATTTTGAAGGATAAATATAGATGTATACATTTTAATATTGAAGGGTAATCAACGATCTTAAGGACATGTAGTAATTTTTAATTAATGTGACGTTCTATGAAAGACAAGGAAAGATCTGAGGACAGCACTACGTAATTTTTGAACTTTCAACTGGTCTAAATTCTTTCAATGACAGTAATTTTTAATTAACTCGACGTTCTATTAACGACAGGGAAAGAACTGAGGACAACATCATGTTATTTTATCTTGTCTAAATTCTTTCAATGATGGTAAATTTTAATCAACGTGACGTTCTATGAACGACAAGGAAAGATCTGAGGACAGCACTACGTAATTTTTGAACTTTCAACTGGTCTAAATTCTTTCAATGACAGTAATTTTTAATTAACTCGACGTTCTATTAACGACAGGGAAAGAACTGAGGACAACATCATGTTATTTTATCTTGTCTAAATTCTTTCAATGATGGTAAATTTTAATCAACGTGACGTTCTATGAACGACAAGGAAAGATCTGAGGACAGCACTACGTAATTTTTGAACTTTCAACTGGTCTAAATTCTTTCAATGACAGTAATTTTTAATTAACGCGACGTTCTATTAACGACAGGGAAAGAACTGAGGACAACATCATGTTATTTTATCTTGTCTAAATTCTTTCAATGATGGTAAATTTTAATCAACGTGACGTTCTATGAAAGACAAGGAAAGATCTGAGGACAGCACTACGTAATTTTTGAACTTTCAACTGGTCTAAATTCTTTCAATGACAGTAATTTTTAATTAACTCGACGTTCTATTAACGACAGGGAAAGAACTGAGGACAACATCATGTTATTTTATCTTGTCTAAATTCTTTCAATGATGGTAAATTTTAATCAACGTGACGTTCTATGAACGACAAGGAAAGATCTGAGGACAGCACTACGTAATTTTTGAACTTTCAACTGGTCTAAATTCTTTCAATGACAGTAATTTTTAATTAACTCGACGTTCTATTAACGACAGGGAAAGAACTGAGGACAACATCATGTTATTTTATCTTGTCTAAATTCTTTCAATGATGGTAAATTTTAATCAACGTGACGTTCTATGAACGACAAGGAAAGATCTGAGGACAGCACTACGTAATTTTTGAACTTTCAACTGGTCTAAATTCTTTCAATGACAGTAATTTTTAATTAACGCGACGTTCTATTAACGACAGGGAAAGAACTGAGGACAACATCATGTTATTTTATCTTGTCTAAATTCTTTCAATGATGGTAAATTTTAATTAACGTGACGTTCTATGAACGACAAGGAAAGATCTGAGGACAGCACTACGTAATTTTTGAACTTTCAACTGATCTAAATTCTTTCAATGACAGTAATTTTTAATTAACGCGACGTTCTATTAACGACAGAGAAAGAACTGAGGACAACATCATGTTATTTTATCTTGTCTAAATTCTTTCAATGATGGTAAATTTTAATTAACGTGACGTTCTATTAACAATGGATCAAACTCTTAAGGGACCGACTGAGGATCTGAGGGCTACACCATTGTGAAAAAACCATTTCGATTTGAGCTATTATTTTTTTCTAAAAAATCTAAGAAATTAAAATTGAAACAATGCATTGTGAAAACAATGCCACAACTTACTGGTTTTGAAATGGTTCCTGGGTTTGGATTTTTAATTGGTTAACTGTATGAGCTAATTTGATTTACCACATTACTATTTAATAATAAGTATTTTACAATAATATCAAACAGAAAAGTTTTAATCAATGAATTTTCGACACGATAATTAATGAATAACATTTGTATTTTCGTTATGATTATAATCCAACAATTATTAAACGTTCTTTAGAGATAAATATAATTCAGTTAATGATAAATGTAATATTCATCATTAGTTAAATTTTCAATTAACTGTTAACAAAAAAAAAATTTTTTTTTAAGCTTTTTGTTTGGGTTGTTGGAACAACAATACAGTACAAATTTTGGCTCTATTGGAATATTATTTTGGAAGACAAGGGAGCTCTGTCCACTGCTTGCCAGCCCCCGTAGAAAGAGTACATCCTAAAGTTTCCTGCGATGTTTTCAAATTTAAAAACTAATAGCATTAAGATGTAGATATGACAGTTCAAGAAAAAATAACGAAAGTGTCCCGATTTTTCCCGAATTAAAAAAAAATATTATCAGGAACAAAATTTAAATTTCTAAAAAAACTCTACGTCGAGGAAAAATTCACTTTTAGAGGTACTCTAAAAAAAATTACGCCTGAAGACTGAAATTTGTACGTTTTCTGCTTTCTAGAGTTAGAAATTTAACACTTTTTCGACTTTGATACATAAAAACTACTAAATAAATACCCTCCATCAGAAAAAAAAAATCTTCATTTTGTACCCTGTACAATTTAGAACAAACCATGTAAATTTCGTACTTATCTGATCCGTACTTTCTCGGTAAATCGTCTAAGAATCGACCGAAAAAAGAGAGCTTTCAATCTTGCGGCGGTGTCTGCGGTGACTCTTTTTTAATACTAGGGGGCTCCGCCCTTTGCTCGCATGCGCTCACAAACCAACACCCCTATCGCAGAGTCAATCTCCTGAGAGACGGCGAAACTATCTTAATAATTCGTATAGTCCTGATTTGCCTTGCCGGTCCATGACGTCACTGCGAGGGCTCCGCCCCCTGCTCGCTAACGCTCGCCAACCACCTGTGATTGCTACGCAATCTCATTTGGTTTGCATCACAAACCAACACTCCTTTCGCAAGTGTGTGATTTCGATTTTTTGTTTTTACTTTAACACTTAAAGCACCCTAAACCGCATCAGTAAAAAACTCCATCCTGTTCCCTGTACAATATTGAATAAACCATGTTAATTTCGTAACTTTCTTATCTGTACTTAATAGAAGCGGCTCAATCCTATGATAGTACTTTACGCAAGTCCAATTTGATTGGCTAGTTTCACGGGCTTGGCTTCACTTGGATATCTCGCCAATCTGATTGTTGCAGTAACCATTTCATTTTGAATATGCGCGTTGTTTCGTAGAAATACAATACATACACTAGCGTACAGCGTAAGTGTCCGACAAGTTGACTCTGATTTGCTCCTCATTTTCATATATATGTTGTATGGTTGTTAGTAGTATTTCTTGCAAACTTATATTAAAGGGTACTTATACTTTAAAGAGCTTCTCTTCGTGAAGTAACGATGGCCTGACGGCTAAAGTCACCAACATTCAGATTAGCGTCGGCAGTGGAGGATAACTACCCCAGTTCGAACCCAGCTGGCGGGAAACTTTTTAGATCCTCCAAATTATTTTTAAAAAATTCAAATTTAATTCCTTTTCATTCTAATTTACTTTTCCCAATTTTTAATACCCTTTTTATATTTTTCCAAGCTTCCGTTGATTTTACATAACTAATCTAAGAACCACTGCTGAACTCACTACCAGCTGATATTTTTCCGCCCCTCTGCCGTCCCCTTTGCTTTAGGATGATTGTGTCGTATCCACCGCTGGCTTAGGACCATTCTGATGTAACAAAAAGCATACATAAAACACTAACTTATATAATTATTAACTTATATAATAAAAGGATACAATTTTCGGCTCCCACCTCTACCCACCCATAGCCATGGATCTGAAAAGAAAAGAAGAAAGCAGAAAGGAAGAGATAAATCGCCAACAACTATAAACCTTGATGACATACGTATCTAGGTCATGTGATCCGATTAGCCAATCAAGTTGGACTTGCGTAAAGTAGTATCATAGGATTGAGGCGCCTGTGTACTTAATCGGCAAACCGTCTGAGAATCGAGCGAAAAAACGAGCATGACGTCACAGCGAGTTTCTAGGGCATCTGGCAAACCCATTACTCGAGTAGAAGCTATGGAAAAATTTTAAGCCCACTGATTCGTTGGTTTCTCACTGTTATCAATAACGTCACTCACTCATTGTGCTCATGCGTGAGAAATATCAATATTTAGAATTATTTACGTGGAATGTCGAGTCTTGTGCTCGCTGAGTCCGTCCCATTATTTAGGGAGATTTTATTAATGATTCTCAATTAACTGTTCTGAACACCTTGTACAATAGACAACATTTTCAAGATTACAATGAACATTCATTTAATTCGAAAACACACATATGTATTTACAATTCTGTACCTCAGAGCAAAAGTATCACATGAGCAAATTTTTCGATTGTAGGCTTTTCATCTTAAGTGGCAATTAAACTATTGTAAGTGAGCAATCATTTATTTGTCTTTAAAGCATTTTACTTAATTTAAAGAAAAAGCCCTTAAAAAAATTTTAATCTCTATACTGTAAAATATTGATACTTCCCACGCATGCACACTATGACTGACGTCATAGATGACGCTAAGAAACCAACGAATCAACGGGCTAAAATTTTTCTCATAGCTTCTTTTCGAGTAAAGGTAGGTTATATGCAACCCGGTAGTCAGAAAATGCAACCTTTATTTCCATGAACGCAATCGCTTTGCGATCTAAAAAATACAAAATTTGTACGACCAACTTTTGATCGGATCACATTTAATTATTAACCAATTTCAAAAATAACTATACAGTAAGAAAAAGTGCATTCTAATGTTTTCTGCGATGTTTTCAAATTTAAAACTAATAATAATAATATATAGATATGACAGTTTTAATAAAAAGTAACGAAAATGTCCCGATTTTAATCAGAATGTCCCGAAATATTATCAGAACCAAATTGAAATTTCTTAAATAACTCGGCGTCGTGCAAAAATTTATGTTTGGAGGAACTCAAAAAATCACGGTTGAAGACTGTTTCAACTTTGACACATTATAAACCATAAACTAATAGCCGCATCGGAAAATAATCTTCTTAGTCTTGTTCCCTGTAGAATTTTGAACGTACCATGTTAATTTTGTAATTTTTCGGATCCGTACTTTCTCGGTAAAAACGTCTGTGAATCGAGCGAAAAAAGCGATTTTTTAATCCTGTCCTGCGTCGCCGGTAACTTTTTTTTAATTCTAAAGGACTCAGCCCCCTACTCGCCAACCCCAGGGGATTGCTTCGTAATCCCATTTGGTTTGCTTGGCAAACCAACACTCCTTTTGCATAGTTAATTCCCTGCGACGGCGAAACCTCCCTTCCCCCCACTCTACTCGCCATTTGGCCCATTTGGTTTGCGAAGTAAACCAACACTCTTTTTGCAGATGCGATTTGGTTTGCATCGCAAACCAACTTTCTCCAACTGATCTCCTTTTGCAGAGGCAATCTCCTGCGACGGTGAAACTATCTTAACAATTCGTATAATCCTGATTTTACTTTCTGGTCTATGACATTACAGCAAGGGCTTCGCTCCGACCGAATGACATTAAATTTGGTATATGAAGTTATGAATTCAAATATGTGTGGTCCAAATACGGAGTTCCCATTGTAAATTAAGCAGTTGATGCTCAATTTAATATGAAGATGGCCCCTTATAAAAAATTTTATACATTTAAATAGGGGGAAAAAACAATTTTTCTTGTCAAACGAATTTTTGAAATTTTTTCAACTGTTAAAATTGCTTGAATGAAGAGGATTGGTTCGTTTATTTTTCCCGCGTCTGTGTCCATTATAAAACAGTACATGCACTTTCGCGGATTTCATGCAGCTTTGTAAATAGCTATCCAAACGTTCACTTTCCGTGGATTCGTTTAAAGATTCATGAAAAAGATACAGAACACATTCATGCTTTTCTGAAAGACTAGACGATTGATTTTGCCATCAAATTTTTATGATCTACGATCACAAACATGGCATTGAAATATTTTCCTCGCAGTAAAAACATTAGACGATGGGTTTTGATTCTTCAAAGTAGGTCATGTAACTGCGTTCTTCCAAAAAGTTGGAACAAAATTCAAATCCGGCGTTACCTCTGCGCTGACGAATGGAATATCGCGCTTATCTGTGGAAGTATGGAGAGTGGGGTGGCAGATGAGCTGTGACCTCGTCATCTGACCGTTGTTCAAATTTACGTGAGGCTTCGGATGTTTCCCTTTGCTTTTGATCGAGGACCGTTGAAAACAAACCGTAATATTGCCCCAGTACGACGTTGATTAAAATACTTAATTAAAAATACCGTACCTCGGCCCGTAAATGAAAGGTAGCTATAAGTAGGTCGGTATTTTAATCAACGTCGCAATGAAGCAGCACAACGGGCTATCGACGACGGTACGGGAACAATCCCAATGGGAAGGTTGGTATTTAATTAACGTCACACTGGAGCAACACAATGGGCTATTGGCGACGGTCTGGGATCAAGCCCCGACGGGAAAGTAATGGTAATGGTAATTTTAATAACGTCGTACTAGAGCAACACAACGAGCTATTGACGACGGTCCGGAATCAGTCCCTTAAGGGAAAGATTCGAGGACAACACCTCGTACTTTTGAACTACGGTCAGATGACGAAGCAACACCTGAGCTGGCACCCCACTCTCCAAACTTCCACGCCAACCCAACGTGAGGACTTTCGGCCACGACAGATTTAAGGTGCACCAGCCGCCTCTACACCATACGTTTGCAAACATCCATGCCCGTACCCGGATTCGAACCAGGAACCTTCCGATCCAGAGGCTAACACCTTAACCACTATACCGGTTGGTCGGCCCGACGGGAAAGAACCAAATGGTAATGTTAATGGTAATTTTAGTTAATACGTCGTACTAGAGCAACACAACGGGCTATTGACGACGGTCCGGAATCAGTCCCTTAAGAGGAAAAAACCAAAGAATTGCACCACGCAATTTTGACAGTCCCAACGTGAAAGATTCGAGGACAACATCAATGAAAGGATATACTGAATAAAAATGTACTTTCCACCCAAAACAACCGTCTTTCTTCACGTAAGTGATATTAGTTCTCCTAGCTACCCTTTATTGTTAGGTATATAATTCACGTCACACTGCAAGAACACAACGGACTGTTGATGACAGATCGGGATCTCTCATGTAGGGTTAGGTAGGTATTTTAATTAACGTCGCACTGGAGCATAACAACGGGCTATTAAATCCCGATGGGAAACCAAGAACAACACTTAATTTTGAACCACGGTCTCATGACGAGGTCAAGGTGAGGACATTTCAAGGCATGACAGTTTTAATGTGCACTATTTCCCGTGTGCACGTGTCATCTGACCGTGGTTCAGAATTACGAGGTGTTGTCCTCGGTTCTTTCCCTTAAGGGACTGAACCGTCGTCAATTGCCCGTTGTGTTGCTCTAGTACGACGTTAACTAAAATTACCAATTTTACCCGTGAGCACGACGGTCTTTGGCTCTTCCTAGTTTCGAACTTGGAACCTTCCGATTTATTGCTAGTCAGTTGTTCTTCCCCCCCCCCAACTGAGCTGCCACTCTTTTACTCTACAAACTCTTTTACAGGAAACAAGCAATTTTAACTCGTTCTGTAAGCATGTTCCTTAACTGAAACCTACCATCATCTAATAATAAGCTTGACAGAAAATACCTCTTGTAGAAGTATCTTCTTTTCTTGTTCCTTCTGGACACCTACCTACGAAATTACAAAATCATCACTAACTAATTGGCTTGTCAAACTCTGCAGCTTGTCCTCTGTTTGTCCTTTCTGACATGAAAAGAACTCTCAAAAGTTGTCCTAATCTTACAGATGTTGCATTGAATAATACTGACCAATAGAATTCCAAGATATTAATGGGCAGGTAGAGAGACAAAAAGTGAAAAGGCCTGAGTTAGGTGAGATATTAAAATATATAAAGAAAGTATAATTCTATATACAATTCACCTTTTCATTTCTTAACCCTCCAGGTGGTTGTCTTAACGAGGTATTTCGAATCATTAGTAAAGGGGATCTCATCTTGATGGACGAGATATCTCGTCATTAGCAAGGTTCTTCAAACATTTGTGGACGATATTTTCTAATGACGAGACACCTCCGAGACAAAACTGCACTATTTCTCCAAAAAAAAATGAAGGTAGGTAGGTATTTTAATTAACATCGCACTGGAGCAACACAATTGAGATATTTTTGACGGTCCGGGACCTATCCCGAGAGAATAGTTCCGAGGATAATATCATTTAATTTTCAACGGTTAGGCGACTTGGCAACACCTGAGCTGGCACCCCACTCTCCAAAATTCCACACCACGCCAACGTGTTTGAAACGACGACAGATTTTAAGTGCACCAGCCTCTTTTGTACACGACGGTCTTAGGTAGGATTCTAATTCTTAACAGTTGCTGGTAGTCCGTTACTCTTCGAACCGGCCCAGATTCTATTGGGTTGCCTGACAGGCTAGTAACGAAAAGACTGAGGTTTCGCGTGGGTAATGGTAATGGTAATTTTAGTTAACGTCGTACTAGAGCAATACAACGGGCTATTGACGACGGTCCGGGATCAGTCCCTTAAGGGAAAGATCCGAGAACAACACCTCGTAATTTTGAACCACGGTCAGATGACGAAGCAACACCTGAGCTGGCACACCACTCTCCAAACTTCCACGCCAACCCAACTTGAGGACTTTCGGCCACGACAGATTTAAGGTGCACCAGCCGCCTCTACACCATACGCTTACAAAACATCCATGCCCGAACCCGGATTCGAACCAGGAACCTTCCGATCTAGAGGCTAACACCTTAACCACTATACCGAGAGGTTTCGCGTGGTAAAAGAACTTAAGACAATGTAATTTAACATGCAATGCACCTTTTTATTTATTAACCCTCAAGGTGGTTGTCTCTTCCAGGTATTTCGCCTCATTATCAAAATCGGTCCGATCTTGATGGGTGAGATATCTTGTCGAAACCACCTGGAGGGTGAAGAAGGCGAGAACTACTATTAGAACGGAGTCAAGCAGTGGCCATACCCCTTTCATTTCACACCCTCCCACCCAGTCCAACCTTTTACTTCACCCCATTTACATTTCCGTCCCTTCCGAGCAATCTGCACGGTCACGCAGACCCCTGCCCCAGTGAGCGTGATCGGTCCACCATTCCACAGTGCCCCGATACGAGTCGCGTGCTCTCATTTCCCCCACAAGTCCATGAATCAGAAAAGACATTCCATCAACCGGCCGACACGGACGATGGGACCGAAACGAAAATGCTTTCTAATTACTTCCCCCTTCTTTACTGTAAATGAGGCTTCGCGGCACGAGCGGCGTGTTTGCGGAGAAGCCGCGATCTCAGACGACTGGATACCCTGTTGTGGCACGGGAAGCGAGCCAAGTTCGTTCCCTTGGGGCACGCCCTCAAGCCGGGGCGGCGATTTTTTGACTTTTAAGCGGCTTTTTAGGCGTTGTTAGGTGATTGGATTCCGACTCCTTGTTCCGTTGTGTTTGTTTCCGGGGCGTAGCAACTCTCACGTTGTGTGGAGCGATGCCATATCCAAGCATCCAAAGTGAGTGCTCGTTCTTTAAGGTAATTGAATTAACGTCGCACTGGAGCGTTGGAATTGGATTGGACGCAGTAGGAGGACACTGTTTCACCTGTGCGGCTTTCAGCTGTATAGTCCGCCTTACGGAGGAGATTCTGGGATAAGGGAGAGCTAAGCAATCCACAATATATACATACACATTTAAGTACACAGAAGGGGAAAGTCAAGTGAAGGGCAAAACATGTAAGCACAAAAATACAAAATGACAAAAGAAGAGGATGACAAAGTTTGAAAAGTTGACACAGAACAAAATGAGAAAAAAAAAACAAAAACAAAAAGGACATAAACAAAAACAAACAAAGAAAAAAAAATCATTTTCAGAAGAAAAAAAAAATAATAACAATATTGTAAAATACAAAAGTCAGAACGTAAAATACAGATGTCAGACAGCCGAAATGACCTATAGAAGTTACGAAAGGAAAGCAAAGACTAAGTTATTTTGAGAACTTCCGACTTAGACTTCACAGCTCTCACAGATATAAACAATGTTGGAGCTGAGAAATTCCATCACTTTAAGGATTTTGTGGTGGCAGTGTATGTTCTTGGCAGTATTTTGGCACCAATGTGCGTTGGAATGGGCTATCGGCAGTGATCCGGAATCTGTCACCTAAGCGAAAGAACCGAGGACAACACCAGTCATTTCGAACTACGGTCAGACACGCCAACGTGAGTACCCGAAATTTTTAACGTGCACCAGGCCTCTTTGTACACTACATTCTTTGGTTGGATTCGAATTAGCAGTTCGTTACTCTTCCAACCGGGGACCCTTGACATAAATGGATTAAGCAATAAAGAAACGTGAGAGCAGATGATAGGTAGGTAGGTATTTCATTAACATTACACTGAAGCAACAGAATGACCTATTGGCGACGGTCCTGGATCAAACCCCAAGGCAAAATTTAGGTATTTTAATTGACGTCGCACAGGAGCAACACAACGGGCTATTCGCGACGGTCCGGGATCAAACCCGAAGGAAAATATCCAAGGTAATGGTAATCTATATATCTAATTCTCTTACGTGGCACGCAAAAAAGACGTTATTTGTTATCGCGTTTTGGCAACATTGTACGATTGTTTGTTTGCCACGAAGCCTCGCGCCTGAATTGAATTTATTGCGTTATCGGATAAAATTTTATTGAAAAAAATTAATTGCAGTCAGTCTGTTGCAGTTTATAATAGAAATCAAATAAAAGCGGAGAATATTTTCAGGGCCCTTTAAAAAAACGTTCGCCGACCAACCAGTATAGTGGTTAAGGTGTTAGCCTCGAGATCGGAAGGTTCCTGGTTCGAATCCGGGCCCGGGCATGGATGTTTGTAAACGTATGGTGTAGAGGCGGCTGGTGCACCTTAAATCTGTCGTGGCCGAAAGTCCTCACGTTGGGTTGGCGTGGAAGTTTGGAGAGTGGGGTGCCAGCTCAGGTGTTGCTTCGTCATCTGACCGTGGTTCAAAATTACGAGGTGTTGTCCTCGGATCTTTCCCTTAAGGGACTGATCCCGGACCGTCGTCAATAGCCCGAAGTGTTGCTCTAGTACGACGTTAACTAAAAAAAATTACCAAATTACCAAATTAAAAAACGTTCCTTTTCATGGCCAACAATTATAGTTCAAGACGCTTGCACTACAACTTTCGACAACAAATTCAATGAAACAGTGTGAGTGGCTTGAGTGCTGGGGAAATGTACATGCAAACAACATGCTGGGAATACAATTTCTAAAGCAGCGCTAATATTTCGAGTCAAAATTTTCATTTGAATTCTGATTCTAGAGGTACTGTAAAAACCGTTTCTGAAAGATTTGAAAAATATATTTTTGGAATATCATATTTTATAAACAATCCCTTCTGCTAGGACACGTGTCTTCATTGATGCGAGCGAAGCGAGCATATGTTCGCGGCGCGAACCAATGAGAATTGCAAAGCTATCCTCCGGGGGTTGGCGAGCGTTAGCGAGCAGGGGGTGGGCCCCCTAGTTTTAATTAACGTTGTACTAGAGCAACGCAACGAACTATTGACGACTGTCCGATATCAATCGGACATATCCAAGGACTGCACGACGTAATTTTGAACCACGGTCAGATGACGAGGTCATACCTGAGTTGGCACCCAACTCTCGAAACTTCCACATAAATCCAACGTGAGGATATCTGGTGCACCTGCAGATTTAATTTGCCCTCCTCCTCTCCACTGTACACGACATATTTGTTGGATTTGAACTCGAAACCCTCCAGTTGCTAATCCGTTACTCATCCGACCGGTCTACCGCTGTCCTTGCTGTCAATAGTAATTGATAATTGGTAATTTTTAATTAACGTCGTACTAGAGCAACACAACGGGCTATTGACGACGGTCCGGGTAATTTCGGTAATTTCAATTAACGTCGTACTAGAGCAACACAACGGGCTATTGACGACGGTCCGGGTAATTTCGGTAATTTCAGTTAACGTCGTACTAGAGCAACACAACGGGCTATTGACGATGGTCCGGGATCAGTCCCTTAAGGGAAAGATCCGAGGACAACACCTCGTAATTTTGAACCACGGTCAGATGACGAAGCAACACCTGAGCTGGCACCCCACTCTCCAAACTTCCACGCCAACCCAACGTGAGGACTTTCGGCCACGACAGATTTAAGGTGCACCAGCCACCTCTACACCATACGTTTGCAAACATCCATGCCCGTACCCGGATTCGAACCAGGAACCTTCCGATCTAGAGGCTATAACACCTTAACCACTATGCCGGTTGGTCGGCACACAAAATACATAACTAAAATGAAAAAACAGTACGAAGAAATTGACGTGACAATCATACTTTTGGTAATTGGTAATTTTTTAGTTAACGTCGTACTAGAGCAACACAACGGGCTATTGACGACGGTCCGGGATCAGTCCCTTAAGGGAAAGATCGAGGACAGCACCTCGTAATTTTGAACCACGGTCAGATGACGAAGCAACACCTGAGCTGGCACCCCACTGTCCAAACTTCCACGCCAACCCAACGTGAGGACTTTCGACCACGACTGATTTAAGGTGCACCAGCCGCCTGTACACCATACGTTTACAAATATCCATGCCCGGGCCGGATTCGAACCAGGAACCTTTCGATCTAGAGGCTAACACCTTAACCACTATACCGATTGGTCGGCCATACTTTTGGAACATGACCTTCACTTGACCTTTGGTGGCCTACAAATGCATTGAAACAAAATTGCATTCTAAGTCCTGCAATGCAACGCTATCACTTCACCTCGGCATAGACCATTTTCAGACGAGGGGTGCTCTGACTTCCGCTCGCTCTTTCTGCATTTCATTATGCACATTATGAGTTGTAGATTTTCGACATACCCACGACGCCACGGAACAAGACGGACGACGCCCCGAGGAGTCTGTTTGGAACCCCTGAGTATAATTAAACGCGAATCATTTATAATTCATTATTCTTATTAATTATATGACTTAGCGGAGCCACGACACTTTTGTGGAAATGTCGTTAACCACATTTCCATTTCACGAGCCTAAACAAAAGATGAATTATAAATGTCTGCCAACTAAGATCATTTACATTTGAATTTATGAATTTTCTTTATTATTTCGAAGGGCCACGTATATATATATATATATATATATATATATATATATATATATATATATATATATCTAGGAGTGAAAGTACAAACCTCCCCAGACCTCACCAACAGTGTTCTGAAAGGACTTACTTTAATGAGCAAGACGTGCTCACCGATGTTTGTGGCTTAGTTTGTGGTTTGTACCAGATGGGCATAGTGTATATTTTTCTGTATATTCTTATAGTGTAAATATTCATCAGCTTCAACCTAATCATTAATTAAATTTAAGTTTACCGGAACTGTGTGTGAACTCAATTATTACACACACACACACACATATATACAGGGTGGTCCCGAATTCATGGTACAAACTTTAATGGTAGGTACAAGACATTGTAACAATGATTTATTGTATAGGAATGTATAGTCGCAAGTGACGCGGTGAGGCGTAAACAGGGGAAATAAAAGGAAAGAGAAATGGAGTGATCGGTTGGTATCATTGCCGGTAGAGGGCAGTAGATGTCTAGCCGCTGTTGAACATGATGCATCGCAGTAGGGAAAAGCGCCATTCACAATTGTGCTGCCGTAGACGATGGGTGACTTTACGTATGCAGAAAAAGCAGACATGCATTACATGTACGGCCGTGCAAATGGTAACGGCAGAGCTGCGTTACGAATGTATCGCGCGGAGTATCCTGATCGACGAATGCCGGATCATAGAATTTTTCAACGGTTACATCGTCAACTTTGTGAAACAGGTGCGTTCGACGTCAACAGACATGGCGCTGGTCGAGTAAGAGCTGTACGCACTCCAAGGCTGGAAGAAAGCATCTTGAACATTGTGGCTGATAGACCCGAGTCAAGCACAAGAACTGTTGCGCGTGACGTAGGTGTGAGTCATCAGACTGTATGCAGAGTGTTAAACGAAAATCGCTTACACCCCTTCCATTTTCAGAAAGTACAAGCATTGAATCCGGCAGATTATCCTCGCCGCGTGAACTTCTGCCTGTGGGTGATGCAGCAATGTGCGTTGCAGCCGGATTTCGTAGATTATGTGCTATTTACAGATGAAGCGACATTTTCACGCGAGGGTGTCTTTAATGCGCACAATTCCCATGTGTGGGCAACCGATAATCCACATGCAACGCGTCGACATGCGTTTCAACAACGTTTCAGTATTAATGTGTGGGCTGGTTTTGTGAACGACTTTTTGATTGGCCCATACTTACTACCCACGCGGCTCACTGGCGGAAGCTATCTTATTTTTCTGAAAGAAGTGTTACCACAACTGCTGCATGATGTTCCGATCGCCATTCGTAACCGCATGTGGTTTCAGCACGATGGGGCGCCAGCACACTTCAGCATTGATGTACGGAATTACCTGAATGCCACGTTTGGTACTCGATGGTTTGGGCGTGGTGGACCAGTCCCTTGGCCACCCCGATCTCCCGATTTATCGAGCCTCGATTACTTTTTATGGGGACATCTAAAGCATCTTGTTTATGAGACTCCAGTTGACTCAGATGAGGATCTCGTCGCTCGCTTATCTGTAGCTGCTGCAGGTGTGCGTGAAATACCAGGCATCTTTGAACGTGTACGCCAATCGCTCCACCGACGCTGTCAAGCATGTATCGATACTGGTGGACGCAATTTTGAACAATTACTGTAAACATGACACTTGTCAACAACGCTTTCAATAAAATCTTTGTTTTTCCTTTCGGCCGTTATTTCCCCTGTTTTCGCCTCACCGCGTCACTTGCGACTATACATTCCTATACAATAAATCATTGTTACAATGTCCTGTAACTACCATTAAAGTTTGTACCATGAATTCGGGACCACCCTGTATATATATATATATATATATATATATATATATATATATATATATATATATATATATATATATACGAGGTTTATCCGTTTAATAAATATGATAAATAACGATTTAATAAAACTTGTATATATATGCCGACTAACAGGTAAGGTGGTTAAGGTGTCAACCTCTAGATCGGAAGGTTCCTGGTTCGAATCCGGATCAGGGCATGGTTGTTTGAAAGCGTATGGTGTAGAGGCGGCTGGTGCACCTTAAATCCGTCGTGGCCGAAAGTCGTCACGTTGGGCTGGTGTGGAAGTTTGGAGAGTGGGGTGCCAACTCAGGTGTTGCTTCGTGGATTGACCGTGGTTCAAAATTACGTGGCAATACACCGAATGGCTTAAGCTGGGACGGTGGTAACTAGTTGAAAATATCATCGATATATATAGTGAAATAGAACGATATGGCTTGAGTGTGCCGATGATATTTTGATATTTCTTCCAATGACGAGATATCTCGTCCATCAAGATTTAGTCGGTTTTGCTAATGATACGATACCTTGTTGAGACAACCACCAAGAGAGTTAAAATAGTGTAAAATTGGAATCAGTGCAAAAAAAGATGTTCTTTGGTATGATGGGGACAGGAGGCTTGAATCAAACCACTATCACGGTACTTGCTTTAATGGAATCATATACACTTTCCAACACCACAGGTTTGTTTGAAAAGTCATTCATTGGGAAGAAACTAAGAAATGCCAAACCTCAGTTATGGCTCTATATGGTTTGATAAACAGGCACTTGATTAGGGATGCGACATCGATGTCGATGTTTTCGAAACATTCATGTTTTTGATGTATTTAACATCGATGTATTGGAGTCGATGTTTTTGTAACATCGATGTTTATACTTGTCGATGTTTTTACGTCGTCGATGTTTTATTTTTAAATGAAAAAAGTACCGTTATAAAAATTTTAAAAATAACCAAGTAGCCTAATTTTTATAATCAGCAAATTGAAAATACTTTTAGACCAAAGTGGCCAAGGGTGAAGGATCTGAAAAGTAGGATGCGACATCGATATCGATGTTTTCAAAACATTGATGTTTTATAAAAAAACATCGATGTATTGGAACCGATGTCGCATCACTACTTGTTAAACCAGTTTTAAGAAATGGGGGAAAAAGTTTAAATACACTGAATTTTAAAAACATCAATGTTTTTGGGGCGATGTATTATCAACATCGATGTTTTAATTTTGAACATCGATGTTTTGCTGTCGATGTCGCATCCCTACACTTGATTAACCTTGCACTGAAGTAACACAACGGTCATTGTAACCGATCCGGGATCAATCCCCCCCAAGGGAAAGATCCGAAGACAACATCACGTAATTTTGAACCGCGGTCACATTACGAGGTCACATCTGAACTAAATCATCACTCACCAAACTTCCACACCATGCAAACGTGATAACACATGCTGACACGACAAATTTAACGTCACTTTTTTTTTGACAAATATTGAAGAAAACATTTTTTTATTTAGCGAAAATCTATATATATAATTCTCTTACGTGGCACGAAAAAAAGACGTTATTGGTAATCGCGTTTTGGCAACACTGTACGATTGTTTGTTTTTCGCGAAGTCTCGCGCATCGATTGAATTTATAGCGTTATCGGATGAAATTTTAATGAGCTGTTGCAGTTAGTTTGTAATAGAAATCAAAGAAAGCAGAGGATCTTTTCAGGGCCATTTAAAAAACGGTCCTTTTCAGGCTTGCACTACAAGACGCTTGCACGGCAACTAACTCAATGAAAAAGTGTGGGTCGTTTGAGTGCTGGGAAAATGTACACACAAACAACATGCTGGGTATTCAATTTCCAAAGCAACGCTCACATTTCGAGTCAAAATTTGCACAAAGTTTTCATTTGAATTCTGATTTTAGAGATACTGTATATATATTTTCTGTAATACAGCAAATTTAGATTTGAAAAACATTTTTTTGGTAACATATTTTGTAAACAATCCCTTATGCTAGGACACATGTCTTCATTGAGGCGAGCGAAGCGAGCATAGGTTCGCGCAGCGAACCAATGAGGATTGCGAAGCAATCCTCCGGGGGTTGGCGAGCGTCAGCGAGCAGGGGGCAGGCCCCCTAGTTACATTTAATCAACACAGTATGTGCCGTTCTGTTCAATGGCCTCTTTCCATTTCTCCAGTAGCTGCATCAGCTAGGGTTGCCAGAAGATAAATATCAGAAAAGAGAACATTTGGTAAATTTATTAAAAAAAAAGAGGACCAGAAAAGAAAAAAAAAGCACGCATTATTGGTGAAAAATTGTAAGGTATCTAATAAAAAGAATAATCTCTTTGGCGATTCTTGGTATATTAACCACTTACTGAAATAAAATCTACTGAGCATATTCTTACGTATTTTGAAAAGAATTAGGAAATGCAAGAACACGAATTTATAAAAATGTGGAAACACTGATAATTTATTTAAGTCTTTTTTCAAAACGTAGCAAAAATATAAGAATCCAATTTTTAAACAACAAACATGTAACAACAAAATAATAGTAGATATGTGACCGCTTTTAAGTGCAGTGATCAGTTATTCTAGATTATCAGGGTACAGTGAAGATTGACTAGGGTGATCCGTTAAAGTGCCGAAAATTGTTTCATTTCTCAAATTATCTAGATAATCTGCATATTACCTACTAGGCACTCGTTAAAGTGTAAATAAGATCTTTGCTGGAACAACAGCAATGTTTCTGTACGCTTAAATTAACATATAGTTATTTTTTCGATATCTAAAGAATCAAGTTAATACAATCAAACAATCAACAAATGAGTTGATATTTTTCATATTTGTACCTTTCATATTTGTTTGTACGCAGCAATCATAGTTGAGTTATTGTCTTTGATTTAATGCTAACAAAAAAGGTGGCTAGGTTAGGAACGCAATTTCCTTCCAAACTAAAAAAGGCTGCGAATTGTCCATGTTTCTTATTCTTATTATTCTAACACGAATCTAAATTCTCATTGGTTTTCTATTTCATCTCATAATGAGACGTTTTAACATGGAGCTCAATATGCACTAGAGGTTGAACTTTCTAGTATTCGAGTACGTTGGTGCGTTTTAATAATATATACAATTTTCGTACAATGTACTAGATCTAGAACGTATTTGAATAGCTGTGGGTTTACATCCATGTCCATGTTTCTTATTCTTATTATTCTAACACGAATCTAAATCCCCATTGATTTTCTATTTGATCTCATAACGAGACGTTTTAACATGGAGCTCAATATGCACTAGAGGTTGAACTTTCTAGTATTCGAGTACGTTGGTGCGTTTTAATAATATATACAATTTTCGTACAATGTACTAGATCTAGAACGTATTTGAATAGCTGTGGGTTTACATCCATGTCCATGTTTCTTATTCTTATTATTCTAACACGAATCTAAATCCCCATTGATTTTCTATTTGATCTCATAACGAGACGTTATCACATGGAGCTCAATATGCACTAGAGGTTGAACTTTCTAGTATTCGAGTACGTTGGTGCGTTTTAATAATATATACAATTTTCGTACAATGTACTAGATCTAGAACGTATTTGAATAGCTGTGGGTTTACATCCATGTCCATGTTTCTTATTCTTATTATTCTAACACGAATCTAAATCCCCATTGATTTTCTATTTGATCTCATAACGAGACGTTTTAACATGGAGCTCAATATGCACTAGAGGTTGAACTTTCTAGTATTCTAGTACGTTGGGGTGCGTTTTAATAATATATACAATTTTCGTACAATGTACTAGATCTAGAACGTATTTGAATAGCTGTGGGTTTACATCCATGTCCATGTTTCTTATTCTTATTATTCTAACAAGAATCTAAATCCCCATTGATTTTCTATTTGATCTCATAACGAGACGTTTTAACATGGAGCTCAATATGCACTAGAGGTTGAACTTTCTAGTATTCGAGTACGTTGGTGCGTTTTAATAATATATATAATTTTCGTACAATGTACTAGATCTAGAACGTATTTGAATAGCTGTGGGTTTACATCCATGTCCATGTTTCTTATTCTTATTATTCTAACACGAATCTAAATCCCCATTGATTTTCTATTTGATCTCATAACGAGACGTTTTAACATGGAGCTCAATATGCACTAGAGGTTGAACTTTCTAGTATTCGAGTACGTTGGTGCGTTTTAATAATATATACAATTTTCGTACAATGTACTAGATCTAGAACGTATTTGAATAGCTGTGGGTTTACATCCATGTCCATGTTTCTTATTCTTATTAATCTAACACGAATCTAAATCCCCATTGATTTTCTATTTGATCTCATAACGAGAGGTTTTAACATGGAGCTCAATATGCACTAGAGGTTGAACTTTCTAGTATTCGAGTACGTTGGTGCGTTTTAATAATATATACAATTTTCGTACAATGTACTAGATCTAGAACGTATTTGAATAGCTGTGGGTTTACATCCATGTCCATGTTTCTTATTCTTATTATTCTAACACGAATCTAAATCCCCATTGATTTTCTATTTGATCTCATAACGAGACGTTTTAACATGGAGCTCAATATGCACTAGAGGTTGAACTTTCTAGTATTCGAGTACGTTGGTGCGTTTTAATAATATATACAATTTTCGTACAATGTACTAGATCTAGAACGTATTTGAATAGCTGTGGGTTTACATCCATGTCCATGTTTCTTATTCTTATTATTCTAACACGAATCTAAATCCCCATTGATTTTCTATTTGATCTCATAACGAGACGTTTTAACATGGAGCTCAATATGCACTAGAGGTTGAACTTTCTAGTATTCGAGTACGTTGGTGCGTTTTAATAATATATACAATTTTCGTACAATGTACTAGATCTAGAACGTATTTGAATAGTTGTGGGTTTACATCCATGTCCATGTTTCTTATTCTTATTATTCCAACACGAATCTAAATCCTCATTGATTTTCTATTTGATCTCATAACGAGACGTTTTAACATGGAGCTCAATATGCACTAGAGGTTGAACTTTCTAGTATTCGAGTACGTTGGTGCGTTTTAATAATATATACAATTTTCGTACAATGTACTAGATCTAGAACGTATTTGAATAGCTGTGGGTTTACATCCATGTCCATGTTTCTTATTCTTATTATTCTAACACGAATCTAAATCCCCATTGATTTTCTATTTGATCTCATAACGAGACGTTTTAACATGGAGCTCAATATGCACTAGAGGTTGAACTTTCTAGTATTCGAGTACGTTGGTGCGTTTTAATAATATATACAATTTTCGTACAATGTACTAGATCTAGAACGTATTTGAATAGCTGTGGGTTTACATCCATGTCCATGTTTCTTATTCTTATTATTCTAACACGAATCTAAATCCCCATTGATTTTCTATTTGATCTCATAACGAGACGTTTTAACATGGAGCTCAATATGCACTAGAGGTTGAACTTTCTAGTATTCGAGTACGTTGGTGCGTTTTAATAATATATACAATTTTCGTACAATGTACTAGATCTAGAACGTATTTGAATAGCTGTGGGTTTACATCCATGTCCATGTTTCTTATTCTTATTATTCTAACACGAATCTAAATCCCCATTGATTTTCTATTTGATCTCATAACGAGACGTTTTAACATGGAGCTCAATATGCACTAGAGGTTGAACTTTCTAGTATTCGAGTACGTTGGTGCGTTTTAATAATATATACAATTTTCGTACAATGTACTAGATCTAGAACGTATTTGAATAGCTGTGGGTTTACATCCATGTCCATGTTTCTTATTCTTATTATTCCAACACGAATCTAAATCCTCATTTATTTTCTATTTGATCTCATAACGAGACGTTTTAACATGGAGCTCAATATGCACTAGAGGTTGAACTTTCTAGTATTCGAGTACGTTGGTGCGTTTTAATAATATATACAATTTTCGTACAATGTACTAGATCTAGAACGTATTTGAATAGCTGTGGGTTTACATCCATGTCCATGTTTCTTATTCTTATTATTCTAACACGAATCTAAATCCCCATTGATTTTCTATTTGATCTCATAACGAGACGTTATCACATGGAGCTCAATATGCACTAGAGGTTGAACTTTCTAGTATTCGAGTACGTTGGTGCGTTTTAATAATATATACAATTTTCGTACAATGTACTAGATCTAGAACGTATTTGAATAGCTGTGGGTTTACATCCATGTCCATGTTTCTTATTCTTATTATTCTAACACGAATCTAAATCCCCATTGATTTTCTATTTGATCTCATAACGAGACGTTTTAACATGGAGCTCAATATGCACTAGAGGTTGAACTTTCTAGTATTCTAGTACGTTGGTGCGTTTTAATAATATATACAATTTTCGTACAATGTACTAGATCTAGAACGTATTTGAATAGCTGTGGGTTTACATCCATGTCCATGTTTCTTATTCTTATTATTCTAACAAGAATCTAAATCCCCATTGATTTTCTATTTGATCTCATAACGAGACGTTTTAACATGGAGCTCAATATGCACTAGAGGTTGAACTTTCTAGTATTCGAGTACGTTGGTGCGTTTTAATAATATATATAATTTTCGTACAATGTACTAGATCTAGAACGTATTTGAATAGCTGTGGGTTTACATCCATGTCCATGTTTCTTATTCTTATTATTCTAACACGAATCTAAATCCCCATTGATTTTCTATTTGATCTCATAACGAGACGTTTTAACATGGAGCTCAATATGCACTAGAGGTTGAACTTTCTAGTATTCGAGTACGTTGGTGCGTTTTAATAATATATACAATTTTCGTACAATGTACTAGATCTAGAACGTATTTGAATAGCTGTGGGTTTACATCCATGTCCATGTTTCTTATTCTTATTAATCTAACACGAATCTAAATCCCCATTGATTTTCTATTTGATCTCATAACGAGAGGTTTTAACATGGAGCTCAATATGCACTAGAGGTTGAACTTTCTAGTATTCGAGTACGTTGGTGCGTTTTAATAATATATACAATTTTCGTACAATGTACTAGATCTAGAACGTATTTGAATAGCTGTGGGTTTACATCCATGTCCATGTTTCTTATTCTTATTATTCTAACACGAATCTAAATCCCCATTGATTTTCTATTTGATCTCATAACGAGACGTTTTAACATGGAGCTCAATATGCACTAGAGGTTGAACTTTCTAGTATTCGAGTACGTTGGTGCGTTTTAATAATATATACAATTTTCGTACAATGTACTAGATCTAGAACGTATTTGAATAGCTGTGGGTTTACATCCATGTCCATGTTTCTTATTCTTATTATTCTAACACGAATCTAAATCCCCATTGATTTTCTATTTGATCTCATAACGAGACGTTTTAACATGGAGCTCAATATGCACTAGAGGTTGAACTTTCTAGTATTCGAGTACGTTGGTGCGTTTTAATAATATATACAATTTTCGTACAATGTACTAGATCTAGAACGTATTTGAATAGTTGTGGGTTTACATCCATGTCCATGTTTCTTATTCTTATTATTCCAACACGAATCTAAATCCTCATTGATTTTCTATTTGATCTCATAACGAGACGTTTTAACATGGAGCTCAATATGCACTAGAGGTTGAACTTTCTAGTATTCGAGTACGTTGGTGCGTTTTAATAATATATACAATTTTCGTACAATGTACTAGATCTAGAACGTATTTGAATAGCTGTGGGTTTACATCCATGTCCATGTTTCTTATTCTTATTATTCTAACACGAATCTAAATCCCCATTGATTTTCTATTTGATCTCATAACGAGACGTTTTAACATGGAGCTCAATATGCACTAGAGGTTGAACTTTCTAGTATTCGAGTACGTTGGTGCGTTTTAATAATATATACAATTTTCGTACAATGTACTAGATCTAGAACGTATTTGAATAGCTGTGGGTTTACATCCATGTCCATGTTTCTTATTCTTATTATTCTAACACGAATCTAAATCCCCATTGATTTTCTATTTGATCTCATAACGAGACGTTTTAACATGGAGCTCAATATGCACTAGAGGTTGAACTTTCTAGTATTCGAGTACGTTGGTGCGTTTTAATAATATATACAATTTTCGTACAATGTACTAGATCTAGAACGTATTTGAATAGCTGTGGGTTTACATCCATGTCCATGTTTCTTATTCTTATTATTCTAACACGAATCTAAATCCCCATTGATTTTCTATTTGATCTCATAACGAGACGTTTTAACATGGAGCTCAATATGCACTAGAGGTTGAACTTTCTAGTATTCGAGTACGTTGGTGCGTTTTAATAATATATACAATTTTCGTACAATGTACTAGATCTAGAACGTATTTGAATAGCTGTGGGTTTACATCCATGTCCATGTTTCTTATTCTTATTATTCTAACACGAATCTAAATCCCCATTGATTTTCTATTTGATCTCATAACGAGACGTTTTAACATGGAGCTCAATATGCACTAGAGGTTGAACTTTCTAGTATTCGAGTACGTTGGTCTGTTTTAATAATATATACAATTTTCGTACAATGTACTAGATCTAGAACGTATTTGAATAGCTGTGGGTTTACATCCATGTCCATGTTTCTTATTCTTATTATTCTAACACGAATCTAAATCCTCATTGATTTTCTATTTGATCTCATAATGAGACGTTTTAACATGGAGCTCAATATGCACTAGAGGTTGAACTTTCTAGTATTCGAGTACGTTGGTGCGTTTTAATAATATATACAATTTTCGTACAATGTACTAGATCTAGAACGTATTTGAATAGCTGTGGGTTTACATCCATGTCCATGTTTCTTATTCTTATTATTCTAACACGAATCTAAATCCTCATTGATTTTCTATTTGATCTCATAATGAGACGTTTTAACATGGAGCTCAATATGCACTAGAGGTTGAACTTTCTAGTATTCGAGTACGTTGGTGCGTTTTAATGATATATACAATTTTCGTACAATGATCTAGATCTAGAACGTATTTGAATAGCTGTGGGTTTACATCCATGTCCATGTTTCTTATTCTTATTATTCTAACACGAATCTAAATCCTCATTGATTTTCTGTTTGATCTCATAATGAGACGTTTTAACATGGAGCTCAATATGCACTAGAGGTTGAACTTTCTAGTATTCGAGTACGTTGGTGCGTTTTAATAATATATACAATTTTCGTACAATGTACTAGATCTAGAACGTATTTGAATAGCTGTGGGTTTACATCCATGTCCATGTTTCTTATTCTTATTATTCTAACACGAATCTAAATCCTCATTGATTTTCTATTTGATCTCATAATGAGACGTTTTAACATGGAGCTCAATATGCACTAGAGGTTGAACTTTCTAGTATTCGAGTACGTTGGTGCGTTTTAATAATATATACAATTTTCGTACAATGTACTAGATCTAGAACGTATTTGAATAGCTGTGGGTTTACATCCATGTCCATGTTTCTTATTCTTATTATTCTAACACGAATCTAAATCCTCATTGATTTTCTATTTGATCTCATAATGAGACGTTTTAACATGGAGCTCAATATGCACTAGAGGTTGAACTTTCTAGTATTCGAGTACGTTGGTGCGTTTTAATAATATATACAATTTTCGTACAATGTACTAGATCTAGAACGTATTTGAATAGCTGTGGGTTTACATCCATGTCCATGTTTCTTATTCTTATTATTCTAACACGAATCTAAATCCCCATTGATTTTCTATTTGATCTCATAACGAGACGTTTTAACATGGAGCTCAATATGCACTAGAGGTTGAACTTTCTAGTATTCGAGTACGTTGGTGCGTTTTAATAATATATACAATTTTCGTACAATGTACTAGATCTAGAACGTATTTGAATAGCTGTGGGTTTACATCCATGTCCATGTTTCTTATTCTTATTATTCTAACACGAATCTAAATCCCCATTGATTTTCTATTTGATCTCATAACGAGACGTTTTAACATGAAGCTCAATATGCACTAGAGGTTGAACTTTCTAGTATTCGAGTACGTTGGTGCGTTTTAATAATATATACAATTTTCGTACAATGTACTAGATCTAGAACGTATTTGAATAGCTGTGGGTTTACATCCGTGTCCATGTTTCTTATTCTTATTATTCTAACACGAATCTAAATCCCCATTGATTTTCTATTTGATCTCATAACGAGACGTTTTAACATGGAGCTCAATATGCACTAGAGGTTGAACTTTCTAGTATTCGAGTACGTTGGTGCGTTTTAATAATATATACAATTTTCGTACAATGTACTAGATCTAGAACGTATTTGAATAGCTGTGGGTTTACATCCATGTCCATGTTTCTTATTCTTATTATTCTAACACGAATCTAAATCCTCATTGATTTTCTATTTGATCTCATAATGAGACGTTTTAACATGGAGCTCAATATGCACTAGAGGTTGAACTTTCTAGTATTCGAGTACGTTGGTGCGTTTTAATAATATATACAATTTTCGTACAATGTACTAGATCTAGAACGTATTTGAATAGCTGTGGGTTTACATCCATGTCCATGTTTCTTATTCTTATTATTCTAACACGAATCTAAATCCCCATTGATTTTCTATTTGATCTCATAACGAGACGTTTTAACATGAAGCTCAATATGCACTAGAGGTTGAACTTTCTAGTATTCGAGTACGTTGGTGCGTTTTAATAATATATACAATTTTCGTACAATGTACTAGATCTAGAACGTATTTGAATAGCTGTGGGTTTACATCCGTGTCCATGTTTCTTATTCTTATTATTCTAACACGAATCTAAATCCCCATTGATTTTCTATTTGATCTCATAACGAGACGTTTTAACATGGAGCTCAATATGCACTAGAGGTTGAACTTTCTAGTATTCGAGTACGTTGGTGCGTTTTAATAATATATACAATTTTCGTACAATGTACTAGATCTAGAACGTATTTGAATAGCTGTGGGTTTACATCCATGTCCATGTTTCTTATTCTTATTATTCTAACACGAATCTAAATCCTCATTGATTTTCTATTTGATCTCATAATGAGACGTTTTAACATGGAGCTCAATATGCACTAGAGGTTGAACTTTCTAGTATTCGAGTACGTTGGTGCGTTTTAATAATATATACAATTTTCGTACAATGTACTAGATCTAGAACGTATTTGAATAGCTGTGGGTTTACATCCATGTCCATGTTTCTTATTCTTATTATTCTAACACGAATCTAAATCCTCATTGATTTTCTATTTGATCTCATAACGAGACGTTTTAACATGGAGCTCAATATGCACTAGAGGTTGAACTTTCTAGTATTCGAGTACGTTGGTGCGTTTTAATAATATATACAATTTTCGTACAATGTACTAGATCTAGAACGTATTTGAATAGCTGTGGGTTTACATCCATGTCCATGTTTCTTATTCTTATTATTCTAACACGAATCTAAATCCTCATTGATTTTCTATTTGATCTCATAATGAGACGTTTTAACATGGAGCTCAATATGCACTAGAGGTTGAACTTTCTAGTATTCGAGTACATTGGTGCGTTTTAATGATATATACAATTTTCGTACAATGTACTAGATCTAGAACGTATTTGAATAGCTGTGGGTTTACATCCATGTCCATGTTTCTTATTCTTATTATTCTAACACGAATCTAAATCCTCATTGATTTTTTATTTGATCTCATAATGAGACGTTTTAACATGGAGCTCAATATGCACTAGAGGTTGAACTTTCTAGTATTCGAGTACGTTGGTGCGTTTTAATAATATATACAATTTTCGTACAATGTACTAGATCTAGAACGTATTTGAATAGCTGTGGGTTTACATCCATGTCCATGTTTCTTATTCTTATTATTCTAACACGAATCTAAATCCTCATTGATTTTCTATTTGATCTCATAATGAGACGTTTTAACATGGAGCTCAATATGCACTAGAGGTTGAACTTTCTAGTATTCGAGTACGTTGGTGCGTTTTAATAATATATACAATTTTCGTACAATGTACTAGATCTAGAACGTATTTGAATAGCTGTGGGTTTACATCCATGTCCATGTTTCTTATTCTTATTATTCTAACACGAATCTAGATCCCCATTGATTTTCTATTTGATCTCATAACGAGACGTTTTAACATGGAGCTCAATATGCACTAGAGGTTGAACTTTCTAGTATTCGAGTACGTTGGTGCGTTTTAATAATATATACAATTTTCGTACAATGTACTAGATCTAGAACGTATTTGAATAGCTGTGGGTTTACATCCATGTCCATGTTTCTTATTCTTATTATTCTAACACGAATCTAAATCCCCATTGATTTTCTATTTGATCTCATAATGAGACGTTTTAACATGGAGCTCAATATGCACTAGAGGTTGAACTTTCTAGTATTCGAGTACGTTGGTGCGTTTTAATAATATATACAATTTTCGTACAATGTACTAGATCTAGAACGTATTTGAATAGCTGTGGGTTTACATCCATGTCCATGTTTCTTATTCTTATTATTCTAACACGAATCTAAATCCTCATTGATTTTCTATTTGATCTCATAACGAGACGTTTTAACATGGAGCTCAATATGCACTAGAGGTTGAACTTTCTAGTATTCGAGTACGTTGGTGCGTTTTAATAATATATACAATTTTCGTACAATGTACTAGATCTAGAACGTATTTGAATAGCTGTGGGTTTACATCCATGTCCATGTTTCTTATTCTTATTATTCTAACACGAATCTAAATCCTCATTGATTTTCTATTTGATCTCATAATGAGACGTTTTAACATGGAGCTCAATATGCACTAGAGGTTGAACTTTCTAGTATTCGAGTACATTGGTGCGTTTTAATGATATATACAATTTTCGTACAATGTACTAGATCTAGAACGTATTTGAATAGCTGTGGGTTTACATCCATGTCCATGTTTCTTATTCTTATTATTCTAACACGAATCTAAATCCTCATTGATTTTCTATTTGATCTCATAATGAGACGTTTTAACATGGAGCTCAATATGCACTAGAGGTTGAACTTTCTAGTATTCGAGTACGTTGGTGCGTTTTAATAATATATACAATTTTCGTACAATGTACTAGATCTAGAACGTATTTGAATAGCTGTGGGTTTACATCCATGTCCATGTTTCTTATTCTTATTATTCTAACACGAATCTAAATCCTCATTGATTTTCTATTTGATCTCATAATGAGACGTTTTAACATGGAGCTCAATATGCACTAGAGGTTGAACTTTCTAGTATTCGAGTACGTTGGTGCGTTTTAATAATATATACAATTTTCGTACAATGTACTAGATCTAGAACGTATTTGAATAGCTGTGGGTTTACATCCATGTCCATGTTTCTTATTCTTATTATTCTAACACGAATCTAAATCCTCATTGATTTTCTATTTGATCTCATAATGAGACGTTTTAACATGGAGCTCAATATGCACTAGAGGTTGAACTTTCTAGTATTCGAGTACGTTGGTGCGTTTTAATAATATATACAATTTTTGTACAATGTACTAGATCTAGAACGTATTTGAATAGCTGTGGGTTTACATCCATGTCCATGTTTCTTATTCTTATTATTCTAACACGAATCTAAATCCCCATTGATTTTCTATTTGATCTCATAACGAGACGTTTTAACATGAAGCTCAATATGCACTAGAGGTAAACTTTCTAGTATTCGAGTACGTTGGTGCGTTTTAATAATATATACAATTTTCGTACAATGTACTAGATCTAGAACGTATTTGAATAGCTGTGGGTTTACATCCGTGTCCATGTTTCTTATTCTTATTATTCTAACACGAATCTAAATCCCCATTGATTTTCTATTTGATCTCATAACGAGACGTTTTAACATGGAGCTCAATATGCACTAGAGGTTGAACTTTCTAGTATTCGAGTACGTTGGTGCGTTTTAATAATATATACAATTTTCGTACAATGTACTAGATCTAGAACGTATTTGAATAGCTGTGGGTTTACATCCATGTCCATGTTTCTTATTCTTATTATTCTAACACGAATCTAAATCCTCATTGATTTTCTATTTGATCTCATAATGAGACGTTTTAACATGGAGCTCAATATGCACTAGAGGTTGAACTTTCTAGTATTCGAGTACGTTGGTGCGTTTTAATAATATATACAATTTTCGTACAATGTACTAGATCTAGAACGTATTTGAATAGCTGTGGGTTTACATCCATGTCCATGTTTCTTATTCTTATTATTCTAACACGAATCTAAATCCTCATTGATTTTCTATTTGATCTCATAATGAGACGTTTTAACATGGAGCTCAATATGCACTAGAGGTTGAACTTTCTAGTATTCGAGTACGTTGGTGCGTTTTAATAATATATACAATTTTCGTACAATGTACTAGATCTAGAACGTATTTGAATAGCTGTGGGTTTACATCCATGTCAATGTTTCTTATTCTTATTATTCTAACACGAATCTAAATCCCCATTTATTTTCTATTTGATCTCATAACGAGACGTTTTAACATGGAGCTCAATATGCACTAGAGGTTGAACTTTCTAGTATTCGAGTACGTTGGTGCGTTTTAATAATATATACAATTTTCGTACAATGTACTAGATCTAGAACGTATTTGAATAGCTGTGGGTTTACATCCATGTCCATGTTTCTTATTCTTATTATTCTAACACGAATCTAAATCCTCATTGATTTTCTATTTGATCTCATAATGAGACGTTTTAACATGGAGCTCAATATGCACTAGAGGTTGAACTTTCTAGTATTCGAGTACGTTGGTGCGTTTTAATAATAGATACAATTTTCGTACAATGTACTAGATCTAGAACGTATTTGAATAGCTGTGGGTTTACATCCATGTCCATGTTTCTTATTCTTATTATTCTAACACGAATCTAAATCCTCATTGATTTTCTATTTGATCTCATAACGAGACGTTTTAACATGGAGCTCAATATGCACTAGAGGTTGAACTTTCTAGTATTCGAGTACGTTGGTGCGTTTTAATAATATATACAATTTTCGTACAATGTACTAGATCTAGAACGTATTTGAATAGCTGTGGGTTTACATCCATGTCCATGTTTCTTATTCTTATTATTCTAACACGAATCTAAATCCCCATTGATTTTCTATTTGATCTCATAACGAGACGTTTTAACATGGAGCTCTATATGCACTAGAGGTTGAACTTTCTAGTATTCGAGTACGTTGGTGCGTTTTAATAATATATACAATTTTCGTACAATGTACTTACTAGATCTAGAACGTATTTGAATAGCTGTGGGTTTACATCCATGTCCATGTTTCTTATTCTTATTATTCTAACACGAATCTAAATCCCCATTGATTTTCTATTTGATCTCATAACGTGACGTTTTAACATGAAGCTCAATATGCACTAGAGGTTGAACTTTCTAGTATTCGAGTACGTTGGTGCGTTTTAATAATATATACACTTTTCGTACAATGTACTAGATCTAGAACGTATTTGAATAGCTGTGGGTTTACATCCATGTCCAGGTTTCTTATTCGTATTATTCTAACACGAATCTAAATCCCCATTGATTTTCTATTTGATCTCATAACGAGACGTTTTAACATGGAGCTCAATATGCACTAGAGGTTGAACTTTCTAGTATTCGAGTACGTTGGTGCGTTTTAATAATATATACAATTTTCGTACAATGTACTAGATCTAGAACGTATTTGAATAGCTGTGGGTTTACATCCATGTCCATGTTTCTTATTCTTATTATTCTAACACGAATCTAAATCCTCATTGATTTTCTATTTGATCTCATAATGAGACGTTTTAACATGGAGCTCAATATGCACTAGAGGTTGAACTTTCTAGTATTCGAGTACGTTGGTGCGTTTTAATAATATATACAATTTTTGTACAATGTACTAGATCTAGAACGTATTTGAATAGCTGTGGGTTTACATCCATGTCCATGTTTCTTATTCTTATTATTCTAACACGAATCTAAATCCCCATTGATTTTCTATTTGATCTCATAACGAGACGTTTTAACATGAAGCTCAATATGCACTAGAGGTAAACTTTCTAGTATTCGAGTACGTTGGTGCGTTTTAATAATATATACAATTTTCGTACAATGTACTAGATCTAGAACGTATTTGAATAGCTGTGGGTTTACATCCGTGTCCATGTTTCTTATTCTTATTATTCTAACACGAATCTAAATCCCCATTGATTTTCTATTTGATCTCATAACGAGACGTTTTAACATGGAGCTCAATATGCACTAGAGGTTGAACTTTCTAGTATTCGAGTACGTTGGTGCGTTTTAATAATATATACAATTTTCGTACAATGTACTAGATCTAGAACGTATTTGAATAGCTGTGGGTTTACATCCATGTCCATGTTTCTTATTCTTATTATTCTAACACGAATCTAAATCCTCATTGATTTTCTATTTGATCTCATAATGAGACGTTTTAACATGGAGCTCAATATGCACTAGAGGTTGAACTTTCTAGTATTCGAGTACGTTGGTGCGTTTTAATAATATATACAATTTTCGTACAATGTACTAGATCTAGAACGTATTTGAATAGCTGTGGGTTTACATCCATGTCCATGTTTCTTATTCTTATTATTCTAACACGAATCTAAATCCTCATTGATTTTCTATTTGATCTCATAATGAGACGTTTTAACATGGAGCTCAATATGCACTAGAGGTTGAACTTTCTAGTATTCGAGTACGTTGGTGCGTTTTAATAATATATACAATTTTCGTACAATGTACTAGATCTAGAACGTATTTGAATAGCTGTGGGTTTACATCCATGTCAATGTTTCTTATTCTTATTATTCTAACACGAATCTAAATCCCCATTTATTTTCTATTTGATCTCATAACGAGACGTTTTAACATGGAGCTCAATATGCACTAGAGGTTGAACTTTCTAGTATTCGAGTACGTTGGTGCGTTTTAATAATATATACAATTTTCGTACAATGTACTAGATCTAGAACGTATTTGAATAGCTGTGGGTTTACATCCATGTCCATGTTTCTTATTCTTATTATTCTAACACGAATCTAAATCCTCATTGATTTTCTATTTGATCTCATAATGAGACGTTTTAACATGGAGCTCAATATGCACTAGAGGTTGAACTTTCTAGTATTCGAGTACGTTGGTGCGTTTTAATAATAGATACAATTTTCGTACAATGTACTAGATCTAGAACGTATTTGAATAGCTGTGGGTTTACATCCATGTCCATGTTTCTTATTCTTATTATTCTAACACGAATCTAAATCCTCATTGATTTTCTATTTGATCTCATAACGAGACGTTTTAACATGGAGCTCAATATGCACTAGAGGTTGAACTTTCTAGTATTCGAGTACGTTGGTGCGTTTTAATAATATATACAATTTTCGTACAATGTACTAGATCTAGAACGTATTTGAATAGCTGTGGGTTTACATCCATGTCCATGTTTCTTATTCTTATTATTCTAACACGAATCTAAATCCCCATTGATTTTCTATTTGATCTCATAACGAGACGTTTTAACATGGAGCTCTATATGCACTAGAGGTTGAACTTTCTAGTATTCGAGTACGTTGGTGCGTTTTAATAATATATACAATTTTCGTACAATGTACTTACTAGATCTAGAACGTATTTGAATAGCTGTGGGTTTACATCCATGTCCATGTTTCTTATTCTTATTATTCTAACACGAATCTAAATCCCCATTGATTTTCTATTTGATCTCATAACGTGACGTTTTAACATGAAGCTCAATATGCACTAGAGGTTGAACTTTCTAGTATTCGAGTACGTTGGTGCGTTTTAATAATATATACACTTTTCGTACAATGTACTAGATCTAGAACGTATTTGAATAGCTGTGGGTTTACATCCATGTCCAGGTTTCTTATTCGTATTATTCTAACACGAATCTAAATCCCCATTGATTTTCTATTTGATCTCATAACGAGACGTTTTAACATGGAGCTCAATATGCACTAGAGGTTGAACTTTCTAGTATTCGAGTACGTTGGTGCGTTTTAATAATATATACAATTTTCGTACAATGTACTAGATCTAGAACGTATTTGAATAGCTGTGGGTTTACATCCATGTCCATGTTTCTTATTCTTATTATTCTAACACGAATCTAAATCCCCATTGATTTTCTATTTGATCTCATAACGAGACGTTTTAACATGGAGCTCAATATGCACTAGAGGTTGAACTTTCTAGTATTCGAGTACGTTGGTGCGTTTTAATAATAGATACAATTTTCGTACAATGTACTAGATCTAGAACGTATTTGAATAGCTGTGGGTTTACATCCATGTCCATGTTTCTTATTCTTATTATTCTAACACGAATCTAAATCCCCATTGATTTTCTATTTGATCTCATAACGAGACGTTTTAACATGGAGCTCAATATGCACTAGAGGTTGAACTTTCTAGTATTCGAGTACGTTGGTGCGTTTTAATAATATATACAATTTTCGTACAATGTACTAGATCTAGAACGTATTTGAATAGCTGTGGGTTTACATCCATGTCCATGTTTCTTATTCTTATTATTCTAACACGAATCTAAATCCTCATTGATTTTCTATTTGATCTCATAACGAGACGTTTTAACATGGAGCTCAATATGCACTAGAGGTTGAACTTTCTAGTATTCGAGTACGTTGGTGCGTTTTAATAATATATACAATTTTCGTACAATGTACTAGATCTAGAACGTATTTGAATAGCTGTGGGTTTACATCCATGTCCATGTTTCTTATTCTTATTATTCTAACACGAATCTAAATCCCCATTGATTTTCTATTTGATCTCATAACGAGACGTTTTAACATGGAGCTCTATATGCACTAGAGGTTGAACTTTCTAGTATTCGAGTACGTTGGTGCGTTTTAATAATATATACAATTTTCGTACAATGTACTAGATCTAGAACGTATTTGAATAGCTGTGGGTTTACATCCATGTCCATGTTTCTTATTCTTATTATTCTAACACGAATCTAAATCCCCATTGATTTTCTATTTGATCTCATAACGTGACGTTTTAACATGAAGCTCAATATGCACTAGAGGTTGAACTTTCTAGTATTCGAGTACGTTGGTGCGTTTTAATAATATATACAATTTTCGTACAATGTACTAGATCTAGAACGTATTTGAATAGCTGTGGGTTTACATCCATGTCCATGTTTCTTATTCGTATTATTCTAACACGAATCTAAATCCCCATTGATTTTCTATTTGATCTCATAACGAGACGTTTTAACATGGAGCTCAATATGCACTAGAGGTTGAACTTTCTAGTATTCGAGTACGTTGGTGCGTTTTAATAATATATACAATTTTCGTACAATGTACTAGATCTAGAACGTATTTGAATAGCTGTGGGTTTACATCCATGTCCATGTTTCTTATTCTTATTATTCTAACACGAATCTAAATCCTCATTGATTTTCTATTTGATCTCATAACGAGACGTTTTAACATGGAGCTCTATATGCACTAGAGGTTGAACTTTCTAGTATTCGAGTACGTTGGTGCGTTTTAATAATAAATACAATTTTCGTACAATGTACTAGATCTAGAACGTATTTGAATAGCTGTGGGTTTACATCCATGTCCATGTTTCTTATTCTTATTATTCTAACACGAATCTAAATCCCCATTGATTTTCTATTTGATCTCATAACGTGACGTTTTAACATGAAGCTCAATATGCACTAGAGGTTGAACTTTCTAGTATTCGAGTACGTTGGTGCGTTTTAATAATATATACAATTTTCGTACAATGTACTAGATCTAGAACGTATTTGAATAGCTGTGGGTTTACATCCATGTCCATGTTTCTTATTCGTATTATTCTAACACGAATCTAAATCCACATTGATTTTCTATTTGATCTCATAACGAGACGTTTTAACATGGAGCTCAATATGCACTAGAGGTTGAACTTTCTGGTATTCGAGTACGTTGGTGCGTTTTAATAATATATACAATTTTCGTACAATGTACTAGATCTAGAACGTATTTGAATAGCTGTGGGTTTACATCCATGTCCATGTTTCTTATTCTTATTATTCTAACACAAATCTAAATCCCCATTGATTTTCTATTTGATCTCATAACGAGACGTTTTAACATGGAGCTCAATATGCACTAGAGGTTGAACTTTCTAGTATTCGAGTACGTTGGTGCGTTTTAATAATATATACAATTTTCGTACAATGTACTAGATCTAGAACGTATTTGAATAGCTGTGGGTTTACATCCATGTCCATGTTTCTTATTCTTATTATTCTAACACGAATCTAAATCCTCATTGATTTTCTATTTGATCTCATAACGAGACGTTTTAACATGGAGCTCAATATGCACTAGAGGTTGAACTTTCTAGTATTCGAGTACGTTGGTGCGTTTTAATAATATATACAATTTTCGTACAATGTACTAGATCTAGAACGTATTTGAATAGCTGTGGGTTTACATCCATGTCCATGTTTCTTATTCTTATTATTCTAACACGAATCTAAATCCCCATTGATTTTCTATTTGATCTCATAACGAGACGTTTTAACATGGAGCTCAATATGCACTAGAGGTTGAACTTTCTAGTATTCGAGTACGTTGGTGTGTTTTAATAATATATACAATTTTCGTACAATGTACTAGATCTAGAACGTATTTGAATAGCTGTGGGTTTACATCCATGTCCATGTTTCTTATTCTTATTATTCTAACACGAATCTAAATCCTCATTGATTTTCTATTTGATCTCATAATGAGACGTTTTAACATGGAGCTCAATATGCACTAGAGGTTGAACTTTCTAGTATTCGAGTACGTTGGTGCGTTTTAATAATATATACAATTTTCGTACAATGTACTAGATCTAGAACGTATTTGAATAGCTGTGGGTTTACATCCATGTCCATGTTTCTTATTCTTATTATTCTAACACGAATCTAAATCCTCATTGATTTTCTATTTGATCTCATAATGAGACGTTTTAACATGGAGCTCAATATGCACTAGAGGTTGAACTTTCTAGTATTCGAGTACGTTGGTGCGTTTTAATAATATATACAATTTTCGTACAATGTACTAGATCTAGAACGTATTTGAATAGCTGTGGGTTTACATCCATGTCCATGTTTCTTATTCTTATTATTCTAACACGAATCTAAATCCTCATTGATTTTCTATTTGATCTCATAATGAGACGTTTTAACATGGAGCTCAATATGCACTAGAGGTTGAACTTTCTAGTATTCGAGTACGTTGGTGCGTTTTAATAATATATACAATTTTCGTACAATGTACTAGATCTAGAACGTATTTGAATAGCTGTGGGTTTACATCCATGTCCATGTTTCTTATTCTTATTATTCTAACACGAATCTAAATCCTCATTGATTTTCTATTTGATCTCATAATGAGACGTTTTAACATGGAGCTCAATATGCACTAGAGGTTGAACTTTCTAGTATTCGAGTACATTGGTGCGTTTTAATGATATATACAATTTTCGTACAATGTACTAGATCTAGAACGTATTTGAATAGCTGTGGGTTTACATCCATGTCCATGTTTCTTATTCTTATTATTCTAACACGAATCTAAATCCTCATTGATTTTCTATTTGATCTCATAATGAGACGTTTTAACATGGAGCTCAATATGCAATAGAGGTTGAACTTTCTAGTATTCGAGTACGTTGGTGCGTTTTAATAATATATACAATTTTCGTACAATGTACTAGATCTAGAACGTATTTGAATAGCTGTGGGTTTACATCCATGTCCATGTTTCTTATTCTTATTATTCTAACACGAATCTAAATCCTCATTGATTTTCTATTTGATCTCATAATGAGACGTTTTAACATGGAGCTCAATATGCACTAGAGGTTGAACTTTCTAGTATTCGAGTACGTTGGTGCGTTTTAATAATATATACAATTTTCGTACAATGTACTAGATCTAGAACGTATTTGAATAGCTGTGGGTTTACATCCATGTCCATGTTTCTTATTCTTATTATTCTAACACGAATCTAAATCCTCATTGATTTTCTATTTTATCTCATAATGAGACGTTTTAACATGGAGCTCAATATGCACTAGAGGTTGAACTTTCTAGTATTCGAGTACGTTGGTGCGTTTTAATAATATATACAATTTTCGTACAATGTACTAGATCTAGAACGTATTTGAATAGCTGTGGGTTTACATCCATGTCCATGTTTCTTATTCTTATTATTCTAACACGAATCTAAATCCCCATTGATTTTCTATTTGATCTCACAACGAGACGTTTTAACATGGAGCTCAATATGCACTAGAGGTTGAACTTTCTAGTATTCGAGTACGTTGGTGTGTTTTAATAATATATACAATTTTCGTACAATGTACTAGATCTAGAACGTATTTGAATAGCTGTGGGTTTACATCCATGTCCATGTTTCTTATTCTTATTATTCTAACACGAATCTAAATCCTCATTGATTTTCTATTTGATCTCATAATGAGACGTTTTAACATGGAGCTCAATATGCACTAGAGGTTGAACTTTCTAGTATTCGAGTACGTTGGTGCGTTTTAATAATATATACAATTTTCGTACAATGTACTAGATCTAGAACGTATTTGAATAGCTGTGGGTTTACATCCATGTCCATGTTTCTTATTCTTATTATTCTAACACGAATCTAAATCCCCATTGATTTTCTATTTGATCTCATAACGAGACGTTTTAACATGGAGCTCAATATGCACTAGAGGTTGAACTTTCTAGTATTCGAGTACGTTGGTGCGTTTTAATAATATATACAATTTTCGTACAATGTACTAGATCTAGAACGTATTTGAATAGCTGTGGGTTTACATCCATGTCCATGTTTCTTATTCTTATTATTCTAACACGAATCTAAATCCTCATTGATTTTCTATTTGATCTCATAACGAGACGTTTTAACATGGAGCTCTATATGCACTAGAGGTTGAACTTTCTAGTATTCGAGTACGTTGGTGCGTTTTAATAATAAATACAATTTTCGTACAATGTACTAGATCTAGAACGTATTTGAATAGCTGTGGGTTTACATCCATGTCCATGTTTCTTATTCTTATTATTCTAACACGAATCTAAATCCCCATTGATTTTCTATTTGATCTCATAACGTGACGTTTTAACATGAAGCTCAATATGCACTAGAGGTTGAACTTTCTAGTATTCGAGTACGTTGGTGCGTTTTAATAATATATACAATTTTCGTACAATGTACTAGATCTCGAACGTATTTGAATAGCTGTGGGTTTACATCCATGTCCATGTTTCTTATTCGTATTATTCTAACACGAATCTAAATCCACATTGATTTTCTATTTGATCTCATAACGAGACGTTTTAACATGGAGCTCAATATGCACTAGAGGTTGAACTTTCTGGTATTCGAGTACGTTGGTGCGTTTTAATAATATATACAATTTTCGTACAATGTACTAGATGTAGAACGTATTTGAATAGCTGTGGGTTTACATCCATGTCCATGTTTCTTATTCTTATTATTCTAACACGAATCTAAATCCCCATTGATTTTCTATTTGATCTCATAACGAGACGTTTTAACATGAAGCTCAATATGCACTAGAGGTTGAACTTTCTAGTATTCGAGTACGTTGGTGCGTTTTAATAATATATACAATTTTCGTACAATGTACTAGATCTAGAACGTATTTGAATAGCTGTGGGTTTACATCCATGTCCATGTTTCTTATTCTTATTATTCTAACACGAATCTAAATCCTCATTGATTTTCTATTTGATCTCATAATGAGACGTTTTAACATGGAGCTCAATATGCACTAGAGGTTGAACTTTTTAGTATTCGAGTACGTTGGTGCGTTTTAATAATATATACAATTTTCGTACAATGTACTAGATCTAGAACGTATTTGAATAGCTGTGGGTTTACATCCATGTCCATGTTTCTTATTCTTATTATTCTAACACGAATCTAAATCCCCATTGATTTTCTATTTGATCTCATAACGAGACGTTTTAACATGGAGCTCAATATGCACTAGAGGTTGAACTTTCTAGTATTCGAGTACGTTGGTGCGTTTTAATAATATATACAATTTTCGTACAATGTACTAGATCTAGAACGTATTTGAATAGCTGTGGGTTTACTTCCATGTCCATGTTTCTTATTCTTATTATTCTAACACGAATCTAAATCCCCATTTATTTTCTATTTGATCTCATAACGAGACGTTTTAACATGGAGCTCAATATGCACTAGAGGTTGAACTTTCTAGTATTCGAGTACGTTGGTGCGTTTTAATAATATATACAATTTTCGTACAATGTACTAGATCTAGAACGTATTTGAATAGCTGTGGGTTTACATCCATGTCCATGTTTCTTATTCTTATTATTCTAACACGAATCTAAATCCTCATTGATTTTCTATTTGATCTCATAATGAGACGTTTTAACATGGAGCTCAATATGCACTAGAGGTTGAACTTTCTAGTATTCGAGTACGTTGGTGCGTTTTAATAATAGATACAATTTTCGTACAATGTACTAGATCTAGAACGTATTTGAATAGCTGTGGGTTTACATCCATGTCCATGTTTCTTATTCTTATTATTCTAACACGAATCTAAATCCTCATTGATTTTCTATTTGATCTCATAACGAGACGTTTTAACATGGAGCTCAATATGCACTAGAGGTTGAACTTTCTAGTATTCGAGTACGTTGGTGCGTTTTAATAATAGATACAATTTTCGTACAATGTACTAGATATAGAACGTATTTGAATAGCTGTGGGTTTACATCCATGTCCATGTTTCTTATTCTTATTATTCTAACACGAATCTAAATCCTCATTGATTTTCTATTTGATCTCATAACGAGACGTTTTAACATGGAGCTCAATATGCACTAGAGGTTGAACTTTCTAGTATTCGAGTACGTTGGTGCGTTTTAATAATATATACAATTTTCGTACAATGTACTAGATCTAGAACGTATTTGAATAGCTGTGGGTTTACATCCATGTCCATGTTTCTTATTCTTATTATTCTAACACGAATCTAAATCCCCATTGATTTTCTATTTGATCTCATAACGAGACGTTTTAACATGGAGCTCTATATGCACTAGAGGTTGAACTTCCTAGTATTCGAGTACGTTGGTGCGTTTTAATAATATATACAATTTTCGTACAATGTACTAGATCTAGAACGTATTTGAATAGCTGTGGGTTTACATCCATGTCCATGTTTCTTATTCTTATTATTCTAACACGAATCTAAATCCCCATTGATTTTCTATTTGATCTCATAACGTGACGTTTTAACATGAAGCTCAATATGCACTAGAGGTTGAACTTTCTAGTATTCGAGTACGTTGGTGCGTTTTAATAATATATACAATTTTCGTACAATGTACTAGATCTAGAACGTATTTGAATAGCTGTGGGTTTACATCCATGTCCATGTTTCTTATTCGTATTATTCTAACACGAATCTAAATCCCCATTGATTTTCTATTTGATCTCATAACGAGACGTTTTAACATGGAGCTCAATATGCACTAGAGGTTGAACTTTCTAGTATTCGAGTACGTTGGTGCGTTTTAATAATATATACAATTTTCGTACAATGTACTAGATCTAGAACGTATTTGAATAGCTGTGGGTTTACATCCATGTCCATGTTTCTTATTCTTATTATTCTAACACGAATCTAAATCCCCATTGATTTTCTATTTGATCTCATAACGAGACGTTTTAACATGGAGCTCAATATGCACTAGAGGTTGAACTTTCTAGTATTCGAGTACGTTGGTGCGTTTTAATAATATATACAATTTTCGTACAATGTACTAGATCTAGAACGTATTTGAATAGCTGTGGGTTTACATCCATGTCCATGTTTCTTATTCTTATTATTCTAACACGAATCTAAATCCTCATTGATTTTCTATTTGATCTCATAACGAGACGTTTTAACATGGAACTCAATATGCACTAGAGGTTGAACTTTCTAGTATTCGAGTACGTTGGTGCGTTTTAATAATATATACAATTTTCGTACAATGTACTAGATCTAGAACGTATTTGAATAGCTGTGGGTTTACATCCATGTCCATGTTTCTTATTCTTATTATTCTAACACGAATCTAAATCCCCATTGATTTTCTATTTGATCTCATAACGAGACGTTTTAACATGGAGCTCAATATGCACTAGAGGTTGAACTTTCTAGTATTCGAGTACGTTGGTGTGTTTTAATAATATATACAATTTTCGTACAATGTACTAGATCTAGAACGTATTTGAATAGCTGTGGGTTTACATCCATGTCCATGTTTCTTATTCTTATTATTCTAACACGAATCTAAATCCTCATTGATTTTCTATTTGATCTCATAATGAGACGTTTTAACATGGAGCTCAATATGCACTAGAGGTTGAACTTTCTAGTATTCGAGTACGTTGGTGCGTTTTAATAATATATACAATTTTCGTACAATGTACTAGATCTAGAACGTATTTGAATAGCTGTGGGTTTACATCCATGTCCATGTTTCTTATTCTTATTATTCTAACACGAATCTAAATCCTCATTGATTTTCTATTTGATCTCATAATGAGACGTTTTAACATGGAGGTCAATATGCACTAGAGGTTGAACTTTCTAGTATTCGAGTACATTGGTGCGTTTTAATGATATATACAATTTTCGTACAATGTACTAGATCTAGAACGTATTTGAATAGCTGTGGGTTTACATCCATGTCCATGTTTCTTATTCTTATTATTCTAACACGAATCTAAATCCTCATTGATTTTCTATTTGATCTCATAATGAGACGTTTTAACATGGAGCTCAATATGCACTAGAGGTTGAACTTTCTAGTATTCGAGTACGTTGGTGCGTTTTAATAATATATACAATTTTCGTACAATGTACTAGATCTAGAACGTATTTGAATAGCTGTGGGTTTACATCCATGTCCATGTTTCTTATTCTTATTATTCTAACACGAATCTAAATCCTCATTGATTTTCTATTTGATCTCATAATGAGACGTTTTAACATGGAGCTCAATATGCACTAGAGGTTGAACTTTCTAGTATTCGAGTACGTTGGTGCGTTTTAATAATATATACAATTTTCGTACAATGTACTAGATCTAGAACGTATTTGAATAGCTGTGGGTTTACATCCATGTCCATGTTTCTTATTCTTATTATTCTAACACGAATCTAAATCCTCATTGATTTTCTATTTGATCTCATAACGAGACGTTTTAACATGGAGCTCAATATGCACTAGAGGTTGAACTTTCTAGTATTCGAGTACTTTGGTGCGTTTTAATGATATATACAATTTTCGTACAATGTACTAGATCTAGAACGTATTTGAATAGCTGTGGGTTTACATCCATGTCCATGTTTCTTATTCTTATTATTCTAACACGAATCTAAATCCCCATTGATTTTCTATTTGATCTCATAACGAGACGTTTTAACATGGAGCTCAATATGCACTAGAGGTTGAACTTTCTAGTATTCGAGTACGTTGGTGTGTTTTAATAATATATACAATTTTCGTACAATGTACTAGATCTAGAACGTATTTGAATAGCTGTGGGTTTACATCCATGTCCATGTTTCTTATTCTTATTATTCTAACACGAATCTAAATCCTCATTGATTTTCTATTTGATCTCATAATGAGACGTTTTAACATGGAGCTCAATATGCACTAGAGGTTGAACTTTCTAGTATTCGAGTACGTTGGTGCGTTTTAATAATATATACAATTTTCGTACAATGTACTAGATCTAGAACGTATTTGAATAGCTGTGGGTTTACATCCATGTCCATGTTTCTTATTCTTATTATTCTAACACGAATCTAAATCCTCATTGATTTTCTATTTGATCTCATAATGAGACGTTTTAACATGGAGGTCAATATGCACTAGAGGTTGAACTTTCTAGTATTCGAGTACATTGGTGCGTTTTAATGATATATACAATTTTCGTACAATGTACTAGATCTAGAACGTATTTGAATAGCTGTGGGTTTACATCCATGTCCATGTTTCTTATTCTTATTATTCTAACACGAATCTAAATCCTCATTGATTTTCTATTTGATCTCATAATGAGACGTTTTAACATGGAGCTCAATATGCACTAGAGGTTGAACTTTCTAGTATTCGAGTACGTTGGTGCGTTTTAATAATATATACAATTTTCGTACAATGTACTAGATCTAGAACGTATTTGAATAGCTGTGGGTTTACATCCATGTCCATGTTTCTTATTCTTATTATTCTAACACGAATCTAAATCCTCATTGATTTTCTATTTGATCTCATAATGAGACGTTTTAACATGGAGCTCAATATGCACTAGAGGTTGAACTTTCTAGTATTCGAGTACGTTGGTGCGTTTTAATAATATATACAATTTTCGTACAATGTACTAGATCTAGAACGTATTTGAATAGCTGTGGGTTTACATCCATGTCCATGTTTCTTATTCTTATTATTCTAACACGAATCTAAATCCTCATTGATTTTCTATTTGATCTCATAATGAGACGTTTTAACATGGAGCTCAATATGCACTAGAGGTTGAACTTTCTAGTATTCGAGTACGTTGGTGCGTTTTAATAATATATACAATTTTCGTACAATGTACTAGATCTAGAACGTATTTGAATAGCTGTGGGTTTACATCCATGTCCATGTTTCTTATTCTTATTATTCTAACACGAATCTAAATCCCCATTGATTTTCTATTTGATCTCATAACGAGACGTTTTAACATGGAGCTCAATATGCACTAGAGGTTGAACTTTCTAGTATTCGAGTACGTTGGTGCGTTTTAATAATATATACACCAGTTGCTAAATCAATTTTAAGAAATGGGGAAAAAAGTTTAAAAACACTGAATTTTAAAAACATCGATGATTTGGGGGCGATGCATTATCAACATCGATGTTTTAATTTTGAACAATGATGTTTTGCTGTCGATATCGCATCACTATCTCACACTACACAACACATACCTTCTTTGGTGTGTGTGAAGCATTCTTGCCTTTTCAGAAATAAAAAAAGTGTAATAGATCGAAAAAGCCATTTCAGCCATTTTGAATGCTTAACAAAATTTAAAAAACTCAACCCACTGACACAATTTTTCCCCTCTAAGTATTCGATTAAATTCCTTCTCTCAAATAACGCCAAAACTACACGTGTGAAGCAAATAACACATCGGTTTTGCGATGTAGGGCCCAAAACGGGACAAACGTCTGCATCTGCCAAATATATAACCAAAAAGTAAAAGAAAGTACTTCTACATTCATATTCAAAGTAAATATGAATCAATCATTTTATTTTTATCCCTTTCAACGCAATTTGGAGCTTACGTCGTCACTAAAAGCATTCTCGCTGAGATGAGTGATGATTCCACCCGTCAACTTTACAAAAAAGGTATAGGGCTGCGGATTGAATCCAATCCAATATCCTGTGCTTTAGAAAATCGCATACAAAGAGAAGCTATAGAAGAGTTTCAAGGGATAGAAAGTTACATAGTAATTCAGGAACGCAGATTTTGAAATGTTGGAACTGTTCAAATGTTTCGTAAATTTGTTATTGAAAAACTTTTCTGACATAGCTAAACAATGCTTCTCTCTGATATAGACTAATTATCTTTCTCAGTTTAAATGTAACATACTTGTAGAGTTAATATAATCAAGAGTAGGCCTCGAAATATATTTTTTAATACAGGTGCACCTTGAGCACCCAAGTTTTTAAATTAGGTGCGCCTAGCGTGAAAAAATTAGGTGCACAATTTTATTTTCATATGCACAGTGCACCTGTGCACCCGGGTATTTCGAGCCCTGTCAAGAGCATAAGCTTAGACCACAATTGATGTACACAAATACAAAATAAAAATTTTGATATAATATAAAATACAAAATAAAAATGTTGATGTAATATAAAATACAAAAATTCTAAGCAATATTTCTGTCTCCGACAGATAATAAAAATACTTTTAATGTCTACTTATGTTCTCAGTTTCAATACGTGAGAATCACTTTTGAGTAATTACAAACAAGAGCAAAACCAACAGCTTAGACCACAATTGATGAATGCAAATACAATACAAAAATTGTTGTTGTAATGCAAAATGCAAAAAGATCAAGCAATACTTCTGTCCACCACAGCCAGAACAGTACTTAATGTCTTTGCTTTGACTTCTCAGTTACAATGTAAGTAGCCCGGTTGGAAGAGTAGCAACAGGAAGATTGTGAGTTAGTATTCAACCAAACAACGTCGTGTACAGGGGGGCTGGTGGAGTTAAATCTGTCGTGGATTCAAAGTCCTCACGTTGTCATGGCGTGGAAGTTTGAAGAGTGGGGTGCCAGATCATGTACGACCTCGTCATCTGACCGGGGTTCAAAATTACATAGTAGTACCGTTTACATGAGCCAAATACCCGGGTAAAAGGAGAGTAAAACCGGTTTTTTCTACTCCGCTTCCCTACGTGGGGAAAAAGCGAGGAAATACGCGGGTTGATTTCAACTCTTGTCAAGTCCGGTGTCATTGAGATTACCCTCCTTTCCCATAACGCAACACGTGTAATCTTCGAAAATCCCTTTCACCCTCGAATTACCCGGGTCGATTGGGTTGGTCATGTAAACGGCACTAATATGTCCTCAAATCGTTCCCATCGGGTTTATCCACTGTCTTCTAGTTTTGTCAGCATCAATACGTGTGATACTTTGGAGTTAATACAAGAAAGAGCAAGAAGTGTTGACTCAGACCTCTGATTCAGCCATTTTTATACCACAGCAACCATAAACTAATTACATAAATTTCCCAGCCCCTCCATAACATTAAATATGTTATATTTTTAACGATCAGACAAAAAGAAGTATAGTTTGATTGATTTATTGATATACAAAGTAATAATACGAGTCACCTATCCTTTTTTTGCTTTAAAGGGGCTTTGAAAAATATTTTTGAAACAATTAATTTATTACTAAAAAGCAGGATGTAAAAAAATCATAATTTTTTCAAAAAAAAAATCAATTAATCGGATCTTTTTATTTAAATCGGATTTTTTTTATTTAAATCAGATTTTTTTTATCTAAATTTCTGCAGACCTTATACATTGTTTATATAATATATATAAATTTGTTAAATAAAAAATAGAGTTTGTGACATGACATGTAAACCAATATTTATTTTAAGTAAACAATCAGAATTTGCGACATGGGAAATCAATATTTACTTAACATTTGTTTAACTTTAAAACACAAGTTGACATGCTACACAGTTTTTCTTGAGAAATTTCATCGTCATGTAAACAAATTTATCAGTAAGTGTAAGTGACAGACCTAAACTATAGTCTGAGAAGTAGAATAGAAAACAGAAATAATCAGACTATAGTAAATTCTATTAATAAAACTGCCGAGCAGCAATAATAAATGTATTTTCACTTAGTTTTAATTCATATTGAACCTTTCTTTTTGCTGCTGACATTTTAATGGCTGTGTGTGAAAATCTATATATATATATTTTTTCTACTCTTTAATCTCTATTGCACACTACAAGAATAAGCTAACACAAGGGTTCCAAACTTATCCATGTGGTGGTACTTAAGATAATTTAATTGTAATTTTCTCACGGCACCCTCGTCGTCATGTAATATTTATCTGTGGTATATTATTGCATCTATATACATATTTCATATTTGTACCACTTTGAAAAAGAAAGTAGAGAAGTAAGAACATAAACATATTATTAATTAATACAACTAGTATTTAAAATTCACACTTTAATTTTACTTAATAAGAAAACATAGGATGGTGAAAATATAAATAAAACAAATAAAATTACCTTCATCATGCTCTTGGTTGGGGAGTGAACCGATTTTTGATGAGCGACCGTAACCATTTTTTTTCTGTTGCTTAGAAATAGCTTGGATTGGAGGTTACGGGCGCTTCGCAACACCTCTCATCTTTCCACGTGGCACCCCAGGGTGCTGCGGCACACACTTCGGAAACCCCTGAGCGAACTGAAAAATGCATAAAAAAACTTTACTTCCCCCTTGTGTTTTTTTAGCTAATAAAACCAGTCACCCCTTTAGTTTATAATTATGAATCAAACTGTTGTATACTTCCTTTAAGTGTTCATATTATGACTGCTGTTTATCAGGAATGTTTATACATTACTCTTCCTGGCATTTAGATTTATGTCATGTGTGTTTAAATTACTGTTTCCAGTATGAGTATATAGTATATTCTAATAAGTTACAACTGGCTGTTGCAATCTTTTATAATATGCAGTAATTGACCCAGTTCCCTCTGAGCTTGGTGTAGCCATTAGTACTGAAATCACCAAGAGTGCAGAAAAATTAAATCATTTGGCAACTTCTGTGATTTTTCTATGGTGTATTTACTTAGTTATAAAAATGTAAGATTAGTTTTGATTTAAATCAGTGATTAAAAAAAATCATCTATATGTATAATTCTCTTACGTGGCACGAAAAAAAGACGTTATTTGTTATCGCGTTTTGGCAACATTGTACGATTGTTTGTTTACCACGAAGTCGCCTTAATTGAATTTATAGCGTTATCGGATGAAATTTTACTGAAAAATAAAAATAATTTTAGTCGAGCTGTTGCAGATTAAAATTACAAATCAAAGAAAGCGGAGGATCACTTCAGGGCCATTTAAAAAACGGTCCTTTTCAGGGCCAACAATTATAGTTCGACAAGACGCTTGCACTATAACTTTCGACAACAAACTGAATGAAAAAGTGTGGGTGACTCAAGAGTGCTTTATGGAAATGTACACACAAACAACATGCTGAGTATTCCATTTCCAAAGCAGCGCTCACATTTCGACTCAAAATTTGATCAAAGTTTTCATTTGAATTCTGATTCCAGGGTACTGTATATATATTTTCTGTAATACAGCAAATTTAGATTTGAAAAATATTTTTTTGGTATATCATATTTTGTAAAAAATCCTTTCTGCTAGGACACATGTCTTCATTGATGCGAGCATAGGTTAGCGTAGCGAACCGGGGGTTGGTGAGCTTTAGCGAGCAGTGGGCGGGCCCCCTAGTTTGATTAAAATCATGATTTTAATCGTTGATTTAAATCAAGGGATTTAAATATTGACACCCTGCTAAAAAGAAGTACTCAAAATTATTTATGTGGGTAGAAATTCGTGAACACGCTCGTCAAAACTTTCAAAATTAAACCGCTGGAAAAAAGCGTATATTAGACAGTTTAAACCGTTTCTCCGTCCATATGGCATGCCCAGATCCGTTCTTACGTCGCATCAGTCTATATATACACGATGTCCGTAAAAAAAAGTCCCAGTTTCAATGGTATATTAAAACACTTTAATTTAGACTATTTACAACAAATCGTAAATCAAATTGAAGATAAACTAACCCATTTTTTCTTACAAATGTTCAATATGGGCACCGTTAGTTATACGGCACACATACAACCTAAAGTCTTATTCTTACCGTAACAGGGGTGGCTTATCTGGATATGTTGAAAGAATGGCTCTTTCCCCAATTAGTAGAGTGAACCTGTAAACTTTATTTGGCAACAGGATGGAGCCCCTCCCCATTGGAATCTCTTTGAACGAGAGTGGTTGAACGTCGAAGTCCCTGACCGTTGGATGGGTCGTAATGGTAGAGACGACATAGGTCTCTTCACTCATACTCATACAGATACATTGATTCACGACATAGATCTCATACAGAACGGACGCACCTGAACAAGCTCTCCTGATTTGAAGTTAAAATAGTCTTTTTCAAGACTTAAATCACGAGAAACCTGAAATCAACTCGATTATGCCAATGGAAGTATCTACTCCACATCCTGATGAACTCAACGACCATGAACGGGAGGAATTGGAAAGAATCATCGCTGCACTCTCGCCTGAAGATGTCTGCCACAAGAAGGAAGAAATCCTCGCGGAACTTGAAAAAGCAAGAAGTGCATCTGCTTTTGCCATCACCGCCAGCCTGAAAGAAGACGTCTCAAGCTATATGAAAAAACTCCTCCAGAACAACCTGCAGAAAACCAGGATGGAACTCACCAAGCTAAAAGGTCAGTGGAAGATTTTGTCTTTGTTTGACTGCCCTGAGCATTGCCCCAAGCACACGAAGAAACCGAAAAAATCAACGAAAAAACGCCCGATTATTGATGAAACGGAATTCCAAACTCCACCTAAGAGGTTAACTGCCAAAGCTAAACCTACTATTCCGGAACCAGAAATTCTAACCTGCAACAACTTTGAAGCGCTTGTAGAAAATCCTGAAGAAACCATTCCTGAACCCAAATTACCGCCCATACATGTGCGCACTCAACTTAAACATACCGAATTCCTCAAGAAACTTGAAGATAAATTAAAAATCTCCCCCACCTGCAAGATTGCAGGCCAATTCATCAAAATTATCCTTAACACTAAAGCTAATTACGATGCTGTCCTGAATTATCTCATTGATGAAAAAACTGAATACTTTGAAGTCACCCCCCGCAATCTTAAACCGGCTAAAATAGTCATTAAAGGTCTCCCCCTTGATACTGATTTAGACGAACTTAAACTTGAAATTGAAAACAAAGGCTTTGTTGTTCAAAGAATTTCCCAGCTCAAACGTCGTGCCACCAAGGACCCACTACCAATATTCCTAATTACCCTCCTTAAAACCGAAAAATGGAACGAAATCTATAGAATCAATAATATCTTGTATTTAAGTGTTATTGTTGAGCATTTCAGGGGAATCAAGGGCCCCATGCAGTGCTATAACTGTAATCACTTTGGACATGCCAGTACAAACTGCCATATCGCAACTCGTTGTTTGAGATGCGGACTTGGTCATAGGACAAGTTCATGTACTAAACCGAAAGAAAATAATCCACTTTGCATCAACTGCCAAGAACATGGTCACGTGGCCTCTTGGAGAGGTTGTAAAAACTTCCCCAAACCACCCCTACCACAAAATCACAGACCTTTCCAGCGAAGAGAAACCCAGGAGGGCGTATCTTACGCGAAAGCTCACCTACCAAGGAAAAGCTCCCAAAATCCCCCCACCGCTCCTACCCCAAGCCAAACCACAAATCAGAATCCAAACACTTCAATTCCAGACTTTGGAGAGAGCATTCAGCTCTTTCGCGAAATTAGAAGCATCTTCGCTCACATCAACATCAAAGAAATCATGCAAAAAATCCAAACAGCCCCGACTCTTGCTGAGAAAATCATTATTGTACTTGAAATTATTTTCCAATAATTTCATCGCTATTAAAATTTTTTCTGCTCAGGGCAATTCAGCCAAAGTTAAGTCAACCACTACTTTATTCCATAGGAGGTTAAGGCCGCTACGCGGCCATGCACTCCGTGCTTCGCACGTCCGATAAGATTGACATAGGTCTCTTCATTCAAATCCCATTCTCGTTTGGATTACCTAACGTTACGGGTGTGTCTCACGCTGGCTCTTAGCATTTTCTCTATATCCACCCTGATTACATAAACAAAAGGCCTTTCTTAAGGCCAGACTCCAAATTTATTCCCAAGTTTGCTTTTGCAAACCCTATTGACAATACTTTTGTCAGATTAATTGCAATTATGGCATCGGCTGATGCCGAAATGCCAAACGCCAGTGATGTCGACCCAGAAATCATCAATGAACTAAAAATTGTCGACAAGAGATTGTTTTGTGAAAAAAAGACCATAGTGCACCGAGAACTTGTGAATCGACGATTAGAAACAGAACAACTCAAAAGTTGTCTGCAAGGAATTCCTGATGATTCCCCCTTCGCTAGCAACCTGCAACTGGCCTACAATGATGCTAAAACAAGGATGCTCAAAATAGAAGGTCAGTGGTTAGACTATTCTAAAATGCCTTGCCCTGTTAACTGTACCGCTCATAATGTGACGCGTAAATCAAGCAAACGCTCGATTAATGTAATTCAAGATCGCGATAACTCCGCGAGCAAAAAAGCATCTACCACGAACGATTTTGTTGTGCCCCCGAAGAGATTAATTGCCAGAACCAACCTAACTCGATCTAAATCTAACGAAAGCGTTAACACTGCAAACAGCTTCGATCAGCTTGAGGAAATGACTGAAGAACCCGTTAAACAACGCATTCCCCCCATCCATATCAAACCAGCCACTAATCACAACATCATTCTTAACGAAATGAAAGAGAAAATTAATTTCACTCCTACCTGCAAATTATCGGGAGAATTCCTGAAAGCGACCGTCAATACCGAAGACGAATACAGAATGCTTACCAAATACCTCACTGAGGAAAAAATTGAATATTTCATCACCACACCCCGTAATCAAAGACCAGTCAAAATTGTCCTGAAAGGCCTCCCTAGAGACACTCTCATCCCGGATATAGGTATGGATCTTGAATCCAAAGGCTTCACGTTCGAACGTATCGCGCAAATGACACAGCAAAGCACTAAAGCTCCCCTCCCAATGTTCTTAATCACCCTTATCAAATCCCCAAACTGGGAACAAATTTATGATGTCACAGAATGCCTTTTCATGACAATAACAGTGGAACATTACAGAGGAACCAAGGGTCCCTCGCAATGTTACAACTGCAATCATTTTGGGCACAGTAGTGCCAACTGCCGTATGCTCACCCGATGCCTAAAATGTGGAGAACCGCACCGTACAGGAGAATGTGAACTCCCAAAACTTGCAAATCCGCAATGCATCAATTGCCTTGAATTTGGTCACATCGCATCCTGGAAAGGATGCATTAAATTCCCCAAAAACCCACCCCATAACACCCCTAATGTCAAATCTTTCAACTCCAGACGTTCATTTGCTGGACTTTCCTATGCGGGAGCTCTGCACACGCCGCAAGCAAACAACGCAAATGAACCGAAACCCACCTTCATCCCCCCGAGAAACCCTCGAACGAATCAGAGCTCGCGACCTTTCCCATCCAGCCAATCGGAAACCACGTCCACGAACTTCGGCGTTTCGGACCTCAAAGAAAGCTTTCAGCTAATCAAAGACTTATCCGATATGTTTAAACAAATAAACGGTATTTCTGAAATAATAAGAGAAATGAAAAAGATCCCCAATACTCTCGACAAATTTTTCTATTTGATCAACGCTATGTTGGAAAGCACAGCCAATTCAAACCATCATGAATAAGCAAAAACATGGCTTGCGAATTTGTTTCTGGAATGCCAATGGCATAATTCACAAAATTGAAGAACTGAGAAACTTCGTAAACAAGTACAATCCCGATCTTATTCTCCTACAAGAAACACACCTGAGCCCAATTCAAAAAATTTACATTGCTAACCACATCTGCTATCGCACAGACAAAATCACCCCCAATACTGTACGACATGGCGGCACCGCTATTTTCATAAAAAACACTATCACTCACCACCACACTCCAACTCCAAACCTCAAAAGCATTCAAGCCACTCTAATCACTATCACCATTAAAAGTCAAAACCCGATTACTATTATCTCCACTTACATTCCTAACAGAATCCCAATCCAAAATCTACACGATGACTTAGATACGCTTTTCTCCAAACACAATGATACCATTCTATGCGGCGACTTAAACGCACGCAGCACGCACTGGAACTCACACGCTGATAACGCCGCTGGCCATGCACTATACAATTATGTCACCAAACAAGGTATCGAACTCGTAGCCCCTCAAACTCCCACCCGATATAGCGAAAACAGTGCTACAACGATCGATCTTGCCCTCTTAAAGGGATTTGATTATCCCTTTGAGATTACTTCCATCCCAGAACTGTCATCAGACCATAATCCTATTATTATTGACTTTGATCTTATGATCTCTCTCACTGTGCAAACTAGAGCAGTCACTACGAACTGGACTAAATTCTCTGACATTCTCCAAAGCAGCACTCCATACACACTCCCAAACATTACAAGCAGCGATGATTTAAATGAAACTGTCAATAACATCACTAACAAAATTAAACTTGCTCACGAAGCTGCTTCAAAACCTATTCCCGGCAATCGGAAAACTTTCATCCCCAAACGAATCACGAATCTCTTCAAACTTAGAAATCAACAGAAAAAACACTGGCAAAAAACTAGAGACCCCACATCTAAAACTAATCTTAACAAATTACAAACACTTATTCGAAAAGAAATCAAAGCATACAAAAATCAGAGCTGGAAAGACCACCTGTCTAATCTCAACACCGAAGATGGAACACTATGGAAGCATACAAAAGCGGTCAAGAAAAAATTCACTCCAATGCCGCCTCTTAACAGCCCAAAAGGAATTGCACTTTCAAATTATGATAAAGCAGAGGCACTTGCTGACAATTACAAAACGCAATTCCAAGAGAACGACCTACACGACCTACACACAGAAACAATTGTTCACGACACCATCCACAACTTCATGAACAGGACACACACCGACAGTATCGAACCCATAACCCCCACGCAAATCCTCACTCAGATCAATTATCTCAAAATTCAAAAAGCTCCTGGCCTGGACAAAATCACCAACAAAACGCTAAAGAAACTCCCCATCAAAATTATTTTCATCATCACTCAAATCATTAATCTGATGCTTAAACTCAGCTTTTTTCCCCAAACCTGGAAAACTGCCACTATTGTCCCTATCCTGAAACCAGGAAAAGACAAAACTCTTCCTGAAAATTACAGGCCAATTTCTCTTCTGTCAACTCTTAGCAAAATTGCTGAATCTATAATCCTGGACAAATACAAGGATTACATCACTAAAAACAATATCATGATCCCACAGCAATTTGGATTCACCCCAAAACTATCCACCACCCACCAATTACTCAGAGTTGTGGAATATATTCGAAACGGATTTGACGAAAACAAACATACTGGAGCAGTATTCCTAGACATTGCGAAAGCATTCGACAAAGTCTGGATAAAAGGCCTTATCTACAAGCTAATACATTACAAATTCCCTGACCCTCTAATCAAACTCATCATGTCCTATCTAACTAATAGACACTTTGTCGTTCATGTGAATAAAACATATTCCAAACCAAGAATTATTCAAGCTTCGGTTCCCCAGGGATCCAAGTTAGGTCCATATCTGTTCAACCTCTACATGAATGACATTCCACAACAATACAACACACAAATCGCCATGTACGCAGATGACACAGCTATACTAGCACAAAATCAAAATCCAAAATATCTCCAATCCTATCTACAGAAACACATCACCACACTTGAAACATGGTTGCTCAACTGGAAAATCCAACTCAATGTGGACAAAACAATTGCCATAATGTTCTCTAAACAGAGAAAAACTCCGAAAACACTTGAAATAAATGGAACTCAAATCCCATGGGCTCAGGAAGCAAAGTACCTAGGTATTATCCTAGATAAAAAACTCACTTTCAATCAGAATACACAACACTTAATTCAAAAATTCCGAGAAGTCAAAAGAAAACTTTACCACCTAATTGCTCGGAATTCGACAATGTCGTTAGACAATAAGTTACTTGTTTACTTGAGTTATCTCAGACCAGTCATCACATACGCAAGCCAAATTTGGGGCTCGACATCCAACCAAAACATAAATTCAATTGTTACCCTGCAAAACACTACGCTCCGAACTATCATCAAAGCGAGATGGTTCCAAAGAAATTCGGACATCAGACATGATCTCCGAATCATTTCCCTCAAAGCCCACATTGCCAAAATCTCAAAGAAATTCTACTATAATATCCCAAACATTGAAAACCGCTCTTTGCAGCAAATACCCACTTACGACGAGAAACTTCCAAAAAATCGGAAGAAACCGCGCTACGCCATCCAACTCGAAACCGAAACTTAACCCCTTCCTTCCAGGGCACAACGTAATCATTCTCGGAACTTAAACACTCACCAGCTAAATTCAACTCTTTCCTTTTCTTCTCTTCTCTATCATTACAACAAGGAGCAACCCGCCAGGCAACGACCCAAACTAGGGTCACAAAAGCTAAGCACCGCCGGTCGCGGTCACTACTTGGGAGGGTGACCGACTGAGCACCCGCGACCGAAACAGTGTCAGCTCCGATAATATTTTTGTTATTATTCTCTGTTAATTTTTAAAATTACAAGAATTTAATTCTTGTCTTCCTGTTTTTATTTTAATCTATCATCCTGGGCATTGCATTTTATGTAAAGTCTCCACCAAATTTTTCTCTACCGGAGGTTAAGGCCGCTACGCGGCCATGCACTCCGCGCTACGCGCGTCCCACCAGCAGCGACATAGGTCTCTTTCACTGGCCTCCGCGTTCACCTGACATAACGTCATGCGATTTTTTCCTTTGGGGATCTATAAAAGATCGTGTCTACGTTCTGCCGCTACCTAATTATTTGCCAGAGCTGAGACACACAGAATTGAAGAGGCTATTGTTTCCATAACTCCGGACTTGCCAAAGTTTGGGAAGAATTGGACTTTAGGTTGGATGTGTACCGTATAACTAAAGGTGCACCTATTGAATATTTGTAAGAAAAACTAGGTTACTTTAACTTCAATTTGATTTATATTTGTTTTAATAGTCTAAATTGAACTGTTATAATATACCATTGAAACTGGGACATTATTTTATGGACGCCCTGTATATAATAAACAGGGTGTCAAGATTTAAATCACTTGATTTAAATCAACGATTAAAATCATGATTTTAATCAAATGATTTTTTTTTTAAATCATTGATTTAAATCACAACCAATCTTACATTTTTATAACTAAGTAAATACACTCTAGAAAAATCCCAGAATTTGTCAAATGCTTTGAACTTTCTGCACACATGGTGATTTTAGCACTAATGGCTACACCTCGTACTGATGAGCTGTTAAAAAAAATGTTTGGCACTGGACACTTGCAAATAATCTGAGGTGTCTATGTACTATGTAATCTGTTGAGTCAGGGATTTTGCCAAACAATAAAGTAAAAAATAAGTTGACATCTATTTGAAAGTTTTTACAATGTTCATGCATAATTTTATGTTACAAACAATAAAGCAGTAGGCCTACATCTACGTAAATGTCAAGACAGACAAAGAAAATCCCCACAAAGTAGGCCTAAACTACTTGTTACCCCTTTAATTGATTGACCAATGGCTTAGCTATAGTGATTTTTCAACTACTCTTTTTTAATTGAGACATAAATACAAAATACCACAGTTAATGTGATTAATAATTTATTAAATAAAAAATTCAACTGAGCTTTCTATTTGAAAGGATGAAAGTTTAAGCACAGTGAACATCTTTTATTTTGCAAAATGCACCCTGAAACAGTCACCTTTCACCTTAAGAGTAGTGACCCATAACAAATATTTATTTAATCAGACTAATTTAGGTCTCACTTACACTTACTGACACATTTGTTAACATGATTATGTTAATTTACTCAAGAAAAACTATGGAGGATGTCAACTTGTGTTTTAAAGTTAAACAAATGTCTTATCTTTTGCTCTTGTTTTGAAAATTCATTTTTTAAATGTATTGTCATGTAACACACAATGATATTTAGTAAAATAAATATTAATTTACCATATCACAAATTCCGATTGTTTACTTAATTAAATATAAATTTACATGTCATGTCAGAAACTCAATTTTTTATTTAACAAATTTATAGGCCCCACAGAAATTTAAATAAAAAAAATCAAATTTTTGATTTAAATCAAATAAATCCGATTAATTGATTTTTTTGAAAAAATCATGATTTTTTTACATTCTGATAATAAAGGATGTGGGTTTGTGGATATTCTCTATACAAATCAACACCGTTTGACAATCCACACCAAATTTGGTACACTAATACTTCAGAACACTGTAGAAAACATAGGCTATTTATTTCCTGTTTTTATATCAATCTGTAGCCCTGAAAAATGGCACACCTGTAGTCCTAAATGTGCACCTCGAAGCCCCAATTTTAAATTTTATAGTTTGTTTTAATGCAATAAATGGACATGGACAAGAAAACGCGTTCTACAGGGTTTGTGTATTTGAGTTGACACAGGGAAATGTTACGCCCACATTTTAGCTGTCGCGGTCATATTTTAACGAGCAACGCCGGGTTATTCAGCAAGTTGAATAGAAATGCCAGGCAGGTATTACACTTTAAAAGTTATTTGACAAATATCTTTTATAAAACTTGTATTTTTACCGCAGTAGCAAATTTATTATTCGCATTCATTGTAATGGCTTCGATTTTAAGGAATAGGAAGAAAAATAAATGTGATCTGGGTAAGCCCATGGATTGCTCGGCGAGAGTTGAAAAATGTACATAACTTGCTTCCGGAGTTGGCCACGGAAGATCATAGAAATTACATGAACTATTTTTAGGATGGGTGAAGCTAATTCCAATTATTTGACTATGAAGGTCGGATCTTTAATGACACGGAAAATGCACTAACTTTCAACTTTTCCACAAAGTACTGAAGTACTGGCACTACAATACGATAAAGTTTTTTTTCGTATTTCCAGTGGTGCACTGGAATCCATTTTTTTTCTAAACATTGTCTATTTCTTTATAAGCATCCAACCGTTTGCATCTGTTTTTGTAGTCAGCATGGAGAAATTCAAATCTCTGATATTCACATATTAACGTCTTGTAGCTCCCACTGACGATCTATCACTCGTTTTTTATGTAGAATACGTCTTACCTATCGAGATTGATATTCACATATTAACGTCTTGTAGCTCCCACTGACGATCTATTACTCGTTTTTTATGTAGAATACGTCTTACCTATCGAGATTGAGGCACCACGCTTTATTTTCGAGTGTCACAAGTGCAAAAACTTTAATAATATGAAATATTTAAATGATAGATAAATAAATAATTTAGAAAAGAGCATTAAACAAAAAATGTAATGAATACTTATAGATCTTGCGCTGACGTCATCCGCTGATGCAATTGCAGCGTAAAGTTGAGTCACGAAACTGCGCACTGCCGCTCATATTAATTTAGTCTAGCTCCAACCTTCTTTGTGTGAGCACGACGTTTGAGGTTTCATTTGTTTTGTCTCTCTTTACATTTTAAAAACAATAGAAATAAAACTTAAATTTTTAATAGTTGTTTAAATATCGGACTTCAAAGTGGAAATTTCGGAAAATGTCCAAATATATGTATAATAAACACAAGAAAAAGTATAGAAACGCCAACAGGAAGAAAGATCGAGAGATGAGGAATCCAAGACGATCCAGATATCCGATGCTGAGTGTCAATGGGCTCGGAGGGGTCTTGAAACTATACACGTCGCTCTTTCAAGGTGAACAAATACCTGACAGGAGTGCGCCAAGAAGCTCCACCGCTCAGTTCAACTCAAATAGCATATCTGATGATGCCTATAAACGTTTTATAATTGAATGAAGTTCCACACATAAAGATCGGAAATGAGCCATAACCTTCAACATCAAAAGCGAGTGCAACAAGTGTGATATACCCTACCCTACAATAATGGATCGGACGCCAGTGAATTTGCATAAAATCCGACTACTTGTTTGGGGGTGTGGTACAGCTACACTCTACGTTTATGAGTGATGGCAACGGTTTGGCGATTTTTTTTGGCGCACTTCTAGTAGCGAGTTACGATAACTTAAGGCAACCCATCTTTCGTTACTGATGTTGTGGTTTTCATGGCAACCTCGGCAAACGGAAATTTTCATTTTGAATATTCTAGAAAGTTCTTCCAAAATTCGTTAAAGTCGTTTGATTTCATTGATTCGTTTGAAATTTTTTCTTTCCTCCCATTGGCTATTTTGTTTTGAAAATATCATTTGATTGCATTGGTTCTTTTAAATCGTTTTCTGTGATACCATTGGTCCATTTATTTGTATTTTGACAGTTGTGGAATTTTTATTTTACTACAATAATTTTTACGATAGGATTAAAAGTTTTGTTTTTTTGACCACTTTCGTTTTCATTATTTTTTTACGGAAGAATTCTGACGTTATCAGGTTGTATTATTTCTTGCTTTTTTTTTTCTTTTGTAAATCTTTTTCTTTTCAACATGCCCAATGTATTCAGTGTAATTCATGTTTCAGGGTATTCTTACTCAACATTCGTAGTTTAGTTTCTCTGCTGGTTCACAAATGTGTTTTGATATGTGCTTAAGCTTACTACTTTTAGTGAAAGTTTTTTTAAAAATATACTTTTTAAAACGTTCTGAATTGTGTTTAAAAAGTGTGTTGTATAAAGAAAACAATTTGTGTCAGAAAAAAAGTAAGGAAATAATTCTTTCCTTGGCAACTTTAGAAGTTCGCCAAAAAAATCGCCAATGCCGTTGCCATCGATCATAAACGTAGAGTGTAGCTGTTTCGGGGGTGGTTTTCGTGGTATGGCCCGAGACCATTGCATGTTGTGTTGTTGTTTCTCATGCCTACACTGGCAGACCAGACGAGTGCCAGGCCCGTCGAAGACGGCAAGAGGCGAGGGGGTGCGCCTTCCATGTTATTGAGCCCCATTGGGAGGAAGTCCGACTTTGCTCGACATATATGACACATCCGTTTTACAGGAAGACATCCGTTTTACAGGAAGGCCCCTTTCATACATCCATTCACTCACACATATCGTAATTTAGATCCCAATCAGAGGCCGATAACCCCCTGATCAGTTACCCCCAGAGGTATTGATTTGGTATGTGAACATGGGGGACTTTGTGACCACGACCTATTTAACGTGCCCCAGTCACCATTAGCGAACACGACGGTCTTTAGTCAGGTCGAAGCGCCGATCTCACAATCATCTGAATTGCAGGCTCCGCCGAGGACAGAACCCACAACCCTTCTGATGCGAGCCCGACGCTCTACTGACTGAGCTACCGCGGCTCATTGCATGTTGTTCCTTTTCAATTGAACACCGACACCCACATGAACATTTTGGACAATCGGCTTCTTCCTACGCTCTTGTAATTTTATGGAATGGACGAATGTTACTTCCAATACGACAACACTCCATGTCATGTTGCAGCCTTAGTCAAGCAGTGGTATCGAGATATGGATGTAAAGAATCTTCCCGCTTACGGACCAGTTAACCACGTCCGAAATCTGCAGCTGAGCTGGTGACATTCTTGCAGGAGGAATGGACACAATTACCCATAGCTGTGTATCAAAACCTTGTTGAAAGTATTCCTAGAAGGGTTGCTAGTGTAATAGCGGCACGTGTGGGGGACCACCCCCCTATTAAAGCATGTATTATTTCCCTAATACCATCACATCTTGCTGTCCGGTCCATTATTGTAGGGTAGTGTATGTGAAAAAGTCTGATGCGATGAAATCTGATGTGTTAAATTAAAACAGTCTTGTACTTATTTATTTCGCTCTCAAGTTTACCATATGGCCTTACTGACGCATTCTACGCCTAAACCTAGCGGCTGTGTCCCGACAGCGATTTTCCAAACCCTCACAGATACTACAACAGGGGGCGGGGCTAACCGTAACGGCCATTGACATCAACCAAATATAAAATGATGTCTTCTTTTAAAGAGCTACTTTTCGTGAAGCAACTATGGTCTAATGGCTAAAGTCCCCTACCTTCAGTTTGGCATTGGCAGCGGAAAATGACTTCCCGAGTTCAAACACAGCTGGCTAAAAAATTTTTAGATCCTCCAAATTATTAAAAAAAAATTCCAATTTAATTCCTTTTGATTCTAAATTACTTTTCCTAATTTTTAATACCCTATTTATATTTTTGCAACCTTCCGTTGATTTTACATAAATAATCTAAGAACCACACCTGACCTCACTACCAGCTGATATTTTCCCGCCCCTCTGCCGTCCCATTTGCTTAAGGATGATCGTGTCGTATCCATCCCTGGTTTAGGATCATTCTGATGTAACAAAAAGCATACATAAAACACTAACTTATATAATTATTAACTTATATAATAAAAGGATACAATTTTCGGCTCCCACCTCTACCCACCCATTGCCATGGATCTGATAAGAAAAGAAGAAAACAGAAAAATTATTTAACCTGTTTCATTTATTACACTGCAAACAGGATCAGACAGGATTTCAGTTGTCTTTAGCGTAGTGAAGGAGATTCCTATCCAGCGCTCGCGATCATTGGCCGTTACGGTTAGCCCCGCCCCCTGTTGTAGTATCTGTGAGGGTTTTGGAAAATCGCGTCCCGACACAACCCCGTCCGGTTTTTTTGTTAATTATTTGATCAAATCTCAAAGTATGTCTGTTGTATTCAGCGGTTGAAACTGTGGGTAATGGTAATGGTAATTTTAGTTAACGTCGTACTAGAGCAACACAACGGGCTATTGACGACGGTCCGACATCAGTCCCTTAAGGGAAAGATGCGAGGACAACATCTCATAATTTTGAACCACGGTCAGATAACGAAGCAACACCTGAGCTGGCACCCCACTCTCCAAGCTTCCACACCAACCCAACGTGAGGACTTTCGGCTACGACAGATTTAAGGTGCACCAGCCGCCTCTACACCATACGCTCACAAACATCCATGCCCGGATATGGATTCGAACCAGGAACCTTCCGATCTAGAGGCTAACACCTTAACCACTATACCGGTTGGTCGGCTTTAAAATGTGGGATAGAAAGTAAATGAACTTAAATCCTATAATTTAGAAATTAACATGATTTGTTCTTTATCGTGTTCCCTGGACAATTTTGAAGCTTTTTATCCGATGCGGCTATTAGTTTTGGGTTTATTAGGCGTCAAAATTAAAAAAAGCGAAATATCTAACTCGATGCCAGATTCCCTTGAAACTCGCTGTGACGTCATGCTCGTTTTCTCTCTCGATTCTCAGACGGTTTGCCGATTAAGTACAGATCATAATATTATTATGACAGTCAGTATCGGTTATAAGGTTAGCTCAGTGGTCCAGAAAAATCAGACCCTATAAGCGGGGTGACCATATATGCGGAACAATACTACACTAATTAATTATAGCAGGGTTATATTCACCTATCAGCATATAGTGCTCATAAACAAATAATTAAACTTTTAAGAACATTTTAAAAATTAATTCGAAAAGTAAAAACTACAGTAAGAAATATGCAATATTTTTTTAGTGAAATTTATTAGTTTGCCTAAGTACAGTACGCATACGTACTGTACCGTCATGTAAGAATTAGACGGACAGCTAGTTTAAAATTAAACTATTTATTTAGATAAATTAAATATTTACAAGAAAATTTAGAAGATTAATTAAGGGCACAGCCATCGACAGTCGAACTCCTGCCTGGAGCCAAAGTAACAATCGCAAACAGAGACGTCTGTCTCTCGTCAAATCTCGAATCAGTCCCGTGCTAAAATCCACGTTCTCTTTGTTCCGCAGAACCGCACAGCTGCGAACGAGAGGGGGGGGGTGAATTCCGAACCCTCGAGAGATGTTTATGTCCTCTCAAGACACCCCCACACAGATGCAAAAACCGTTTGTAACCGATTTGGGTTCCCCACAGCAAATCTTCATCCCAGACATGGGATTAGGGAACCGACGGAAACTCCAGCTGTGTCTATGGATCAAACGGAACGCCGGGCCGCCGATGAGAAAATACTCTCTTTCGGTATTTTGTCAAAACCCGCACGTGCAAAGTCGGAAGTTGTTTTTGCATTGCGAAACATTCCAGCGTCCACGTGTTAGAGAAAAGGGTCGGCTAGTACCATATGGTACAGTACGTACATCCATGTTCACTTATCGCTACTATTATATAAGGAAGTGTTTGTTTTTCTGTTTTTCGTAATCACAGTTCTAACGATTCTACGGCGATTACAGTAATGGGATTGGCACACAGGTAGTTCGAATTTTTTGCAATTTTTCGGTCTGGGCGAAATTTAAAATTCAATCTAGAACATTTAAAAATGAATTTAATGGAATTTAATTATTATTGTTTTCTTTGTGGAATAGCAACAGCATAAAATATCACAGTTTCTAAATTAATTTTTTTCGTTTCCGTTTTCATTTTACGCAGAGGAACAATTTGTCAGCTGACAAAAAAAAAAAAAAATTTTTAACATAAATTATCGATCTTATTCGTAATGTATGATCCAAATGAAACAAAATTTTCCTTTACTCTCTTCGTCTCAATTTCAAAGTACTTTTCAAACATTGAGAGATAACCAACCAATGAACAGACAGACTTTCACCAGTTGGGCTAGAAAGGAAGAGAGTTGAGAGGGGGGGGGGAGGTGTCACCGAGGATGGGGGGTAAGGGAAGGGAAATAAAGGCGTTAATTTAGGTCCTCTCCAGGGTCACAAAGACTTTTTTCTTCTGGTCCTATGTTGCTACCCGTCTCAAAAAATGTTACAACAATTACTATTTTCAAAAAAAAAAAAAAAAAAAAAAAAAAACGATAGCATCATTGTGAAAGGCAAAAAAAAAAAAAAAACGACAAATAAAATGACTATACAAGTGGTGTGCTTTAACACATGTTCACTATAAAGTTATACGGGACTTTAGAAAACTGACCAGATAAGAGGGTGACCGTATTATGAGATTAACATGGTTTATTCAACAATGTACAGGGAACAAGATGGAGATGGTTTTTTACTGATGCGGCTATTATTTTAGGGTGCATTGAGTGTTAAAATTACAAAAAAAAAATGGCAAAATCGCTTGCGACAGGAGTGTTGGTTTCTGAAGTAAACCAAATGGGATTGCGTAGCAATCACCGGGGCTTGGCGAGCGTTGGCGGACCCAGGCAGCGGATCCCCCTAGTATTAAAAAAAAAATTACCACTGCCCCCGATTGATAAAAAATTCGTTTTTTTTTTCGCTCGATCGTTAGACGGTTTCCCGAGAAAATACGGATAAGAAAATTACTAAATTAACATGGTTTGTTCAAAATTGTACAGGGAATAAGATAAAAAAGTTTTTTTTTCCGATGCGGCTATTAGTTTAGGGTGCATTAAATGTTAAAGTCGAAAAAAGCGAAATTTCTAACGCACGTACGCCAAAGACGTACAAATTTTCAGTCTTCAGCTGTGATTTTTTCCTACCTCTAAACGTGAATTTTTGCTGCTCGTTGAGATTTTTCAGAAATTTCAATTGTTCCTGTTAGTATAGTTTTGAAATTCGGAAAAAATCGGGTTATTTTGGTTACTTTTTTAAAATTGTCATATCTATATCTTATTGCAATTAGTTTTTAAATTTGAAACAATCGCAGGAAACCTTAGAATGCACTCTTTATTAAGATACAATCTATATATATAAAACACTAACGTACGTGGACCCGAAATCGACGTTATTTGTGTATCGTCGAATGGCAACAATCAACATATATAAAATAACCCAGATATTTTGAATTCTTGCTGTTTTCAAATAGCCGAGGTCAATTTCTATGAAAAATAAGGAATTAAATTGTAATATTTATGTTTGAACTTACTTTTTATTTCTTCCTTTGATGTAAAAGTAATTTAAACGTAATTTTACTACCCGGTATCTGGCCACGCGTCAGAATTAATGTTTACTTTTTTAATTTGATTTAGAATTCCGTGTTTGGGTATTTGAGTTGACTGCGAGATGTTGCGGACATATTTGAGGATTCCCAAGTATTATAAATATGTGTTATTTTTGTTAATAAATCATTATCGTCTTTGTCAATATCGTTGAAAAGTCTTTTGTCGCATTATTCTATTTCACAAAATAAATATAATCAGGAAGTCGAAATTCAACACGTTTGAATAGATACGTACGTGTTTTTTTTCTTCAGAATTTAGCATTTTTTCAAGGATTGGAATTTTATTTTTGTTTGCATTATGGTGTTCCGGTATATTAAATGTTGCAGAAATATTATTTAGGAGTTAGATTTTAATGATATGTCTATTTCCTGCAAAATATCTCTAGACGTGGGTAATTTTGTAGCGGTATATGTACATTTCGACCAACTTTGCTTAAATATTTGATTGAATATGCAATGATTTAAAGAATTGTTTCACAAAAATAAATAAAATATACAAATCAAAAGATGTTTAATTACGGTCTGTAAAAAAGTTTAAAAAGCACTATTACACACTGCCGAGCGCAAGCTGGCGCAGCCCGACTAGTTACTTTATAAATTGGTTTATAAATAAATTCGATGCGATCAAAAGTTGGTCACACAAATTTCTCTCGGAACTTTTAGATCGTAATTTCCGTTACAAAACTAAAACTGTCATATCTGTAGCTTAATACAATTAGTTTTAAAATTTGAAAATACCACGTGAAAGCTTACACCGCACTCTTTCTTACGGTATAATTATTTTTAAAATAGGTTTCTTTAATTGGTCTCTCAGCTTCTCAAACGCTTTATAGCAATAGCTTAGATCAGGGGTTGGTAAACTTATTAGTCAAAAGGGCAGTAGTATAGCGATTAAAATTTTTTTAGAGAGCTAAATTTCTTTTCAAGAATCGTGTTTTTAGGAGTCGGTTAAAAACTAACTACTACTACTATTGAATAAAAAACCAGTTATCATAATAATAAAAATCTTATTTATTGACAAAAAATATTTTTATACATTAAAATAAAAATATGACAAAACACGGATTTAACGTGAACAATGACCTTGCACTTCATCGGAAAAGATGGATAAGTCAGGTTTGTATGTCGTTGTTTTTAATTTCAAGCAGGATTCCATGTTCTCACCAATAAGACGATTTCTCAATTTATTTTTGGCACGGTTCATGCTTAAAAAAGATTGTTCGCATGAATATGTAGAGCCAAAGAGTGAAAGTACAGCAAATGCTAGTTTTTTAACTGATCATGAGTCAGGAATACTATTCCAGGTGTTGAAAATCATATCATGTTTTCCTTCTCCAGGTCCATCAAAGCAGATCACTTTTTCTGTGAACTAAGATCACACACTGGAAAGAAGAAGAAGGAGGGGGGATTTGATTCAGCTTTTCAAGTTTGTAAAACAAGTGGACACAGAGGGCTTAAATTTCAATAGGGACAACAGAACAAGGGGCCATGGGTATAAATTGAATAAGACACATTTTAATCGGGATTTAAGGAAAAACTACTACTTTAATAGGGTAATAGAAAAATGGAACGCGTAGCCAGAAAATATAGTTAATTCAAAGGGAGTGTACGAATTTAAGATACAATTGGATAGTCAGTGGGAATTGTGGGGAATTCATAAACAAAGGACCAGCCTTGTTGGGCTTGAGCCTGTAGCTGGTCGTCAATATTTGTATTTGTATTTGTATTTATTTTTCTTCAATTTTTTCATATCAGTATTAAGTTGTTCAAATACGGAGGTCCATAATACTTTGTTTTTTAACTCAAATAATTGCGACAATGTCAATATTCAAGGGAGAAAAATTAAATTATGTTACGTCAGAGTTTTTAACAAAGGCTTACGGTCGTTATGCTATTTCTGAATTCCTGAAAACTCCGTAGAAAAGCCTCCGTCATATTTAAAATTGTTGTTATGAAACAGTAAATGGGGGGGGGGGTCAACTACAGAGTTATTTTCTTGGCGAAGTTTCAGCAGGCTTGGAAAATGAATTAATGTTTCTCTTTCAAAATTGTTAGCAAAAAGTGATAATCTAAGATGACTTCTTCCACCATCGAAAAAATTGGGTTTATTTTCCCCTGTAGTTTACGATTAAGATTATTTTGATAAGACGTAACGTCTACCATGAAATAAAATTTTTGGATCCATTGATCGTACGCTAGTTCAGTATAGTCAACACCCTTCTCAAGGTGAAATGCTTTAATTTCGATTCATAAGGAAGCGAAAGGTTTTTAAACGTTTCCTCTTGAATGCCAACGTACATTATTTTGCAGAGTAGATCTGCATATTCACTCTCCATTTCTCTCTATATTAAAAAAATGTTACCGCCGCCGCCGCAGGATTGAAAACTGTGTTGTTTAGCTCGATTCTTAGACGGTTTCCCGAGAAAGTACTGATCGGAAAAAAATGAAATTAACATGCTTTGTTCTTCATCGTATTCCCTGGTTAATTATTAAGATTTTTTTCCGATGCGGCTATTAGTTTAGGTTTTATTAAGTGTTAAAGTTGAAGAAGTGAAATTTCTTCCGCGAGTGAGCAAAACACATTCAAATTTTCAGTCTTCAGTCGTGAGTTTTTTTTAAGAATACCGCTCAACGCAAATTTTTGCAGCTCGTCGAGTTTTTTTTTTTAAATTTAAATTTGGTTCTTGATAATATTTTTTTGAAATTCAGGAAAAATCGGGACATTTTTGTTACTTTTTTTAAACTGCCGTATCTATATCTAATTACTATTAGTTTTTAATTTTTAAAATATCGCAGTATACCTCCGAATATACTCTTTCTTACGGTACTATTATTTTTGAAATCGGTTAATAATTAAATTGGATGCGATCAAAAGTTCGTCATACAAAATTCGGAATCTTTGGATATTTTCGCTACTTATTGTTAAAACCGTTTTGTCTACGGCAAAAACCATTATTTTTTAAATTTGAAAACATCACTGAATACATTACATTACACTCTTTCTTATGGTACAATTATTTTTCAAATTGGTTAATAAATATAATCGATGCAATTAAAAGTTGGTCATACAATTTTCGGAACTTTCAGATCGTAACTTCCGATACAAAACTAAAATGGTCATATCTGTATAGTATTACTGTTAGTTTTTAATTTTAAAAATATTGCAGTATACCTCAGAATGTACTCTTTCTTACGGTACAATTATTTTTAAAATTGGTTCATAAATAAATTCGATGCAATCAAAAGTTGGTGACACAAATTTCGTATTTTTCAGTTCGTATAGCTGCTTCCGCAAGCAGTAGTGGGTTGCACTTTTGACTATCGGGTTTGCCAGATATCAAATTTATCGTAGCAACAATTGCCATAAAAACGATTTCTTTTTATTTGGCGAGGAAAAAGGCTCGCTTTTTTCCCTCTGTTCTCAAGACAGTTTACCGACAAAGTACAGATCGTAAAGTTTGGATATTAACAATGTTTACTGAAAATTGTACAGGGAACAAGATGCAGAAGATTTTTTACTGATGCGGCTATTAGTTTAGGGTGCAGTAAAAAAAAAGTGAAATCACTTGCGAAAGAAGTATTGGTTTGAGAAAGCAAACCAAACGGATCCCCGGGGTCGGCGACCGTAAGCGAGACGCAGCGAAGCCCTCGCTGTGACGTCATGAACCGGAAAGTGAAATCAGCATAATACGAATTATTCAAATAGTTTCACTCTGTGAAAGTAAAGGTGGTTTGCAAAGCAAACCAAATGGCATCTGTGACAGGAGTGTTGGTTTGAGAAAGCAAACCAAACGGGGGTTGGCGAGCGTAAGCGAGCAGGGGGCGGAGCCCCCTAGTCAACTAAAAATTCTTTAAATTGGCGATGATAAAGAGCTTTAGTTACAATTGCGTTGACAATTTTGATCATTAATTCCATAATATTGCAAATTTATTTTGGAAATGTCTGCGCTCAAAGCTTTTCTTGATGAATGATTCAATGGTAAACAAGTATCTCGTGATAAATTTTTCCTTTCAAAATAGAAACTAAACACTACGGTCATACTTTTTGCCCCATGTATTGAAATTGAAACAATTTTAACGAGTGGAATATGATGTTTCTCCATGCATTCAACGACAGCATTTACAATATCATCGCCACGTGTTTCACCTTTTAGTGGAAATATACCGAAAAGCTCTTCTTTAGGACCCGAAGACGAAATAAGTCGTACAAAAAATCGATTCGTGGCAAAGCCGCGGTTTGCCGACCACTGGCTTAGACCAGGGGTTCCCAAACTTATCCAAGTCGTGTCACCCTTAAAATAATTATAATTTTCTCACGGCACCCTCATCATGTATTCATATTTCTACGTCTTTGAAGAAGAAATTAGTGAAGTGGTAGGAACATAATTAATCCAACTCGTATTTAAAATTCACACAAATACTTTAATTGTACTTAATAGGAAAACATGGGTGTTGGTGAAAAATTAAACAAAACAATTAAAATTACCTTCGACATGTTCTTAGAGGTACGTGAGTGTGTTTAGTACGACGGGTGTGCCTGCTGCTCTTTGCACAAATGTTCGAATCGTGGAATTAAGATACAGCTACTCGCATTTCTTTTATTATATTAATTTTTGAACGATATTTGTTCCTTATAATAACAACTGCTTAATGGACGCTTCGTGGCACGCATAATCTCTCTACGTGGCACCCCAGGGTGCCGCGGCACATACTTTGGGAACCCCTGGCTTCTCAACTATTAGAAAAGGAAGTGTTTGTTTGTCTGTTTGGGGCCGCAAAATCCTGAGGATTCTATGGCACTTACAGAAATGAGATTTGGTACAGAGGTAGACCAAATGTTTTGCAAGTTTTGGGTCGCGGTGAATTTTAAAATTCAACTTAGAAGGTATTTATATGAATTTAATAATTTTATTCTCCATCGGTTTTTCAACGCCTTTCTTCCGCGAAAGAAAAATTATCCCAATCTTGACTTTTTCTACCCTTGTGACCTTGCCGTCAAGTTTGGAACCATGTCAAGTTTTTTTCATCGCGGAGACCGCTCAGAAAATCTTTTTTTTTTTGTTTCCGCTTTGATTTTGAGCGGAGGAATGATTTTCCAGCCAGACAATAAATCTTTCAACTGGAGTCACAGTTATTTTTTTTCTATCTCCTAGACCGTTAAAGATAGAGTAAAATTTCAACGGATTTGAAATCTGCGGAAAATTTCACTTTAGATCGATACCTATAAATATGATTTTCTTTAAATAAATAATTTTTAAATTAAATATATCTTTTATATTTTCGCAAGAAATTGTGACGTCACGTGAAACAGATTACATCTTCTGCCCTTCGCGTTAAAAAGAAAAAAGAAACATTACATTTCCTGTCCTATTCCATTTCAGGGAATGAGAGCAAAAAATAAAAAAACATTTTGACTGGGATTGTTAATTCTTTTTCGTAAAATCGAAATCGCTAAAGATAGACTAAAAATTTCAACGGATTTAAAATCTGTGGAAAATTTTACACCAGAGTAATAACTTACATCACGTCGTTGCCAGTGGTGTTGGTTTGCGATACAAACCAACACGGGCTCTGGCAACGCCGGGCTAGGCACGCTTTGGCTAGTAGACCATAACTGATGTTTAAAATAAAAAAAATACTTATGCAATATAAAATGCTTATGCATCGTAAAATAGAAAATGCTTATGCAATGAATGTAAAATAAAAATTAATTATGCAATATAAAATAGAAAAAAAAGGCGTAGTTATACTTCTGTGATCGTAAGTTAAGGTGTATGTACACACTAAAAATCCTGAAAATTCAACAAAAGGTCTAACTTTTTTTTTATTGCTTCAAAGTATTCTTCAATTCCTTAGCTTTCAAACGATGCCAAGATCTTGAAAATATTTGAAATAGTTTTTTAGTTATAAGGGTTTTTGTTAGGTACTGTCACCATAAACAGACGTGTTTCCAAAACTTAAAACTCAATTTCTGAAGAAACAAGTTTTTGCAATAGGATGATTTGTTCAAACAGTGATAACTCAACAATAAATTAATCTATTATAATTATATTTTTGTATCATTATAATCTACATAATACAGAGGATGTTTTGACCCTCAATCAGAGTTATTAGTTAAGAAATAAATTTGTAATGGATTTTTAAATCCTCAATTTCCAGAAAAAATCGTGATTTTTAATGCATTCTTTGCGAAAAAAGTTGCAACAGAAAACCTTTTCTCTCAATAAACTTGATTGAGGGTCAAAACATGAAGAATAATATTGTAAATGATTTCCAACTAGAATTGTCTTTTGTAAAGAACTGAATCTAACAGGGTAGCGTATCAATCACTAGATTTCTTATAGCATAGAGTTTTTTTTATTCTAGATTAATGAAGTTATTTACAAATTGTTTAAAGTTCAGGGACAGGATTCGGATGGAGTACGACGGACGTTCGGAACAGGATGTTCCCGAATTTGAAGCAGTTTGGAACCGAATGTTCCTGAATTACGAGGCAGTTTTGGAACAGGATGTTCCCAAAGTTCAATCAGTTTGGAACTGGGTGTTCCTGAATCCTCTCAATAGGGTAGATATCCTCACGAAAATGTTGTAGTGAGCGCTCGCTCTTTTCAGGACTCCACAAGTACGCAAAAAACCAGGAACCGCTGTCCCGTCTCTGCTCAACCGTCAGTCCAACGTCCAAGAGTCAAATCGTCTTTTTTCTCCAAATTCAAGTTCAAGGGTCGGCGCTTCGTCCGAATTGGCTGAGAGCCTTCGTGACGTATCAGTACGATCATTCGCTGGACAGTCGGCGACGTTCCCTCAGTACCCCTTCCGAAAGGGGGGGGGGACAGGTCTCCGTTTGCAAGCTTACGTAGGCGCCATTTAGGCCTAAGTCCAGATAGCCAGGTGTCATGTTAACTGTTTAATTGGAAGAATCAATTGATTCTTCACACTTTCTAGACAAATTAGAATTTGAGATATCACTGTTCAAAAAACATGCTAATTAGCTCATTATATCTTAATTAGTTTAGTATAATTTTTTTCACTGAAATAGTTTTAAGCATAAACCAATGACCTACTGTGAAAAAACTGGATTTTTAAAGTTAAAATTTAAAAAATAAACTTCTAATGTGTACGTACACCTTAAAACAATACTTCTAGTCTGTTATAGTTGCTTGGTTTCGCTGCTCCAGCGGGTGAAAACCCTGTGGTTAATACTACAAGGGAAGAGGGTGTCTGGAAAAATGGCACAGGAATTTCGCATCTTAATTTTATGTTTCCTTTCGAAACCACAGACAAGCAATTCCAGATAGAGCAACACCTTTTTTCCCCCACCGCTCGAAGCGGAGGCACCGTGTGCTCTAATCGCTAATTCACGACAAACCCCTCATTGTCCGCGAGAGATAAGGCACTCGCGACACGCGAAAATCCTTTTTTTACTTTCTCGAAAGAAAGAGGAGGGACCTGATGAACTGATTATAAAATCCATTTATCGGGAAAGGCTGCAGCAGCAGCAGCGTTATAAAGCCATCAGCTGCGTCGGCAGCAACATAAACTCGTTTACAATGTGACAGCTGCAGGAGAGACATCATTAGGGCGCTGCGAGGGAGGGAAAGAAGGAAAACCGGGAAAATAATACGGGAAGGAAAAAACGGGCATTGTGGAAGTGGACTCGTTAGCCGGAGAGAGTGTCCTAATTGGTGGAAACTCTCTTCCACGTGGAGTGACATCTCCTTCCTCGAGATCTTCATCAACACAAGTGAAAACAGATCGATGGGACCCAGCCGCACCCTTCCCTTGCCTCGTACCCCCCTGTCGAACATTTCCTTTATGGAAAAAGAGTATATCGGTGCTTAATATCTTTTGCACCAAAAATACAGGTATAATTCGTTTAGAGAGTGGTGGCTTTATTAGTCCCGAAACTAATTCTTTAAAAAAGTTTTATACACGCTTTTCACGCATAAACTGTTTTAAAAAAGCAAGTCTGAACTAATAAAGATTCGTCTAGTAAAGGATTGTATAGTAAAATTTAGACTTGTCTGATAAAATTAAAAGTAGTAAATGATTGCCTATTAAAGGTTTGTCTAACAAAGTCAGGACTAATAAAGATTGTGTTATAAAGGATTGCTTAATAAAGTTTGAAATAATAAAAAAATCATCGAATAATGGTTTGTCTAATAAAATGTGAACTGATTAAGGTTTGTCTAATGAAGTTTGGACTAATTTAGGCTTGACTGATAAAATATGAAATAATAAAGGTTTGTCTAATGGATTTAGACCTAATAAAAATTTATTTATTGAAGTTAGGATTAAAAGAGGTTTGTATAATGAAATATGGTAAGGGTGTGTCTACTAAAGCTTGGACCAATAAAAGTTGTTTTTATAAAGGATTGTCTAATAAAGTTTGGCCTAGTAAAGGATTCTCTAATAATGGTTGGGATTAATAAATGTTTGTCTAGTGAAGTTCGGACTAATAAATAAAGGTTTGTCTAATAAAATATAAGTGTGTCTAATAAAGCTTAGACTTATAAGGTTTTCCTATAAAGGCTTGTTTAATAAAAATTGGACTGATAAAGGATTCTCTAATGAAAGTTTGTGTAGTAAAATATTAAATAACATAGGCGTGTCTAATAAAGTTCGGATTCGTAAAGTTTGGAGTGATAAAGGTTTGTTTAATAAAGATCAGACTAATAAAGGTTGTCCAATAAAGTTTCGACTGATAAAGTATTATTTAATAAAGTTTGGACTTGTAAAAAGATTCGTCTGATAAAGCTTGGACCAATAAAGTTTTACATAAAAAGTTTTAACTAATAAAGGATTGTTTATTAAGTTTGGAGACTAATAAATTCTGAACTACCAAAGGTTTGTGTAATAAAGTTTGGACATACTTTCCGAAAAATTTTGGACTAGTAAAGGTTGTCTAGTATGTTTTGGAATAAAAAAGATTAGAGTCTATTAAATACTAAAGGTTTGTGTAATAAAGTTTGGACATACTTTCCGAAAAATTTTGGACTAGTAAAGGTTGTCTAGTATGTTTTGGAATAAAAAAGATTAGAGTCTATTAAATTTGGAATTAACGAAATTTTGTCAGCTTTAACGGTTGTTGTTTCTAAGCAGTGTATGGCATGATAACATAACAATATTTGAGGATAATTTCTTGCTCATGTTGTACGTTTGGTGAAATACGAGCAGAGTAAAGGGCCGATCCTAAGAAAATTCCTTAGAGGAAATATAAAAGTGGAGTAATTTTAACCTTCTTGTGAGCCCAGGATCTTAAGACGAAAACTAGCAGTCACGTGACCCTTAGTTTTCTGTTGTGCTCGAAAGCAATGCTGATCGAAGCTCAATTACGTGGTCAAGTAATGATAGACGTTTAGAGACCTCGATACAGAAGATGGCAGTGATGTGAGAAATCCCTGTCATATTGATAAATAAGGTCTTTGATGTGCGTTACGTCTGAGTCTAAAATATAAATATTGGCGGTTTCTTAGAAATGAGTTTTTTTTTTATTTAGATATCTAAAATCGAACACTTTACTTATATCAACTGTGGGACACTAAACTACATCAATTTTGCAATCTTTGGCTGATTTTGGATCAATATTTGAATAAAACAAATGAAAACATTTTACACATGATTACCATCGAAAAGGTATTTAATTCAATCAATGTTGCTAAAACCATCGTCAAATTTATAGGTAGATATTTTAATTAACGTCGCACTGGATAAACACAACGGGCAAATGGCAACGGTCCGGGATCAAACCCGAAGGGAAAGATAAGAGGACAACACGATGTAATTTTGAACCACGGTCGGATGACGAGGTCACACCTGAGTTTGCACCCTACTCTCCAAACTTTCACACCACGACAACGTGAGAATATTTGAGGCCATGACAGATTTAACTTGCACCAGCCTTCTTTGTGAACCCGAAGGTCTTAGGTTGGATTCGGATTAGCAGTCGTCTTGTTGCTAATATGTTACACCTCCAACGCCGACCAACCGGTATAGTGGTTAAGGTGTTAGCCTCTAGATCGGAAGATTCCTGGTTCGAATCCGGGTCCGGGCATGGATGTTTGTAAGCGTATGGTGTAGAGGCGGCTGGTGCACCTTATATCTGTCGTGGCCGAAAGTCCTCACGTTGGGTTGGTGTGGAAGTATGGAGAGTGGGGTGACAGCTCAGGTGTTGCTTCGTCATCTGACCTTGGTTCAAAATTACGAGGTGTTGTCCTCGAATCTTTCCCTTAAGGGATTAATCCCGGACCGTCGTCAATAGCCCGTTGTGTTGCTCTAGTACGACGTTAACTAAAATTGTCATTGTCATTACACCTCCAACTGGGCTACAGTGACCCCCATTAAATTTATAAGCTGTCAAATTGTATAATATTGCAGATCACACTCCACCTGAAGATGACTACATTTACACTCCAAGCCAGTCCATAACTGAGTCTGATGAGTACAACGAAAATTCCTACGAGTTGTTTTCTCCCTCTTTAAGATTTAATTCCTTGGGACTTTTCCAAGACACGTGTTCTTACCATTTTTCTCAATTCTGAACAGAACTGGATTCTTCCATTGAACAACTCAATCTCCTCAACTCAACAAAAACCAAAGCTGAGTATCTTCTCAGCCGGAACACTCTTCGACATTTTTCACCAGTCTGGGGTGCATCGAATACTTTCAATTCCAAACACGATCCGGATATATTTGTGGGAGAAGAGAAAAAAAGTTCCAGGATGATTCTTCGGGAAAGCACTGGGCGCAATTGCTATTCTTTGACAACACTCAAAACAAAGATTGACAGATGACCCAAGAAAGCATTCGGTAGTTGTCCTTTCTGGCAATTCTGAACAAGTCGTAAATGCAATACAGTTTTGAAGACAGAAAAAATTCCATTTCAAATGGGATATTTTTGGAGAAAGTGAAGTGATATTTACATTTTATTTATCTGCTGAGGTGTTATACTATACTAGTAGAATTATCAGGCATTACTCGGGTCAATATGGTTAACTAACCTCCTATTTCGTTAATAAATTGTAATTTCCATTTTTCTTATGTAACAACTACCACATTCTAAAAAAAGTATATACTTTTTACTACATAATTTCAGAAATGTGCATAAATATGTCATATTTAACATTTTACATTTTTGTAAAATTTAAGTAATGTTTTAGTAAGAAATAAAAGGCAATGAAATAAAAAGCAATAAAAGGGGACAATGTTATCCAGAATGCATTGAATAGTTCAGATTATACATATACAGTCGTTCCCAAAAATGTTCGTACATTTTAAAAATTTGTAGAAAAGACGTTGTAGCTCGAAATTGAATTCTAATATAAAGTCCAATATTTTTCACATCATATGCATGTAATTCTGAATAAAGCTTAACATAAACAAAAAAAATTTACTCATTTTCTTTTTATAAAAATGAAAACACAAGGAGGCAGAGAAAGAAGACGTCGCAAAAGTAATCGTACACCTAAAACATTTTCAGACAAATTCATTAATAAAAGTATCGTCGAAAACTTTAAAAAAAATTTTGCACTATGATGTCATTTAAAAATTGTTTGGCTTTAATTTTTATATGCTTACATCATAATATTCTATTTATTATTTAAAAATGGCTCGTAGTCGTATGGAAATTCATTCGCAAATTGATTATTTTTAATCATAGTAATGGTAAATCAATTTGGAATATCGCTAAATTAGTAAATTCATCCCCTTCTACGGTGCAGTATGTGATAAAATATTTTAAAGATGAAAAAATCGGATCGAAAACAAGGTAAGAAAAGGTTGTCCGGCAAAGTTAACTTAACGTGATCAAAGATTTATAGTTAGAAAATTTGTGAAAAATGCACGTTTGTGAGTGATGTAAACATTTTTACCGAATTTAATCGAAGATTTTCTTCTTCAATTTCACCTGAAACTGTTTAACGAGTACTCAGATCAGCTGGATTAAATGGGCCTTTTGAGCGAAGAAATGTTTTGTAAGTGCAAAAAATATAAATCTTAGGCTTTCCTTCACAAAATCAATGATAAATAAGCCCGAAACGTATTGGAATCATGTCTTATTTTCAGATGAAAGCACAAAATTAACATTTTGGGTTCCTATGGGCGTATGTATGGCGAAGAAAAATGAGTAACAATCCCAAGAACTTATTTGGTACAGTAAAGCATGACGGTGGAGGTGTCCTTATGTGGGTGCATATCAGCATCAGGACTTGGTAATTTCGTATTTATTGAAGGCATAATGAATATCAAGCTCTTTATTTAAGTATTTTAAAAGACCGTTTAAAATTATCAGCCTAAAATTCGGGTATTGGAAACAACTTTTTTTTTAAATCAAGATAACTATCCTAAGCACACGGCTCTCAACGTTCGCCTTTGGTGTCTCTATAATTGTCCACAAATTTTGAAAACACCACCTCAATCACCATATTCAAACCTAATAGAACGCATTTGGAGAGAACTGGAGGTTAGAGTACGAAAAGACAAGACATTAAAATTAAAAGCGAATTAAAACAGTAATGATCCAACGAGTTTTTTCTCCTTGTTTAAATTTCAATGAAACTTTTCAGTAAAACATGTTCTCCAATAATCGTTTGAACAAAAATCTCTGAAAAGTCGATTTTTTTTCCCTAAAAAATTATCTTTGTAAAGGGGACATTGAGCCACAAATATCTGGGAAACTATGATCTACAATATACAACAGGTCGTTTCTAACCCCGCATAAATTTACTTAACTTTCTCAAAAACATATTCTCCACATTTTCAACCCTAAATAGAATCTTTTAAACAGAAAACTATGAAAAAAAAAAGGGGACTTAAAGTAAAAAATATTTGAGATAAAATTATCTCCAAAATCCTAAGTGTTGTTTCTCCGTGTATACATTTCAACGTGACTTTTCTATAAACATTTTCTATATACGAAATCTTTTAAACGAAATCGCTTAAAAAAATCCGAATGTTTCGCAGAAACAATTATCTTTGTATAGGGAACGTAGATCCAAAAATATCTGGAAAACTATGATCTACAAAATACAACCGGTTGTTTCTTCCCCGTATAAATTTACTTAACTTTCTCAAAAACATATTCCCCACAATTACAACCCTAAATATAATCTTTTAAACACAAATCCATGAAAAGGGGACTAAAGCCAAAAATATTTGAGAAACAATGATCTCCAAAATCCCAAGTGTTGTTTCTCCATGTATACATTTCAATGTGACTTTTCTACGAAACATGTTCTCCACGAAATATTTTAAACGAAATCGTTTCAGAAAAGCCGAATGTTTCGCATAAATAATTATCTTTGTATAGGGAACGTAGAGCCAAAAATATCTGGAAAACTATGATCTACAAAATACAACCGGTTGTTTCTTCCCCGTATAAATTTACTTAACTTTCTCAAAAACATATTCCCCACAATTACAACCCTAAATATAATCTTTTAAACACAAATCCATGAAAAGGGGACTAAAGCCAAAAATATTTGAGAAACAATGATCTCCAAAATCCCAAGTGTTGTTTCTCCATGTATACATTTCAATGTGACTTTTCTACGAAACATGTTCTCCACGAAATATTTTAAACGAAATCGTTTCAGAAAAGCCGAATGTTTCGCATAAATAATTATCTTTGTATAGGGAACGTAGAGCCAAAAATATCTGGAAAACTATGATCTACAAAATACAACCGGTTGTTTCTTCCCCGTATAAATTTACTTAACTTTCTCAAAAACATATTCCCCACAATTACAACCCTAAATATAATCTTTTAAACACAAATCCATGAAAAGGGGACTAAAGCCAAAAATATTTGAGAAACAATGATCTCCAAAATCCCAAGTGTTGTTTCTCCATGTATACATTTCAACGCGACGTTTCTACGAAACATGTTCTCCACGAAATATTTTAAACGAAATCGTTTCAGAAAAGCCGAATGTTTCGCATAAATAATTATCTTTGTATAGGGAACGTAGAGCCAAAAATATCTGGAAAACTATGATCTACAAAATACAACCGGTTGTTTCTTCCCCGTATAAATTTACTTAACTTTCTCAAAAACATATTCCCCACAATTACAACCCTAAATATAATCTTTTAAACACAAATCCATGAAAAGGGGACTAAAGCCAAAAATATTTGAGAAACAATGATCTCCAAAATCCCAAGTGTTGTTTCTCCATGTATACATTTCAATGTGACTTTTCTACGAAACATGTTCTCCACGAAATATTTTAAACGAAATCGTTTCAGAAAAGCCGAATGTTTCGCATAAATAATTATCTTTGTATAGGGAACGTAGAGCCAAAAATATCTGGAAAACTATGATCTACAAAATACAACCGGTTGTTTCTTCCCCGTATAAATTTACTTAACTTTCTCAAAAACATATTCCCCACAATTACAACCCTAAATATAATCTTTTAAACACAAATCCATGAAAAGGGGACTAAAGCCAAAAATATTTGAGAAACAATGATCTCCAAAATCCCAAGTGTTGTTTCTCCATGTATACATTTCAATGTGACTTTTCTACGAAACATGTTCTCCACGAAATATTTTAAACGAAATCGTTTCAGAAAAGCCGAATGTTTCGCATAAATAATTATCTTTGTATAGGGAACGTAGATCCAAAAATATCTGGAAAACTATGATCTACAAAATACAACCGGTTGTTTCTTCCCCGTATAAATTTACTTAACTTTCTCAAAAACATATTCCCCACAATTACAACCCTAAATATAATCTTTTAAACACAAATCCATGAAAAGGGGACTAAAGCCAAAAATATTTGAGAAACAATGATCTCCAAAATCCCAAGTGTTGTTTCTCCGTGTATACATTTCAACGCGACGTTTCTACGAAACATGTTCTCCACGAAATATTTTAAACGAAATCGTTTCAGAAAAGCCGAATGTTTCGCATAAATAATTATCTTTGTATAGGGAACGTAGAGCCAAAAATATCTGGAAAACTATGATCTACAAAATACAACCGGTTGTTTCTTCCCCGTATAAATTTACTTAACTTTCTCAAAAACATATTCCCCACAATTACAACCCTAAATATAATCTTTTAAACACAAATCCATGAAAAGGGGACTAAAGCCAAAAATATTTGAGAAACAATGATCTCCAAAATCCCAAGTGTTGTTTCTCCATGTATACATTTCAATGTGACTTTTCTACGAAACATGTTCTCCACGAAATATTTTAAACGAAATCGTTTCAGAAAAGCCGAATGTTTCGCATAAATAATTATCTTTGTATAGGGAACGTAGAGCCAAAAATATCTGGAAAACTATGATCTACAAAATACAACCGGTTGTTTCTTCCCCGTATAAATTTACTTAACTTTCTCAAAAACATATTCCCCACAATTACAACCCTAAATATAATCTTTTAAACACAAATCCATGAAAAGGGGACTAAAGCCAAAAATATTTGAGAAACAATGATCTCCAAAATCCCAAGTGTTGTTTCTCCATGTATACATTTCAATGTGACTTTTCTACGAAACATGTTCTCCACGAAATATTTTAAACGAAATCGTTTCAGAAAAGCCGAATGTTTCGCATAAATAATTATCTTTGTATAGGGAACGTAGATCCAAAAATATCTGGAAAACTATGATCTACAAAATACAACCGGTTGTTTCTTCCCCGTATAAATTTACTTAACTTTCTCAAAAACATATTCCCCACAATTACAACCCTAAATATAATCTTTTAAACACAAATCCATGAAAAGGGGACTAAAGCCAAAAATATTTGAGAAACAATGATCTCCAAAATCCCAAGTGTTGTTTCTCCGTGTATACATTTCAACGCGACGTTTCTACGAAACATGTTCTCCACGAAATATTTTAAACGAAATCGTTTCAGAAAAGCCGAATGTTTCGCATAAATAATTATCTTTGTATAGGGAACGTAGAGCCAAAAATATCTGGAAAACTATGATCTACAAAATACAACCGGTTGTTTCTTCCCCGTATAAATTTACTTAACTTTCTCAAAAACATATTCCCCACAATTACAACCCTAAATATAATCTTTTAAACACAAATCCATGAAAAGGGGACTAAAGCCAAAAATATTTGAGAAACAATGATCTCCAAAATCCCAAGTGTTGTTTCTCCATGTATACATTTCAATGTGACTTTTCTACGAAACATGTTCTCCACGAAATATTTTAAACGAAATCGTTTCAGAAAAGCCGAATGTTTCGCATAAATAATTATCTTTGTATAGGGAACGTAGAGCCAAAAATATCTGGAAAACTATGATCTACAAAATACAACCGGTTGTTTCTTCCCCGTATAAATTTACTTAACTTTCTCAAAAACATATTCCCCACAATTACAACCCTAAATATAATCTTTTAAACACAAATCCATGAAAAGGGGACTAAAGCCAAAAATATTTGAGAAACAATGATCTCCAAAATCCCAAGTGTTGTTTCTCCATGTATACATTTCAATGTGACTTTTCTACGAAACATGTTCTCCACGAAATATTTTAAACGAAATCGTTTCAGAAAAGCCGAATGTTTCGCATAAATAATTATCTTTGTATAGGGAACGTAGATCCAAAAATATCTGGAAAACTATGATCTACAAAATACAACCGGTTGTTTCTTCCCCGTATAAATTTACTTAACTTTCTCAAAAACATATTCCCCACAATTACAACCCTAAATATAATCTTTTAAACAGAAATCCATGAAAAGGGGACTAAAGCCAAAAATATTTGAGAAACAATGATCTCCAAAATCCCAAGTGTTGTTTCTCCGTGTATACATTTCAACGTGACTTTTCTACGAAACATGTTCTCCACGAAATATTTTAAACGAAATCAATCGTTTCAGAAAAGCCGAATGTTTCGCATAAATAATTATCTTTGTATAGGGAACGTAGAGCCAAAAATATCTGGAAAACTATGATCTACAAAATACAACCGGTTGTTTCTTCCCCGTATAAATTTCAGTTTAACTTTCCTCAAACACACGTTCCCCACATTTTTCACAACTCTAAACAGAATCGTATTTTACTCCAAAGCAATCCAATCTTCCCAGCTCAGCAAGAAACAACTCTCCAACCCCCACTCTTTAGAGTTCTTCTCTTCCAGTCAGTCGGAAAAAAAAAGGGACGGCAAATAGTTTAAATTCCAAACGTGGACCTAAAGCATCCGTTGCAGGAGAAAAAAAACCGGATCGTGGTGTTCCAGGGAACGATTCCTTGGAGAGTAGTGTTTGCAATTACCATTCTTTGTCCGACCGACCGATGTCTGGAGGACACAAAAAAAAGGAAAAACAGGGAAAAAAGTCGCAATTTGTGGAGCGGCGAGAGATTTTTATTCCCTTCAATCGAGTGTTTGCCTTCGCAATTACGGGGTCTTAAAAGCCTATTACGCGTGACATTGGCTTCTTCTTGTTCTTCCCGTTTGCTCCCGCATTGTCTCGATGTTGTGTTTTCCCGTTTACTTTTTAATCATGGCGACCCGATTCTGGGTCTGGCCACGACCCGAATTTCTGGACAAGACAAATGGCGAGTGAAGTTGATTGCTTTATTGCGATTGAAGTCGGGTTTCAATTGACCCGGGGCGGTCGATAGAATCGCGGTGTTACTTTAAAAAAGCTCCCCAGTTCAGATGTTGAATTGAACTTCAAAGCATTGGCGCCGACTTAAGGGTAAGTTGTCGGGAGTGTGATTTGATTCTCTACGGCAAGTAGGTAGTTATTTTAATTAACGTCGCACTAGAATAACACAATGAGCTATTGGTTACTGTTTGAAGAGTGGGGAGTCTGCTCAGATGTTGACCCCATCATCTGACCGTGGTTCAGAATTACGTGGTGTGGTCCTTGGATATTTCACTTCAGGAATGATTCCGAAATGTTTCAAATAGCTAATTGTGTTGCACCAGTGCGACGTTAATTAAAATATATACCTACCAAGGTAAGGTAAGGTAAGGTAATTTTAGTTAACGTCGTACTAGAGCAACACAACGGGCTATTGCCGACGGTCCGTGATCAGTCCCTTAAGGGAAAGATCCGAGGACAACACCTCGTAATTTTGAACCACGGTCAGATGACGAAGCAACACCTGAGCTGGCACCCCACTCTCCAAACTTCCACGCCAACCCAACGTGAGGACTTTCGGCCACGACAGATTTAAGGTACACCAGCCGCCTCTACACCATACGCTTACAAACATCCATGCCCGTACCCGGATTCGAACCAGGAACCTACCAAGGACAGAGCCTCATAATTTTGAACCATGATCAGATGACGAGTACAATACCTAAGCCGGCATCCCACTCTCCAAACTTTCCCACCACACCAACGTTAAATTTCGAAGGGAGTTCAAAGTTTTAAATGAAGTTTTTATTCCAAATGTTTAATTATGTTTAAAGTTCTGTTTTGGATTTCTATTTCCCCAAAAAGTCTTTTATATAGTTTATTTATCTATGAGAAATCTTTCATCTTTTAATTTCTTCTTTTTCATATGGCCCCTTTAATCCGGTTGCAAGAGCAACGGATTAGAAACCAGAGAGTTGCAAGCACGAAACTCGGTCCAATCGTAGACCGTCGTGTGCATGGGGGCTGGTGTATGTTAAATCATGACCTCAAATGTCCTCACGTTGGCGTGGTGTGGAAGTTTGGAGAGTGGGGTACCAGCTCAGGTGTGACCTCGTCTGACAGTGGTTGAAAATTAAGTATAGTAGTTCTCGGATCTTTCCCTTCGGGTCTGATCCTGTACCGTCGCCAAAGCCCTTTATGTTTCTCCAGTGTGACGTTAGTTAAGTACCCACGTATATTCAAAATAACGTGAACCAAAGCAAGATGGCAATCACGTGATTACCAACTCGATGGAACCGGACTAAACTGCAGTCTGTTGGTCTTCAATTGCTAGCGAATGTTTGCTGAGGTTTGTTGCTGCGCAGATGGGATCTGTCGTGTCGTGACTTGTCTGTCATTTTTCGCCGTGTCGTTCCCAGCAGCGGTGGGTGCATCGCAGGGTTTATGATGTGTGCCTGACCTGGTTTGATTTTTATCGCGGATTAGCATGCGGCCTTATCGACTTCAATTATTCACAGCTGTTCTTCTTAAACGAGGTTCTCCTCCCACCTGCTGCTTCTTTCGACTACAAATGTGTGGGCATTCACGTTCCATTCGAAAGTGCCATACAGAGAGAGCTTGGAAAACGTTCGCGGTCTAAAAAGAACCCCCACTTTTTAACAAGATACGTCATGCCACCGTGAAGATATTTGAAGCCACGACAGATATAACGTGCACTAGCTCCCTTCATACACGACGGTCTTTGGTTGGATTCGAACTCTCCACCCTCCGGTTGTGTGCTAATCCGTTAATCTTCCAATCTTACTTATACAGGAGCATCAAACGCGTTCTGAATAGCAATAAAGCATGAACCCCCCCCCCACCATTGCAAAATTAATAATACATTACATTTTATCCATTAGGAATAGTCGTCGTCAATAGCCCGTTGTGTTGCTCTAGTACGACGTTAACAAAAAATTACCAAATTACCATTAGGAATAGAATTGGTAATTGGTAATGGCAAGTAATTAGTGTCGCAGTGAAGGAGCAGGATGGTGTATTGACAACGATCCGGGATCAATCCCCCAAGGGAAAGATCCAAGGACAATGCTTTGTCATTTTGAACCACGGTGAGAAAACAGGATCACCTGAGCTTTATATAGCCCGTTGTGTTGCTCTAGTACGACGTTAACTAAAATTACCAATTACCAATTACCTGAGCTTTACCACACTCTCCAAATTTTCCTCACCCCACTAAGTTCAGTTTTCTGTTGCGCTTGGAAACAATGCTGATCGAATCTCAATTACGTGGTAAAGTAATGATAGACGTTTAGAGACCTCGGTACAGCAGATGGTTGGGACGTGGTAATGGTAATGGTAATTTTTAGTTAACGTCGTACTAGAGCAACACAACGGGCTATTGACGACGGTCCGGGATCAGTCCCTTAAGGGAAAGATCCGAGGACAACACCTCGTAATTTTGAACCACGGTCAGATGACGAAGCAACACCTGAGCTGGCACCCCACTCTCCAAACTTCCACGCCAACCCAACGTGAGGACTTTCGGCCACGACAGATTTAAGGTGCACCAGCCGCCTCTACACCATACGCTTACAAACATCCATGCCCGGACCCGGATTCGAACCAGGAACCTTCCGATCTAGAGGCTAACACCTTAACCACTATACCGGTTGGTCGGCGGTTTGGACGTGAGAAATCCCTGTCATATTGATAAATAAGGGCTTTGATGTGCCATACGTCTGAACTCGCAACTCTAAGTTTGCTTATTCGTTTCTCTTCGAACCAAGGAATCGCGGCGGATACCAGCAACTGTACATTCTACCACAATCTCACCGGTATAGTGGTTAAGGTGTCAGCCTCTAGATTGGAAGGTTCCTGGTTCGGGCATGGATGTTTGTAAGCGTATGGTGTAGAGGCGGCTAGTGCACCTTAAATCTCTCGTGGCCGAAATTCCTCACGTTTAGTTGCTGTGGAAGTTTGGAGAGTGCATTGTCAGCTCAGGTGTTCCTCGTCATCAGACTGTGGTTCAAAATTACGAGGTGTTGTCCTCGGATCTTTCCCTTTCAGGATTGATACCGGACCGTCTTCAATAGCCCGTTGTGTTGCTCTTGTACGACGTTAATTAAAAATTACCAATTATCAGGACCGTCACCAATAGCCCGTTGTACTTCAGAGCGACGTTGTTTAAAATACCTACCAATTTTCTTCGACCACAATTTATCTTGTGTATCTATCTTCTTTCCCTTAGGGAATTGATCCCGCACAGTCGTCAATAGCCCGCTGTGTTGCTCTAGTAGGACCTTAATTGAAATATTTCCCATTACCAAATGTATACTCGTTTTATTGCTCCAGTATGACGTTAAGTGAAATACCTACCTATTAACCTAATGTATACTTTACGTTTCCTATAAAAATGTATTTCTAAGTCGGTCCAGTCAAATAACGTCGTGTATCCGGGGATGGTACACGTTAAATCTGCCATGGTCTCAAACGTACTCACGTCGGCGTAGCATGGAAGTTTGGAGAGTCGGGTGCTGCTCAGGTGTTGTCCTCGCTTTCTAACTGTGGGTTAAAATTACGTGGTATTCTCGGATCTTTTCCTTGAGTATTGAGCCCCTACCGTCGCCAATAGACTGTTGCGTTGCTCCGGTACGACGTTAATTAACCCTTAAACTACCTACTTTTCCAGATTCCATGCGCAGTACAGTGACGTAACGCGACTTTCTTCACTTTGGAAGAGATATCAAAACAATTTATCACTGTAGAGGTGAAGAGAAGCGAAAAGATATTTCGTTCGTGAGTTATTACTCACGACTTTTACCTAAACCACTCAACGGCAGCTGATCAACTGTGCCACTCACATCGACGACGTGATTCTGTCATAGTCTGGTGACTGTTAACTTTGGAGTCTCAAATCCCTTTGTTTTTCAAGAGAAGGTAAAAATATTGAGCAGTGATTCTCATCTTAAAGCTCATCATCAGTAGCGTAGCACAGGACTGTAGTAACGCTGTGAAAAAAGTAACGGATTAGTAACCAGAGGGTTGCGAGTTCAAATCCAACCAAAGACCGTTGTGTAGAAAGGGGATGGTTCACGTTAAATCTGTTTTGGCTTCAAATATCCTCACGTTGGTGTGGTGTGGAAGTTTGAAGAGTGGGGTACAAGCTCAGATGTTCACCTCATCTCACCGGGGTTCAGAATTACATGGTTTTGTCCTCGTATCTTTCCATTCGAGTTTTATCCAGGACCGTCGCCGCCGACCAACGGTATAGTGGTTAAGGTGTTAACCTCTGGATCGGAAGGTTCCTGGTTCGAATTCAGGTCCGGGCATGGATGTTTGTAAGCGTACAGTGTAGAGTTGACTTGTGTACTTTAAATCTTCTGTGGTCAAAAGTCTTCGCATTGGGTTGATGTGGAAGTTTGGAGAGCGGGGTGCCAGCTCAAGTGTTGCCTCGTCTTCGGACCATGGTTCAACATGACGTGATGTTGTCCACGGATCTTTCCATTAGGGTATTGATCCCGGACTGTTGTCAATAGCCCGTTGTGTTGCTCTAGTACGGCGTTAACTAAAAAATACCAAATTGCCTTTAATTAGAAATAAACTAAACGCAGCTCTGAGCATTGATTATAAATAATCGGATGGCAGTAGGGGGAGGCGACAGTGGTTCTATTATTCCAGGGCAATTTGTAACTCTGTCATAGAAATGCTGATTCTGTTTCAGAGAAGGCTTTCAACACATCTGTTGTTGACATCACAAAGCCATTCAAGGAGAGTTATTAATGATTAATAGTGATCGATACTTGATCTCTGCCCTTTGTACTTTTTCAATTTCAGTTAAGTGTTCCGGCACTTGCTTTTCAGAAATAAAGGCCCTTATTCTTTTAGTTTTGAGTAATTAGCAGTCTCGTGGTCTACCACAAAAGAATCGCTTTAGGCTTACAAAGACAAGTGAATCAAGAATTAATTCAAGAACGCAAACGGGGCCTCGGTAGCCTAGTAGGTAATTTTTGGTAATTTTTAGTTAACGTCGTACTAGAGCAACACAACGGGCTATTGACGACGGTCCGGGATCAGTCCCTTAAGGGAAAGATCCGAGGACAACACCTCGTAATTTTGAACCACGGTCAGATGACGAAGCAACACCTGAGCTGGCACCCCACTCTCCAAACTTCCACGCCAACCCAACGTGAGGACTTTCGGCCACGACAGATTTAAGGTGCACCAGCCGCCTCTACACCATACGTTTACAAACATCCATGCCCGAACCCGGATTCGAACCAGGAACCTTCCGATCTAGAGGCTAACACCTTAACCACTATACCGTTGGTCGGCAACCTAGTAGGAAGAACAACGAATAAGCAACCAGATGGTTGCGAGTTCGAAACTCGGTCCAGCCAAAGACAGTAATTGGTAATTTTGTAATTAACATCGTACTACAGCAACACAACGGTTTATCGTCGGCGGTCCGGGATCAATCCCCTAAGGCAGGGGTGGCCAACTTTTTACATACCATGCGCCAATTTTTTTCACGTACGAGTTAAGATGCGCCATAAAACTCAAGCACCTATTCTACCTTCTTACGTTCATGATTGAGGTTGGAAAATAGAGATATGGGTAGGATCTGCTTCTTTAGGGAAAACTAAATTAATTAATGTACGCCAGTTCAAAAGACACGCGTTCATTGGAGCATCAACAAACAACAGTAAGAGATGATCTCTGGGACGAGAGGGGGATCGCAGTCGTAGAGCCCGCTGATGGTGCTTTTGAGCCTGTTTCGATTTTGCTAAACTTTCAATGTTTGGTGTTGAATTTGTTACCGAGAGCAGCATAGAATTCTACAAATTTGAATATTCGCGAAATCGTTTTGCTTTTAATAAATTTCATGAATGAAAATGTTTGTTCATATCTGTATATCGTTCCCAAACGACATTTTTTTTGCAAATGTTATTAGTTCTGGGAACTGTTTATACGGTAATGAACGCAAGAAAATAATCAGGTCAAAAGTATTTAGATCAGAAAAAAAGCTAATGAAATTTCATTTTCAATAAAGAATTTGCTTTTAAAAAATTGCGACGAACTGATAAGTAAGAAGTCTGTATGAATTGTTCTTACACTCTGGTGTTAAAAATATAAAAATGGATTCAGTTATGGCGCCTACTTTAAAAGATTAAGTAGGCAAAAGGATGCAAATGCGCCACCTGTACTCATCCGATGCGCTACGTTTGGCGCATGCGCCATAGGTTGGCCACCCCTGCCCTAAGGGATAGATCCGAGGACAACACCACGCAGGGCCGGCTCCAGGGTAGGGCGATCCGGGCGGCCGCCCGGAGCGCAATGATCTAGGGGCGCCAAAATCATGGAAAATGAAAATGAACTGATAAAAAAAATTAAGTTACAGGCTTTTATAAAATGCACTAAAACTAAAAAGTAAAGAATATTTTTTTGTCATTCTGATACATCAATAAATTATTTTTTATAATATTGCATTGTCATCGGACCCTTGTAAGTATACCAAATTTCATTGAAATCGGTTCACGGGAATTTTCTCAAAAACGCGTTGCAAGATTTGACTGATAGTTGACAAGATTAAGAGGCGGCAGGCGGAATTTATCATTTTTATTTCTAAGCACATAATTCAAATAATATAATATATTTAAACATTAAGGCAAAACCTACTTGAATTCAATTCAACATTACAAAACCACTCAGCCAACGCCTTTCAAGAATTGACAAGTTTTTCGGCCCGTGGCAACACGACTGTACAGGAAACAACAATTTTGAAACCAAGCGAAACAAGATCTAACAGCCCCTTTTAACTGCATATAAAAAGGAAGTAGACTTAAAACAATGCATTATTTGCCACTAGACTTCGGCTGGTGCGAAATAAAATAGTTTTTTTAAATTGTTAGTGCAAAAAAGCTTTAAAAAAGTGCTCGTGCAAATTGTCCAGTGCGTTTGGCTTCTGTGAAGGTAAGTGTTTTAATTTTTGTTTTCATTTTTAAAAACTAATAAAATCCATTAGACATAAGCCAAAAAAAGGGTGTGGGGGGGGGGAGATTTCAACAATTAGAGTTTAGATCAAAACATGGCTTGTGTGGTATCGAATGAAAGGTAATTGAGTCTGAAGTTGAATATAATACTTTTTTTTTTAAGCCAGTGGCGCACAAGTGGGGGATTTCAGAAATTATAATTTAAATTAAATCATGGCTTTTTTTTATATCAGTATTATTTTTTATTTTAATTAATTTGTTCCAGAAACCAAATGTCCGATGCTATTCTCACCAAAATATTACAAGAAAAGGCTTAGAAATGGAGAAGAGGTTTTAAGAGAATGAATAGTATATTCCGTATTTCAAAACGCTTTGTACTGTTTTCCATGTCGACCTTTTGCTGCACCATCTAGCTTGAGCGCTCTTGGCAATCGGGGATTTAAAGACTGGAAGCATTTAGGGGACTCTTTAGCACATCATGAAAATGCTAAAACTCATATAGATTGTTTGAAATCATGGCTTGAATTGAAGCAAAGATTGAAAATAGGTGAAACAATAGATGCAGTTTCTCAGAGACTCATTGATTCTGAGATAAATCACTGGTCTGAAGTTCTTTTACGCATTATATCAGTCGTTAAAATGCTAGGTGAGAGCTCTCTAGCTTTTAGAGGAACAAGCGATAAACTGTATGAACACAATAATGGAAACTTTTTGAAGTTAATTCAGTTATTGGCTGAGTTTGATCCAAAAATGGAGGAACACGTTCGCAGAGTCCTCAATAAAGAAGAAATCAAAGCTACATATCTAGGGAAAACTATACAAAATGAAATAATTGAATTATTGCATGACAACATAAAGCTCCACATCATTGAGCAAGTTCAAAAGGCCAAGTATTATTCCGTAATTCTTGACTGTACTCCCGATGCAAGTAAAGTAGAACAGATGACATTTGTGGTAAGATTTGTCTCCATACAGTAATCAGAGTCTGAAGTTCAAATTAATATCAACGAACATTTTTTGGGTTTTCTACCCATTGAGAGATCAACAGCTAAGGAATTGTCGGAGGTTTTACTAGAAGAGCTAGAGAAAAATAGGCTTACAGTAGAAAACATGCGCAGTCAAGGGTATGACAATGGTTCCAATATGAGAGGAGAAAAATCGGGAGTACAAACAAGAATCAGAAATATAAACCCCAGAGCATTTTATGTTCCATGCAGCAGCCATTCGCTAAATTTGGTTGTAAGCGATATGGCAAAATCCTCGTTTGAGGCAGCCAACTTCTTCAATATTGTTCAAAAGTTATAAACATTTTTTTCTTCCTCTTCTTTTCGTTGGGCAATATTACTGAAATATATTGATACTTACACCCTAAAACCATTGAGTAATACGCGATGGGAAAGTCGAGTCGACTCATTAAAAGCTCTGCGGTTTCAAATTGGTCCAATTCACGATGCTTTGTACAGCATATATGAAGATTCAGAAATCGATAATATGATCAGAGACGAGGCTAGCGGATTATTAAATAATTTGAAGCAGTTCAAATTTATATGCTCTGTTGTGATCTGGTACAAAATTTTGAGTCATATTAACCCCATCAGCAAACTTTTGCAAACTGTAAATTTTAATATGTCACAAGCTATTGATATGCTTAGCAACTGCAAACTCTTCTTTGAAAACCTGAGATCAGATGAAGCTTTTGAAAGCATCATTTTAGAAGCAACCGAGCTTGCTTCAGAGATTGACGTGGAAGCTAATTTCGAAACCACCACACCACGTCATCGTGTCAGAAGCAAAACAAGAACGTTTTTGTATGAAGGCCCGGATGAACCCGTTCAAGACCTCAAACAAAAATATAAAATAGATTTTTTTTTCACACTATAGATCAAGCAATAAATGCCTTGGAAACCAGATATAATTTGCCAAATACTCACAGTAATTATTTCAGCTTTTTGTATAATATTTTTGGTCTAAAAGACATGCCCAGAAATGAACTACTGGCTCATTGCAAAGATTTGGAAGTAGTTTTAACTGATGGAAATTCAAGCGATCTTAACACCCTGGAACTAGCCGATGAAATAAGCATTGTTTCGTCATTATTAACAAAAAAGGAAACCCCTGTCGAAGTTCTCAAGTTTATCGCTACACTTAAATTCGCACCAAACCTCAGCATAGCATTAAGAATCCTACTTACATTGCCAGTCACTGTGGCCTTCAGGGGAAAAAAGCTTTTAAAAACTAAAAATAATAAAAAATTATCTCAGAACGATGCAGACGCAAAATCGTCTCAATGGATTGGCAATGATAGCTATAGAACACCAAATTAGTGACAAATTAGACTTGAAATCACTGGTTCGTGAGTTTGCCGAAAGGAAAGTTAGAAAAAGGGCATTTTAATTACTTTGGTTAGTTAGAATTTATTTATAATATGGGGGGATATTAGTTCAGTTAGCATTACTACATTTTAATTTTTGTTATTTTGCATTAAGTGCTAAATTGCTTATCTTGTTATCTGATGATTGAGTTTTTAATAAAACGTTTTTTTTTTTTTCTCATTTTTTTTCAATGTTTTCTTGACTTTCTGATATAGTCGCATGAGATTTATTTTTAAAAAACGGGGAGGGGGTGGGGCGCAAAATTAAGGTTTTGCCCGTAGCGCTAAAATGTCTAGGGCCGGCCCTGCACCACGTCAATTTGAGCCACTGTCAGGTGACGAGGCATCACCTAAGCTCGCACCCCACTCTTCAAACTACCACACCAACCCAACGTGAGGACTTTTGGACACGACAGATTCAAGTTGCCTCTACACCATATGCTTACAAACATCCATGCACTGACCGGGATTTGAACCAGGAACCTTCCGATCCAGAGGTTAACACCTTAACCACCAGACCATTTGATCGGTCTCCGCCACACAGTCACGTAGACACGGTATGCAGGTATTTCAATTAACTTTGCACTGGAGCAATTGGCTATTGGTGACTGCCCGGGATCAATCCCTTAAGATAAACATCCGAGGACAACACCACGTAGGTTTGAACCACGGTCAGATGACGAGGTCCCACCTGAGCTGACACCCCACTCTCAAAACTTCCAGACTATGCAAACGCTGTAACGTTACAGCTGGGAGGTCCCTCTGACCACAGCTTTCATGGTGGTCCATGAGTTTATGACCGGATGGGGGTATCCCCTTCTCTTTATGCGATAGCGGCTTCGGAAGAACGTGTGGGGTCTTCTCTCGAGAAGGGGAGAATCGAAGAAAACCAGAACGTTAGCGGACGCAGAACTCTGCTCCGGATTGAGGCCGCGGGACTGAAACCCAAAATTGTACAGTATCTATTAGCCTCGAAAAACCTTTAACATATATGTATTCTTCTTAAATTTAATTAAATGTGCTGTAATTTTAAATGTCATTTTAATTATCTTCAAGCCACTCGCCACGCAACCTATACCCACGACGTTACAACGCTTATAGACACTGGGTTGGTGCTTGTCATACTTACTGCTTGTTACGACCCCAAATGTCCTCACTTTGGCCTGGTGTGGAAGCTTGGAGGGTGGTGTGCCAACTCAGGTATTGCCTCGTTATTTACCGTGTTAGATAATGATGTGGTGTTGTCCTCGAATCTTTCTCTTTGGGATGGATTCCGGGCTCGTTTCCCAAAGCCCGTTGTGTTTGCTGCAGTACGACATTAATTACCAAATTACCAATTACCGTCTTTGGCTGGACCGAGTTTCGAACTCTCAACCATGTGGTTGCATATCGTTTCTCTTCCTATTGGGCTAACACGGCCCCGTTTTCGTTTTTGAATTACGTATTGATTCACTTGTCTTTGTAAGCCTAAAGCGATTCTAATTCCAATAGCCTTCTGAGTTGCTCCAGTACGACTTTAATTAAAATATCTACCTATCATTATCTTTAAGTGTACGGCTTTTGTAGACATCCGACTTCAGCGAGAACAGCTATTCCTCCAACAACTAAAGAAACTAAAACTGGTATCGATAATTAAAATTCACCGTCACAGGAACGCCTTTAATGTCAAAACTCCAATCTGTAGACACAAACCCTAAGACCTGATTCTTTACAGCCCTGATTATTTATTAGAAAACGCTCCTCGGACAATTTGTCGTTGATAAAGAAGCGGGCGAAATAAATGATGCCCGGGCACATCAGCCGGATGAAATCTTCCTTTGGAAGGTTACCAACAACTCACAGCTGCCGGATGATCTTCGGACCAAAAGAGCCCTTTTCAACTGTGAAATGATGCTACAATACGACTCCAATCGTTTTGGGTCCGTTCCAACTAGAATCCCCCCCCCTTCGACATCTCTTTACCCCGTTGTAAATAATGCGGGACCGAGTCCCAACTAGACGTTGGAGAATCGGCTTAATGATTGTATGTTGTCAGGGACTGATTTAAGAAACACAATTCATTGATTTTAATTGTCAAATACATCTTTTGAACCAGTTTGTAAATTTCCCAACGCCAAACTTTTGTTACAGATAAACCATTAATTTATTTTTTGAAACGATACGATCTATTTCAGGAGTCGCCAAACTCCTTTGACCGTCGATCCCCTTCAAAAGTTTCTTGACGCTTTATCGACCCCCCCCCCTACTTTACTATTACGTAATTATAAGGCTCAGCAAAAAAAGAAGCTTATATGTTTTAAGATTGGTTTTCCTTTTGTATAATGTTTATTGTATGATGTTCTGGTTCGGGTTGTCTAGGGCAGGGGTCGGCAACCTATTGAAACGGAAGAGCCAAAAGTTACAATTTACAATATTTCCTAGGTTTTAAAGAGCCACTAAAATTTTTCGTTTCAATATTAACGTATTTGCTTATATATTTGATTTTTCATTTAAAATAAACGGCTTTAAATACGGAATAGTATTTATTCCTTTAAAAACACAAATATAGATAGTTACATCTATGGGAGCATTGCCTTTGCATGCCTTTTGAAAGTTTGGTTAAATCTGGCTTATAACTTGCTGTTTTAAGTTTCAAGCACGACTCAAGATTTTTATTTGTTAGTTGACTTCTAACTTTACTTTTTATATATTCATGCAAGATAACGCTTGCTCGCACGAATATGTCGACCCGAAGTTCGTCAGCACTCCATATGCCAACTTCTTCACCTCGCTGTAGCATTCTGGAAGGCTATTCCATGCGCCGAATATGAGGGCCTCAACTCGCGGAATTTCTTTTAGGGCTGTCCACTTGTGCTGCGCGATGTGCATGCATTTCTGGACCTCCAACTCTTCCAAGTTGCTCTTGAGTTCTGTGAACTTGCCACTCCACAAGTCTTTGGTTTTCAAATCTAGCAATTGCATTTGAAGCGATCCAGCATCAATTCCAAATGGCTCAATGTTGATCTCATTTGTATTTGTGTTGAGAGGATTTACTATGAACGCAAGAGTACTTTTGTTTGTTTTGAATTGCTCGAATCTCTCAGCGAATCCATCTTTCATGTTTTTTAAAGCTATGCTGAAGTAATTCGTGTCAATAGTTGCATTTTTAAAATGAAGTAATTTACCTCTCTCCATGTCTTTAACAAAAAGAAGTAATTTTTTTTCGAAACAAACTACTTCTTCAAGCAAGGCGTAGGCTGGGTTCTCCTTTCCTTGCAGTTTTAGATTTAGTTCATTTACTTTCATTGTGGTATCTACCATAAAGTTGAATTTATTTTTGCAGCCATTTGTCTTCTTCCAGTTCGGGATGGTCAATGCTTTTTACATTGAGGAATGTTTTTATTTCACTCAAGCACAAAGCAAAACGTTGCAATACGTTACCTCTGGAAAGCCATCGCACTTTATTGTGCAGAAGTAGGTAAAAAAAACTGGCTATCTATTTCTTCAAGGAAATCTTTAAACTGGCGATGGTAGAGTGCTTTTGCCAAGATGCTGTTAATAATCTTAATTACCAAGTTCATGATCTCAACTATTTCGGCCGGAAATGTTTGGGCACAAAGCGCTTCTTGATGAATTATGCAGTGAAATGTTAGAATTTCGTGGTTTATTTTTTTCTGAAGAATTGATGTTACCCCTCTATGGGGGGTATTCCTGTCATACTGCTGGCTCCATCAGTTGCTATAGAAACTATTCTATTTATACAGATTCCATTGTCTTCCAGGCATTTTTGCACAGCATTTGCTATATCCTCTCCACGAGTTTGCCCTGAGAGCGGTAGCAATCCTAGCAGTTCTTCTTTTGGACCTTGGGACGATATATACCTGACGAAAAGGGTAACTTGTGCCGTGTCTTTTATGTCGCAAGACTCATCTATAGCAAGTGATAAGGCAGAAGTCAGTAGAATGTCTTCCACTTGCATATGTGTTACATTTGAAGACATTTTAGAAGTTCTATCTTGTACTGTTTTAGCAGTTAATGGCAAATCTTTGATTTTTTTCATTATTTCTGCTTTGTTTTTAAAATAAAGAAACAGTTCTTCAGATACAAGAAAAAAACAATCTTTGACGTACTCACCATCTGAGATCTCATCATCTAGACGTGTTGCCACTCTAGACGGTGGCTGTTTGGGTGAGACGGAAATGGAATGCAATTGGCTGAAAGACAAACATGGTCACGGATTCTCATCTCTAAGAACAAAACAATAGTTCAAATTTATCTCATTACGGTCATGATAAGCGTAGATTTGTAATTAACGATTATGAAAATATATGCTATTGAGAAATTAGGTACTTAAAAATATATTTTCTTATTTATTTTCTTATTTTTAAAGGGTTTTGATGATAAATTATTATTTTTTTCGTATGGAACTGGAGAGCCGCAATTTTACATCAAAAGAGCCACATGCGGCTCGCGAGCCGCAGGTTGCCGACCCCTGGTCTAGGCTAGGGTGTTGTAGGATGAACACAAGAACAAGTCAGGTTGTAACAAAAACGATATATTCTCAGGTTGAATATACAACTTTAGGCTCTTAAGCCTAACTTAAAGATATAATCGAAAACGAAAGCGTCGATGAGAGCTTTGCAACTGGTGACATCGCTCTTTTCTACTCTGCTCTTTGCACCTGCGCTCCGTGTTATATACTCCGTGGCGCTGGCATCGCTACGAGTGTCGCCACTGTGCAGGTGGTTTGGCTGATGGGGTTTCGAGTATGCAACACTCATCCATCCTGACTGGTCGGTCCGCCGACCTTTGCTGTGAATTGAGGATCTGAAAAATAATCAAAAGAAACAGGAAAAGGAAAAACAAATATTTACAAAATCTCTCTTGCAGACACAAAACGTTTTCTGAAATTGTTCATTCAGGGAAAGTTCACTTGAAATGAGAGAGGGGAAAAAAATACAAAAACAACTATGTCTTCTCCCAAGGTTTCATAAAGTCTGCACTGGTTGAAGTAACACGTGGACCTTCGTGGATTCCCACTTTTTCCACATCATACCTGTCATTAGGTCTAACTTTCACCACTTGGTATAGTTCGAAGAATCGTGGTCGAAGCTTTAGTCCGACTCCAAATTGGGTTCGCTTGATAGCAACTTTGTCGCCTACACAATATGTTTGTGCTGGTTTTCGTCGCTTGTCGTATTGTAGTTTACTTTATTGCTGCACTTTCAAAATGTAAGCCTTAGCTTCCTCACGTAGTTGTTGGACATTTTGTAGCGATATCTGTATGTATTCATCTTGAAGTGCCTCCTTAATTTTAATGTCATCCTTGTTTTTCATTTTAATTCCCGTCAAAAGTTCAAATGGGGTGTATTTGGTTGATGCTGATATCGTACTGTTGATGACTCGTTGCATTTGCGGATGTGTGCTTGAACCATTTGGTGGGGCTTCAATTGAAAGTTTCGTTAAAACTGAGATTATTGTCGCATGAAGCTTTTCCACCTGTCCATTACCTCTACATACACCTGTTGTTATTGGAATGTGTGTGATATTTTCTTCTTGGCAATATTTTTGAAAATCTGCTGATGTAAAAGCTGAGCCTTTATCAGAAATAATTCTCGATGGGTTCCCAAATGTGTCTTGCTGTTGTCTTAATTTTTCTAACGTGTCATGTGATGAAGTAGATTTTACCGGATATATCCAAAGAAATTTGGTAAAGGCATCAACGACAGTGAATATGTATTTGTAGTTTTTATGTGTTGATGGCAGTGGTCCTAGAAAAGCAATGTGATAAGTGTCAAGTGGTACATCTCCCTTTGGGATAGGATGTAGTAACCCTTCTTGTTTGCCTGATTTTTTAGATGATAGTATGCATTGCACACAATTGGAAATGACAGTCTCAACCACTTTCCTTATGTTGGGAAAAAAGAATTGTTGTTTCACCAAATTTCCAGTTTTGTTTATACCAAAATGGCCTTTTGAGTGTTCAAGCTGAACAATGTGTTTCTGCATGTCTTGTGGAACTACTAAAAATTCTTGGTCATTGGCCATTTTATATAGCACATCATGTTTTAATGTGTACTCTGAAATCAAAGACTGTTTAAGCAGTTGTTTGATACTTTGTGTAAACTCGTCTTTTGTTTGTGCATCTTTGATTTCTTGTGTTAGCTCATCATGTTGTATTACCAAAACTGGGTAACGACTTAGGGCATCGACGTGACGCATTTGTTTAGCTGGTCTATGGAGTATTTCGTAGTCAAAATCTGCTAAGAAAAGGACCCATCTCGCTATTTTCGGTGGGATATCCTTTTTAGACATTGTTTTTTGAAACGCCTGACAATCACTAAAAATTTGAAATTTTGTTCCTACCAAAGAATGTCGGAACTTTTTAAGGGCTTCGACTATCGCTAAAACTTCTAATTCGTAACTTGAATTTTTTTCCTCTTGGGGGGAAGTTTTACGACTCATATAATGTATTGGATGAAAATTTTTATCCGAATCCATTTGTAAAAGTATAGTCCCAAAACCTTTCGAGCTTGCATCGTAATGCAGTTGTAATGGTGATCCTTGTTCGTAAAGTTTAAGTATGGGCTCTGATAACAGGGCTTGCTTCAAAGCAAGGAAAGCCCGTTTCTGCTCGTGATCAAAGTGAAATGGCACTTTGTCCCGTAAAAGGTCACTAAGAGGTCTGGCTATTATAGCAAAATCTTTGATGAATTTTCGAAAATATGAACTTAGCCCTAAAAAGGATTGGACATGTTTAATCATTTTGGGCTTAGGAAAATTCAGTACCGCTTTTGTTTTGGCTTCAGAGGGACGTATTGTACTTTTTTCTAGTATGTGTCCTAGAAAAGTTATTTTTCGTTGCAGGAAATTGCATTTAAAAAAATTAAATTCCAAGTCCGTAGTCCGAAGCGACTTTGAAAACTTTTTTAAGTTTTGTAACCCCTTCAATTTCGTTTTTGGAAGGAATGATGATATCATCCATGTAAATAATTACTGTTCCATCAGCTAGAAGTTCCTTAAAAATAGACTGAATAAACTTTTGAAATACAGATGGAGAATTACCTAATCCAAACGGAACTCTTTTAAACTCATATTGACCGTTATGCGTTTCAAAACTGGTATATTTAGAACTTTCGGGGCTGATTGGAATGTGGAATATCCATTCTTAAGATCTAAATTACTATATACTAAGGCTCCTTGTAATTTGTCAAAAATGTCCTCTATAAGGGGTAGTGGAAATCTTTCTTTTATGGTTTTAGTGTTAATCTTACGATAATCAACACAAATTATCGTTGAATTATCCGCTTTTTTAACTAACACTATTGGCGATGAATATAATCTGAATTGCTCTCTGTAATTATTCCATCGTGTAACCATTTCGATATTTGTCTGTTAACTTCCTGCTTTTCAATTTCCGCTAACCGGTGTGGTCGCTGCGCAGTCGGAATATCATCAGAAAGAATTATTTTCATTTCCAAATTTGTTTGTTTGGATTTATTCGGTGTATATGAATTTATCAAACTTTGGAGCTCGTTCCTCAAATTCTAATCGCGGATGTGCAAAGTATAGACATCCTGTAAAGACTCATCTAGTTCGATATTGAATAAAAACAAATCATCACAAGCGTCGAGGGATGTGTTTAGTCTACTGTTTTGTTGTTCTTTCCGCTGCGATTTCCCGTTTTGCTTTTTTATAGATTCGTTGTCAGCTGTGCTATTGTTTTTTCGGTGGGGTTCTTTTTTTAGATTGTCGAATATATTCGGGGGAATAATGAAGTCCTCACATAAATTTTTGCAAACCGCTACGGGAATTGTTGTAGTGTTTGTAGGGTTGTTGGGTAATGCTAAAGAAAGATTTGTTATTTTTGCGTCTTGATAATTACCGAACGCTCCTCTTAACGTAATGGAACTTTCGTATTTCGTTTTTGGGGAGAGGTGTGTTTCTTAAATACAACAAATTATGGTTCCATCATCGATGAGTGTTTTAAATTTTTCCCCGTTAACCAAATTGTTTTCGTATTGTAATGTATTGACGCATTCCTTTCGTTTCTGTGGTTTGTGACTGCCGATTTCATTTACAGGGTTGTTGTGATTAAATCTCGGATTATCTGGTCTAGGTGAGTTTCGGTTGTAAAATCCACGCGTTGGATTGTCTGGTCTTCGAAACTGTTCGTGTGGTGTTTGTCTATAATGGTTTCCGAAAGTAGGTTGGCGTGTGTGTGTTTCACCGAGTGATTTGCGCTTTGAAGCGAAGTAAATGTCACATTCTTTTGCGAGTTGTGGTGGTCTAAACCAATTTTCGCCTGAGCGAATTGAAATATGTGATTGTGTATCCCTTTCTAAAGTACTATAAAGTTTGTCCGAAACCATTAGTTCACATACAGATTTAAAGTCATTGACATCTCGAAGTCTGCAATAATATTCGAATGCTCTAGTTAATCTTGCTGCAAATTAAGTATGTGTTTCATTAGGAAATCTTTGATATTTACGGAAATTAGCGAGACATTCTTCTGGTGTTGGTTGGAATTCTTTTAATACGGTAGCTTTGACCTGTTCGTAGTTTTTGAGTTCATTTTCTGGAACGTATAGGAGGATATTGGCAGCTTTTTCTTGAAGAATGTTAATTAATATTTCGGATTTATATTCTGGTGGCATGTTTTTTGTTTCAAAGGCACGTTCGAGAGAATGGAAAAATAGATTGTAATTTTCTGCCTTAGTTGGGACTGGCATACTTAGCGTTTTAACACTTTTTATATAACTTTCTATGTTTGTCGGTGATGTGTCGTTCATTCTAGTATTGTTTCCGATAGGAGATTGGTTTGCTCCTGCATTATTTCTTATAGTTGATAATTCGAGTTCTCGTTCAATTTGTGCTAACTTAAGTTTCTCGGTGTCACGGTTTTCGAGTATTTGTGTTAACTTAAGTTTCTCGATTTCTGCTAACTTAAGTTTCTCGGTGTCGACTTCTTTAGCCTTTTTTTCTTCGACGATTGAACGCATTAAATCTTTTATAAATTCGGGGTCTTGTTTGAACGTATCATTTTTCTCAATAATTTTTTTTGTTTGATTATAGTGGCACCTTCCGGTACAATTTCATCAATTTCTTGAACAACCTTTATGAGGTCTTCTTTCTTCGTATTTTTATTCATACTTAAATAAAGGTTTGGTCCTACCTTAGATTCTTGTTTGGCTTCTGTTTTGGCACCGTCGTCTGTTTGACCGTTGCACTGGTCACTTTCGTTGAGGCGGGGAGATTGGCCGTTTGCTTCCGTTTTGGCACGTCGGTGAGTTGCACTGGACATGTTCGTTGAGGCGGGTAGTTTGTCCTATTGCTTCCGTTTTGGCACGTTCGTTGAGGTGGGGGAATTGGCCTCGTGCTTCCGTTTTCTCTGCGTTGTTGTTTGCTTGACTGCTGACTGGACACGTTAGTTGAGGCGGGGGAATTGGCCTGCGCTTTTAGTTGCTTCACAGTTGCACTGGACTCGTTCGTTGAGGCGGGGTAATTGGCCTCTAGCTTTGGTTTGGCTGTAGAATTTCGTTTCGTTGCTGTTAGTCCAAGAGCTGTTCATTTCGTTTCTCAAAGTTCAGAACCGGTTGAGCCCCCATGTTCTGGTTCGGGTTGTCTAGGGTGTTGTAGGATGAAGACAAGAACAAGTCAGGTTGTAACAAAAACTATATATTCTCAGGTTGAATATACAACTTTAGGCTCTTAAGCATAATTTAAAGATATAAACGAAAACGAAAGCGTCGATGAGAGCTTCGCAGCTGGTGACATCGCTCTTTTCTACTCTGCTCTTGCTCTTTGCACCTGCGCTCCGTGTTATATACTCCGTGGCGCTGGCATCGCTACGAGTGTCGCCACTGTGCAGGTGGTTTGGTGGATGGGGTTTCGAGTATGCAACATGTATAATCTACACTCCAACAACAATGGGCCAGCGGTTTGCATAAAATCCGAGTACTTGTTTGGGATGTTTTTCGTGGTATGGCCTGGGACCTTCGCATGTTGTTCCTGTTAAATTGAACGCCGACGCCTACATGAACATTATGGACAATCAGGTACTTCCTACGCTCTTGCAATTTTATGGAATGGACGAAAGTTATTTCCAGGACGACAATGCTACATGTCATGTTGCAGCCTTTTTCAAGCAGTGGTATCAAGATATGGATGACGTCTTACCTGGCCTGCTCAGAGTCCCGACCTAAGCCCCATAGAACATTTGTGGAACGAGTTAGAGCGACGCTTACAGACCAGGGAACCCCGTCCGAAATCTGCAGCTGAGCTGGCGACATTCTTGCTTCAGGAATGGACACACATACCCATAGCTGTGTATCAAAGCCTTGTTGAAAGTATGCCCCCAAGGGTAGCTAGTGTAATTGCAGCACGTGGGGGACCATCCCACTATTAAAGCATATATTCTTTCCCTTATACCATCACATCTTGCTATCCGGTCCATTTTAGTAGGGTAGTGTACCTATACATAAAGTAGAATTTGCGTCTATTTGTCTGACCGTCCTTCATGAATATCTACACCGTTCGAGCAATCTACGCCAAATTTAGCACAATTAAACTTTGGAACCCTGTGGGCAACGTAGGCTACACATTCCCCTTCACTTTAACCTAGGTGTGCAGAGAGTCCTAAAAACAATTATTAATCCCCACCATAGGAATATAACATTCAGCGTAAGACAATTACTGTGTTCTGCTAAATTTGTTTTACCAACACTGATCGAAAATAAAATTTTCCAATAAAATTAATTTGCTAGTATTGCTCGAAAAATAATTTTTTTCCAAAACAATTAAAAACTGTAAAATTTATGTTTGAGCTGACTTTTTATTTCTTCCCATGATAAAAATAAGTTATGAATACATGATTTATGAAAAAACAATATTTAAAATATTTAACTTATATTTTGTAATTATGGTCTATCTTTTAAATTTTATTTAGAACTCTGTGTGATACAGTGCATATAATATAATAATCTGTATTTAAATTGTATATTAAAGAGATGTTTTGTATCTTATCTGCATATCTGTATTTAAATTGAATCTTTATTACATCTTTATTGTATTGCCATATCTTTATTTTATCCAACCTATTTATGTATTTAAATATCTTTATTATAATCTGTATATCTCTGCATATTTAACTTGTATATCTTTATTACATTGTATCTTATCTGAATATAAATTGTATCTTATCTGGAAAAAATTGTATCTTTATATTAAATTGCATCATTATATTAAAGTGTGTCTAATCTATATCTGTATTCGAATCATCTTTATTATATTACAGCTCATCTACTCTCTAGTATATCTGTATTTAAATCGTATATTTATGACATAGTATCTCATATTTTTTAAACTGTGTATCTTTATTATGTAATGTATCTAATCGGTATATCTGTTGGGCTTTTAATACATTGTATCTTATCTGTATATCTACATTTAGATCGTACTTTTATTATATTGTATCTTATATGTTTATATTGTACCGTCATGTAAGAATTTGACGGACAGCTGGTTTAAAATTAAACTATTTATTTACATAAATTAAAAATTTACAAGAAAATTTAAAAAGATAATTAAGGGCACAGCCATCGACAACCGAATCCTGCCTGAAGCCAAAGTAACAAAATGGCAAAACAGAGACGTCTGTCTCTCGTCGAATCTCGAGTCCGAATCCTCCTAAAATCCCCGTTCGCTTCGCTCCACAGAACCGCCGCTGACAACGAGAGGGGGGTGAATTCCGAGCCCTCTAGAGATGTTTATGTCCTCTCCAGAACAGAAACACCCCCACACAGATGCGAAAACCGTCTGTCATGCCGACTTGAGTCCCCCACAGCAAAACTTGATCCCAGACATGGGATTAGGGAACCGACGGAAACTCCAGCTGTGTATGGATCAAATGGAACGCCGGGCCGCCGATGAGCGGCACGTGCAAAGTCTGAAGTTGTTTTTGCATTTCGAAACATTCCAGCGTCCACGTGTTAGGGAAAAGGGTCGGCTAGTACCATATGGTACAATATCTGAATATACAACTTGCATCTTTGTTTTTGTTGCTGAAGGTGGCATTTACTTTGTATTGGTATTGTATTTCTTTTTCCAACAAATACATCCCGTCCACCCCTAGACAGGCCTTAAGGCGGTGTCCACGAGGGCTGGTGTGCTTTAAATCTGTCGTGGCCACTCGTCATAGGTAAACTAACCAGATCTTGATGGACAAGATAACTCGTCATTTGAAAAAAACTGATCAGATCTTGAACTCGTCATCATCCACAAAAGGCTGTCTTCATCATTAGGTATTGTTTCGGTTGGTATGGTATAACAGATATTTCAATTAACGTCGCACTGGAGCAAAACAACGGGCTACTGGCGACGGTCCGGGATCAACCCCCGATGGAAAAATACGAGGATAACGCTTCGTAATTTTGAACCGAGGTCAGATGACGTAGTCATCACTTAAGCCGGCATACCGCTCTTCAAACTTCCACACCACTCCAGCGTGAGGCCATTTGAGGCCACGACAGATTTAACCCTTTGTACACGACGGTCTTTGGTTGGATTTGAACTCGAAACCCTCCGGTTGCTAATCCGCTGCTCTTCCAACCGATCTACAATGGCTCACGATGAAACACAGAACTAAATACTTGTTTGGACACGGCAACCAGAGGATATTTGAAACCAAGACAGATTTAACGTGCACTAGTCTACGTGTACACGAAGGTCTTTGGCTGGACAAGTTTCTGGATCTCACTGTACCACACTGCTACATTTGCTATACTGCCCATATTGGTCACAACCGGAGGATGACCAATCCTCCGGTTGCTAATCCGTCGATCTTCCAACTGGGTTTTGGTAACCGAATGCAGAAGTATTAGGAAGTCAGATGCAGACTGACAAAGTCAGGCTTTCGTTTCATTTATGTTTAGGTCCATTACTTGACGTTTCCTGCCTTGTGTTTGGCGCAGCATGGCCAAATATGGCTTCGTGCCATAAAATACAATGTCATAACCCTTGAAAGTAAAGCTCGTTTACTATTCGATCTTTCGACTGAAATAGAAAAGAGAGGGAACTAGGACTCCCTGAGAAATAGCGTATAGTACATGCTTGGTTAGTAAGTTTTTCCAGTGCACGATTCGACCTATTGTTTTTCCCGACGCACTGAACCTCCAGACCGTCTGCAGGAAGGAGGGGGGTCGTTTTAAAGAAAGTTTTCCGGCGACGACGCCGGGAACTGACTCCCTCCACGAGGTGGTGGGGTGGAGCAGTGACTCCGCGGTGGCAGCGATCGATGCCGGAGGATCTCGGACACAAAAATGAATGGGCAGACGACCCACATTTCGCGAGCTCCCCCCTCCACACCCGTTCGGAGGGGGTGGGTCGGGCTCTCACCCTTTCCGGCGAGAGAGGATAGATTAAAAGAAATCAATTAGAGCGTCAGACGATGGGGGTGCAGTAAAAAGAGGACGGTGCTGTTGGAGGGACTCCATAATAAATCGTTTACGGACTCCTCTCTGGAGTGCTTGGGGAGTCATCTGGGGGCACGTGTTCCACTTGGCAACCCTTCGCCGCCAATCGAAGGGATGGGATGGTGAAGAGGAGGAGAGATGACCGAAAGGAGTGGAGATAACCGATGCTGTTATGTCGATAACCGTGTTAACGGATATAGCTAATTTGCGATGGCAGTTATTTATTAACTGTTATTAAAAGTATTGTTTTCAACTACATCAACGATTTTCAACCGGTTATTGCTGATTCACGATAGCTGCAATTTTAAACTGCAATTAAACAGTTTTGTTTCAAGCTATTTGCAACCGGTAACTGATAATATGGTACATCACTTATTTATTAACTGCTGTTATTAATGGTTTTGATTCACAATTACCCCAGACCAAACGGTATAGTGGTTAAGGTGTTAGCCTCTGGGTCGGAAGGTTCCTGGTTCGAATCCGGGTCCGGGCATGGATGTTTGTAAGCGTGTGGTGAAGAGGCGGCTGGTGCACCTAAAATCTGTCGAGGCCGAAAGTCCTCACGTTGGGTTGGTGCGGAAGTTTGGAGAGTGGGGTGCCAGCTCAGATGTTGCTTCGTAATCTGACCGTGGTTCAAAATTACGAGGTGTTGTCCTCGGATCTTTCCCTTAAGGGACTGATCCCAGACCGTCGTCAATAGCCCATTATGTTGCTCTAATACGACGTTAACTAAAATTACCAAAAAATTACCCAACTACGCCAACGATTTTCAACCTGCTTTTGCTAATTAACGATAGCAGTTATTCTGTAATGCTATCACAACAGTTTTTGTCTCCAGTTACACCAGCGATTTTCAATCGGTTATTGCTAAATTTCTAATTTGCGATAGCAGATAGGACTCTGCTATTATTAAAAGTGGTTTCCAGTTACACCAGCGATTTATGTTAGTTACCTACCGGTATATATTCATCATCCCAGTAATATTCAAATCCTCCACCATAGAACCCCTCCTTCGGATAGGGCGGACACACATATAACAAGCACGGATGGTTGGTTTGGGGTTTTTTCGACCTAAGGATATTTTGCCTAGCTGCACCAAGCGTAAAACAGACAACGTGAAACAATTGCTTGTCCTTCATCAGCCTAAGTGCGAACCAAAACCCCCTTAGTCAGGCAAAATGCGAACTGAAACTTCTACACCGCGCATCTGCCCATGTGCCAACTGTTTCGACTCCCAAACTTTGAGCGGAGCTAACGCGCCTTCAAGTTTCTGGTGTTGCTGTCTGCTGTAGTCTGGTGAAAATGTATCCGCCCTAAATGTCGATCAAAATAATCTAATGTTATTCGTGGTGTGTTTGTTGGTAGAGACTAGAACCACAGTGGTGACCCGGACATCTAACGAGCAGGGAATAACGTCCTCTTCGGAGTCCATTTTTCGATAGAGCCGACACTACTCGGTGAGCTCGTTCCACTTTCCTCTGCATCCCATTATTCTAAACACAGAGCCATAACTTCTGTAGCACCCAACATAATTCCGTCCAACAGCAGGTTCTGTAATCAGCAGTCAATACAAATGCAGCGAAAGTTCCACCATTTTAGAGTACTAATGTGTACTGTATTTTGGTCAACTAGAAGCAAATTTTCAGCTTTTACTAACTATAATTACCGAGCAAACAAATTTAGTAATTTAGTCACACTGAAGCAACACGACGGGCTAATGGCGACGGTCCCGGTGGAAATATCGGATGACAACACCAGGTAATTTTGAATCATGGTCCGATGACGAGGTAACACCTGAGATGGTATCCCACCTTTTCAAACTTCCACACCACGCCATCGTGAGGTAATGGCAATTCTAGTTAACGTCGTACCAGAGCAACACAATGTGCTTTAAATACGGGCTACGGTCCGGGATCAATCCCTTAAGGGAACGATTCGAGGACAACACCTCGTAATTTTGAATCACAGTCAGATGACGAGGCAACACCTGAGCTGGCACCCCAACGTGAGGACTTTCGGCCACGACAGATTTAAGATGCACCCGCCGCCTCTACACCATACGCTTACAAACATACATGCCCGGACCCAGATTCGAACCAGGAACCTTCATATCTAGAGGCCGACACTTTAACCACTATACCGGTTGGTCGGCCAACGTGAGGACATTTGAGGCCACAAAAGATTTAACGCACACCAACGTCCTTTACACACGTCGGTCTTTGATAGGATTCGTACATTTAATCCCCGAGCAAATAAAGGGAAAGATCGCTTGGGCATCCTGGAGTTGCCCCACCCCATGTTTACCAGAGGCAATAAACCCTGCAGAAAAGTATAGATCACTAGGGTACCTCTGGCTCGTGAAGCCCGCACTCACCCGAAGATGTGCCCCCGAAGGAAACAAACGCGGCACACTTCACTGAGTGAAGTCGTAATTTTAATTCTTATCGCTAGCTTTTACTACCTGAGGATTAATTTTATTCCGATGAAGGCTTTCCCTCACAACCCCCAAAGGAACAGTATACGGAGCTAAGTAGAAGAATGAACATTCATGAGGGGAAATTGATGATATCTAAGCTTTATTCGAGATTTAGCCTTCCTAATTCTTACTCCCACCAGAATTACCTGGCTCTCAAGATATATATATATATATATATATATATATATATATATATATATATATATATATATATATATATATATATATATATATATATATATATACTGGGTAGAAATCCGATACATTAATTCTTCTCACCGAAGCTCTGTTTACACTATCATTAACAGAAGATTTAGGATTTCAATTTAATAAAAATTGCTTTTAGAAAGGATTGTTGGGTGAGCAGTTGAATCGGAGGTATAGAAATACTTCGTAGCGACAACCACCTGGAGGGTTTAAGGTGTATACAGGGTGGTCCCGAATTCATGGTACAAACTTTAATGGTAGGTACAGGACATTGTAACAATGATTTATTGTATAGGAATGTATAGTCGCAAGTGACGCGGTGAGGCGTAAACAGGGGAAATAAAAGGAAAGAGAAATGGAGTGATCGGTTGGTATCATTGCCGGTAGAGGGCAGTAGATGTCTAGCCGCTGTTGAACATGATGCATCGCAGTAGGGAAAAGCGCCATTCACAATTGTGCTGCCGTAGACGATGGGTGACTTTACGTATGCAGAAAAAGCAGACATGCATTACATGTACGGCCGTGCAAATGGTAACGGCAGAGCTGCGTTACGAATGTATCGCGCGGAGTATCCTGATCGACGAATGCCGGATCATAGAATTTTTCAACGGTTACATCGTCAACTTTGTGAAACAGGTGCGTTCGACGTCAACAGACATGGCGCTGGTCGAGTAAGAGCTGTACGCACTCCAAGGCTGGAAGAAAGCATCTTGAACATTGTGGCTGATAGACCCGAGTCAAGCACAAGAACTGTTGCGCGTGACGTAGGTGTGAGTCATCAGACTGTATGCAGAGTGTTAAACGAAAATCGCTTACACCCCTTCCATTTTCAGAAAGTACAAGCATTGAATCCGGCAGATTATCCTCGCCGCGTGAACTTCTGCCTGTGGGTGATGCAGCAATGTGCGTTGCAGCCGGATTTCGTAGATTATGTGCTATTTACAGATGAAGCGACATTTTCACGCGAGGGTGTCTTTAATGCGCACAATTCCCATGTGTGGGCAACCGATAATCCACATGCAACGCGTCGACATGCGTTTCAACAACGTTTCAGTATTAATGTGTGGGCTGGTATTGTGAACGACTTTTTGATTGGCCCATACTTACTACCCACGCGGCTCACTGGCGGAAGCTATCTTATTTTTCTGAAAGAAGTGTTACCACAACTGCTGCATGATGTTCCGATCGCCATTCGTAACCGCATGTGGTTTCAGCACGATGGGGCGCCAGCACACTTCAGCATTGATGTACGGAATTACCTGAATGCCACGTTTGGTACTCGATGGATTGGGCGTGGTGGACCAGTCCCTTGGCCACCCCGATCTCCCGATTTATCGAGCCTCGATTACTTTTTATGGGGACATCTAAAGAATCTTGTTTATGAGACTCCAGTTGACTCAGATGAGGATCTCGTCGCTCGCTTATCTGTAGCTGCTGCAGGTGTGCGTGAAATACCAGGCATCTTTGAACGTGTACGCCAATCGCTCCACCGACGCTGTCAAGCATGTATCGATACTGGTGGACGCAATTTTGAACAATTACTGTAAACATGACACTTGTCAACAACGCTTTCAATAAAATCTTTGTTTTTCCTTTCGGCCGTTATTTCCCCTGTTTTCGCCTCACCGCGTCACTTGCGACTATACATTCCTATACAATAAATCATTGTTACAATGTCCTGTACCTACCATTAAAGTTTGTACCATGAATTCGGGACCACCCTGTATATACACTACAAATCACGAAATTCTCGACCAGAATATCAATATTCTTTTCATAACTTCAAAATATTTTCCAATTTCTTAGCTTTCAAACGATGCCAAGATTTTGGAAATATTCGAAATAGTTTTTTTGTCACAGTTTTTGTCACTATCGCTCGTCAACCCCCGATGATTGCTACGCAATCATATTTAGTTCGCTTCGCGAACTATACTTTTCAACAATGAGGAGAAGGAGATTGCTTCACAATCCATCCCATTTGCATCATAGCTGGATTGATCTAGGACCCATTGCGATATTTATCGCAGCGCCTGAGTTACGGAAAAGTGCCAAAGATTCTCGGCTTATACAAGGAAATATTGTGTAAATAAAAACAAAATGTTTTAAAAAATGTCAAGAACAAAACATCTCATTTCCACATAAAAAATGAAATATTTTAGCATAACATATTGTTAAAATTCAGGGGAAATCTCATAATTTTAAATGTTTTAGCTGATCCCTGTTGTTTGTTGTAATAGTATTTTTTAAGATTTTTATATTCGACTGTTGATATATAAACGGCGACCAAATTGTCCGGATCTTCTGAAAACATTGCAAACTTTCTAGCACGGGCTTTCAAATTTTATGTATGAATGAATTAAAAAATATAACCACAAGACTCGCTATCACGTGACTCACTATCTACCAATCACAAAACGAATAAACCTGAAAAAGACCGAAAAAATTTCTTTTATAATAAAAAAAAAGATAGATAGACAAGGGTTTTCGTTAGGTGCTGTTATCATGAACAGATATGTTTCCAAAACATTAAACTCGATGTCTGAAGAACTGCATACTTGCAATAAGAATGCTTTGTTCAAAACGTGATAACTCCACAATGAATTCACCTATTATAATTATTTTGCATGATTATGATTTATATAAAACAGTGGTTGTTTTGAACCTCAATCAGAGTATTTTGTCAAGAAATAGGTTTTTAATTGATTTTTAAATGTTGAAATACTTGAAAAATTGTGATTTTTTTTAAAGCTTCCTTGATTAAAAAATCGTAAAAGAAAAACTATTTCTTCTAGAAACTTGATGGAGGGTCGAAACATGAAGAATTATATAAAAAATAATTTCCAACAAGAATTGTCTTTCTGAACAAATTAGAATTTGAGGTATCACGCTTCAAAAAACATCCTAGTTTGGTAATTATATTTTAATTAGGTAGTTAATTATTTGCAATCTCATTTTTTTTCTCCCTGAAACAATTTTAAGAAAACACCAATTACCTGTGCAAAAAAAATGGATTTTTAGTCAAAATTAAAAAAAATCTTCTATACGAACTCCTTAAATTTAGTTTTGGACTGATGGCGGGGGTAGGTGTATAATCCTCTTTTCTCATGTTCCAGAAAATCCAGATTCAGATGTATGAACGACCGAAAGTGTTCGAGTAATACACGGAATATTTTGATGGCTAAAAGCAATCAAAATTACATTACAACAGAAACACTGTCCTACATTAATAGACAGAACGCCAGAGGATTTGCAAAAAATCCGACTACTTGTTTGGGGTATTTTTTCGTGGTATGGCCTGGGACCTTTGCATGTTGCTCTTAGTAAATTGAACGCTGACGCCTACATGAACATTTTGGACAATGGGATTATTCCTACATTCTGGCAATTTTATGGAATGGACGAATGTTACTTCTAGGATAACAACGCTCAGTGTCATGTTGCAGCCTCTGTCAAACAGTGGTATCAAAATATCGATGTAAAACGTCTTCCATGTCCTTCTCATAGTCCCGACCTAAACCCCATAGAACATTTGTGAGACGCGTTAGAGCAACGCTTATGGACCAGGGAACCACGTCCGAAATCCACAGCTGAGCTGGCGACATTTCTTGCAGAGCAGGAATGGACACAAATACCCACAGCTGTGTATCAAAACCTTGTTCAAAGTATGCCCAGAAGTGTTGCTAGTGTATTTGCAGCGCGTTGGGGACCCTATTAAAGCATGTGTATTATTTCCTTTGTACCATCACATCTTGTTGTACTGTCCATTATTGTAGAGTTGTGTTGTCTTATTGGAGGAGCAACGGATTAGCGACTGGAGAATTGCGAGTTAGGAACTGGGTCCAGCCAAAGACCGTCGTGTTCACAGAGCTAGTACACATTAAATCTGATGTGGCCTCAAATCTCCTCACGTCGTCATGGTGTGGGCGTTTGGAGAGTAAGCTTTATACACGGGGGTTTCAAAAGTATTTGTGCAAATAGTAAAGGTTGGTAGACACTAAATATTTATAGAAAGGACCCACATTCATTCAGGACAGACAAACATGCATGTCCTATCCCGGATACGAACCTGGAACCAGAAGCAACATTCTGATCACCTTTGGGCAGCTCATCCGTTTCCGTACGCAGCCTCATACATCCGATGCATATCGGCGATCTCCGAATTCATGTAACGATGCGTGCCGTTGAAAATCCGAATTGGGAATGACGCCTTACGCAAGGAAAATGATGTTATCGACTGACCCAAAAAGACTTAACTACCTTTAAGGTGAACCAGCTGCCTCTTCACTACACGCTTACAAACATCCATGCCCGGGCCCGGATTCGAACGAGGAACCTTCCGATCCAGAGGCTAACACCTTAACCACTATACCAGTTGGTCGGCGTTTACCTTTTCATAAGTTCATTCATGTTACCTTTTGTGGTATCATTTTTCATAAGTTCATTCAAGTTACTTTTTCCATTAGTTCATCTATGTTACGTTTTTGTATTAGTTCTTTCAAAAAACGTTTTTTTCCTGTTAGTTAATTCATGGTACTGTTCTATAAGTTCATATTTGTGTTATCATTTTCATTAGTTCATTCGTGTTACCTATTTCATCGGTTCATTCATGTTCTTTTGGCATTATATTTCACATCAAATTCATATTTGCATAGGAATTCGTCGTAGTTCTGTGACAGGGTACCAGTCTAAGTGGCTCTTTTGTTATACAAAAAAATGAATGATTGTGTTGTTCATTTCTTACATTTCAATAACTAATTTTTTTTTAATAAATCATAAATTCGTACAATCACATATTTAGAGCGCTAAAAGCCGTCATTATTTTTGTCTTAACACAAAATAGACATAGACAAAAATACTAAAGTGTTATCACATTTGCTTACAGTTGTTACCTTTCCAAAATTAGCTATGGTTTGACACAATACCAGATGACAATAATTCAGAACTGTGAGAAGGATTTTCAGTCTAAACAAACCAAACTGAAAGTGTATTTCATTCCTCTACCCAAAAGGTCCTTTACCCTGGTACCATATCGTGGTAACTTAAAAAATATAGTGTTTATTGTTATTTTTTCATTTGGTCTCTGATCTATATGGCGTTGATCAGAGCCAAGGTAGCTCTCTCTCTCTCGAGTGGAAGCATACCCCTCCGTACCGAGCTATTCAAAACCCACAGCGGATTAGCCAAAGGCTAGGGAGAACCTCTAATAAGAAACTGGAGAGGATGGCCCTGGAACTCGCCGTCCAAAAAAACCCTCGTCCTCCTGGGATAGGTGCGACAGGACGTGGTCTACCAAGGTAGCGAGGGCGAGGATTAAGTGGTCCGGCTCATTAATATCAATCAACCTAAGTCATGAGTTTGAGCCAAGGTAGCTCAGCCGTAACAGTAACGGATTGGCAACCGGAGGTTTGAGAGTTCGAAACTCGATTCAATGAAAGACCATCGTGTACGCGGAAGCTGGTAAACGTTAAATGTGTCGTGGCCTCAATTGTCCACACATTGGCGTGGTGAGGAAGTTTGGAGACTGGTGTGCCGACTCACAAGTGTGAGGTTGCCGAGGAGCACTCCCGAAGGGAAGGAACAGAGGACAACACTATGTAATTTTGAGCCACGATCAGATGACGAGGTCAACACCTGAGCTGGCACCCCCACCTTTAAAAACTTCCACGCCACGCCAACGTGGTCGCTAAAATTCGAATACATTAAAATAGGAAGCACGCGTTCCACAGCCAGCTGTGTTGCTCCAATACGGCATCAACTACCTAACACAGCAAACCCATGACTGCTACCTTGTCGAAAAATTGCATCTCCTATAGAGAATGAACGACCGTGACACCCTCGCAAGACGACGAAACAGAACCTCCAATTTAATCCGAGATTGGATACAAACACGAATTGAAAATAATTCAACTTCGTTCCACGTGCATTGTGTTGCGTGTTGTGTATGTTTATATTCCACGATAAACAAAACGGGGAAACGCGTATTTCCTCATGTTAAACAATTTCCCAGGTGCTTGCACTATCCCAAGATTACATAACGCAAAACACACATCTCGCTAAGAATCCCGTCAGAAGCGACGAACGGTAAAAAAAGTTATACGTTCCGTCGTTCCGATGCGGCGACTTTGGCGACTGCCCAGGGTCGCCAAGCCACGCTTTCGTTTCCCGAATTCCATCCTTCACAGAGCACTTTCAGATATTCCCCGCGTGTCTGTCGGGGTGGTGTAACATCTTCCTCCCTTTCATTAAACCAGCACGGAACTCGTTACCAGTCCATTCCTCCTCCACGCGTTGCGAAACTTTCCGAAGGACGCCAAAACAATGTCTGTTTTGAATCGCAGAATTTCACTCGGAACAATATCTTGGCGTGTTTTGTTTGATTGAAGTTGCTTGTTTGTAGTGTAATCCCCATTGTTCCGGCATTTGATTTACGAATCGCGCGTCTGACATAAGATTCGCGTAATACTCGTCCGCAATGGATAGATTGTTTTCCAATGTTTGGCTTCGAATGATGCGGTAGAAAAGCAAAGCCGGATGCGGTTTTCGTTTCGCTCACGATTTGTTGAGCTGTTGCCAGATTGACTCGCCGATCAACGGAGCTCGAAACTGAAGACTGCTTGTTTCGACATTGCTCGTAACTAGAGGCTGCTATTGTTCTTGGAAGGTGTGTTTGTTGCATTTATATATTTTTGAATAAGAACAGAGCATTTTAAAATTCTTATTCGTAGTTTTCAGTTCTTCTGATGATTGATTTCAACTGATATTATCCGGATTGACTCACCGAACTTCGGAAACGAAACCTACTACTGCCTTTGTTCTAAGTGTGTTCCATTACATTTACGTATTTCGAATAGCAGAATATTGTAAAATTATCATTCGTTGTTTTATGTTCAACTGATCGAATTCTAGTTCGACAATCGAATTTTTTTTAAACATTTCATCCATTCGAAGGGAATTGAAACACGAAGAAACAGCAACTTTTATTCGAGGCATAGCTTATTTTACGATCTTCAAGTACTTTCGAATAAATAAATCCGAGAGAAGAAAACCAGATACATTTTCGCGCTTCCCGCGAACGATCCGTCTCGCCGAGCAACGGAACGCAGAACAATTCATACGTTTGAAGATTCGGTTGTCTGGCACGTGAGAAGAGATCGAGTGAAAAAAATTCACCCGCTCGATGCCATTCCACGCTGAGTAATTTATGGTCGGAGAGAGAGAGAGAAGGCATTCCAGCACTGCCATGCGTGTCCCATTGTTAAGCGTGTGAATATATAAATCATCGTGTCCATTTTGCAGCCCAGCAAAGGCGAGCAGCGCGAAGGATCCAGAAGGTCTGTTGCCCAGTGGGTGTCGGGGATGTTGACCTTGGCGCCCTCCGACATCCACTTCCTGCAGCAGGGGCTGACGCTGGACGAGGAGGCCTTGGCCGCCCTCAGCCACCGTTTCCAGGGGCGCATCCCGAAGGTGCAGGTGGCCGAGAAGGACGGGGCCTGGTTCGCCCTCAACAACAGCTACTTGCACATCGCCCGCGACCTGGAGAAAAGAGGGCAGTGCGCCCGCGTGGGCGTAGAGGTTGTGCCCCTCGCCCGTGTGCCCAAGACCCTGCAGGAGGGCATGGTCGTCTCCAACACCGACTCCAGTTGTGAGTATACACCACTTTACAAATATTCCACCTTTCATTTCGAATGCTCTCACTGTACCACACTGCTACATTTGCTATACTGTGATGTAAATGCACAGTCGAATAAATAATTATATGTCTATAGAAATCTATAAAAAATTCTACCATCAAACCTTTTTTTTTCTCAAATAATCTGGAACAAGATACCAACACCTATATGACGTATATTTTGCACAAAACAAAAGTAACCTATGATTTCTAATGGTATTACTGTACCACACTGTTTCTACAGCTTTACAGTGATGTAAATGTATCGTGGACTAGCAACTAAAAGACTAAATAGAAATATAACCTTACTAAAAATTTATGTTAAGTTGTATTAAATTTTCTATACAATGTGTTCTATAGAATTACGGCCCGTGTTTCTACAAGGTAACCTCTATAGAATTTGTAGAAACCTCTATTGAATCCTATAAAAGCGTATTTCTTGTTTCATGACTTTACTTTTCTACATACTTCTCTGTATAATTCTATAGAAATATCTATCGAGTTCTATGGTTAAAAAGTTTTTGTAAGCTATAGTTGAGAGATAAACACCAGTTCCTGTGCTCTTGATTCTTTTCAAACCTTTCGATAGATACAATGCCAAAATAAGTTTTTTTTTTCCTCAAGGAAGCTGTGGTTGAAGAGAATCACCTTTTTTTATAGGATGTATTTTGCACAAAACGAAAAAGTATAATTTTTTTAGTGTCTTAATGGGGAGATGGTGACACCATATGTCCCACTGCCATCTTGTACACACATAAGAATATCAATAGTAAACTTATAGACCTTATGAGCCTGATATATTTAGAATATTTATATTTAGCCTTAAATTGTAACTGACTAAGCTGAGTCGTTGAACTATCTGAATCCTTTTTCAAGTTCAATTTATACTATTTTATTCTTTCTAGTGCAAAATAACTTTTTAAACATAGTATAAAATAAAAAAATTTCATAATTCACTAACAAATTGGAAAATTTAGGTAAAAAATAACGTTAAGGAAAATCATTACAAGTGAAAACCTTATGAGTAGTACAATTTTCCTGAAATTTTACGTTCTCCTAAATATATAAGCTAGGACCTGAACAAATATATATGCAATATTCGTTTCCTCTCATGATATATTGAGAATAATGTAGAAAAAAACATGATTTTTTTCAAATTTTTCCTTGCACCAGATTTTTTTTCCAAGGTAACTTTTATATCCTAGGTCAGGTCTTTCAAAACAAGTATAAAAGCATTACCACCAAATTTCATTCAAAAATATATATGACATTTTTAGTTATCACGAATATATTGCATAAAGTATTCCCAAAATCATAGCGAAAAATGCATTTGCAGATTTGAAAACAAATTAGAAAACAGCTATCAAGATCTATTCGCATCTATTTACTGTACAGACAAACCAAAAACAGTTTTGTAAAGACAAAAGTCGGAATTATTAAGAATATTGAATAAAATTAACTGACCTGTCAGGGATCAATCTTAAAGGGAAAGAACCGGGGATAGAATCACATAATTTTGAACCACGGTCAAGAAAACTATCAACACCCTGAGAGGGCCTCCACTATCCAAACTCCCTCACCATACCAACGGAAAGACATTTGAGGCCACGACAGATTTAACGTGCACCAGCCTCTTTTGTACCCGACAGTCTTTGGTTGTATTGTACTTATAAAATAGTGGATTGGGTTTTTCATAAATAACAAGGCGTAAGTATTTACAACCTTGAATCTCAATACATACGTTAGAAATTGTTAAAAGTATGCGCCGACCAACCGGTATAGCGGTTAAGGTGTTAGCCTCTAGATCGGAAGGTTCCTGGTTCTAATCCGGGTCCGGGCATGGATGTTTGTAAAGGTATGGCGTAGAGGCGGCTGGTGCACCTTAAATCTGTCGTGGCCGAAAGTCCTCACGTTGGGTTGGCGTGGAAGTTTGGAGAGTGGGGTGCCAGCTCAGGTGTTGCTTCGTCATCTGACCGTGGTTCAAAATTACGAGGTGTTGTCCTCGAATCTTTCCCTTAAGGGACTGATTCCGGACCGTCGTCAATAGCCCGTTGTGTTGCTCTAGCACGACGTCAACTAAAAATTACCATTACCATTAAATGTATGCTAAATTCATGTAGTTTCGGTTATGTATGTATTTGATTGTGCTAAAGGTCGATATTTGGTCAAATTGCGCAGAAAACCGTCAAGTAAACACATACACAAGTAAAGCTTTACTGACACACAAGAGGCAGGTAGGTAGTTAATTAACATCGCACTGGTAGATTAGAAAGGGCTATTGGTCAGATGGCGGGTCCATTAGGAAGGGAAAGATCCGAAGATAACACCTCGTCATTTTGAACCATGATGGGATGCCATCTGACATTCAAGAGAAATTATCTTCGGAAAGAATCGAACCGAATTTACGTGGTGAGTAGGTATTTGAATTAACGTCACACTATATCAATACGAAGGTCTATTGGCGACGGTCCGGTATCAATACCGAAGTGAAAAATCCGAGCACACCAGGAAATTTTCAACCACTGTCAGATGACAAGGTCAACAATTGAAATGGCGTCCAACTCTACAAAGGTTAACACCACGCCAACGTGAGCAAAATCAAGTGGGTATTAGAAAAAAAAGAGTTAAATCACAAAATTTTAGTTATATCACAGGCGGTTTCCCTTAACCTTGACGTTCCCATCTCTCTTGAATGGGGTTAATCTGGTCTCATCAGACCACATGACCGTTATCCATTGCTCCACAGTCTAATCTTCAGCAATTGAAGTCACTTTCCCTGATTAGTTCCTCTAACAAATGGCTTCCTTTTGGCAAAGTCTGCTTTTTCTCGGTCCTCTAAGTCCTCGGCGCAATATGGGTGTGGGAAGGATTTCTTTCATTTTTAAACACAGTTAGGAAATCCCGTCCATCTTTTGCGATTTAACAAAGGTTTGGGGTCATTTTCTCCGGATAAAACTAGTCCACGACATTTTATCTGAACACATTTATTATACACTAGTAGAATTACCCGGTGTTACTCGGATTGAAGTGGTTAACTAACTTCCGCTTTCGTTGATAAATTGTAATTCCTGTTCATCACAAGTATCAACTATTACTAACACACTTTAATAACGATAAACAGTTGTCAAATACACAATTTCACAAATGAAAATAAATAACACATTTTACATCTGTGTAGAATTTAAATATTTAGTAACAAAGGAAAGTCTCTAGAGCAGTGGCAATGTTACCAGAACGCATAGAACAGTTCAGAGTATGCATATAAATGCCTTGGTATGTATAGTATGGTATTTTTAATTAACGTCACACTGGAGCAACACAACGGGCTATTGGCGATGGTCCGGATTCAATGCCGAAAGGATGGAACCGCGGGCAACACCACGTAACGGTCAGATGACGAGGCAGCATATGAGCTGGCACCCCACTCTCCAAACTTCTAATACCGTTGTGACAAAACGCATTTTTATAGGGTTGGTAGATATTTAATTAACGTTACACTGTAGCAAAACAGCATGTTATTAGCGACAATACGGGATCATTTCCGAATGATAATTGGTAATTTTAATTAACGTCGTACCAGAGCAACACAACGGGTTATTGACGACGGACCGATATCAATCCCCAAATAACCGCCACATAATTTCGAACCACGGTCAGATGACGAGGCAACACATGAGCTGGCACTCCACTTCCAAACTTCCACACCAACCCAACGTGAGGACTTTAGACCTCGACAGATTTAAGGTGCACCAGCCGCCTCTACACCATACGCTAAAAACCATCCATTGACTGACCCGGATTTGAACCAGGATCTAGAGGCTAACACCTCAACCACCAGACCGGTTGATCTGCCATTTCCGAATGGAATGATCCGAGAACAACTCCTCGTAATTTTGAACTACGATCTGATGACGAGCATAACATCTTAGCTGGAGCCGTACTGTTCAAACTTTCGCACCACGTGAACGTGAGGACATTTGAACCCACGACGGATTCAACGTGCACCAGCCCCCGCGTACACGAGTCTTTGACTGGACCCAGTTTTGAACTCGCAGCTTTCCGACTGCCAGCTGATGTGTCGATAGTGTGGCATTTGATGTCTTATACAGTTAAGGCAAAACATTGACAAGAACTCTTTCAACAGTTTTGCCTGTATCAGGTGAAAGAACAAAACGTCCAAATCTATTTAACTTAATTACAAAAAACGGATGTTAAAAATAAGAAAAGCGTATACTTACAATTCTCTGCCGCCTTAAGAAAAATTCAATAAAAATTGTGGGAAATGGAGATAATTAATCGCAAATAAACGCAACAAAAGATTTTATAAAATATGACATACTTTTTAAGTTTTCTATTGCGACGATAAATTAAAGCCTAAATTAAAAGAAAGTTTCTAGAATGCCATTTTCTTCAGACATAAATTTGTACGGAGGAACATTAACTTTGGTAATGGGCCCTTTAAATTAGTATCCCGTTAGATTTTTAACGCTTGTTCGCACAGTGAACATTTGGCTCAATTTGCTTTATAATTGACTTCTTTGAATTAATTTACATTTTCTTTTCGTGTATAATTTACATAATACATTACCTGTATAATTTGACAGCAGCAGTGGTAACAAATGAAGTAAGGCGTAACGGAAGATACTTCTAAGGTTGCATCAGCTTTTATTTTCGTATGTTCGCTCGTTTTAAATTCGTATTGTTCTAGTTTTGCTCAGATCTGATAGTTTCCTAAAATGGCGAATGCTTTTCTGAAATGCCATCGCTAATTACGATAAGGGAAAGTGGCATCAATATGAGATTACTTTTTTAATTGCGTTGGAGGGTGACAGTCTAATGAAAATTTTAGCCAAAATCTTTTTGATTTTCAACATTGTCACTGAAGCTGTTTCGAAATGTTGATGAATTTTCCGGCAAAATGCATTGCAAATACATATACTCAAAAAACAATTTTATGTAATTTTTCGAATCTGTTGTTTTGTCCAAATGTTGGCCTCCCTAGCTAATGGTTCATTGCACTTGCAGTAGATGAGGACACCGTACGATAAAGATACAGGAGTATCCAATTTTTGACAAATATCTCATTGTAGGTCACTTCCCCCTAAGTGAAGTGGAAACAAATAAAGAATATATCTATCCATATTTTGAATAAATAAAGAATAAAATGTACGTAATATGTATAAATGAAGAATAAATTGTGCATAATATGTACAAATGAAGAATAAATTGTACACAATAGGTCCAAATGAAGAATAAATTGTACAAAAAATGTACAAATAAAGAATTGTACAAAATAAAGAATAAATTGTACATAATATGTACAAATAAAGAATTGTACAAAATAAAGAATAAATTGTACATAATATGTACAAATAAAGAATAAACTGTACATGATATGTACAAATAAATAAAAATTGTACACAATATGTATAATATAAAGAATAAACTGTACATAATTTTTAGGAATAAAGAATCAATTGTACAGAAGTGATAACAAGTAAAGTAATGCCTAATGGAATACTGCCAAATATAAAAATCTCAAGGTTTGCCACATCAATTTCTAAAGTTTACTAAATAATTGAAAAGACTTAGTTCTATATTAGTAGTTTACAATTCGTAAACGGATATTTCATTATCGATTATCCCGATCAGTCCGGTGACGGTCCGGGACCAGTCCCTGAGAGTAAAATCCAAGGACAATGCCTCGAAATTTTGAACCACGGTCAGATGACTGAGCTGGCACTCTCTCTCTGTAAACTGAACCTACTCTGTAAACTTCCACACCACATCAACGAGAGGACATTTGATCGTCGGATTTAACGTGCACCAGCCACCCGTGTACACAACGGTCTTAGGGTGGATTATAACTCGCAACCCTCCGGTTTCTAATCCGTTACTCTTCCAACTCGGCTACCACGGCTCTTCAATCCCTTACTAATATAAGAGATATAGCAAGACAACTACCAAGAGGGTTAATAGAGTATTTTGCTTTATTTGACTTAAATTATTTAATAAAAGGAAATCATAAATGTCATTACTTCTATATACTTGTCAAGAAAATTAAATTGATTCTATAAAAAAGAATGCTTTGCTTTGATGTTAATTTGTTTATGCAAAGCCATTTTTTAATAAGAGGGATTTGAACGAAGACAAGGCTTTAATATATATATATCCTTAAATAGGTTTCATAACTTCCAATTCAAAACAAATATTTCGTGGATTTAACGTAAAAATGTTGATGTTTTTTAAAAGTCCATAATACTTTCAAATTGTAATTACGAACTTCAGAATTAGTTGCATTCGCATCCTAAAAGTAGAAGTCGAGATCTATCTGAAAAGTATAACAAAATAATTCCAATGTAAATGTTAGTTTCAGTGTTATACGGGAACAGAAATGCGCAATGCTTCTGTCGAATGAAAAGAACAAAAAAAAAAGAACTATAAGTATTCTTTCCTTGAGCTTGAAAACACACGAAATTTATGTCCGATTGTTTTCTGAAACCATAATATTTTGTATTCTTTTGATGTTCAATATCAGTTCGATAGTAAAAGTGTTATAAAATGACCAGGATACGACACATGAAAGAGCAAATCACGTATGGCGAAAGTCTCACATTGTGTGAACATTTTTGGATTTTAGAATAACTTTTCCGTTTTTATATACGAATTTATAATCCTCGGAGAGAGAACAATCTTTGTTATTCGTAATTACTACACGAAATATCTTCAATGAAAGCAGATTTTAAATAATTATTATTTTTAAGCACATGAATCAAGGCTCAAACTAGATGACCATGTCATTCTTTGGGTTGGAAATCAGATATGATGATCTTAACAATTAGTACCACCATTTGCTTGAGCCTTTAGACTAGCATTACGTAAATGAAAACTTAAATTACAAGAATTCAATTATTTGGTTCTTTTCTCATCTCCAGTGAGATCATGGAAATAATCTCTCATGTCTGAAAAGTAACACGAATTGGAGAGTCCGACAAGTCAACATGGTATGAATGTTTTTTGTGTTCAGAGAGAACACAAAAAACGGCGATCGCTATAGCTCTCAGTAGATGCTGTGGAGCAATAAGTTGCAGTCTATCTATTTGGTTGTAGAATATTTTCGTAAAGATTGAGTCGAGAATATTTGTTGCATTTAAAATCTATAGCAACTGATCAGGGCCCACGTTGAGCACCAGTTTCATTTTTAACAGCATATCAAATTTATCAAGCCCCACGTTTTAAGCCAGTTTTTAGACCCCACTTTGGGTGCCAGTATATGTAGCAAATTATTAGGCCCACGTTGGGCGCCATCTTTATATACCATAGCAAACTTATCAGGAAGGCTGTATGAAAATCAAATCTCGGGACTAGACGCAACATTTATATATCGACAAGAAACGAAAACAGTACACGTCTCCAAACTGATAACAGAATGATTGCACACTTCTTACAGAACAGACGCTAGCACTTTCAAGCGTAGCACATGCGCAGGAAGATAGGCACGAACATTCGTCTTTGGAAACTTCTCATAAACAGTTCATCGTTCCGATTGGAGTAGAGAGAAAATAACATTGGTATTTAGTTACAAACATCTCGTCCTTCAAGATCTCAGTTTCGATCGAAATATCTCATCGTCAAGACATTGCAAATTTTTTATGAGAACGAGGTCAAGATCTGACTAATTTTTCCTAATGACGAGATATCTCGTCCATCAAGATCTTTTTAATTTTTTAAATGGCGTTAATTATTGATGTCCCCGTTGAATTGTCAATATCTTGATGGCTGCGTTGTAGTTTATTCATAACTAGCTGAAGTAGCGATTGAATCAAGCTAAAGGGGGAAAGTTTTCGAAAATTCCCATTTTCAACTCGACGTTTCGAAATTTTAGTTCTTTAATAAATGAAGATAATTTTTCACTAGCTGTTATTATGTTCTTACCAAATCCTTGCACCCCTGAAAATTCTCTCTCGCACCACCAAGGGTGCACACATGGGTGCAATTTAAATACCACTGCTGTAAACGCTTATAAAGCTATGAACAAATTCTACACAGTTTTTATGTATGAATAAAATGTTCCAAAAGATTTCTATCCTTATCGCCTGCAAAATTATCATTTAGATGTATCAAATTGGAACCAACGTCGTTTTCATTTGTGGTCACATTCTTTTTGTATTCACTGTAAAAAACATTCTAAACTTTGATTTTAACTTTTTTTGAACTTTGTATATATCAATATTCTTAACGTATGATTACACTGGCCAACACTTTCATACTTGTTTCCTCATAACATGAGTGGTATGAAGTTTTCTAACTAATTTTGGGGTACTGAATTCAAATATGACTGTAAAAAATCTCCATCACGTACATTTTTTTTGTGTATTAACAATTGATATATTTCCAAACGTGTATTTACAATGTATTGGAAAAACAAGGTGTGATGTCACGTTCTGAATACATACAGGAAACATTACCTCTCCCTATAGCCAGATAAATCAACACCTGTCATAATTAATGTTTAATTTTACTATATCGGCAGATCCTCATCTTTCAGATGTGATTCATCAAGTTCGTGATACATTTTGTTTCTTAATACTGCTTAATAAACCCAGGTCTCGAAGTCATATCCAAAGGTTGATTTGGTTTCATGTGAAGCACAGACTTGTTAGATCCAAGGACCGCATATATTCACTGTGATTTACGGGAAGGCCGTCCCCAAACCCCATGAAATTATCTATCATATATTATTTATGTTTATCAGACAATTTTGCAAAGAAAAACAATATACACTCTATAACAAAAAAATCGACGCACGAAGAAGGAGTTGTCCGATGGAGACAAAAATTGGTGGATAGGAAAATTATGTACAGAATAAATAGTAAATGATTAAAATTTCAGAACAATTGAATGATTTATATTTCAGAGTTACAGCAACGAGCTCAATAAGGTGTTGACCCACCTCTAGCCTGGATGCCACACGGCGTGGCATATACCGATAAAGTATTTACTCCTGCGGTATTTATTGCCAAATTTGCTCCAACTGTCGGACTACATCATCAACATTCTCTACCGGATGCAGTCGCCTTCCCATCATATCCCAGACATGCTCGATGGGAGAGAGATCTGGTGATCTGGCTGGCCATGGAAGTGTTTGACAAGCTTGAAGACAGTTCATAGCAACGCGTGCCGTATGTCGTCTGGCATTGTCTTGCTGAAAAATAAGCCCAGGGAACTGCGAAAGGAACGATAGCAAAACAGGTCTCAGAATGTCGTCAACGTACCGCTGTGCAGTAAGTGTACCTCTAATGACGAGTGGGTGGACAATGGCAGATTTCAGCGTCATGATGGTAGAGGTCGATGTAGGGCCACAACAGATCGCGAGGACAGAGTGATTGTCAGATCAGCTGTCACAGCGCCTGATTCATCGCTATCAACCATCAGTCGTGCGACCCACACACGAGTGTCCACCGTGACCATTCACAGACGGCTGAGAGAGCGAAATCTACGCTCGTACCGACCGTTACGCCACCTACCACTCACGCCTGCACACTGTCGAGCCAGATTACAGTGGTGCTTGGCTCGATCAGGCTGGAATGATGCTGACTGGGGACGTATAGTCTTCAGCGACGAATCCCGCTTCCAACTGTGTCCTGAAGATAATCGAAGACGTGTCTGGAGACGCCCAGGGCAGCGTGCCGATCCTGCTTTCACTATTGCACGCCACACGGGCCCTCAACAAGGAGTTACGGTCTGGGGTGCCATTTCCCTTGATAGCCGAACCCCTTTGGTCGTCATTAGAGGTACACTTACTGCACAGCGGTACGTTGACGACATTCTGAGACCTGTTTTGCTACTGTTCCTTTCGCAGTACCCTGGGCTTATTTTTCAGCAAAACAATGCCAGACGACATACGGCACGTGTTGCTATGAACTGTCTTCAAGCTTGTCAAACACTTCCATGACCAGCCAGATCACCAAATCTCTCTCCCATCGAGCATGTCTGGGATATGATGGGAAGGCGACTGCATCCGGTAGCGAATGTTGATGACGTAGTCCGACAGTTGGAGCAAATTTGGCAATAAATACCGCAGGAGTAAATACTTTATCGGTATATGCCACGCCGTGTGGCATCCAGGCTAGAGGCGGGTCAACACCTTATTGAGCTCGTTACTGTAACTCTGAAATATAAATCATTCAATTGTTCTGAAATTTGAATCATTTATTATTTATTCTGTACATAATTTTCCTATCCACCAATTTTTGTCTCCATCGGAAAACTCCTTCTTGGTGCGTCGATTTTTTTGTTAAAGAGTGTATATTATTTATGTTTATCAGACAATTTTTTGCAAAGAAAGACAATATAGTAGAAAATTGTATTATTTGATGTGTGACGTATTGATTTAACAATTGTTTAAATATTTGAATCGATTTTTGTAATAGCCAAATACAAAATTGATCCAAATTTTCATTCGTCAAGCGGTTCCTATTTTGTAATTTGTTAAAGTTTGTGACACAAAAACTGTTTGTTTACAGATATAAGTTGACTCAAAAAGAGGATTGTGCATTATATTACATTAGCCACTGAGTGGCTAGCCCGTGACAGTTGCTTTTGTGGAGTTATTGGTTTGCTTCGCAAACCAAATGGGAATTCGTAGCCTATTGGATAAAAGTCATCACGGATTCCCAATTATCTTGTTTCGCAAACCAAATTATGAATATTATGAACTGTGGATAGCTTCGCAAACCAACACCACGGTCAGCGCCGTAATGGTCTCGTCATTGTCAAATTAAGAAAAATTCGAATTGCGAAGAGTTCCAATCGGCGTGACGTCACAATTTCTTGAGAAAATATATAAATATTTAATTGAAAAATTATTTAAAACATAAAATTAAGGTATATATTTTACGTAAAATTTTCCGCAGATTTCAAATCCGCTGAAATTTTCAATTTATCTTTAACGATCCCGATTTTACAAAAGCCGACCATCCGGTATAGTGGTTAAGGTGTTAGCCTCTAGATCGGAAGGTTCCTGGTTCGAATCCGGGTCCGGGCATGGATGTTTATAAACGTATGGTGTAGAGGCGGCTGGTGCACCTTAAATCTCTCGTGGCCGAAAGTCCTCACGTTGGGTTGGTGTGGAAGTTTGAAGAGTGGGGTGCAAGCTCAGGTGTTGCTTCGTCATCTGACCGTGGTTCAAAATTACGAGATGTTGTCCTCGGATCTTTCCCTTAATGGACTGATCCCGGACCGTCGTCAATAGCCCGTTGTGTTGCTCTAGTACGACATTAACTAATAATTACTATTATTACTCGATTTTACAAAAAAAAAAGAACTAAACAATGCCAGTCAAAATGTTCGCTGCGGAATCGTTTAAGCGGAGACTACGCATTCCCATTTAATTCCGAAGAGCGGAAGATGAAAAGAATTTGCATGGTTTCAAAGGCTGACGTCAATAGTGACGATTGTGACGTGACTTCAGAGGGGTAAATAGCGGAATTCCGTCCTTTCTTCCAATTGCCGAGCGGGACGAAACAAAGATACTAAGGTGAAAAAAACTATTAAATTCATTTTTAAATGTTCGAGATTGAATTTAAAAATTCGCTCGACCCTAAAATTGCAAAATGTTTGGACTACCTGTTACTCTTAGTACGATAGATTCGACAGGACTTTGCGTGCAAGAAACAAACAAACAGACAAACACTTCCTTTTATAATAGAGATTTATCTGACAACTATTTACAACTAGCCACTGCGTGGATAGCCCGCCGTTGCCCGTGCATGTGTTGTCGCCGTGATGTAAGGTATTAATCTGGTGTAAAATTTTCCGCAGATTTCAAATCCGTTGAAGATATATTCCATTAAAAAATCAATTATTTTTGGTAATGGTAATGTTAATTTTAGTTAACGTCGTACTAGAGCAACACAATGGGCGATTGACGACGGTCCGGGATCAGTCCCAAAAGGGAAAGATCCTAGGACAGCACCTCGAATTTTTGAACCACGGTCAGATGGCGAAGCAACACCTGAGCTGGCACCCCACTCTCCAAACTTCCACACCAACCCAACGTGAGGACTTTCGGCCATGACAGATTTAAGGTGCACCAGCCTCCTCTACACCATACGTTTACAAACATTCATGCCCGGATTCGAACTAGGAACCTTCCGATACAGAGGCTAACACCTTAACCACTATACCGCTTGGTCGGCGGCGACGGTCCTGGATAAAAATCGAAGGGAAAAGATCCGAGGACAATACTACGAAGATATTTGAAGCCCGGACAGATTTAACGTGAACCAACCCCTTTCTACAAACCGTTGAAGATATATTCAATTAAAAAATTATTTATTTTTGAAAATCATATTTTTAGGCATCAATCGAATCTGAAAATTTCGGCAGATTTCAAATCCGATGAAATTTTTTTCTATCTTTTACGGTATTGGAGATAGAATAAAGAACTGGGGCTTCAGTTAAAATTTATCGTCTGACTAGAAAATCGTTCCTCGCGCAAAATCAAAGCGGAAACGAAAAAAATAATTTTCTACGCGTTCTGCGGATGAAAAAAACTTGGCATGATTCCAAACCCTGACTGCAAGGTCGCATGAGTAGAAAAAGTTCTCCGCGTTTGAAAAACCGAAACTACGAAATTCATTAAAAAAATCTTCTAGATTAAATTTTAAAATTCGCCGCGACCCAAAAAATACAAATAATTCGGACTACCTGTGTGCCAAATCTCATTGCTGTAAGTGCCATAGAATCGTTAGGATTTTGTAGCCCCAAACAGACAAACAAACACTTTCTTTTATAATAGTAGAGATTAGTAGCAGAGAGAACACCAGAGTGTTTATTTTTTATTTTTTCCCCAATCAGAACGAGGAACTGTTTATGAATTGTTTCTAAGGACGCATGCTTACGCACTCTGCTGCGCATGTGCCCGTTTGGACAGTACTAGCTTGTTTTCTTTTCCGTTTGAAAGCAAGAGCGTCGTTAATATTCAGAAGCAAGAGTGCAGTCTTTCTGTTGTCCGTTTGGGGAAGTGTAGCGTTTTCGTTTCTTGTCTGTAAATAAATATTGGGTCTCGTCTTGAGATTGGATTCTTATATATCTGGGCCGATAAGTTGCTATAAATTGTTTTTATCCCCGACACAAGGATAGAGGTTAAATAAATTGTCCTCATTAAATTTACTCTACTCAGGTTCTCATGCCGATGCGTTCATGCTGTACTGATTCGAGTGCATTTTCAGGTAAAATGGTTGCTAAATAAATCTAGCAACAGTTTTACTTTTTGGAAACAAGAAATACGATCTTTGAAACATCACATTATAAATAGGGCAACTTTTTTTTTGTTACAGTAAAAATGGGAAAAGTTGCATTTATCTTTCCCTAAAGTTGCATTTATGTAAATAAAGTTGCATTTATTTTTGATTCACTGAAATATAAATTAAATTATTCATAAAATTTGAAGAAATGAAAAATTTCTGACAATTTTTTACGTGTACAGCAGTATTATAATACATCATTAAATACAGAAGAAAGTTGGTGTCGTTGAATGGCCGATCTTGGCCTGTAATTTCTTTAACATTGAAAATCGGCGCTCGGCAGAGACTGATGTTGCCTGACATTGTTGCAGTAGCAAATACTGACTTGGGAGAAAATCATCTCGGAAAAGTGTAGCAATAACCGTCAGGTCATTATTCTTTTCCGGTCGTTTTTTAAGATACGCTTTAAGGTTGCAAAGATCTTCTTTAAAATCCATCGATCTGATATCTTCATACGCTGTCTTGATGTTGTACGCTTTCGATTCAATTTTTCTACGAGACGAATCAAACATTCGTAAATGCTTTTGATTTTCAGCAAACTTTTTGGCAGTTCTGGGTCACACACTGTTTTTATTACGAGGCGCACTAAAATGCCGTAGTCACTGAAATCGCTCGCTATATCCTTTACAGTGGGAAGGTGGCAGACTATTGGCTGATGGTCTGAAAGCGGCTTTTCAGAACTTGTTTTGTACTATGTCTGCCTTAATACAAGCGATGATACTGTCTGATTTGTGTAAAATCCGCGGACTTTTTCTACAGTTGTGAAACAAGTGTGCCACGCAATTTCCTTCGAGCAATCGCGTATAAATAACCTTGAGTGTGTTTTCAGCCGCAGTCATAATATGCATTATCGCGCGCGGATAACAGAAGCGCAAATTCTTTCCCTCAACATTCAGATATTTTAAAACGTCATCTACAAGGCGAACTATGTATTGATGATCGACACTCACATCGCAAACTCTGCAGTCGATTACGCAAGTTTCCTCTGGATTATCAAGAGTGCCAACCAATGTGTTAGGCAAAAAAAATGAAATATTAACTTATATTAGTTAATTTTAAGCTAAATTTTAAAAAAGTTGCATTTATGTAAAAAGTTGAATTTATGCAGAAAGTCACATTTATGTTAAAGTTATAACTCACTTACAACACATCCTATGTAGGTGGAATTTTTGTTTTAGTACTTTACATGCAGCGTAGAACGTGCGAAAAAAATTTGCATTTGCAGCAAAAACTTTCCCTAATTATAAATTGTTTCAAGTTATAGTCTTGAAGTTTGCATTGAACCTAAAAATTACATATCGGGAAGGTAGGTATTATCGCACAAGAGTAACACAACGGTCTATTATCAACGGTTCAGAATCAGTCTCCAAGGGAAAGTACCGTGGACAACACCACGTAAATCTCAAGCACGGTCATATGACGAGGCAACATATGAGTTGGCACCCCACTCTCCAAACTTCCACACCGCGCCGACGTGAGTACATTTGAGGCAACGACAGATTTAACATACACCAGCCCCCCTTTGTTCACGACGGTTTTTTTTTTTTTTTTGGTTGAATTCGAACTCGCAACTCTCCGGTTGCTAATTCGTCACTTTTCCAACCGTTGTATTAATATTACTTGTTGGTATTAATACAATGCATGGAGAGGGTGGCCATCATCAAATCAACGGAGGGCCGCATGTGGCACATGGTCTGCGCATCCGTGATGCCAAGTGTCCTTGATTCTTCGATAAAAAGTGTCTTCAATGTGGAACCCACTTTGCTTTCGATCTCACGGTATCTCGCAATTGAAGTCATTCGCTGATATATCTCCTCAAATGTTTCCGAAATTAGCATAAAATTCGAATAAATCATTCGCCGATAGCGTTTTGAAGGACCATTAAAGTATCAAAAGTCATTTGACGCGGTTGCTGGCGATCATTAAAACTTCAGCCGTCACTGCTAGTTTCCAGCGCTTCTAATTATCGGGTCTAAATTGTCTCTATTATAGCGCATTTCAACATCCCTTAGGACCAATTCCAGTGTTCTTACTTTCCACGCAATTCAATGATTCGAATAATTATAGACTAATTAACTAATCAAAATATAAATTGGAAATTGTTTTGCATTTGGTAGTTATTCTCAGGCATTGGAGGAACTTGATTGACGAAAGCATTTGCTATTTGAATAAGTACTGGGATTAGTTTTCTTTCAAGCAGGGACATTTTTAAGTAGGCTTACCATATTTTGTTCGTTTAAACCGGAACATTTTTAAGTAGTCTTTCCGTATTTTGTTCAAATTGTGACTGTCTTAAATAGATATACATTTTTTTTCTTTCTACCAACTCGGTCATGTTAAGGCTTACCACACTTTTGGGTTCAAACCGGGGCGTTCTTAAGTGTTATACCACATTTTTTGTTCCAACCTGGACACTTTTAATTAAGGTTTTTTTTGCAACGTTTTGAAAAATACTCGGAATAAATGATCAGTGTTCTCAACTAAAATTTGTTCTCGCCTTTACTAATTCTTTTCAAAATACGTAAGTAATATGTTCAGTAGATTTTCTTTCAGTACTGGTTAATATGCCAAGATTCGTCAAAGATTATTATTTTTTTTCGATACCTTACAATTATACACTAATAATGCGTGCTTTTCGTGTACTCTTTAAAAAAATAATTTAAATTCTTTTCTGATATTTATCTTTTGGCAATCATTACCATGAGAGAGGATTAGAACTTTTCGAGGCAGTTATCGAGATGTAAGCTGTTGTATTCAAGGGCATTGTGGGTATTTTTTTTTTAAGGAACGTCACCCTGGAACAACACAACGGTCTAAAATCCAGCCATTTTTCTACTAATGACGAGATATCTCGACCATCAGATCTGGTCAGGTTTTCTAATGAGGTATAACTTGTTAAGTCAACTACCAGGACGGTTAACGATAAATGGAGTCAGATATGTTACCAGCATTCAGAAAACTTTCAGAGGGAAACAGAACAACTTCGTTTCTACATCGATTTCCACCATACACAACTTTGACCATAAATTCAAATTAGGAATCGAAAATATGTTATACCCCTTTTCGGGCTGAACTCTGTGTGAGATTTAGACTCCACTAGCCACTGCGTGGCTAACCCGGCGTTGCCCGTGCCCGTGGTTTCCGCAGATTTCAAATCCGTTGAAATTTTCAATCTGTCTTTAACGATTCCGTACGAAAAAAGAACTCAACAATCCCAGTAAAAATGTTTTCATTTCTTTGCTCTCCTTCGCTTTTTTTTAAATCTGTTTTTATTTTTATTTTAACGCGAAGGGCAGAACATGCAATCTGTTTATTTTTGGAAAGCGAAAGTTCACGTGACGTCACAATCTCTTGCGAAAATATAAAAGATTAAAAGAAAATCAAACGAATAAGGTATCTATCTGTTGTAAAAATTTCCGAAAATTTCAAATCCTTTAAAAATTTTATTCCACCTTTAACGATCGCTGAGATAGAAAAAAGCACTGAAGAACGCTAGTGACAGCTTCAGTAATCTTTTGCTTTATCGGAATCCGTTTCGCAGGAAATTAAAATGAATGAATCTCCAAACAAAAGAAGGTCATTCGAATGTCAAGTTCGAACGTGTTCTCTCCCTGGAGTTGAGAAAAGGGTGGCATGGTTACAAAGGCTGACGTCAAGGTGACACGTGAGGGCGAAAAGTCTAAATTTTGATGTTTTGTCATTCCTTGGAATTACCGCGGTCGTATGAAGAATGGTGAAAAACTATAAAATTCATTTTAAAATGTTCTAGATTGAATTTTAAAATTCGCCTCGACCCTGAAATTGCAAAAAATTCGCACTACCTGTGTGCCAAATCCCTTTACTGTTCTTGCCATAGATTCGTCGGGACTTCGCGGGCAAGAAACAAACAGACAAACACCCTTTTATACTCGTCGAAATATATCTAATCTAACACTAATCTAATAGAGGTTTTCCAATTTCTCTCACTGCCAAATTTTCTGCACCTTCTCATGAAAAATGGCGTTTCTCAAAATTAATATTTTCCTTCTACTTAACAAATGATGCCGTTAAACTCCAGCAAACCATGAAAATCCAATCAACCTGTAAACCAGTGGTTCGCAATCTTTTTAGTGTTCGCCCTCCCCCCTTAATCTAAAAATAAATTCTCGCATTGCGTTGGAAAATGTGTTTGTGTTTCTTTAGTTAGGAAGTTACATCTATCGCAAAATTATTTATTTATTGAAAGGACAAACACTAACATTTACTATACATACAAAACAATATCTCAATTTTTAATGGCTACGTTGTAGTTTATTCATAACTAACTGAATAACGCAGCGTTGCTCGAATTGAAATGGTGAAATGTTGATTGAAAAGTGAATTAGAATAATCACTTTTCTTACATAGGAAACTGCAATCATTTAAGTTATACGGAAAATACTTTTTAACTTCAATGAATTAAGTTGTACGTAAAATACTTATTAACTTCGTTTTAACTTTTCCATAGCTTCTACATTTTACTTCGGATGGAAATGTATACATTTAATTAGTGAAGGTTTTCTTTCTAGTAGTGATAGAAGATAGTAACGAGACCAATCATACTATTGTCATTACATGAACCCAATGCATACATCTTTGTTTTGTTTCAGGTCGTAGCAGTTCGTGGTCAGAAGCGGACGACTCTTCGTCCTACACGAGCAGTGACTATTCCGACGACGATCTGTCGGACAGCGAATACGGTGAGATAAAATGTTTTCTCATAAGACACCTTACGAGTCGCGATTTTAACTGGGTTTATCTCTAATTTACTCCTTACTGGTGACTGCTTTATTTTTAACAATGATTTACTGAAAATTGGTTGTATACAATTTAATTTACCTGTCGACGGATTTCACTGATATGTTGTATTTTCCTATTAGAATATTTAGCCCATTCAATGGTTACATAAGAAGATTAAAATTCGAGTAATTCTCTCAAGCCTAAGTTAAGTGTTAATAGATTAGTAAATAAAAGAAAACTTGTACGACATATCATTTATTCATGTCCTTTCTTTTAAAAAAGTGTTGCTTTCAGTTCATTTGAATTCTTGGGTAGGTCGGTACTTAATTAACGTCACACTCTAGCAACACAAAGGGGTATTTTCGACAGTCCGGGATGAATCCCGAAGGGAAAGAAAGGAGGACCACCACGTAATATGTAGAATTTTTTTAAAGACTCGGGGGCTCCGCCCCCTGCTTGTTTACGCTTTGTAAACTTACCCTCTTTTCTCAGATCCCATTTGGTTTGCTTCGCAAACCAACATTCCTTTCGCAGAATCAATCTCCTGCGACAGCAAAACTATCTTAATAATACGGTATATGATGTCGCAGAGAGGGCTTCGCCACCTGCTCGCTAACGATCGCCAACCAACGGAGATTGCTACGGAATCTCGTTAGGTTTGCTTCGCAAACCAAGACTCATTTCGCAAGTGATTTCCCTTTTTTTACTTTAACACTTAATGCACCCTAAACTAAGTGCCGCATCATTAAAAAATCTTCTCCATCTTGTTCCCTGTACAATTTTAAATAAACCGTGTTAATCTCGTAACATTATGATCTGTACTTTTTCTTGGTAAAGCGTCTAAGAACAGAGTGAAAAAAAGCAAGCCCTTTTTTCCTCGCCAATTAAAAAACATCGTGTTTATGGCAATTGTTGCAACGATAAATTTTATATTTTGACAAACCCGACAGTCACAAATGTAACCTTCATTTTTGTGATGAACATGCTCCGCGAAAAAAACAAATACGAAATTTGTGTGACCAAATTTTGATTGCATCGAATTTATTTATGAACCAATTTAAAAATAATTTTACCTTAAGAATCTGTGCATTCTAAGCTTTCACGTGATATTTTCAAATTTTAAAATTAATTGTTTTAAGCTTTAGATACGACAGTTTTGGTTTTGTATCGGAAATTACGATCTAAAAGTTCCGAAAATCGTATGACCAACTTTTAATTCCATCGACTTTATTTATTAACCAATTTCAAAAAAAAGTGTACCGTATGAAAGAGTACAACATTCTAAGGTATACTGCGATATTTTTGAAATTAAAAACTAATAGTAATAAGGTATAGGTATGGCAGTTTTAAATAAAAATACCCATAACGTCCTGATTTTTTCCCAAATTTCAAAAAAATATTATCGGGAACCAAATTGAAATTTCTTAAAAAACTCGGCAAGCTGCAAAAATTTACGTTTAGATTTACTTAACAAAATAAAACCACGACTGAAGACTGAAAATTTATACGTCTGTAGCTCACACGCGTTACAAATTTCGCTTTTGTAATTTTGACAACTAATAAACCCTAAACTAATAGCCGCATCGGAAAAAAATGTTCATTGTCTTGTTCCCTGTATGTCGATCCTATGTCAATTTGTAAAACATGTCAATTTGGTAATTTTCTGATCCGTACTTTCTCGGGAAATCGTCTAAGAATCGATCGAAAAACGCGAGTTTTCAATCCTGCGGCTGCGGTAACATTTTTTTTTAATAGAGAGATTTTCTTATGATAGAATCAATGGGAAATAATGTATTGCTCATTTTCTTATGATAGAATCCTTTGGATTGAATGTATTGTTCGTTTCCTTATGATAGAATTGTTTGAAAAAATTCTATTGCTCATTTCTTTAGAATAGAATCCTTTAAGAAAAAAAATTATATTGCTAATTTCTTGAAAAATAATGTTTTTGGAAAGGTTTTATTGCTTATTTCCTTGTGATAGAATCCTTTTTAAAGATTGTGTAGCATTTCCTCAGAAAACAATCCTTTGGAAAGATTCTACTGCTTGTTTTCTTAAAATACACTGTGGCCATAAATTAAGGATAATGCCAGCTCCGGCAAATAAAGGTTCAGAAACAAAACAAACGTGACTTATTCTTAAAGCCCATTTATTAAACAAAAGATAAAGAACAAAAGAAGATGTTGTATGTATGATACCATTCATAAAAACTACGATTTTTGCCTCACTGGAGCAATTACAAAAAATATCGACCTTACAAAAACTTAACATGACATGGTTGTTATGATGGTTAATACATTGTATGTCACCCAGACGATGAAATACAGTCCCTACAACGCCTAGGCATGTTGAGGATCAAATTATCGAGCTGATCTTGGGGAAGATCACTCCACTCAGCAAGCAATGCTCTTCGAAGTTCCGGTACACATGTAGGAGGTGATTGACGGGCTGCAACTAGGAATGTCAACTCTCAGAATAACCAGTATTTTTTTTCGTCCGGTTATAACTCCCCCGGTTTAATCGAGTAAAAAAATAAACGTTTTTTAAAATAACCGGGAAAAATAACCGATTTTTAAAAAATTTCAAGGTGTTTCTAGTTAGTTGTATATAAAAAATGCTAAATGGTCGTAAAAATATTTAAGGGAAAAGGTTTGAAGTTTTGTGGGAGCACTCAACCCATTTACTCTTAATGTTAAAAGGAAAAAATATTAAACTTACCTTTTCATCGTGAAAATTCGGATGTTTCTACTTGAGATGTTGCCGTAAATTGGAGGTTACTTCTCCACTTTTAATTGGCTTCAGGCAAAAATTACATTGAACTTCGTTTTTATTTAGTTTAGCAAAATATTTCCAAACGTTCGACGTAGGCATAGCGCTTAGACGGTGGGATGAAAACTGTGAAGCTCAGTGTCCGTAACTAATAATTACTTACACAGAACACCATCAGAGGAAGGGAATAAGAAAAATGACTAACTGCATAGACTGTAGCCACCTAGTCGCATGTATTCTAATGAATTATTGGGATTGCTATCTCGAATACATTTTTAGATCTTATTCGCTTACTTTATTGCTCGTTTTTCATTTTGTTGATAGATACTTGTCATATCTGTTTGCGAGAACCAAAATTCATACTCCATTTACATTTAAGCAAACTATTAAAAACACGAGGCGAGTTGCAATACACTTCTTCATAAATCAGATACAAATATATAATAAAAAAGGTGTGTGTGTGTAACGGAACTTTCCCAAACATTACTTGAACAAACTATGTCACGGTAGTGGTTGAAATGGGATATAAACTATGTGGATCTTGAAAATCAGTTGTTAAAAAAGAACCATTTGCATCCCATAAACACACAGGCCGCGAATATAATTTTCTTGAATTTTCGGGGCCGGTTTTTTTTTCCCCTTATTAGTTTTTAAAAAAACCGCGAAAAAAAAAACCGTGCCAAGAAAACACAGAAAAAAAACGGTTAATTTAAACGAAAAAACCGACTTATCGGTTTAACCGGAATATATCGGATTCAAGTCAGGTGAGAATGCTGGCCATTCCATACGGGTGATATCCTCAGATTCAAGGCATTCGTTTACAATGTTTGCACGGTGAGGACGGGCGTTGTCATTCATAAACACAAATTCTGCGACCATGGCACCCCTAAACAAACGTGCATGTTGTTCCATAATAATGTCCCGATAAATTTGGCCTCTCATGGTTCCGATTTGAACATGTAGATCTGCTCTGGAGCCCAGTATAATTCAGCCCCAAACGAGCAATCCTGCACCACCGTAACGGTGTTGTTCAATGATGTTGTATTGGTGGTAACGGGTACCTGGCGTTATCCATATGAACGTCCGCCGTGAATCAGACTGCAAGCTAAACCTGGACTCGTCGGAAAACATCACACAAGCTCACTCTGACGATGTCCACATTGCATGTTCTCTACTCCAGGCTAACCGCTGGCGACAGTGAGTTGCCGTGAGCGCAACACATCTGACAGGCCTGCTAGCATATAGACCAACATGTCCTAAACGTTTGTAAACGATTTGCCTTGAAACTGGCGTACCCGTGTCTGATGATAGGTGACGAGAAAGGTCGGATGCTTTGCTCCGTCTGCTTCTTTTTGCAATTACTGTCTAATACCAGTCGTCATTCGGCGTTGCAACTCGGGGACGACCTGTAATGTAACGTCTACTGACATTTCCATCATTTTGGAATCGTTGCCAGAGCCTAGAGATGGCACTTTGGGCGATTTCAAGTTCCACTGAAACTTTTGTCTTAATACGTCCACATTCCAAGCGGCCGATAATTCTACCACGTATTAAATCCTCGACATGCGTCCTCTGTGCCATAATTATTCGGTTGTGGCACTGAGCGGCTTTCAGAACGCTTGTGAACAATTTTTACTTTTTTGCTACCATTCCTTATATACACCTGTCTTACACTCTCGTCATTGTGACGTACTATCGGCGTCATCTGATGGCTTCATGTAATTTGATTTTATTCTTGAAGACGTGTGAGATAATTCTACAGGTGAAATTTTTACTTTAAAGCTCGATTTCCGTGTGATTCTAAAGTATCCTTAATTTATGGACTTGAGTGTTGAATCCTTGACAAAAATTATGTTGGTCAGAAGATCAAAATTGGTTTAGAATTCATGCAAGGGAAGACTAAGGTAGAATTATGCGCGTGAAGAGAGTTAGAGTTTGGTAAGAGAGTCAGTAGTTGGTAATTTTTTAATTAATGTCGTCATAGTAGAGCAACACAATGGGCTACGGTACGGGATCAGTCCTTTAAGGGAAACACCGCGTAATTTTGAACCACGGTCAGATGACGAGGCAACACCTGAGATGGCACCCCACTCTCCGAAGTTTCCACACCAACCCAACGATTTTTGGCCACGTCAGATTTGAGGTTGACCAGCCGCCTCTAAACCATACGTTTACAAACATCCATGCACTGACCCGGATTCGACCGAGGAACTTTCCAATCTAGAGGCAAACACCTTAACTACCGGCTTTCTGAGGGTTAGAGACATAGCGTAATACTTCAAATGAAGATTGTACCAAGAAAAATAGAATTAATTGCTTCCCGAAGTCTTTTAAATCGGTCAAATCGTGAATCTTAAATGAAAATCCAATTGAATTCAGAGCAAAGAGCAATGCTTACCGATTGCAGCCACTTAAAGAGCCAAGTTCATTTAATTGAACTCCTGCCTGTTCACAAATCAAATAACGGATTGTGTATGTTGAGTTAACCCCTTGGGTACATTTGACGACTGAGTCTCGTCATGCACTTGTTTTGCCTATGTTACGGATGACGAGTCTAATTCGTCATTCACTCGTCATGCACTTGTTTTGCCTATGTTACGGATGACGAGTCTAATTCGTCATTCAAAGTAGGACAAAATGAAACCTGTACATTCTTGTTCATGGCAAGAGTAATTGGTGTTACGAGACTCTCCTTGAATCAAATAATTCAATCGTGTTCTCTACAAAAATACACTTTATTTAATCTGACTCCATACATAGAAATATTTACACGGCTGCGTTATCAAACATTCTTTTTTGGAAGCTGTGCGATCTCTCTCATACTGTTGCCATTCTTATCCAGGGTTCCCACGGTCCTTGAAAAGTCCTTGAATTTGTTTTTCCTAACTAGGGGCCCTTGAAAGTCCTTGAAAATTAGGAAACTTGGTGAAAAGTCCTTGAAAGTACTTGATTTTTTTTAACTAGTACATAATAGTGTAATTTCGTGTTGCATTGCTACTTGTCCAGACTAGTTTCCTCCAAAGCAGGTGTGCCATTTGAGCGTTATTCTGAATGAAACCGATGTTTCACGCTTTGACACTACAAGATATACTAGTAATGCTATGTCTAGATCGTCCATTTTCCACAGTATTCTGTCCGTCTAAGTTGACACCTCTGGTCTACGTTAAGACAGCCATCTTGTTATGTCCGCCACATAATGACGTATCACGTTCGCTAGATAACAGCACTGCTTTCTTAGGAAACCGTAGCTTTAGCAGTCAGGATGTCATTGGAAACCTGTCACGCATCCAAAGAAATGAAGCCAAATTCTTATTGCAAAAATATAAAAGTTATAATTGAAAAAAAAAAAAAATTTAAGAAAATTACATTAAAGATTTCTATTGTTAAAAATTTTCTGCAGATTTCAAATCCGTTGAAATTTTTCCTCTATCTTTAACGATCACAAAGATAGAAACTCAGACTAGATAATAAAGAAGCCCTAACACCAGTCAAAACTTTTGATTTATTTTGTTACTCAAACAAAATAAACCATGACAGCCGTCTGTTGTAGGCAGTGGACGACAGGAAAATAGAGATTGTGTCATGTAGATCGAACCGTCTGTGCAAGCTCCCATACTCTTTTTCGTGCGACTAAAAGAATTTATCGCACGACCGAAATTGATATGTGTGCAAGTAGCCTGATAGCATTGAGTTGAGACAAAAAGCAAAACAAAAAAAGAAAGTCCAAATTTTTACCAAAATTGATGATAAACTTTCTTTTCTTGGCTATCAGTAGTTTTTAAAAAATTGTCTTTTTTTTTGTATTCACATTTTTTTTTTTAATTGACAACTTTTGTGTATGCCTTGTTTTAGGTCGTTATAAAAAATTTTAGGTCCTTGAAAAATTTGTTTTGGGTTTTGAAAAGTCCTTGAATTTTTTTTGGATAAAGGTGTGGGAACCATGTTATCAAACGAAATTATACCAAAATATAACAGTAATTAGTGTACAGACGATAATGCGAAAATATAACAGTAGCTTATGTGCAAACGATAATCCGAACTGCTTCAAGTAAATCTGTACCCAACGGGTTGATCGAGAAATTAAGTCAACTCTATGAACTTGAGGTCTACCTTTACTTGTAATGGTAATGGTAACTTTAATTAACGACGCACTAGAGCAACACAACGGGCTATTGACGACGGTCCGGGATCAATCCCCTACCTAAGGTTAAGATCCAATGACACCACCACGTAATTTTGAACCACGGTCAGATGACGAGGCAACATTCTAGCTGGCACCCCACTCACCAAGTGCAGGTAGGTAGGTAAGTATTTTGATAAATGTCATACTGGAGCAAAACGACGGGCTATTGGCGACGGTCCGGGAACAAACCCGAAAGGAAAGACAATGCCACGTAATTTTGAACCACGGTCAAATGACGAGGAAGCTCCTGAGCCGGCATCCCACTTTCCAAACTTCCACACCACGCTAATCAGTCCCCAAGAGAAAGATCCTTAGACAACACCATGCAATTTTAAAATGACGATCAGATGATGAGGTCACCTCTAAAGCTCGTGGAGCGTCAGTAACTGCATATAGTGCCTAGTTTACTGTACAAATACTATTAGTTGGTTTGTCCGATAATCTCATCCTTCTGAATAGTGATTATTTTTAATTTTACGGATCTTGTGCAATTTATTTTTATTTCATTTTAAAAAATTGTCTCATAGTTTCAGTTCCCAGTTTTTATTTCCTAAGTAACTTTGTTAAATTTTAAAATTACTCCTAATGCTTGGTGATATCGAACATAATAAATGGGAATATAATGGGAATTTTAATAAAATAAGGACCGTGACAACCCACTGGAAGGAGCAACGGATTAGCAACCGGAGGGTTGATAGTTTGCAGCTAGGTCCAGCCAAAGACCGTCGTGTACACGAGGCTGGTGCATGTTAAATATTTCATGCAATCATTCATTTTGAGCTGAATCAATTGAGATTCGAATGTTAGGGAGTCGAATTTTTTTAAGATCACTTGGAATTCGAATTTTGGGAGTGAACTCTTTATTCGGTTCAAATTGAATACTTTGGTTTCGATTTCTTCTTGATTTTGTTCTTGTTTATATTTTTGGAATCATAAGTAATGAGTAGTACATTGAGTTGAGTATCACCATAAATTCATTAAATTATCTAATTAAAAAGCTTTTTCTTTCATCTCCAGGTGAGTTTTTTCTTTCCGAAAACAAAAATTGTAAAACATTTGAATAAAATCGTGTTCATTTTATGTATTCTACATCATATTTATATATCTATTATAAAAAAAAATTGTCAGTCGTTTTCAGGTTTATTCGTTTTGTGATTGGAGATAGCAAGTCACGTGATAGTGAGTCTTGCGGTTCAACTGGCGAATTAATTTCGAGCACGCGCAGACGATAAACATAGTTACATTTTTTTAATTAATTCATTCGTAAAATTTGAGAGTACGCGCTAGAAATTTTGCAATGTTTTCAGAACAACCGGCCAATTCGGTCGCCGTTTCGATAGCAACAGTCGAATATGAAAAAATTAAGAAATACTATTGCTATAAGCAACACGGATCAGGTAAAACATTTAAGGGGGCTTACGACCTTTAAACCACTCTTGATGGAGTAGGAATTAGGTCAGTTTCGAAGCTATGTCATTTTTTAAGTATTGCATAAAATGGAATAATTTTTTTCCATTATGCTCCTGCATTTTTAAGGTATAAAATACATTGTACAAACATGATTTAAATATTAGCAGGAGTTTTTTTGTCGGGCTCGTTAAGGTATAACTTCATTGTGAGTAAAGATTTGAGGAACAGTTCTACGTGCAAGATTGCACATAAACAAATAGATGTATACAAATAAATTTTAGTGTATGTTATTCTATATATATATATATATATATATATATATATATATATATATATATATATATATATATATATATATATAACAGATTAAAATGAAAGCAAAAAATAAAATAATAAATAAAAATTAATATTTTTTAACAATTGTGTTTCATGAAGCAGTAAATATTCTGATACGTCAACAACAATGTCTTCCCCAAAATTCCAAAATAATAATTTTTTTTTCAATATTGTGGTTTTAAAACAAGCATGTAGGTTTAACGAATATGTATACCAATTTTTGAGCAAGTCGCTCAAATAGTACTTCAGATTTCATGCGCTCAATCTGAGATTTTTCTAAAAAAAACGAAGCTGAGAAAAACAGTCGTAAAGATAAAATTTTCGTTACAGAAGCCCATGTTTTGCTCAGTGTACCTTTCTATTTTCTTTCATATCTCTGGTATTTATTTGAATTTTGTCATGCGGTTGGTGTCAAAATGATCAGAAATGTATGTACTTTAATATATATATTTTTTTGAAAAATCGAATTTTAGTAAGGTTTAAAGGTCGTAAGCCCCCTTAAAACTATGATGAGATTTCCTCTGAATTTAACAATATGTTGTGCTAAAATATTTCCTTTTTTATGTGGAAATGAGATGTTTTGTGTTCTTGACATTTTTTAAAACCTTTTGTTTTTATTTACACCATATTTCCGTGAATAAGCTGATAATTTTTGGAACGTTTTCTAAAACTAAATTATTGATTTTAGCTTATTTTCGAATCCACTAATCTCACAAAAAAAGTAGGCAATATTCCGTTACTTGGGCGCATGCGATAAATATCGCAATGGGAAGGGAACCTTGAATTAACGTTGCACTAGAGGTTCGTGATTAATCCAGCAGCGATCCAAATGGGTATGGATTGTGAAGCAATAACCTCCCCCTCATTGTTGAAAAGTATAGTTCGCTAAGCAAACTACATATGATTGCGCAGCAATCATCGGGGGTTGACGATCGATAGCGAGCAGGGGGCGGAGCCCGCTAGTAGTTTAAAAAGTAATTTGACCAAAATTGAAGACGATATTTGTCTTTAACATTTTATTTGTTCAACTATAAAAATTTCATCACAGTAAACATTTCTAATTTTTACAACCTGTTCAATTCTTAAACGGTCAAATTAAGTTTTGTACAATTATATTTTGAGTTAATTTTTGTACCACTTTGAAAATTATCTCTACTTTACTTCTGTAGTTACTGAAAAATCTCATTCTATACTACCTTCACATACATATTAAAATTATGCAAAGAGCCACTAAATCAGACTTTTTACCTTTAAATCAAAAATATAAGGATAGATTTAAATATTCTTCACAATTTAAATATTTTGACGCTATAACCTGTGATATATCCAGTATAAAACAAAAGAGCCTTGGTAGCCCAGTTGGAAGAACAACGGATTAACAACGGATTAACAATCGGAGGGTTGTGGGTTCGAATATATACAGCCAAAGATCGACGTGTACTAAGGGACTGGTGCACGTTGAATCTGTAGTGGCCTCAAAAGTCCTCACGTTGGCGTGATGTGAAAGTGTGAAGAGTGGGATGCCAGCTCAGGTGTTGCAATTATATAATGTTGTCCTCGGATCTTACTCTTTGGGATTGATTCTGGACCGTCACGAATAGCCCATTGTATTGCTCCAGTGCAACGGTAATTTATATACCAACCTACCAGCACAAAACAAATGTAACTTGATAGCTAGATATTCCCAATATAAGATCCAACATTCTTCTAATTCTGGTTGCGAAAGATATGAGTGTCTAAGTGTTCGACTTCCTAAATAAGAAGCTCTATAATTGAAACCCAAGACAGGAAGAAAATGTTGAAAAAAATTGCTATTTTAAATGACAATTTTTTTTTTAATGTTCAACTTTTCTTAATTATTTATCTCTACGATTATAATAGGAAATGTTTCTCTGTACGCAGTGTCCTGACGAATCTATGGCACTCAGGTAGTCCTAATTCTTTGCGATTTTTGTGTTGCCCCCGAATTTTAAAATTTAATCTAGAACCCTTTAAAATAAATGTATTATTTTTTTTCACCATTCATTCTTCTCTCCGGAATGTGACATCGTTTATGAAGGAGAGGATTTTGCGATTTTCGAGCGCTTTCACAAGCATTTTTCGTCTTAATGCCTTTGGAACCATGCCACATTTTCTGATCCTAGCGTGTTTTTATTGACGTTGCTGATAATAGCCATTTCTATGCCATCACGGCGTTGCCTGTCAATTTCGTTGGCGAAGCAAACCAAATGGGAAAACGTAGCAATCACCAGGGGTTGGCGAGTGTCAGCGAACAGTGGTCACACCTAACCCCACGAAAAGAACTGTGAAGGACAACACTGTGCTGGCCACGCAGTGGCTAGTTTTTTATATTATGAAGACATAAGCAATTAAATATATTTATTCGTTCTTTTTTTTAGCTTAACATAAAATTAAATGAAGAAAAATAATTTTAAATTATAAAGTAATGAATTATGTATGTACAAATGTTTTACGGTTAAAATTGGTACCGCTGAAAGATTTCGTGACTTGAATAAGACTAAATCAAGGCCATCAGATGATTATTTCGATTTCCTAGTGAATAAGAACAAGAACATGTATAAGTCTTTTAAACTGAAAAATTGTTTTATTCTTCAGTTTTCCCTGCATTTTGTTGTTGCCTTAAAATCCCAAGATGGATTATAGGTATTCATAATAAATAGTTTTGAAAGTAAGTTAAGGTAATGGCAATTGAAATGTCATCACAATACTTTTAAAAATTATTTGCATAAATAACATGTATTTTGTGCGACTCTGGTAATTTACTTTTCATTATTAAACTTCAATTAAGTAAAAAATTTTGAAAGTTTTATTTTAATCATGGTATTTTAAAAATAAAAATCACTTGATTTAAATCGACATACCTTGGTATTAACAAAGGGAAAAGTTTTAAAATGGTTCAAGGTGATTTATTTTTATTATTATTTTTTTTTTTGAAATGCAATCTTAGTAATTTTAGATTTTCATCATTTATTTCATTTTTTATTAAAAATATTTCCGTAATATATGGTAAGAATATTTCATTTAATATAGCTCTAATGAACAATTAACATTTTTTTTAAATATAAGACTAGAAAGGTATAAAAATGGGAATAGCTCATAGAGGTTCAGCCAAACGGTCCCTATCACAGTCTGAATATTTCGCTGCGTTTGACGTTTATTTCCTGAATATTTAATGTTTACCGCATTTCTTTATCATTTTAGCATTTAGACTACGGCTAGTACAGCAGTTGTACCATGATCACGCCATGAAAGAATTGAGACAACGGCCAGTACATCAGTTGTATCTTGAAAGTTATAATAATCGAACCAAGAAAAAATTAAGCAATTAATTTTTGAAAGTTATAAGAATCGTGCCAAGAATGAATCGCGCTTCTTATATCTATAACCCGTAGTCAAAAGGTTAAGTGTTTGCATTCTCGTAAAGATGAGTCTTAAAAACAAGCAATTTTCGTGGGAAGCGTCAACAACAATGATGTAAATAGTGGCAGTGAATATGTTCTGAAATATCGTAATGTAAGTTCAAATTTTGAGACTGAAAGTTTCATTCTCATAGCGTCTAATAAGACTGCTTACACATAAAATTTCAATTTATATTTTTTAAATTTCTTGTCAGACGGTATATATTTTTTTTTAAATAGAAATTTCGCATTTCAGCCTTTGAAAAAAAATTAATATACTTTCTCACAGCCTTATTAGTTTCTGATTTTTTTAGAAAATCTCTACATCCACATTTTGATTAGTATTTTAGAAAAATAATTTAAATTACGAATTTAACTGTGGGAAAGGAAATGTTGACAAAAGTCAAGAGTTACAGTGGAAAAGGAAAACAGTTGAGAGAGAGGGAGATACTATTATTGGAAAAATTAGGAAAAGGTAAAAAGTTAGAAAGGATGATTGATGCAATTAGATGGAAATTCCAGTTTTAGAACTAGGGTACTATGGAAAATACAAATGTGAAATCTGTAGGCAGGAAAGATAAGGGGGGGGGGGGTATATCCGCATTAGTTTATTGAGAAAAAGAGTTATCTTTATAAGGAAAGAATGACTGACTTAAAATAAAAACAACTCATCGGCTTTTTCCCCCCTTTTTTGCATGTTTGTTTTGTGTTGTTGGTGTTAGAATACATATCAAAAAATTATTTTAAAGGTATGTCAGTTGTTTGGATACAAGGATAATGTGGGTTTGCCTCAACCGTTGGGTTTTTCCGATGTGCACTATCCTAAATCTCGAACAAACAGCATCCGCTTCCAACGAATCAGATTCAGTCGCAGTTTGGAGCACTTATTTAGCGTATGTAACATTTTCATGGAGACAAGATACAACCCCCGAGCCATTTGCATTTACTGGTGCTGCCATCTATTGATTATTATTATTTGCAATAAGTAAATGCAATTTTTATTTAACTATTTTCATAATAAAAGTGGTGTCTTTCATATTTACAATTTACTACCTGTAATAATTATCACCATGATAATCATGTTGTGTCATCATTGTTCACATCAGTAGATCAATTTCCAAAATTATAATTACAGTGTTGAGAGCCGCGGTAGCTCAGTCAGTAGAGCGTCGGTTTCGCATCGGAAGGGTTGTGGGTTCTGTCCTCGACGGAGCCTGCAATTCTGATGATTGCGAGATCGGCGCTTAGACCTGGCTAAAGACCGTCGTGTTCGATAATGGTGGCTGGGGCACGTTAAATAGGTCGTGGTCACAAAGTCCCCCATGTTCCCATACCAAATCAATACCTCTGGGGATACCTGATCAGGGGGTTATCGGCCTCTGATTGGGATCTAAATTACGATATGTGTGAGTGAATGGATGTGTGAAAGGGACCTTCCTGTAAAACGGATGTGTCATGTATGAAGAAGTCCAACACTCCGGGGCAATGGCACCCCCAATTGGGCCATATATGGCCCACACGACAACAACAACATAATTACAGTGTTAAAACAAAATATAACTAATTTGCAGAACACGAATAAAGTGTTTTAAATAAAGACATTATTTGTTTGCTTATTTACTTGTTATTGCAGTCTAATTTCAATAACCTATAAGTGCCACTAAATTTTTTTCCCCTTTTTAATTTGATTCATTCTTCTCAACCAGAGGAAGAAGAGGAGCTGAGTTGTAATGTATGCGAGCGACGCTTCAATTCCTTCCGCTTACTGGAACAGCATAGGAGAAATCGTTGCCACGCAGGCTGCTGTTATTCCACCAAGCCCTCGTCTGAACAGAACGACGAAGCTGACGACACGAACAGCATCGACTCCAAGCGGCCGGCCGAAGAAATGGAGAGACTGCTCTAAGACCGGATGACCGAGAAGTATAGAAATGGCAGCGACCTCAATCGGTCGACTTCGGAACTTGTGATTCTTTTTATTGAGAAATGGACAAAACTGTTAATTTGCGATAACAGTACGAACTCTTATTGAGCAAACAGTTGTTTTTACTGCTAATACTACAGTTTCGTAAGCAGTTAAAAACTGACGCAACTCTGTTATTCATCTGTTCTTTGCAGTTCTGATCCAATCTGAAGTCACATGTTCCTTACTGTTTAGATTTGTCAGCAGTTGTCAACGATATATCAAAGACATTATGTTATTTTATAGTAACGTTTTTAAATTTACTTTTATTATTAACTGCTAATGTTAACAGTTTTGTTAGCAGTTAAATAATAACCGTTCAAACTTTTCTTTATTAACACTGATAACTCAATAATATTTTTGGAAAAACATGAAGACATAGAAATATAATTGTTCTCTGTTAATTTTTATTGCAACATTGTTCTTTAAAATGCTATCGCGTGAATAGCACTGTAAATAACAGTTCTTCGCTTTAAGTCGAGACAGAACAAACCCAAAGCTCAGCACAGACACCCAAGAATCACTTGAAGTTGAGGTAAAAATCATTGAAGGCGTAGATGTATCCATCTCAAAAGCATGATACTCAGATAATCTACGACTGCCTCTGAGTTACAGACCTTAAAAAATGTGCCATAAATTTGCCACTGATAACACTTTTCTTGAACATAAATAGCTGTTGTCATTTGTTCGATAGCAACTGTTTCCCCATTTCAAACTCCGTTTTTGCTGAAACAGATGATAATTTTTTAGGTTTCGTTTTATTGAATTATTAAAAAACAATTCATGTTAACTTCATATCATGAGGACACATCTAAAAACAAGAAGTGTAACATACTCTAACTAATCACAATTCAATAAAACATGTTTGTAACATATACTTACAATTTGCAGTCACATTTATAACTGCTTCTTCACATAAGTAGAATCTTAATGAAACAAGGACAGTATTACTGTTAGACTAGTCAATATATGACAACGCAATATTTTAAATTCTTCAGAGAACTCTAATTCAAAAGCATTTTGCGGAAGAAAAACTAAAATACAGTACTCGTAAACTGCGTTGATTCGGGTTAAAATACTTTCTTTATGTCTGGTTAAACGTTGGATTATAACTTGACCCTGACCAACCAGACCCAATTGATCCTCAAAGAAGACTGTAATACTTGGAAGACATGAACTATCTGTTTGATGGATTTCCCGTGTAAAACAAGCCAAGTGGAGTACGAAAATATTTCTTCCGCTATCTAAATGCCCTCGAATTATACACATAGGGGTTACCTTAAAATGGAATTTATTACAGTTTTGGACGTTAGTTACCGCGTGTAATCTAATTGCCGATCGCCAATCACCTACCTTTTATAAATCTGAATTCATTCTTTGGAATTTTTTGGGCCGACATGCTAAAATAGGTTGCGTGGTAGATGAATTAACGTCGACAACAACACAACAGGCTATTGGCGACGGTCCTGGATCAATCCCGAAGGGAAAGATCCGATGACAACGCTTCTTCATTTTGAATCACGGTCACATGACGAGGTCAATTATGAAATGGCATCCCACTCTCCAAACTTCCACGCCAACGTGGGAACATTAAAAGCCCCGTGACGGTCATTGTTGAGACCCAGTTTCGAACTTGCAACCCTCTGGTTGCTAATCCGCTACTCTTCCAACCTTACCGAATCGATATCAGTGATTGGGTCAAAGCCAATCGTCGACAAACTATATTTTAAGATTACCCCATATTCATCATGCGTGAGCATAAGTAAAATCCTCACAGTCCATATGGCTTGTTTGCTTTGAAAATGACTCGTATCTGACATACCAAAATCGCATTCGAGTAACACTGAGTTACGTACCTATCGGAATAAAACAGAAAATACGTACTTCCACAAAAGTAAAATTCTCAACCATAGAAGCAAAATAAAAGTAGTGAGCAATGGCAACTTTTCACGTGCTCCAGGATCATGTGACCAAAACAAGTTGTAATGTGACCGACAAATTTTGTTTGATGGAATGGTCAGCTCAATTTTGGTGATTTCACCATTTCTCCCGCCATTTACTAGAAATGCGCATTCACACTACTCCGTTACAAGATGTTACTCAGTCACAAGGTGATTGGACACTAAATTGCCCAACCAAGTCGATTTTGCGCAGAGCAGTCACGTGACTACTAGTCGATGCGTTGGTCACACGTTTTGAAACTCCTCCCAATAACGATGCTTATTCTACTTATATTTCACGTCTATGTTCTCAATGCTTGACATCGATGGTGTAGGTCAGTATTTTAGCTCAGCATTTACGATTTTTCTTTAAGGTTAAAAAGATTGAATTACTTGATCAGAAAACTCCTTGCGATACGTCACATATTCTTAATAGTTTAATTTTTTTACGGTTGTAAACACTTAAGTATGTCCCAAATCGATTTTAGTTTCAGACTCCAACTGGGGTTCGATGGTTGATTTTTATGATTCAAGGGCCATATTTGGACAAACTGCGCCAAACACATGACAACGTCAAGACATGCATTCCAATTGGAAACAAGTTTGGTGAAAGACTTGGATGAAATTCGAAGGATCGTCTTTTCGTGAACTGGAAGCATCTTCCACTTGCGTGAAGAGAAAGTTTATCCACCTGAAAACTGCTAGTCACAACTTGTATGTATATATGAGATTTGGAATTGTACAATACCTTTTCAAAGTTAGAATGAGTCATGTCAGTTAATAAACTTCGTTATTTTTCTTTACGTCTCAGTCAACGAGTTTCGTTTTCTTCTTTTATTGCTTTTATTATTGCTTTGCTTGATATCCAATACCAAAACTGGATGGAAAAAGAAATATGACAAGATAAAACACGATACATTCGTTAGCCTCATAAGGACTTCAGGCTCCTTATGGGGTTAACGAACCTTTACCCAACCGGACAATCAAAACACAAACACTTCGTACAAAACAAATGCAAGTCATGAACATAAGTAATATTATATAGACACTGCGTCCCGTACGATAATAACTGCTCAGAGATAAGTTGCATAAATTTTAGAAAGTGAGAATAGAAATCAGATAATAGAAAACGTTAGCATGATAATCAATCATACATAACAAACTCCGAAAATTTTATCATCGGTATTTTTCTGTTTGATGTGCAAGTTTGAGTCTTTTAAAATTACAAAACTTATTGTTGATCACTGAAAACCCAATTTTTAGAATCTCGAATCAAATTAAGGATAGATATAAAAAAAGGATGCAAAAAAAAAAAAAAACACACATTTATCACCATTGAGTATGTTGCTGTGATAGCCTCATATATAACCATTAGAATTATACGTTTCAATTAGTATTTGGAAATGTATTATACAGTTCATCAGTCTAGAGATAGATTGAGTTACATACAGAATACTAGCAGAATTTACCGGCTTAGCTCGCGTTAAATTAATAATATGTTGATTGAAAAGTCATCATCAATTATTTTTCATAAAAGAATATTAGCATAATTTTAATAAACAGAAGAAAAAAAATTTAATATCCATTTTTACGCTCCATTGTTTGTACAATTTTATTCAGACGCAAATCTGCGCATACATGTATCCATCTACATAATCCATTTCATATTCTTCGCACTTCTGCTGAAAGTTTTTTTTTTTCTAATGTGACTACTACAGTTGATTTTGAGTTTTCGAATGACTAAGAAAATATTCCAGTGCATTCATTTTAAGTAAAAATGGCGAATTTTTGTCGGAGAGAGTTTCACTTAGTCTTCCTATGAATATATTTTACATGTGGCATTCTTGCACCTAATATGCGATATTTTCGAATTTCCTCATCAATATGAGAGGATGGTAAATTAAATTGTTACGGCATTCGTGACTAATTTAGTTTGAAAAAAAAAACGCAATTTTTCTTGAAAATTCCATTCAGCGGCAGGTAGAATAACGGAACTGCTATTAAATATATAAAGCAGAGTTGACGTTTGTCTGTTTTCTATGCAAATCTACACCGTTTGACAAATCCACACATTTGGTACACTTATATTTTAGAACCCTGTCGGTATTATAAGCTACATATTAACCCGCATTTTATTTGTCCAAGGGGGCTAAAAATTTACGGCATTCATGATTAATTTGAAGCAAACACACTTCTTCCTGAAAATTCCATTTAGCAGCATGTAGAAAAACGAAGCTTGTGTTAGAAATAAATGGCAGTGTAGACAAATTAAACTCAATCGATTAAAATTTTTTAATAAACAGGTTGATTTTACAGCGCTTTTACAAAAAGAAAATCACTGCATTCAACAAATGATATACATGTATCTAAGTTGCGTAAGAACAGCTTCAATATGTAGAGTAAGAAACCTCGACTTCCTGCCACTTAGAACAAAAAAATTTAAATATTTCAAAATTACTAACTGTTATATTATTCCAAGATAAAAAAAGTCTCTTTTGAAATATCCTTTTCTCCAATAGATATAGTTTTAAATCGAACCCTTATGGTACTTTTTTAAATTCAGAAATTCGGTTTCTAAATGGAAAGCACGTATATATTTAGAATGATGTAGTTTTTTGACTATGGAGTACAGCTTTCAATAACACTCATGAAACAGGAAAAACAAATGAAAATTAGTTTATTTTAATAGTCTTTCAATGAAAAGCTATATAAAAAATTTGAAATATTAATTCTGTAATAGGTAATATACCGGAACACATGAATACAAACAGAAACAAAATTCCGATTCTTGAAAAAAATTCTGTTCTAACGTGTTGAATTTCGACTTCCTGAATACATTCTGAAATAGAACAAATCGGCAAAAAAGACTTGAACAATATTGATAAAGACAATAATGATTTATTAGCAAACAAAACCACATATTTATAATACTTGGGAATCCTCAAACACATTACCGCAACATCTTACTGAATACTCAAATCCCAAACACAGAATTAGAAATCAAATTAAAAAATTAAACGTTAATTCTGCCGTTCGTTGCCAGATACCGAGTAAAAAAATGTACGCTTTTATGATCAATGAGTTTATCTTTTGAGCTTTTGTGCTCCATTACAAAATTTAAGTTATGTAAAATTACATGTTTTAAATATTCTTTCTTCATCATTCAAATATTTATAAATTATTGACATCATGGGAAGAAATAAAAAGGCAGTTAAAACATAAATATTATAATTTAATTTGTTTAAAAAAATTGTGTGTTCCATCAACACTGGTAAAGCAATCCGAGTTGCGTACAGTAATCGTTTTCTACTCAATGTTATTTCTATGGCGATTTTGAATTGGTTTTGGCTTAGGTTAGGTCAATTAAAGGCCTCTTAGGAGTCTAATTTTTCAAAATCCTTTCTTAGTGCAACTCTGCAGTATAAAAAGAATTTAGTGTGCTTATTGAAGAAATTTAGTGTGCTTATTGATGAATCGACCACTTTAAGTAACAAAACGACTCTAGTGGTGTATTTGAAAACATATATAGCTGACGAAAATCCAGAATATATTTTCCTCGATTAAAATCGCAAGAATCTGAACACATTGAAAACGCGTTTTTAAATGTTTTGAAAATTCACGGATTTAATGAGGAACATTTGAAGCAAAACTGGATTGCAAGTGTGATGACAGGAAAGCATTCTGTAGTTGTAACTCGACTAAGGCCAAAATATCCGAAGCTCTTTAAGTGGCATTGCTTTAATCACAGGTTAGAATTGTCTGTAAATGATAACATTAAATATGTTCATGAATTAATCTATTTTAAATCGTTCATGGATAAACTGTATTGTGTATGCGTATAGTCTATCGCCAAAAAATAGTCGAGCTTTGGGCTTACAGTTCATCAAAATAGACCAAGCTGTTTGGAGGTCATATAAAGCGCTTTATTACCATTTTGAAACCACGAAGAGAGTGAAGATTTGAATTTAATACCAACATTTACTGGATTAAAAGAATTTGGAAGTCCAGAATTCGTCTTGGATTTGGGCCTCGTGTTTGATATTCTGCAAGAATTATCTATGCATTCTACTGAACTTCAGTCTAGAAAACAACCCTCCCCGCCCCCCACCGGTTGAACAACTAATAAAAAGAACAAATAGAGAAAAAACGCAGATAACTGCAGAAGCAAGAGAAAAAGTTTTTAATTTAAGATATCACCTCGGTATATATTATTCCAAAATCGTACCTATTGGTCAAAATCATTTAATTCAAATTATTGGCGATAGAATAAAAAATCCAGACTTTGTTCTGATGTTAATGAAGAAAATTGTCAACTTTTGAAGTATATATCCATGCTTGATCCAGAAAATATAAATACAGGGGCTATTCGCCATGGAGAAAAGGAGGTAAAAAGGCCCTGTCGAAGTTTTGGTATAGATGAAATGTGCATTATTCAGAGTTTTAGGGACTTCAATGAAAACGGCCTAAGTTCTTCGAAAAAAATTAAAGCCTCTTTTAAGAACAATTGAAATATTACCATATTCCATGGCCGAGTGCGAGCGCGGGTTTAGTTTAATGAACAACATTGTAACAGATTTGAGATCATCTTTATTCATTTCAAACGTCTCCAATCTATTGTTTATTAATGCAAATAGACCAGCTATAGAACATTTTCATCCGAAAAAATTTGTTAATTCTTGGTTGACAATAGATCGAGTATACGCTACAAAAAGAGACGGAGACGGATTTCTCCCGTAGTTTGGAAAATATTTCGGTGGAGTGGTCGTTCACGGTAAGAAGGCGATTTGTCGCCAAATATGGTAACTTTCACCTTTTGCGGATTTTCTTCACATCTACCGTTTTTGTTATGGCAACCCTATCTGCTGTTACGGAATTTGGCCGCCATCTTGATTTGGCGATAAAAATTAGTTGGCGACAAACGTCTTACCGTGAACGACCACTCCACCAATATTTCAATGAAAATGATAGAGGTAGGCCTTAAAATTTGTTAAAATAAAACAAAATTACATCCTGTTTTATATGTGTTTAAATATTTTTTGCTTAACATTTCCTGCAATTATTTTATAACATAGTTAAATATTTATGTAGTGAGATTTTCAATTTAGACTATCACTCGATGCTAGTCTGCATATTTTGCTTTGCATAAATACAGTTTAAACTACCAATAACTCGAACCTTGTGAACACAAATTTCTGCCTTTGTCGAAGTTTCTACAAAATTTTACAATTTCTTTCCTGTAATACTAAATTAATAGGCTTTTTTTCTCGATAATTTGAATTTCGATTAATTCGAACACTTTTCCTGGTCTTTGGAGTACAACCCCATCGGCACGCGGAGGGGTGGGGATACGGTCCCATGAAAAGGGTAAGTTGTAAGTAAGTACATGTTTCGCCTCCCCCTGGAAAAAATTCTGCGGGGGCCTGTGGTATACCTTCTGTTTTTTTTTTTACGACTACAGCACTGGGAAGAATACATGCTTTAATAGGGGGATGGTTCCCCACTTGCTGCAATTACACTAGCAACCCTTGTAGGTATACTTTCAACAAGGTTTTGATACACAGCTATGGATATTTGCGTCCATTCTTGCTACAAGAATGTCGCCAACTCAGCTGTAGATTTCGGACGTGGTTCTCTGGCCCGTAAGTGTCGCTCTAACGCGTCCCACAAATGTTCTATGGGGTTCAGGTCGGGACTCTGAGATGGCCAGGGAAGACGTTTTACAGCCATATCCCGATATCACTGCTTGACAGAGGCTGCAACATGTCATGGAGCATTGTCGTTCTGGAAGTAACATTCGTCCATTCTATACAATTGCTAAAGAGTAGGAAGAACCTGATTCTGCAAAATGTTTATGTAGGCGTCGGCGTTCAATTGACCAGGAACAACATGCAAAGGTCCCATGCCATACCACGAAAAAAACATCCTCAAACAAGTAGTACATCCTCAGTCAAGACCAACGTTTATTTTTAAGCGACGCTCTAAAATTGGATTGGGATACCGTTCAAGGTTACGCCATAAGTTACGAATGAGTTATCAAATCTCTTGCACCCTCTGTATTTAGTTTCACATAGAATCTCTTATGTTTAAACACAAAGATAATCTCATATCCACCAACGAACAAGGTATGGGTGTATAGAAAACTTTGTAACATTCTAAAGGTATCCATGGAAACCTTTGATCATCTAGTCACCAGCCATATTAGTGAGGGCATCCTTAAAGAAAATTACGAATGGAATATCGGAATCGGGATTAATGGACTCTAAAGAAACTAAGCTAAGCTTTAATACTCATACTTGTAATCTAAGAAATCAATTACTCTAATACGACTTACAACGAGATAACATATGAAATTTTACATTACTAGGGGGCTCCGCCCCCTGCTCGTTTACGCTAGCCAACCACCGGGGATTGCTACGCAATCCCATTTGGTTTGCTTCGCAAACCAACACTCCTTTTACATATGGCATTTGGTTTGCTTCGCAAACCAACATTCCTTTCGCAGAGTGAAACTATCTGAATAATTTGTATTATCCTGATTTCACTTTACGGTCCATGACGTCACAGCGAGGGCTTCGCCCCCTGCTCGCTTACGCTCGCCGACCCCCGGGGATTGCTACGCAATCCCGTTTGGTTTGCTTCCCAAACCTCTTACGCAAGTGATTTCACTCTTTTTTACTTTAACACTTAATGCACCCTAAACTAATAGCCGCATGAGTAAAAAAATCTTCTGCATCTTGTTCCCTGTACAATTTTAAGTAAACCCTGTTAATCTCCAAACTTTACGATGTGTACTTTGTACTTTCTCGGTAAACCGTCTGAAAACAGAGGGAAAAAAGCAAGCATTTTCCCTCGCCAAATAAAAAGAAATAGTTTTTTTTTTGGCAATTGATGCTGCGATAAATTTGATATCTGGCAAACCCGATAGTCAAAAATACAACCCTCCGCGAATACAATGCTCCGCGAATTTTCTCCGCGAAATAAAAAATACGAAATTTGTGTCACCAACTTTTGATTACATCGAATTTAATTATTAACCGATTTCAAAAATAATAGTACCGTAAGAAAGAGTACATTCTGAGGTATACTGCGATATTTAAAAAATTAAAAACTTATAGTAATAAAATATAGATACGGGCTACGGCAGTTTTAAAAAAAGTTACAAAAATGTCTTGATTTTTCCCGAATTTCAAAAAAATATTATCAAGAACCAAATTGAAATTTCAAAAAAAACTCGACGAGCTGCAAAAATTTACGTTGAGAGGTACTCTTTAAAAAAAACTCACGGCTGAAGACTGAAAATTTGTATGTGTTTTGCTCACTCGCGGAAGAAATTTCGCTTCTTCAATTTTGACACTTAATAAACCCTAAACTAATAGCCGCATCGGAAAAAAAAATATCTTAATAATTGTCCAGGGAATACGATGAAGAACAAATCATGTTAATTTCGTTTTTTTTCGATCAGTATTTCTCGGGAAATCGTTTAAGAATCGAGCTAAACAACACAGTTTTCAATCCTGCGGCGGCGGTAACTTTTATTTAATACAGAGAGATTATCTTTACTTGTTTATTAATTTACTGGACATATTTTAAACACGTGCTTATCAGCTCTATTAAAATATGTACTCTGTAGGTCCAGCAATCACAATATAGAAATTAAAAGAGCATTTGTAGCTTCAGAAAAATATTCATGGCTCAAACTTATTGACCAAAATTAACAAACAAAACAAACTGCGAATCTTTACTGTTAGCAGTGTCACCTTGATATAAGGTAGGTACGTAGTTTAAATGACGTTGTACTGGAACAACCCAATGGTCTATTACGTCACATTGATAAAAGAAAGGAATGTCTGCGAGTTATAATTAAAGAAAGATCAAGGACGCTTTATAACAGACACTGGCAAAACCGGTGACACCACTGACTCATTCTGTTGGTATCTACTGCTATATTACCTACTAGTATTGGCCGGTGAAGGTAATTTGCTTATTTTCGGCTATGATTAATGAAAAACGTGTGCTGTTGTCAACAGACGTTGTTTCCTTGGGCTACCTTGGGAGGAAGTAGTGATGTTACTAATTGTGGTTTCACAGATACAGTTCTATCTGTTACTGCTATCGGAAAAATATGATGTGATCCAAAACTGTAATTGCGATTCTGAATTGTGACTGTACCTGATTGATTGGCTGTAAAGGGAGAACGCTGCTTTATGTAATTTAAATTATTTAGTAGGTACCTCCTTTCGGAAGTACCCTATGATTGAGTCGTTAACGTCGTGGCCAACAGCGCTAAGGAACTTAGTTCGAACTTCACTTTATCTTTTTATCCGCAACAACTGAAATATCCTTAAATTTTTATTATTAAATCAACTCCAATACCGTTCAATAATAAAACTACCATTAAAACAAAATTTAAAATTTTTATTCCCAGCTGATGAGCTTTTTTTACCTTAGGCCTGTAATTCCTTTCCTTAAATATTACTCTTTTTCTGAATAAACTAATGTGATATCCTCTTTTTTTCTTTCCAGCATTCAGATTTAACACTTTTATTCTTCACTAGCTGAATACCTCGGCGTTGAAATGGTTAAATGTTGATTGAAAAGTGAATTGGAATAATCACTTTTTTTATATAGAAAATGCAATAATTTAAGTTGTAGGGAAAATACTTTTTTAACTTCGTTTTAACTTTTGATAGCTTTTACAATTTACTTCAGATGCAAATATATACATTTAATTCCTGAATAATATATTGCAATATGCAGAAGACTAAAAGAAACGAAATTCCAATGAAAAATACAGAATTTTGAAATACGAAAGATGTGCAAAGCGACGAATTTCGACTTCCTGAGCTGAAATAGAGCAATTTGAAAAAAAGACATTAAAAAAATATTGATAAAGATGGTAATGATTTATGAAATTTAGAAATGCTCAAATATGACCGCGACATTTCCTTGTGTTAACTCTAATACACAAACACGGGATTCGAAATCAAAATTATAAAATAAAACATTAATTCTGGTTGGTTAGATCTCAAATAGCAAAATTATGCTTTTATGATCAATGAGTTTTTCGTTTGGGCTTTCGTGTCCTACTAGAAAATGTAAGTCATGAAAAATCAAATATTTTAAATATTACTTCACCGCGTTCCTTGTGACAAAGTTATGCTTATAGAGAAAAAGGTGCCTAAAATAAGAAACATGTACCCTTTCAGTTTCCTGTAGAACGTGTTTCCTTGTCCATATCTATTTATTGCAGAAAAACAAACTTTAGATTTTAAAATTGAGGCTTCGGGAGACACTTTTAGTACTACCTGTGTGCCAACTTTCATGGTTGTAAGTGCTACAGATTATAAGTCATAACCTATATGTTTTCCGCAGTGCTCTAAAGCATAAGTGTACCAAATTCGAGATGGACTGGTCAAACGGATATATATATATATATATATATATATATATATATATATATATATATATATATATATATATATATATATATATATATATATATATATATATATATATATATATATATATATATATATATAAACAAATACATATCTATATATATAATTATCTTACGTGGCACGCAAAAAAGGCGTTATTTGTTATCGCGTTTTGGCAACATTGTACGATTGTTTGTTTACTACGAAGCCTCGCGCCTCAATTGAATTTATAGCGTTATCGGATGAAATTTTATTGAAAGAAAAAAAAGAAAAAGAATTTTAGTTGAGCTGTTGTTCACCATCATTAACAATTGTTGACCATTTAAAAAACGATCCTTTTCAGGTCCAACAATTATAGTTCAACAAGACGCTTGCACTATAACTTTCGACTGCAAACTCCATGAAAAAGTTTGGGTGACTCGAGTGTGCTGGAAATGTTCACAAACAACATGCTGGGTATTCAATTTCCAAAGCAGTGCTCACATTTCGTCTCAAAATTTGCTCAAAGTTTTCATTTGAATTCTTCTGATTCCAGGGTACTGTTTATATTTTCTGTAATACAGCAAATTTAGATCTGAAAAATATTTTTTGGACTATCATATTTTGTAAACAATCCTTTCTGCTAAGACACGTGTCTTTATTGATGCGAGAGAAGCGAGCATAGGTTGGCTCAGCGAACCAATGAGGATTGCAAAGCAATTCTCCGGGGGTTGGCGAGCTTTAGCGTGCAGGGGGCGGGCCGCCTGTATGTATATATCCTCGCTACTTAAACGAGAATGAGCTTCTGTGAATTGCATCATTTATCTTTTCTAACTTCTACCCATTTCGTAATTTTATCTCTTTTCCCAATTATAGTCAAATTATTTTCCTTTCTAATTAACTTTTGCGTCATCTGACCGTGATTCAAAATTACGTGGTGTTGACATCGGATCTTTTCTTTAGGGGATTGACCGAGGACAGTCGCCAACAGCCTGTTGTGTTGCTCCAGTGCGACGTTAATTAAAGTAACTACCAACTAAATTTCGACTAATTTCAACATTTTCTGTCCCATAGTTTAATTTAACAACTATACAATTTTTCTAAAATACAAATCAAGATGTGGAGGTATAGACATCTTCAATAGAACCTAGAAATGTTTAAGCTATGAGAAAATATTATTTAAATCTAATTATAAATTGCAAATTTATAAATTTCAAAATTTCTATTTTGGTTATTGTGTTAGGCTCTAGATCGGAAGGTTCCTGGTTCGAATCCGGGTCAGTGCGTGGATGTTTGTAAGCATATGGTGTAGAGGCAACTGGTGCACCTTAAATCTGACGTGGCCGAAAGTCCTTACGTTGAGTTGGTGTGGAAGTTTGGAGAGTTGGGTTTTCGGCCCAGGTGTTTCCTCGTTATCTGATCGTGGTTCAAAATTAAGAGGTGTTGTCCTCGGTTCTTTCACTTAAGGGACTGATTCCGGATCGTCATCAATAACCCGTTGTGTTGCTTTAGTACGACGGTAATTAAAAAATTACCAATTATCAATTTGCTCTAGTACGACGTTAATTAAAAAAATTAGCAAAAAAACCTCAATAATTAATTAGTCAAGAAATTAATGTTTATAATATTTGTAAAAAACATATATAGTTAATAAATTTTTAATCGGTATATTTTTTCCCAATAATTTTTATTTTAAATACGTGGATTTTGTTTCGGACAGGGGGATGGAAGTGGCATTTCACCAAGGTCACAAAACGTGGTTCAAAATTACGCGGTATTGTCGTCGGATTAGGGTCGCCCTTAGGGCAGTGTTTCCCAAAGTGTGGTACGCGTTGCACCAGAGTTTGGTGGACTGTATCTGATATTTCTCAAAGTCGTTATTATGCATTGCAAGTCGAAGAGTCCACTGATATTGCGAATTTTGAAAATCCTATAGCGTTTGCTAGATACGAAAAAAATCAAGTTCAAGACGACTTTTATTTTGCCAGCCTATATTAGGTCACACAACAGGAGAAGATATCTTTACTGTTATGAATAAATTTATGCAAGAGAACAAAATTAATTGGAATACATGTGTTGGAATAAGCACAGATGGAGCAAAAAGTATGGTCGGAATTAATAAAGGACTCGTTGCAAGAATTCAAAATGTTGCCAAAATGTCATATTCACACATTGTTGCATACACAGAGAGGATTTGGCAACATATAAGATGCCCGCAGATCTACAAAAAGTTCTGGATAAAAGCGTGAAAATCGTTAACTACATTAAAAACCGTCCTTTGAATGCTCGACTGTTTTCGCAAATATGCGAAGAAATGGGAAGTAGACATACCCTGCTTTTTTATCACACCGATGTTCGTTGGTTATATCGAGGAAAAATTCTAAATCGATTGTTTGAACTTAGACATGAACTTCAATGTTTTCTTAATGATATATTTTAGTCGAGAAATTGTTTACATGACTGGAAATGGCTTTGTAAACTAGCATACTAGCAGATATATTCTCTGTTTTTAATTGCCTCAACTTATCGTTACAAGGGAAAGAAATTTCATTGTTTCACGTTCAAGATAAAGTGAACGCTGCCATCGCAAAACTAAAGTTATGGCAAAAGAGAGTTGGTAATGGAGAAGTAGACTCGTTTCCCTCTCTTCATGAGTTTATAACACGCTCGACTACTAAAATTGATGCTGATACTCTGAAATTCATAACGCAGCATTTGGAGAGTTTGCAAGTGGGCTAGAAAAACTATTTCCCTGATTTAACCAAAAATATTGAATGGATAAGATATCCGTTTAACATTAACACAACTTCCATGCCAGAAGATTTCTCGCATGCGGAAGAAGAGCAATTGTTGGAATTGGCTTCAGACAGATTCTTCATTCTTGTTACAAATACAACTTTAGTATCCGGTTTTAACAGAAGTTCTAAAATACATCTTGCCGTTTCCAACTTCATATTTATGTGAAGTTGCTTTTTCAGCATTTTCAGACATTAAGTCGAAAAAAAGGAACATACTATTGGACGTGGAACCACATCTCAAATTAAAATTAACAACCAGGGAACCAAATTACGACGATCTGTTATCTCAACACAAACAATTTCATCCTTCTCATTGATCCAAATAAACGTTATTTATAATAAAACTTTTATTTATATTTTATTATAAATAATTTTATTTATCTTTTCTTTTTATTTTGTGTATGTCACAAAAAAAAAAGAAAACAAATACATTTTGATTGTTATTAAAATACATTCATTTTTTTGACGAGGGGTACTCAGCGTTAAGAAAATTATAGAAAGGGTACACATATGTCAAACGTATGGGAAACATTGCCTTAGGGGATTGATCCCGGACCGCTGTCAATAGCCCGTTGTGTTACTCTAGTACAATGTTAATTAAAAATTGCCAAATTTCCCAGGTCACAAAATGTCTAGTTTAGTCTGGCTTCAGAGGGGAAACTCGGTTCAGACAAAGCCCGCCGTGAACACGGGGACTTATGCACGTTAAACTGTCGTGGCCTTAAATATCCTAACGCAGTCGTGGTGTGGAACTTTGGAGATTGGTGTCGCTCAGCCGACGTTCTCGTCATCTGACCGCTGCTCAAAGTGACCTTCGGGATTTATCGCGGACTGTTGCCAATAGCCCGTTGTGTTGCTCCAGTGGGACGTTAATTAATTACCTACCTTGTTTTATGTTTATTTCTTTCAATGTAATTTTTTTTGTACAGTTGCAACCTCTGTAGACCCGCCATTTCAGTTAAAAAAAACTTAGAGTTATAGACATGAGAAACAAGGGACGCATTTAGAGGAAAATTATAAATGAGTACATCCCGCCTCAACATGCCGACCAACCGGTATAGTGGTTAAGGTGTTAGCCTCTAGATCGGAAGGTTCCTGGTTCGAATCCGGGCCTGGGCATGGATGTTTGTAAACGTATGGTGTAGAGGCGGCTGGTGCACCTTAAATCTGTCGTGGCCGAAAGTCCTCACGTTGGGTTGGCGTGGAAGTTTGGAGAGTGGGGTGCCAGCTCAGGTGTTGCTTCGTAATCTGACCGTGGTTCAAAATTGCGAGGTGTTGTCCTCGGATCTTTCCCTTAGGGGACTGATTCCGGACCGTCGTCAATAGCCCGTTGTGTTGCTCTAGTACGACGTTAACTAAAAATTACCAATTACCCGCCTCAACATATTTCAAGTGTTAAAAAAATTTCAAAAATACAAGATGAAGATAATTTAACCCTACAAGTGTTTCGAGAGATGTCTCGTTCATCTCTGATTAGTTGCAAGGATATCCCAATTGAAAGAGCGACAAAATAGCAATCGGAGGGTTTTGAATTCGAAACTAGGTCCAACAAAAGCCCGTCTTGTACATTGGTGTACGTTAAATCTGTTATGGCCTCGAATGTCCTCAAATTGGCGTGTTATCAACGTTTGGAGAGTGAGGCATTCCAGCTCAGATGTTAACCATATCATCTGACCGTGGTTCGAAATGACGAGGCATTGTCCTTGGATCTTTCCCTTAGGGATTGATCCAAGCCGGTTGCTATTGTGTCGCTCTAGTGCGACGTTATTTAAGAATCTACCTAATTTGGTTTGAAAATGACGTGATACCTGTGTTTTAAAACTACCTTATAGTCCTATATATATATATATATATATATATATATATATATATATATTCCAAGGGTAATTAGCATAAATCGACGCTCCGCTTACCACACTGGAAAAATGTATGTATGTCTGGTAGGTATTTTAATTAACGTCGCACTGGAGCAACACATCTGGCTATTGCCGACGATCTGGGATCAATCCCTAAGAGAAAGATCCAAGGAAACCGCTTTGTAAATTTTGAACCACTGTCAGATGTGGAGGTTAACGGCTGAGCTGGCACCCTACTCTCCAAACATCCACATCACGGAAACGCGAGGACATTTGAGGCCACAAAAGATTTAAAGCCCACCATTCCCTCGTGTACACGAGGATCTTTGCCTGGACCAAGTTTCGAAATCCTCCGATTACTAATCCGTTGCTCTTCCAATTACGTTACCCCAGGGCCCTCTAATATCAAGACAGATAAAGTTTTCATATTAAAGCTCAAATGAAGTATTTGTCAACAGCATGTTTAGTTCGATAATTCTCGACTCTAGAATGCGCGAAGTCATTCGCTGCTAGCACAATACGTACTCAGGTAAAATTTAATTTAAAAAATTTACCACTACAAGTCTTTCGCAGATTCACATAACGAAACGTATTCCTCTTCATAGTGGAAAAACACACAAACATTTACTCAAACATTCGGTATCATCGGTTGGTCATTGCGAAAAATATATACTAAGTTTCGTTTCTTTAATGAATGAATATTATTAATTATTCTAAAAACTGTGTGTGTTCCTTAGCTATTGTCAAGCAGTGTAGAACCCAAAGAATTAGTTCAGTGAGTTTGTAACTTTTCATGCATCAATGTCCCCTCTACGTGACTGCCAAATTTCGTCAATGCCGTACAAGTCGTTCTCGTTGTATTTATTATCAATGCGATTGGATAATTTCCACAGATCTCATGTATTGTCCGTTTGCTCAATTGTTGGAAAACTCCATACGTCACTAACCACGCACCCAGGCGAGAAGCAACGGTTTCTTCAAATGAAACATACCCAAGCGTTCAATTTGATATGTCGGCAAACTGAAGGGATCCTGCTGTACTACTTCCATGAACAGGCCTACGGCAGAACCAGGAAACGACAGAAGATTCACGTTGAGTTCGCTCACTATTGGACTACGCAGACATCTTAGTTACAAACCGTTCTCGTTGTATTAGCAACGGGAGGATACTTTCCGGACACACCTAGTATATCGTTCGTTTGCTCAAGTGTTGGAAAACTGCAATATTATTACTCCATGGTGCACTAGCCACGCACCAATGGTGATAAGTAATGGCTTCCTCAAATTGGACATCACAAGCGCTCAGTTTGATATGTCGACGAGCTTCAGAGATACTGAAGAACTAGCTTGAACGAACAGCTTAGGGCAGAATCCGGAAAAGACAGAAGAGACTCACACAGGTCATTCGCTCTCTTCTGGACAGATATCATCGTTACAAACCGTTCTCGTTGTATTAACAACGAGAGGATACTTTCCGGACAGACCTCGTATTTCGTTTGCTCAAGTGTGGGAGGACTGTAATTTTAGCACTCCATACGTCCCTAGCCACGCACCAATGGCTTCTCAAATCATGAATACCCCAAGCGATCAGTTTGATGCCGGCAAGCTGAAGAGATCCTGATGTACTGCTTGTGCATGAACAGGCCCACGGCAGAATCAGGAAAAGGAAGAATATATTCACGCAGGACCTTCGGTCACTTTTGGCACTACGCAGATATGACAGTTACAAACCGTTCTCGTATCGAGGGGATACTTTAGGAGACCTCGTATATCATCCGTTTGCTCAATTGTTGGAAAACTGCAGTATTATCACTCCATACGTCAATAGCCATGCACCAATGGTGAGAAGCAACGGTTTCTTCAAATCAAACATACCCCAAGCGCTCAGTTTGATATGTCGGCGAGCTGCAGAGATCCTGGTGGACTGCTTGCACGAACAGCCCACGGCAGAGTCCGGAAAAGACAGAAGAGACTCACGCAGAACGTTTGCTCTCGTCTGAACGCTCTCCGCAGACATCACCACAGATACAGTGAGGAAGGCGTTCATCGAGAAATCGATGACATAGTAGTACATCATGCGGAGAAGGCCATTCCGGAGCACGAAAATAAGAATCACAATGTCCTTGAAGAGACTGGACAGGAAGTGCACTAAGACGATAAGAATGCAGACCGAGAGCACGTCTTCAATACGCTTGAAGATCTCGAGCACCCTCTCGAATACTTTAACAGCTTGGTGCTTCGGTCGTTCTTTGTCGTGAAGACAGGACGAAAAGAAGCAGCAGTACACGAAGTAGAGGACAGCCACGGCATAGGTAATGCTGGTGTTGACATACACGCTGGAGAATTCGTGAAGCAAGACACAAAACACTCCCCACGCCTCTGCGTCATCCGGTTGCTGCAGTAAGACGCAGGTGGTAAGGTTACCTTTAGGTATGAAGAAACGCAAGGACAGCAATCCAGGTTGCAGACACATGAAGGCTCCAGCGCAGATGGCGGCAGTTCTCGAAATCCTGAGGAGCCTCTCTAGGTTCTTACAGTCCATGTCCTCCCTGAGGCGTTCGATATCCTCTATCAGGTTTCGAATACTCTCCTTCTTGCTGCGAACCACCCACCACAGAATCAAAGCCGTCACTTTCATAGTCATCGTCACCAGGACATTCCATCGAAAAGCCTGAACCAGACAGAAGGTTTTGAAAGTGATGATCCCCAAGGACATGACGTGAAAGAACACAGAGAGCGCCACGATCGTGCACCTGTTGCAGGATCTGTTCACGTCTATGCCGCACAGCATAAACAGGATCAAAATAGGCTTCAGGATCTTCTTTACGTCGATGCTAGGCTTATCGGTTGAGGCAATGGTAGATAAATCCATGCTAGGGTTCACAGGACAACGGCCGAAGTGCGATCTTTTCGAGTTGGATATGAAATCCTTCATATGATAGGTTTTCACTTAACCGAGAAAGCGTTTGGCTGTGTTGAAATCTAAAGCCAGAATAAACTTCTAAAAGCAATTCCCTTCCGAATATTGGTGTATCGATTTTTAGACAGCTACTTTTAAAATAAACAGGCTTATAAGAAGAAAACGATATTTCACTTTTTTTTTTGTGAAGAATCGTTTAGCAATAATAGGAGTATTTATGAAAAACCAATAACCCGCCGTAATTGGGTCTCTTCTTGTCAGGGAAGGTCAATGTCATAATTGCTTTTGTGTCATGAGATGTCACGAAAACAATAAATCGCGAGTTTTCGGAAAGAGGGAAAGCCGCCACAGGCATCACAAGGGGGCGTAGAGCTCAGGGTGACACTCAAAGATCGCTGTAAGAATATAACGTGACAAATCTCCATTGACCTGTATAAAGAAATACACTGGTGTCCATAATTATCTTTACATGCATACAATCGCGGATTTCTCAGAAACTGTGAATTATAATTTTATGAATTTGTCATCTCTACTTACAAAAAGAAAGTGTACTGTACGCAGTGTCCTGACGAATCTATGGCACTTACAATAATGGAATTAGGCACACAGGTAGTCCGAATTTTTTGCAATTTTTGTATTGCGCTCGAATTTTATAAAGAACACTAGCAAAATACCCGACCTTACTCGGTTTGAATTGGTTTACTCTAGATTGAAGAGATAATCAAAATATATAATGACTTACGTTTTTTGTAGAATAAAAATTTATTTTCTACAATTTACTTTGGACACAAATCCTACACATGCATATCCATTCATGTAATACATTTCACATACATCGCACCCTTGCTGTATGACAAAGCTACAAAATGACGAAAGGTGATACTAAGGTTACTACTATAAAAGACGATTTATAGGAAGATTTGGAATTCCCTTTCTTAAGTTCTTTTCATGTTCAACTCAATTAATTAAAATTACGATTTACGGCGAGTGCTCTCGCACTCATAGTCAACAAAACAATATTTTTTTACTTGTGGCACTCTTGCCTCCGGTATGCGACATTGTGCAATCTTCTCCTGTCATTATTACAACGAATTTTTTAATGTTGGAAAAAGTTCTAGTTTGGATTTTTAAACATTATTATTCCTTAAATAATGGCATAACTACACTTAAAATGTACTGAAAATTTATACTGACTTACCTAATATTTTTAAGTCTAATACTTTGTGGTGCTGTTGCTTGTGATGAGAAAGAAAACACATTTATTAAAACAATAAATATTTAAAACAGAAAACAGTGAAATAGAACAAAATAAAAGATTTCGGAAAAATTGTTCTAAAGATATTAATTTGTGATTCATTTTTATCTCTTGATCTCGCACAGTTGCCACAAGTTACAACTAAAAGTGCACAAAATTTAGAACTGTGAAATTAATTCAGAGCGAAAGAAACAGAAAATATCACTGCTCACGCGATCTTGTTCATTCTCGTTTCGTTGAAAAATATCGTTTGTCTCAAATATTCTGAAATCGTTTTCATTGCGCAAAGAACAAAAATAAGACTCGAAATAAATGAAGTATCAGAGCTGAAATTTCATTAAAAATATAATTTTTTGAAGAATAATTACTTTTTCAGCAGTACTGGTAAAGCAATCGAAGTAATCGTAATATTCAGTAGACATTCCAATTTTTCCAAAACTACCAATTTTTGGTTGATTTAAGTATACTAACTCTGATGTTTTAGCATGTAACTCATATAAATAGAACAATAAAGAAATGTTTAATATTGCATTCACTAAATTAATAGATAATGTATTAAATAAAATACACTGCAATCAAATATCTGGAAAACAATTCATGTGATGCCTACACAAACACAAAATCGAGCATAGAACAGGAAGACGGACAGACAGACTTTCGAAACCAATTCCACTCACTAAATGAAGATAAGTACTCACTGTATGCAAATTTCCATGAAAATATCTTAAACCGCGTGGACGTGTATAGGGCACAACATACAGACACCAAACGAGAAAAAGGCGGATTCGGCATCAGAAGGGTCCAAAACGGATAGGAAACTTGAAATGGGTCGAAAATATTGAATGCACAAACAAACACTCCATTCTTATTTATATAGATTTTAAAATGAATTTATTAGTTTTTTTCACTATTCCTTCTTCCCTCCGAAAAGGCACGTCAGAAAGAAGAAGCGAGCCGATTTTGCGATTTTTGACCGCTGACGACACAAGCGTTTTTCGTCCGAATTGCCTTTGGAACCATGTCAAGTTTTTCGATTCTACCGTGTTCTGATTTACGTTGTGGATAACAGCTACCACGAGGCCATCATGGAGCCCTCGGAGTTCGCTTGCGCAGCAAACCAAATTGTAATACGTAGCAATCACCGAGGGCAGGCAAAGAAGTTGTCACACTGGACCCTACGAAAATAACTGTCACGGGCAACGCCGTGCTGGCTATACAGTGGCTAGTAACATCATAACATAAATACAAAGGAAAAAAATTAAGAACACTGCATAGGATATAAAACTGTAGCATGAAACCTTAAAAATGGCAATAATATGTGACAAGAAGTTCAGAAAAAAAATGAATTACGAAGAAAAAAATTAAGGCTTATGAATTTAATATGAAATGTGATCGCCCCCGACTTGTACACACATATCACAACGTGATTTCATGCTGAAAATAATGTTGTTAAACACAGTTTATGGAATTAAGTTCCACTCCTCCAGAATTGCGGTCTTCAAGGCATTTATATCTCTAGGAGGAGGATGTCTCAGTAAGGTAGTCCCATACATTCTCTATCAAGTTGAAATCAGATTTTGCTGTCCACGGTATTCGCTCAATGGATTCATTTTCAAGGAATTCTTCAACAAGCTTTGCTCGATGTGGACGAGCATTGTCGTCCATAAATAAAAAATCAAATCCATAACGTTCCAAGACCTCATCCCGTTATCTCTGGCCAGTCAAAGATTCTCTGTTGAAAACGTGTAGGGGCGTACGTCCATCGATCATTATTATTCAACTCCACAGTATCACACCTGCACTACCAAAACGGTCACATTCCATAATGTTCGAAGGAAGATTTCGCGTTCCTGACTCCCTCCAGATGTAGAAACGTTTAGAATCAGACGTTAAACTAAATCTCGATTCATCAGTAAGGAGAACATGGGTCCATTGGTATTGACTCCAGTTCTGATGTTCTTTGCACCAATTAAAGCGACCCCTCTTGTCTTGAGAAGACAGCGAAGCATCAAACAATCAGGTCTTTTGTAGATGGATGTTTAAGAATTGAGACAGAATTTCGCATTTTAAAAACGATTTTCCAAATTAGGATTTGTTTTTCAAAATTTAGTTTCCAACACACCTTTTAATGAATAAGTTTGCTGACATACTTTTCTTGCTAAATATGTAATCATGCTGGAAAATATTACTCTAGGGAAAACTTGATTTGTATGAATATAAATGTTTTTTTTTTCTGTTAAAGGCACGATATAGGAATGATTGTAGTATAGCCATTCAACTACAGTAATGCAAACCTTCAAACTTTATCTCACAGAAACTCAGCTTTGTAAGTAAATATTTATCTACAATGTGCTTAAGTAAATCATTGAATTCATGTTTACCATTTCTATTTAAATAGTTCTATCTGTTTTCTTAACTAAAAGTAATGAAATATTTTCATTCAATCAATGTGAAATCCATCCAGATTAACAGTTTATAAATTAAATTACTATTTGCATTATTATCTAGTTCATGGTTTAAGTTATGCAATCTGAGTCAATCTTTCAAATTGAAATTATGTTAAATACCTACACAATATCAAATTTCTAGTTTCTGAAATCTCCACAATTAAATGTTTTGGTTTATTAAATAGCAAGTAAATGATGTAGTAAGTTTCATTTAACTATAAATATGAGATTTCATTCATATTGATAATAGAAACTTTTAGTTTCCAATAATCCGAAAATGGCTTTTTGTTCACTGAAAATTGTGTTCAGAAAAGTATATTATATCCCCACCAAGAATTGCTTTGGCATGATAAATCACCCTTTGTTGATGTGGATGGAGTTGTATTATTTATGAGATGCTTTGAATTCATGCATAATAATGTATGAGTGGTACTTTTTATTTTATTCTGTCTAATGGAAATCAATCTAGTCTAGCATTTTCAGCTAATTTATGGTATACAGTAGACACATTAACGTGACCTTGAAGGTTAGCTAGTAAGGTACAGAATTAAGATTGTAGTCAGAATTTCAAACCCTGACTTTCCCTGGCAAACCCTTGTATGTAGGCCTTTCTCTCCTGAGTTATAATAGACATACACATAAGTAGAAACTACCAGAAAATGCATTTTTTCATGTGAAGCAACACCTTTTATACATTTATCATTTACAGGTCGAATTGGGCAAGTTTAAAAAAGACATTCCTTTTATGACAGGCCTCGAAATAGATTTTTTAATACAGGTGTACCAAATGCACCTAAGTTTTTTAATTAAGTGCACTGATTATATTTTATAGGTACACATTAAAAAAAAACGTAATACAAGAGTATTAATGTAATGTAAATTAGTTGGGTATGTTTTTTAGGTTAGAAGTAGATAGTAAATAAAAATATTTAAAATCGAAACTCTCCCTTCTCCGGCAGTCGCGACAGTGACTTCAACAGAGCTATCTGGAAAATGTTTCGATCATCAGAAAATTCTGGTGGCAGGGACACAAGTAAACCTTCCTCCTGTATAAACCCGTTACGACCCAGCGATTTTGTTTTCGCATTGTGTGTAGTTAGGAATTTTAATTTCGTTTCTTTAGAGAGAGAGAGATTGATACTAATAGTTTGTTCAAACATCAAAATAACATAAAACACGTTCCCACTGCGTGCACCTATCGGGAAAAAATTAGGTGCACAATTTTAGTTTCATGTGCACAGTGCACCCGGGTATTTCGAGCCCTGTTTTATGATATAAAATATTTTGTTTATTTGTACCAAGTTTCTGTGATGTCTCATTAAACCGACATGTCACTGAGAATGAAATGTCATTTCAGCTTTTGGGTCATGTGGCAACATGAGTCATCAACCCTCGGACAAACTTTGAAGGTCTATAATTTGAGTCAGTCTGAACGAGTATTTCTTAAATTAAGGGAAAATTAAACGTAAAGAATGCTTTATTATGATTGGGGTCTTTAGTGCAGTTTTAGTCTTCCAAGAAAAATAGACTAAAATTAGATCACCTGCGTATGGTGTTTGATAAAAGAAAAGCAGAGTGAAAGTTTATACTACCCCTACCTTATCCTTGAACACATTTAATCTAGGTTGGAAAATATAGTTCTATAATAGTTAGGCTAAATATATTTCCTGCAGACAAAAATGTGACCATTGGGGTAACAAAAATAGTATAATAGGGTTATGTATTCTGTATTCATGTAAAAAGTTCTATTACTTAAACATATTGAGTTTACCATTATCCTTCAGATACAGAACCCATGTAAAAATTTAGGTAGATGTAGAGGTGACACCACACTTGTACCACGAATGTTTCTCTGATGAAGCTATCTCATGCAGCAAATTTCAGTCTTCCATCATAAAACTTCCAATTTTAGCAAACAAGTCACATAGCCACCTCACTGTCTCAACACTTAATCTAGATTTCTCCTTGGATCGTAAAGGTACGTAACAGAAAATATTCTTTCACCAGTCTCTTTTCTACATTGCCGTATACGTGCGCTTAACCTCACTGTTTGGTTGATAGTTTTACGTCACAAGCACCAGTCGTCACCGGACCGGGGTTCAAAATTACATGGTGTACTCCAAACATTTTCCTTTGAGATCCATCCCGGACTTTCAACAATAGCCCATTCTGTTGCTCTAGTGTGACATTAATTAAATACCTACCCAAACCACTATTACTAAAAGGTATTAGGTATTTAAAAAAATTAATGTCACACTGGAGCAAGACAACAGACTGTTGGTGACTGTCTGGGATCAAACCTTTATTGCCAAAAGGGATTTTATTTTCCAATGTACTACCATACTTAATGCTAAGTAATCAGCATTGCACTCGAGCAACAATCCTCAATGGAAAGACCCGAGGACAACACCAGGTAATTTTTAATCAGCGTCATATGACGAGGTAACACCTGTGCTGGCATCCAATCACCAAATTTCCAGACCAACGAGGACAACAGACTACAGCAGATGTAATATGCACCAGTCCCCTTGTAAATGGAGGTTTTTGGTTGGATTCGACCTCGCTACCCGCCAGTTGCCAACCTGTTTCTCTTCCAACCGGGCCTTTAGCGGTGCACTACCATACCGAATAAATTTAGGTTTATTCTGATAAATGTAAATAAAAAATATATTCATATCTATATTTCATAAACAGTTTTTCCAAACTCTTGTTCAATTACGCTTTCTCTTTGTCCCCAATGAGTGTCATAGTGTTACTGAACATGAAAAAATGTGACTACATACTACCTTAAAAATGCACTCATGTGAGAGATGTTACTGAATATGAAAAAAATGTGACTACATACTACCTTAAAAAATGCACTCATGTGAGAAATAATGTAACTTAATATCAAATAAATGCAACACCATACAACCTTAAAAAATACATACATATGAGAGAAATAATGTTACTGAATATGAAAAAATTTGACTGCATACTGTTAAACAATTCACTTGTGTGAGAAACAGTGTAACTAAATACAAAAAATATGAATGCATACTACTTACAAAATGCTCTCACATGAGAATATAGGTTTGAATATGGAGAAAAAAATGAAATAGACAATGATAATAGAGTAGGCAAATCCTGCACATATCATTAATTAAAAATCTGTATAAATATACGAAAGATTTGATTATTAAAAATAAGTCGACCCATCAGCCAAATGATTGAGCAAGAATCAAATAAGAATGAACAAAAATATTTAGATTAGAAGAGAAAAACTTAAATATTAAAATACAAATGGCTCAGGCATAATGCTCTGGAGTGGGAGATTAAAAACAACTGCCTTTATTAAACATCAGGTGGTTTTCTGAATTTAAGTGGCTTTTCTACAGATGAACTTTTATTTACATTTCTTGAATATGTCTCATCATCGTCGTCGTCTGCATGTTCAGCATTCCATTTTCTTTTTGAAGTAAATTTCTTTTTCATAGTATTTACAAGTGATGAGTACCTAGTAAGGGGAAATGATACAGTAAAGCATGACTGCAACAGTGATGAAGTGAAAATAATGATAAAAATACAAGATCTTATTTATAAGAGCATATCAGGATTGATAATAGAGCATCAAGTATAATTGCGGTATAAACATTTTTGCTTTGTTGTCAAATTTGTTTTATTTATATGGATGTGGAAAACAGGCAATGCAAAGACTGAGGCCTGCATTGCTATTGCATTTTTTCTATTAGGGTTAGTTAGTTTTGCATTTTCTGTCATTTTTTGATGGAAAAAAAACGTTCTTTTGATTATGTTCCCAAATAAATTTTGGTAGGTGAAAAACTGAGATTCAGTTGCAGTTTAGAATTATATATTTTTTGGCAACCAGTCACATTAGAGTTGTTATTGCGAAATCACTATTATGGTGGCTTTACACCAACAGAGACAAAAAACATGTCTCTTCGTTATCGCGCATGTGTATTACAAACAAATTTTGTTTCTCCCGGTTATTCGCTGTCACTGCGATTTCAAGTCTTAGAGGAAGTTCAACCTTTTCTCCTTCGCCATGCCGACAGCCAATCAGAATAAATATTGTGACTCTCGCTCACCAGAGAGTAATTGAAACCTTCTCTGAAGCCGTAGTTGCTTTTCTATAATTAGTATTGAATTTTCGAATAGTGTGTACGGCCAAACTTAAAAGTTTGTCAAACACAGACGATTAATTCGGAAATAGCCGAAGAAACCTTCAACATCGCTCAATGTTTTTCACCCACTGCTTTATTTCATCAGCAGCCAGAAACTTTACAAGCAATCGTTTTTGCTGTAAAAGGAGTTTTATTAAACGCGGATGCAATCTGACAGCCATCTTGCAGAATCAGAAATAAATGTTTTGCTTTCGAAAAAGAAAATTTCGTGCATGCGCAAATAAATTGCTGTTGTTAGCAGTGTGAAGTCTTTTTTAACAGCAACAGAGACATGTGACATTTTTTCGCCTGTCTCTGTTGCTGTCACCCTTGGTGTGGAGCCACCATTAGTAACATCACTAGAGCACATATTCATCTCTGGACCCCAACCTATCTTGTAAAAGACAGTGCAACTTTGCTTATTCAAAAGCATTTATTTGAAGAGTTGAGTTACACAGCTATCTATATATCTGTAAAATGTTGTAAGTCACTTTTCCCAAAAAATTGAGTAATCCTGGAGTCTGATTTGTTAATGTTTAGAATGTGGCAAAATGTCGCAAGTCTTTTTCTTTCAGTTTATGAGAAAACAAAGGTAAAAAATTGTAATAAGTCAAAAACCGCATTTTGAATCTTGAATCCCCTTAAAATTGCTGTCACGAAAAATTAAAAAAAGTGATTTATAACATTTTGCCATCTGAGCACAGATATATGGTATTATAATTTAATTTTTGTTGCAGTGGTTGATTTTGGCAAGAAGGCTAAAGTTTTAAGTCAAAAACGAGCACATGCTCATAACTTACAGAATCTATTTACAATCATAATTCAAAGGTAGTTTTCCCACCTCTTTGAAATAATGATCTTACCTATTTGCCATTTCTTCATTAGAAATTCCATCCATTTTCTTCAGTTTATCTGGGTCTTTCATTTCGTTCTCCGCCATTAACTTCTAAAAAGAGTTGGGGAAAGAGTAATTTCATGACATAACAGGTATGAATACATAGTGAAACACAGTAAAAATCTTTCAGTAAAGATTGTTTGTCTATACTCAAGGAGCACAACACCTGTGTTTACTAATGAAAGTAAACTCCATGGGAAAAGAAAACATCACAAGAGCACCATGTTTTTTTTCTATTTATGGAATGAACAGATATCAGAGGTGTAACATTATCTGGGGATGCTGAGATTGCTTTGATTTACTATGAAACCAGTTGTATATCATAATAGAAATGCCAGTTCATAGTTTTTGCACATTAATTTTGAAAGAATGTAAAGGGAGTCTTGGTTGTAAAGGAATGGAATTGCTTGTTGAATACTTGAAACATGAAAATTGTCAGAAAAACTATTGTAGTTCTTCTGGTGTCAAAATATCACTTAAATATAGTATAAAATTACAATGCCAATAAAACATATGATAAATGGGACACAAGTAATAAAAGAGTATTGTTTATAACTCAATAATGAACTATGCAGCAAGCATGCAGGGATTTTTTAGTAAGTTTCAAGTGCAGTAGTTAGAAGACAAGTAAATTATATCTTGATTTGGCGATAAGGAACTCACATAAAACTGCCACATCGATCATCAACAAGGCTATAAGAGCATAATATTAATGAAAGAAGGGTTTGGGGTACTTACAGAGCATGACCAACACCACTAAACAAACAGATACAGAAATATCCAAATGCTAAGGCGAGTTTAGTGACAATGAGGCTGCAGAGTCATTTGGGAAAAAAGCCACATAAACTAATGACAATAGATTGTGAGAAAGTTTGCATTTTAAATTGAGATTGATGTCCGTTAAGATTTGTTCAAAAATAAACAGGCATACAATTTTTTAAAGAGGGAATGCAATAGCTCAATGGGTGTTTTGCCACTTACAGATATATAAAAATATTGAAACATTGCATCCCATTTGTGTCACAATAAGTAAAATATATATTATGGAGGTAACTTCAATCATCCTACCTCTATTTCTGGATTCATTCCTTTATATGAAAACCTCCCACTAGTAAGTTGAAGGCATGGGACAAAGCTTGGTTCCATAATACACAAGTCCCTAGATATAGTTGTAAAGAAAGTAGTGTAAGTTCATGGAGTAAAATATAAAAATGCAAGCTGAACAAGCAGTTAAGTTTAAGCAGGCCCCATATTGGACCAACATCACTCCTGTGATGCTAAATAAGTTGAAATACACATGAGTTTAGACATGTACTTTTGATTGGAAATGGAGTATGCATGTATATTGGATGTAATGTCACATGTCGGATCAAAGTGTGCCTAAAAAGTTAAAACAATGACTAATAAAGGTGATAGAACGGATCAATAGCTAATTTGGTGGAATATAATAGTCAAAATAAACAAGAGGACAAACTAAAGTTTAAAAACGCTATCTATGAAAAATCTCTATCAACAGTATTGCTACCACTCACTTTTCTAATTAAGCAATTATAGGCCACTAAAGGTGAAAATTGCGTAAGTGGCCAGTGAACTTGTTTCATTCAGTGGCTACAATATATATCTATCCCACGTCATATATATACCCCACTACGGAAATGCCACAGGTCAAGTGCATACACAAGTGCTAATCTTCAGCCTTCTTTCCCTAGATTGCTTTGCGTTTTCCCGCTTCAAGCTTCATTGTTTTTCCCCATAAATTCCAAATACTATTTTCCATGTTCATGTTCCAGTGCTTTTTTTTCTTAAATTTTTTTAACGGCTCTCGGAAGAAAAAAAACTTAAAATTGGAGGATTAACCATAAAACTATTATTTTTAAGAAGTACGGCGACAGTATCAAAATTTTTCAGTCTCCACCTTCAAACATTTAGTTGCCACATGGTGAGTGGCAACTGTTAATTTTCACCTTTACAGAGCACATGTAAAGACTTGTTTGATTTTAAACACACTAAAGTGGTTTAATTTCTGAGATCCATTCTCGAGTTAAACATTACAGTCATTTTTACCTTATGATACACTAGTACTTATCTGCCTTTAGAACCCATCTGCTACCCTGACTGCACTACATACCAAGTTTGGTTTATCACATGAGGTTTTGCTATACAAAGGCTAAATAGATTCCAATCTTAGAATTTAACTGTATATTTATTTTAATGTATAATAAAATACACTTCAAGGATTTATATATAAAGTGTAATAATAAGTAATTTCTCAACGCAGTTGAGCGACAGTTCTGTAGTAGTCAATATGTTCGTTCTTTGCATGCCGTAATAAATTATTACTTGGAAGTATTTCTTGTTTAACCTCTTGTCTTGTAACTCAAAGAGAGCTACAGGACCATTTAACAAGGATGGAATAAAAGAATTCCTCACTTCAATTCAATGAGATTTAAAAAAAATATATTCACAACATGTCCTGGAGGATATTGTTTTTACAGTTTTAATTAGTGACTCTTCCTTGAATTATAGCTTAGTTTCCTTTGAAGGCATGTGTGTCTAATGTCATGAACAAGTGTTTTAAAATGGATAGAAGTAATTGTGTGCCAGATGTTGCCTTGAAAATTTAACCAAATAGAAATGGTCAACCAGATGGTGGTGCAAAATTTAACTAGAGATAATAAAGATAGGAATGCCAACCCAAATGTTTTCTATAACTTCATGAAAAATGACTATTTTATAAAAAATATTTGTATTTATTTTTATTTTAATCACTCATTTTTTAATAAACCGGTATGTGTTGTTAGGGTTGCCATTCCTAAAATTCTTATCTCTATTATTCATTCGAATCATTCTTATTCCTATTCCACACCAATATTTAGTGGACGTTCTGATCTCTAGTTAAATTTTGCACCAATAGTTGGTGCATAATTACAAAGGCTGACCTCATAGTAAAAAAGTACCCAAATGGCTCCAGAAAAGTATAAGTGGGGAAATAGGGTTGTGTACTTCAAAGCCAACCCCCAAGAATGCCCTATGTGTAGTGCAGCTCTGTGAGAAGGTAGTCAACCTCAGAATATTTTTGAAATAGTGTAAAGAGAGTTTAAAAGCATTAGTAGAAGGCTAATGTGAGCAAAAGTATTAAAATGATTTTCTGTATCTTTGCTTCACAAATGGTATTTTGTAACATTTGCTTTTGCTTAGTGCACAAAATAATAAACTCAGACCCAGATAAATGTCAATTGTGGAAGTGATTTATTCACATTACCACTAGTACCCTAGTTTAACTAATAGACTCATTCAAAACCATGTGACTCAATTACCAACTCGTCAGAACCACTCTAGTTGGAAGCACCAACTGTTTTGGAATTTCAGTTTTCTGTGATAGTTTACTAAATCCTTGAAGCCTGATGCTTACTTTACCTTATGACTATTTATGCAAGCATTTTATTTTTACATTTCTTGTTACTATTTCTCAACTTTGAGGCAACTATTTTTAATAAATTTATATGAAGTAAGCACAATTATAATGCAAAAAATATTTACGTAGATTTTATTTTTATGAAAGGGGAAACAGACCACAAAAAAAAAAAAACCTATCATTTGTTACATTATAATTAATTTTTATGTTTGCAATATTTTCGAATATTTCTTCTCTGTTTTGAATTTTATTTGTGGTAACAATTTCTTATAACATATCCCCGCTCAAGTGTACATGACAGTCTGTGAATGGACTGTTTCGAACTCGTAACCCTCAGTTTGCTAATATGTTGCTGTTCCCACTGGTTTATGGCAGTCTCAGTCACATTGGAAGGTTACATGATTTTGGACTAGCAGTCAATGTGATAAGAGATAAGGAATGTTAGGTAGATTTAGTGTGTGTTATACATTTCTCCATCTCTCAGACAAAAGATAATCTTTGCCACAGTACAAGGATCTAAGTTACAGTAAGCACAAGCACTAAATCAGATAAGTAAATAAAAAACCAAGTTAATTTATACAATTGCTAAATTGTAATACATACTTTCCTCTGATGAGTTCATCTGGAAGTTCACTTTCAAAAAGAATTTTCCGTTTCTCCTCATCAGCCTCTCTTTCGCTTTTTTCTTTGCTCTTTTTCATGAACTAAAGCAAATTCATGAATACATTAAAAAAAAATGTGTATAAAAATGCATAATGTAAGATAAACAAAATGGCACAATTTTTTATACCAAATAATCATGTGATAGTAATTTATTCTTGTCAAGCAAAGCTATGTACTGAAGAAATTATAGCGTATTTTTAAGATTCTGATACACCAAATTTTGTCCTTGCTTTTTCTGTTGGTTTTTGAATAAAATTTTTCTTCTTAAAAAAATTATTTTTTATGTGCATATACCACAATGAAATATTTAAAACAGGTCTTATGACTGAAACTAGGGTTAGCATTAGGTGAAAATGATAAGAGTAGTATAATAAGATGCTAAAAGATATAAAATGCCAGTGGAGTGGTAGCGTCTGTTACGTCAGTCGCCAAAGTGATGTTTTTCACTAAACAAGATGGTCACCATATAGCAAAATTCACACTGTGAAACTTTGCATACATTGCATAAATAGGAATAATTTTTAAAAAAGGAAACACCTTTTTAATACAATGCAACAAATCTTTAAATTTTTTCTATGTAGTATTTTCTCTGAACACGTCCATCATTTTGTGTTGTTTCCTCAAATAGGTTGAGGTTAAACTAATTTTTTTTAAAAATCAGAAAGATGTAAAAAAAATGGGGGAGAAAAAAACGCTGGTTAGCAAAACGTTTGGATTTTTAACAATTCCCGATTTGGGATTTTGTGCTCAAAATGGAATTAAAAATGAGGAATTTTTTTTGTAGATAGGTCAGGTTTTTTTCTGGAATCCTGAAAAATCCACCAAATATTTTTCAATGTGAGAAAAATTAATGGAGGTTTCTTCTATCTATAATTGAGATGGAATTTCATTTTAGAATTCTAGCAATTACTTAGCATGATGTGGGCAACTCAATAGGGGATATTCTTGGTCAGAAATGAAGAAATGGAATTGAAAATGAAGATTTTTTTTGTAACCACGGGACCAGGAGGAATATTTTTGTATATAAGTCAAAGCATATAACGTACAAGGTTTCAATGCATATAAACCACTTTTTTGGGAGGAATTTTTTGTAGCTAAGTCGCAGCGTATAACGTGCGACCCCGGCCTGCCAGCGAGAACCTTTCACTGTTGGCTTCCATGCGTATAAACCACTGTACAGTGAGGAATTTTTTTTTGGATAAGTCACAGCGTATAACACGCAATCCTCGGCTGTCGGCTACCTTGCTGCCCCTCTGAGGCCAGCGAGTACCTTCACTGTTGGTTACTATGCGTATAAACCACTGTATCAGGAGATTTTTTTTCGTAGATAAATCAGTGTATAAAACGCGACCCGTGCCTGCCTGCGAGACACAATCACCGTTGGTTTCTATGCATATAAAACACTATAGTGAGGAAATTTTTTGTAAATATGTAACAGTGTATAACGCTAGACCCTCGCCTGTCAGCGAGACACAATCACCATTGGCTTCCAAGAGTATAACCACTTTTTGGTTCCCCTGTGTTGTAAATTTTGAGAATTTCCTACACAAAGATCATCCAGTGTTTTTAATATAAATTACTGAAATACATCTTAACAGGTTCCAAATGTATACTATCATCAAACATTTTGCAAAAAAGTAAGAATTAATATGATTAGGGTCAGGCGGGGTAATTGTAAACAAACTATACCAGAGCCCAGATGGGATTCAGAGAAACTAAAAAGTTTTGAAATATGAAAGCTGCCAACTCTGAGGATGCAATATGGTGATCCCATATTTTTTTGACACACAGCTGATAGCAATATGTTTAGTTGAAAAGTTTGGGTTTTAAAGTTTTTATGTTCTACATTTTCTGCTGCCCTCCATAATATATTGAAAGGTATGTTGTTCCAATTCTTTACTACGGTCAATTATGTTTCTATTGAACAGAAAATCATTGACTTTTGCTTCTGGGAACATTAATGCACTTACAGTTGAATGTTTGCAACTACTCCATATATTTCAAGGGACGGGGTAATTGTACACATAACTTTGACAATAGTTCAATTTGGATGGAAAACCAATATGTTGTCCCGTGTAATTTTGTATTTAATCGTATTTAGTACATTTGAATTGCGTTTTATTGCCTTTTTCCAGTTCTTGGGGAGCAGTAAGTCTGATTTACTAAAACTTCACACATATGGTGAAGTTCTTACAACTGACCAAGTACTGTCACCATGAAGGAGGCAGAAGAGAAAAAGAATGAAAGGAAGCCTGGTGAGAATATAGTGAAAGAGCCAGAAGTAAGCAAGAAACCAAGAAAGAAGCAAATGGAAAGGACAGTAGAACTCGAGGACAGCGAGGATGAGGAACTATTGAGTGAATCGACTAACATTGACGGTGAAGAGTTTGAAGTTCTCCAAGCATTCGAGCAAAATATAGAAGACAAGCATGCAGGAGAAGTTAAATATTTTGGAGTTGGAAGACATTGAGGCCCAGTGCACACATCCGTTTTTTCAACATGCGGCACCGAAACCCAACTATGCACACATAACCGTGAAATGACACAAATACTCATTTTGCGCTATTTGCAATAAATATTCTAGCGAAGAAAACATGTTTATTTTGCTTACTTGGAATAAAATAAGTATATTTAAAAAAAAATAGACATTTACTGGATACAACCAATTATTAACTATATTCCATTTATTTATGAAAACAATGTACTTTAGAACGGAGATGTATGTGCGGCTAGCTGCTGCGCCGTGTGGAACTTTGGTACAAATTGCACGCAAGTTGGACGTGCGGTGCTGGAGACATGTGTTCACTGCTCCATTGGATCTAATGTATCTCAGACCGCACTTGCCTGAAACGACTACCTTTGTACTTGTTGATGCGGGAGGGGAAGAGATAGAAAACTCATTTTTCATCGTATAAAAGGTGGATGTTGTTTCAGAAGAGGAGTTTGAGATCACCGGACTCAAATGCGTCAACAATGTATATACTAAATTCGCTGTGGTTCAAAAAATCTAATTCTGTGTTACCAAATAAAATGTCAAAATAATTTTAACTACACCAACCTGTAGCAAAGAAATTTTCCAATTTGAGGTCACTGTTAAAGTGTAAGAAATGTAATGTGTGTTTGTACGAATTGATTTATTCTCACGAATTCCTGGAAGTTCACCTCATAATCAATGCAACTTTCAAGTGTCACTATTTTTTTTTGGGGGGGGGGGGAAAGAAGTGGGAGTATTGAAAGCTAAGGTTATTGTAAACATGGTATTAGAAGGGTAAAAATACCATTGGAGTTTCTTCTATTGCTCATGCTGTCACTTGTTCAATATTCAATATCACGAGGAAAATCGTTGTATACAATTACCCCTACTTTCAGGAGTAGTTGTAAACAAGCGGGGTAATTGTAAACAGCCGAGTAAGGTATTAAATTTCTTTTCTGGAATCTTCGTACTAATTAAATATCAAAGTAGAATAGTAACAAGTTAGTTTAGTAGGGTGATCAATGCTTAATTACTTTATCAAGAGTTTGTAAATAGGGTTTGAAATTGAACATACAAATTCTGTTTACAATTACCCCACCTTACCCTAGTTATGCAGTAAAAAGTCAGAAATCCTGAATGTTCCAAATTTCCAGACATTTTGCTAAGCGTTGTTTTATTCTCAATTTTTTACATTTTTCCGACAAATTTAAAAATTAAGGACCTAATTGATGAAACAACGCAAAAATGCGTACATGTTTAGAGGAAATACCACACAGAAAAATTAGAAGATTTGCAATTAAAATTTGTTCCATTGTATTAATAAAATTTGTTTTCGTGTCTTACAAATTAATCTTATTTAAAAATCTCATATTTTACTATTTCAAACACAAAATTTGCAAGGGGAAAACCCAAGTAAAGCAAAATAGAAGTGCAACTTACTTGAAAGAATCAATAAAGAAATTCAAGAGGAATGGACGGAACAACCAGACACAAGTAATGCAAGAAATAAAGAAAAAACGGCAGAAATACGAAAGGTTGTCTTAAAACTGGATGAAAGTGCACAAACTCGCAAAAACTGGAAGGTTACCACATTTGGCTATAAATCGACATTAGTTGTAAAGTATCGGATACTACATACCACCCTAAAACGCTCTGTGTTTTTGTTAATATTTCTAGATTTCAAAATTTACGAAACATACTTGATTCAAGGGTAAGTGTTCAAACACAGTCATGAGATTGAAAAATTATGTATGCCCTTTCATCATTGTTCATAAAAGAGGCAAGCTTAACTTTTCAATCAGTGTTCATTAAATCAGATCATCATTTCCACTAATTTTCTTTGTATAGCACTGTACATATTCATGTGAGGTGAAAAGAATTGATTGTTTTAGGAAATTTTTGGAAGTTGTTAGAGATATTGATTGGGAGGAGCATAAAATAGGCTTAAAACTTCAAGAAGGAAATTTTCAGTTAATGCTATTCCCCCTTTCTTCTCAATCTAAATCTTCTAAAATTCTTTTATCAAAATTTGTTTCTTATTTTATGTCAAGACTAAACTTAAGAGTTTGAAGACAACTTCGTTATTTTACTTCCAAGTCAAAAAGACATTGGTTACATTTCCAACATGTTATATCACATCGACTTTGAGTAATGGTTGAGCATTTTTGTCTCCATTCTTATATATAAAGTGGTACTAACAACTCCCCTCAACACAATTAAGTTTTACGAAAGTCACATATTGCATGGAAAAACGGGCATTCTTCGCTTTCACCTACACGTTTTAGGTATCAATCAAAACTGAATGTGAAATTATATTTTTTCGTAGTGGATGTTTCGTTTAAAATTATTTAAACTATGAAATTATGAGATCAAAAAGAGAAATACAAACCTTCATCTCCAAAACATTACTGGAAAGCTTAGTTTTGCTCGCCATTATAATTTCGTACCAAATTTTAAGTGATAACTTTTTTCACCACGTTTTACATAGCATTGAATTGCAAATATTCAGCACACTCAATTTAAAATTTACAATGTAAATAACAACAATGATAATGAGATCTTCACTTCACTTCGTTTTTCATTTCTAACATTTTCTTGCACTTGTTTATATTAAAAAATTGTTTCATAATTTCTATATTTCCCTTAAAAATTTACAAATGAATCAAATTAAAAAGCAGTTATTTTTGTAGTAATACTTTGTTTAATTGTAGAAAATATTCTACTTTTAAAAGAAAATATGTCACAATATTTAATAGTATCATTTAGATTTCAACGTTCGGCAACACAAACTTATTGTTTATTTACAGGACACGATAGCTCTTATTTACAGAATTTGCGATTCAATTCAAAGTGTGAAAGATTTTGAATCAGTTTAATTTTCTCTCTGGATTCGGTGTTTTTGTTTTCTTTCAACAATCGTTCTGCCATTTCAAAACTTCTAATTAACTGCTTTGAAATAATAGCATTCTGAAGATTTTGCATCAGTATGGTGTGCGACAAATGTAAGCATTGTTTATTTTCGTGGGAACAAACTGCATTGGATATTTCCGATGACGGGTTAATACGATCACTATGTTTACCTTAAGAAATGTTCTAATTTTGATCATTTGATGTTTTCTCCGATTGTGGTAATTAAAACCGCATTAGGTAATAGGATCGAGCCTATGTGATCTCCATCATTTTTGCATCAAAGGAATCCTTCTCGTGAAGTGTAGAGTTCAGTTTCGAGAACTGAAATTCAAATGTGTTGATATGTCTGTTTTCAAATTTTTTCCCCAATGAATTCCCAGTGAACTTCAGAAAAATATGAGTTGAATTTTATTAGACCTTTATATATTAAATGATCAATCGGAGACTCTCCTCTTCTGAAAAATCATCTGCTAGAGCTGTTACCTGCAGAATTACTCTCCTCTATCTGACCTTATCGGTGTTGTTTGGCCAGATCTGACCCTTGTGCCAGAAAAACCAACCATAGCCTAATCTTAACAAATAGCAATGATGACTGTTTAAAATATCACCTACAATCATAATTTCGATACCCATCCATGCTTAAAGCCTTTGACAGTGTCCTTCCTGAACTTAGAGCCGCTACCACTGGTGTTGATCAAACTTTTATCACTTTCAAACATTAGGTATTACCTACATCAGTTGTCAAACTTTAGAATCAGCTTCAATCTGATTAGGCTTTGAATAGCCTCACATTGATGTATTGTGAAAGTTTGGAGAGTGGGATGCAACTGAGGAGTTGATCTTGTCATCTTGCCTGGTTCAAAATGAACGACTTGTCAGTGGATCGTTCGACTTAGGATTGATACTGAACTGTTGCTGATAACCTGTTTTTGTTTCTACAGTGCAACATGAATTAATTACCTATTAACCAAGTGCTTAATGTAACTGTGACTTCTAACTATTATGACTATCTTTAATTTAAAAATTGGATTTTAATTGTGATGGGTAGGTAAGGTAATTTCAGTTAGGTACTCTGTAGATGTTGCATCCGTTCTATAGAGGAAGACGAGTCTGAGTCAGTGTATAAATTTGATTTAATGATATGTTTTATGCTGCTGCATCAAATCAACTTTGGTTTCTAATTTCTTTCATAATATTTTTAAATAATAGAAATTTGTGAAGGTATACACTGATGGGAATAGGCAGGTTTTTGTAATATGTCAACTAATATTCAAGTAAATTACCCTTAATTTTTGTATCAAATAAAAAAGGATATTTAAAAGGACTTTCAAAATGAAAGGATATTTTAAAATGTATACTTTTAAAGAACAGAAAATGCCAATGTGTTATTATAGAACTTTAAAATCAGGATGTATCAAATTGGACAAAAAAATGTCATAGTACTTCAGATCATGAGGTGCCTGATTTAACAATACCTTTAGTGAAAATTGAATATTGAAAGTTTGCAGTTGATACATGAAACACTCTCAAACGTAGCAGAATACCAATGAAATATATCCATATGCTGATTCTTTAGCTCAATAATTTTCCAGTAGGCTCTTTCTCCAAGTAGAGGATTTTCGGAACATTAATTAGAATTAAGAAGTATTTCAAGTTCAAAACCAAGCAAAAAATCACCGTTTAATATGATTAATTTCAGAAACTGCAAAAGAAGTCACTTTTGGTTTACTTATGTTTTTATTAAAAATGAAAGATTTCTTAAGTTTCAATTTGTAATTGTGAACTAAAAATCTGGGATTTAACAAAATAGTGTGATTAATTATCAAGTCTACCTGAAGTTGCACACTTCAGTGTGAACTGTGCATACACATTTTAGTCTTCTAAAGTAGGCTGTTACTAGATAGTGAAATATTTTTGATGAATGTGCTTTATAATAAATGAAACAGATTTTTGAAAAGTGTGAATTTGATTTTCTTTATGAAATTCATGTGTGAACTGTTAGTGTGTGTAGCAAAAAATCCCATTTTAATAATCTTAATTTTTGCAGGTGAAAAAAAATTGGGGAAAGTGATAACACCAGATCCATGGAAGGCTGGTGCTAGAAATACCACTGGTAAGCGCACAGTATTCTTGAAACTCTTTCCATTTTTGGTAGCCTGAGTTAGCATTTTAATTTCAGCAAAGGTTGCTTGTGATATCAGCAATCAAAACCTATTTAATTGTACTAAACAGTGTGCCACAAGTCCTAGGAAACTGATGTCCTGTGATGATATCCTGTTAACAGAAGCTCAGAGGAATTTTTAAACTTTTGTTTGTATCTTTTGGACAGATGGATGGTAGTAAAACAAAAACAAATAGTCATGCACAAAAGTTTGTATGTATTAAAATGTTTAATTCATAAATGCTACAAAAAAACAAAGTGGATGGTACTTTCCTTTTATACCGGCCTTGGTGTGAAAAAATATTGGCATGTTTGTGCCTTGGCGAGAAATGATTACCGATACATTATGGCCAGTTTCACAAAATTAGTGGGTGAAATACATTTCTGTTGGAAATAAGCCCTGCCATCTTTTTCCATTGATGGCAGATTGAAAATAAAATAGTCTAAGCAAATTAAATACTTAACAACAAAAATTGCTAGTGGAATTTGTCTTTTTTAAAATCTATCTGGAGAAATGTTAACCATGTGCAGATTGTAGCCTGTATATCAAAACCTGCGAAAAAACTTACTAAAAATGGTGAAAAGATTTTGATACTTCAAAAGTATAGATGAGAAGGAATTTGCTTTGAAAACTATTCCATCTTTTAAAAATATTTGAGGTTTTAAAGTAAATTTTGTCAAACTTGAACCTTGCATATTAAGTAAAAAAAAAAACCCTGTATAAGTCAATGTATAATTTGTGCCCTTATTTCTGACAAGATAATCAGCGCTTGCTATATCGCTTCCTTTTACATGTCACAGTTTGTGTGGCTCATTGGGTTTGTCCACTTGGCCCTTGTACCATGAAACGCAATCCAACCAACCTCACTTTTTCTTGTCTCCTGAAATGTGTGTTATATTGAGGGCTTACTGTAGTTGCCAAGAGCTGCTTTATGCTTTGTATTATGTATTTTTGGTTCCCCCCCCCCCCCCTTCCAACACAACTAACCAATTATTGCTGGTACCAAGTTTATAAAGTAGGGTTTCCTTACAAAATCAAGTAACAAAGTTTTTATTACATAGAAAATTCATAGAAATGTCTTTGTGTGAAACTTAATTATTGAACTTGTCAAAATTTCTGGATAGTTTTCTTATTTTATGTTTGTAATTTTAAGCAATTTAGTGAATTCAATAGTTTTAAGTTTGGCAAAAACCCTTCACGACCTACAGTAAATTTTTTAAAAAATGGTACTGTACAGCTCTGATTTGAATACTGTTGATCTTGAGGAAGAAGAAAGAGAAAGAAAGAAGAACTTTTAGAATGTTAAACTTGTCAAGCCGTAGGGGATTTACGATTTTGACAACTTGCAGTCATTGCTATCTCTTCGAGCACCAAACAAGTCCTCTTTCCCTTTGGAGGTTGATCCAGGACAGTTGCCTGTAGTGTTGCTCCAGTGCAATGTTAATTAATTAAATTTAAAAATTACCAAGCAGGTCCTCAGAAGCACTTTAGGTATGTACCGACATCATAACATTGAGTTACCCTAATGATTGTCACTCCCTTTCATTTCATCCTCAACTATCCTTTTTCTCTCATTGTTTTGTCTTGCATTTGGTGCAGACCCGAAAAACAACCAGCAACAAATAATAAATTCGGAGTCAGAATGAACACTAAAGACACCCACTGTGCGATCACACTTTTTACATTTAACCTGCCCTCATTGAAAGAGTTACACATTCAAAACAATGCCAACTTTCCACTGTATTACCCAGATATGACTTTAATCAACAACTAAAGAAAAATCATGATGCTCTATTACCTTCATTTATATTAAATGCATGCATTACCATATTGAAGTATTTTATTTGTTTTTTTTCAGAGGGTGGTGGTCGAAAGATTAATGAAAACAAAGCCTTGACTGCAAATAAAGCCAGGTTAGTCATTTAATTTATTAGACCCAATTTTCATTGTTTGTATTGTAAAGTGCTTATTGCTTACTGGTTCTAATAGCAACTGATTTCGATAAAACAACCCCCCCCCCAAGTTTTTCAACTTCTTGACTCGTCATGAACCCCAATGGTTTTTTTAGAGAAAGTAAACAAAATTTTTTAAAGAAAACATTGGGGTTCTTGGCGATTTTTTCAACTTCTAGACTCGCCATAAACCCCAATGTTTTCTTTAAAATATTTTCGTTTTCTTTCTCTAAACAAAACTATTAATTTTTTTTTTAATTTATATAAATAGAATGACAATTTGTTAAGCTAGATTTTTTTTAGTATAAATTTGTAAAATCAATTTGTTATAGTGAAGTCAGTTGATCAGCTTTATTTGAAATTGTTGGATATTCTCCTGTTCTCTTAACTGTTTGTGAATAAATTACATTTGTCTTGATATCAAGTTGTTATTGATAGATTGGATCTTTCAATAGATATGCAAATCTGGTCCGATTTGTATATGAAACGCCCTATACTTTGATTGGTCAGATAATGCAAAATATATAAGTGGAGTTGGTTTATATCCACATGCCTGATCCAAGTACTGATCACCTGTATGATTTTTTTCAGGATTATTTAAGTTAAAATGTTCTGGAACTACTTTTTTGATTTTTCTATGTACTTTAAATATGCCATGTCACTTGGGAAGCTTTTGCAATACTACTAACTCTATTAATGATTAATATGCATGGCATTATTAATTTGAAAAGCATGATTTTACTGAAAGATCAAGAGCATGCGTAAAATAAAACTTTCTTTTTAAGTTGCGTATCTTAAAACTTCAAATCCTATAGAATTGGGATGTGCCATATTTCCATTTTTATGAGTGCTATTCATTGCTATAGCGTTGCTCTGATGAAAAGGGCAGATGATCTGGAGGGAGTTCATTTTTAGAAATGTTTTAAGATTGCTGGGGAAACAACTGCCACAGGAAAAGTCATGTTTGCAGATCTGATTCAGAAGTGATTATTCATTTTGGCAACTAATAATCACTTCTATCACTGAATGATAAGACTAGGAGCCAGTATCTGCTGTAGGAAGGATAATTGTGGAAATGCAATTTTTAAATTTAACCCATCCTCAAAATATAGCAAACGGAATTCCTTCAAACATTGTGATTCAAACACCAACTCAAAAGAAGTTGATCTATTCAAGATAGTAAGTTAATAAATATCTATTTCTAAAACGTGACCATATCTACGTTAGGTTCATTGAGTCCGTAAAATTGGACATCCGAACTGGAAGGCTAAAAGATTCATTTAACAACATAATTTTACAATATCTGATGTGAAAAATTATGTTTTACTTTCAAGTTTTTATTGTATTAAAATGTGTATGTTTTTGATTCATCGATTAAAAAAGAAATCTATTGCATGCCATTTGTAATTTCTTCGGAAGAAAATTTTTGATTATTCTTCCCCTGGGAACATTCTCCGAACGATTATTACCGAGAAATTCACATATCTTCAAAACCATCCCCTAAATTAGGTGTCCTTAAAAGAAAAAGCTCCTAAAATGCAAATCTCAATGCAGGCCTTTGATGTGATAAACACAATGAGAGTAACTAAACAAAATAAATTTGAAATTTTACCTAATTTTCGCTATTGGAAGAATGTTTGTCATCCAGTAATACCCCACTATCTCGTTATTCTAAACCCGACAGAAACTAATTAGTACTTTTTTAATGAACTTAATGTGCTTTGAAGAGATAAAGAAATCAATAACCATTCATTGTTATTTATCGAAAATATAATCCTCATAATAGTTGTGTGAAAATAGTAAATATTGTTGAATGTTAAATTCTTGTTCTTTTTATGTATTCAATAAATGATCTAGACCAGAGGTTCTCAACCCCTGAAAACATGCATTTACTCCATGTTGAACCCTTTTCTAGATAAATAAAACTATAGTATAACAATGGAAGTATCAAAACATCAACTTTTGAGTACTACAGCAGTACACTCTTATAGTATACCTCCTTTCACCATGTACCTACCCCAAGTTGAGAACCCCTGACCTAGACTGATCAACTAGTCTATGAAATTTAAAACTGAAAAAAAAAATCATTTTATTCCAACCTCTTCATTCCAAGCATCAATAAGGTTAAAGTTGTTAGCTTGTAGTGAGTGTTTTAGTAGATCTAGTCCTTTGTGTTAAGTAACAATAATCGACACTAAAGCTAAGTGATTAAAATAATATTTTTCAGCATACGAGTATAAAAGTATAAAAATGTTCATTATCCAGTGAATAAATCATCCCTTTACATTAAAAACAGAAGAGTTATAAGCATGGTCAGTTCCTCGCGCCGTGGGCCACCAGAAGCTTGTACGAGAAACAGCACGCTTCGTTCTCATTCACGTTCCCGGACTCTATCTTAATGGCCGAGAGGGTTCTGATGCAGTCCTCGATGAATTCGTTCCTCTGCTGCTCGGGCACTCTGCTGACGAACGGATTAACTGCAACCATGCAATCTGTGAACGAGAAAACCGAAAGTTATTTGGACTTGTTGGCAGAGAATGAAAAGACAGTGCTTCCAGAAAGTTTTTCTCCAGTGCTACGTTAATTAACTACCACAAGGTTCCCACGGGTCAGGAAAACCCTGAAATTGTCATGAAATTTAATTTTGTCCAAAAAATCAGGGTAAATTACGAATTTTCTTCTAAAACCTGGAAAATCATTGATCATGGCTTCTCAGACGCTTTGGAGAAAAGTAATCAATACGATTCATAGTTTCGTATCACTTTATCTTATGAATTGAATTTTTCAAACGATTTGAAAAGAAACAGCTAATATTTAACTAATAAAGAACTTTGTTTCGTCCACTGGATTAAATTGAAGAATTTCATGCGTATGATACATTAAATCATAAATTGATTTTAGTTCAAGATGGATTATTTGAATAAGTTATTTTAATGCAAAAGTACTTGTGCTTTGTGTATTAATTTTTACAAAGTATTCTTGCAATCGTTTTTTATTATTGGTTATTGAATGTTGAATTATTTCTTGGTTTTCAACCTTAAAAATGTCGTGCATTGCTTAAGTATGACCTGGAATTTTCAAGGCTTTGTCTGAAAAACCTGAAAAATTCAGGGAATTTTATTTTTGAAAAAAATAGAGTGGGAACCCCCCCCTGTTTATCTCTAGTATTATGTGCTTGTCTGTTTTTTTTTTTCGCGGCCGCAAAATCCTGACGATTCTATAGCACTTACAGCAATGAGATTTGGCACACAGGTAGTCCGATTTTTGCAATTTTGATAGAGTAAAAACTTCAACGGATTTGAAATCTGCGGAAAATTTTACACCAGATTAATACCTTACACCACGGGCAACGCCGGGCTAGCCACGCAGTGACTAGTATACCATATTACCAAAGAGTACGCACGGACGAGACTCGTTGCACGACGTAAAGACAGATTAATTATTCTAGTCGTAGTTAAGTTCACACCTTAATATTCCGCTCTAAAATTTGGGGCTACAGTAGCCCAGTAGGAAAAGTAACGAATTAGCAACCGCAGGGCTGCGAATTCGAAACTAGGTCCAATCAAAGACCGTCGTGTACTCGGGGGTACGTTAAATCTGTCATGCTCTTATGGAGTAATTTATTAATTTTTAATTAACGTCGTACTAGAGCAACACAATGGGCTATTGACGAAGGTCCGGGATCAGTCCTCTAAGGGAAGGATTCGAGAACACCACGTGATTTTGAACCACGGTCAGATGACAAGGCAATACCCGAGCTGGCATCCAAACCTCCACACTAGGGATGCGACATCGATAGCAAAACATCGATGTTAAAAATTAAAACATCGATGTTGATAATACATCAACCCAAAAACATCGTGTTTCTAAACATCGATGTTTTTAAAATTCAGTGTATTTAAGGTGTCGGCCTCGATACTTTCCCTTCGGGAGTGTTCCCGAACCATCATTAACAGGCCGGTGTGTTGCTGCAGTGCGATGTTAATTACCTACCTAGTTCCCCTCCAGAATTTAGCAGTGGATGATTTCAATAGATGCTACTACTAGTCGAGACTCTAAACCGTTGAGAGCTGCATTAATATCGTGTGTGATCTTGCGATGGATGATTGCTATTGTAAGCCATCAACTTCTAATGAAATAGACGGAGCATGTGTTCGTGCAGCTCTAAATTTTTCTGGTCGCTCGGTTTGAAGTTTTGGGTAGTTAGTTAATTAACGTCGCTGGTTGGTTCATTGGGTTTTTATAGCGCAAGAGCCATATTTGAGAATGCTGCAACAGGCATAAGACAAACAATAACAAGTAATAGACATCTGCGTAATGAAAGGTTTACTGACACACAAGAGAGAAATGCACCCAGGGAGGAATCGAAACCACTTAGAGGGTTAGCTTAAGCCGCGTTTACACTGGAGTTGAAAATTTCTCCCCCTACAAACATCGAACCTATTCCGAGAAATGGCACTCATTTTACCGTTAAGATTTCAAGTCGGGGGGGGGGGCGAGTTTGCTACCCTAATTTGGTTTTCCACTAGAAGTCGGTAAAGATCAAAGGATTGCAGTTTGTTGGGGCCATTTCTCCGAGAGGAAATTCTGGAAGTAAATGCTCTTTATTTTGTCCCCTTTCGATATTGCTTGACAATCACCGCTCACCCCTGCCCTTCGGCACCCAGTGGTCGCTCACGCCGTTTTTTGTTCGTTCACTGTGACATTTTACCATTATCGCTTGCCTTGACCACATCTCCTGCCAAACTGTCAGAGTGAGAGACCGATTCGATTCAAATGACGTGATGAATGTTGATCACTTTTCTCTACAAAGGGGTGAGAATAGTGCTTATCCCTGGGTGTTGCCGATAAAGTCGACATAACGTTAACACCGGAGTGGGTCGAAAAGAGGTCAGCATAGCGGAACGTAAAACGTCCTCCTAACAAAAAAAAGGAGGGGGGGGGGAGAATATTTGCAACTCCGGTGTAAACGTGGTTATAGTTTTAGACAGGTCTTTAAAATTCCAGTGGGGCTGGAGTTGTCCGGTTGTAAAGCCGCGTTTACACACCCGAGTTACAAACGCGTTCCCCTCCAAACATCGAAGATATTCCGAGAAACGGCACTAATTTCATCGTCAAGATCTCGTGTCGGTGTGGCGAGTTTGCAACTCCAATTTTGTTTTCCACCAGGAGTCGGTAAAGATCAAAGGACTGCAAATTTTGAGGAGACATTTCTCCGAGACGAAATTTGGAATGAAAATGCCCCCTAATTTGTCCCCTTTCGGTATTCCAGACAATCACTGCTGCCTTTCGGCACCCCGTGGTTGCTCACGCCGTTTTTTATTCGCTCTCTGTGACATTTTCACCACTTCACTTGCCTCTCGCTTTTAACGATGGTCTCACCCATCACCTCCGAGGTGCCCGTTGTTTCGACACAATTACGCATGCTGCAAGCACTACACCCGACATCTCGATGAATGGTGATCACTAGGGCAACTTTTTTGTTGCAGTATAAATGGGAAAAGTTGCATTTATCATTCCCTAATGTTGCATTTATGGAAATAAAGTTGCATTTACTTTTGATACACTAAAATCTAAAATAAATTATTCATAAAAAATGAAAAAGTTCAAAATATATTGACAATTTTAGGCGTGTACAACAATATTATAATACATCATTAAATACAGAAGAACGTTGAATGGCCGATCCTTGGTCAATAATTTCTTTAACATTGAAAAACTGCATCAACCGCAGTCATAATGTCTTGTATCGGATAGCAGAAGCGCAAAATCCTTTCGCTCAACATTCAGAGATTTTAAAACAACATCTACAAGGCGAACAACATATAGATGATCGACACTCACCTCGCAAACTCTGCAGTCGATATCGCAAGTTTCCTCTGGGTTATCAAGAGTGCCAACCAATGTGTTAAAAGTACTTTTTGCCATTAATTTCACTTTTGTCTGTTAGGACGAACACCTTCTTTCCGCGAACTTCTTGTTTGATCGGTAAAACTTCGGCGTTCGCAAGATCATACACGTGATCGAAGGGTTGATTAAGAGGGCAAAAAATGAAATAGTAATATCATATCAATTAATTTTAAGCTAAATTAATTTTAAAAAGTTGCAAGTGGTCGCACTTATGCAGAAAGTTGCACTTAAAACCGCAACATAAGTGCAACTTTCTGCATAACTCACTTGCAATAAATACACCCCATATAGGAGAAATTTTGGTTTTAGTACTTAACATGCAGCGTAGAACGTGTGCAAAATAGTTGCCCTAGTGATCACCTCATCATATGTGTGAGAAGAGTGTTCACCCTTTGTGTTGCCGACAAAGCAGTTACACCGGAGTGAGTCAAAAAAGGGGAGAAAAATATTTGCAACATCGGTGTAAACGTGGCTTGAGTAACGAATTAGCAACCGGAGGGTTGCGGTTTCGAATCCAAACAAATATCGTCGTGTACAAAAGGGGTTGGTGCACGTTAAATCTGCCGTAGCCTCAAATGTCCTCACGTTGACGTGGGGGGTGTAGAAGTTTGGAGAGAGGAGTGCCAGCTCAGGCGTGACCTCGTCATCTGACTGGCTCAAAATTCGTGGTGTTGTCCTTGAATCCTTCTCTTCGCGTTTGGTCGCAGTCCGTCGTCAATAGCCCGCTGTGTTTCTCCAGAGCGACATTAATTAGAATACCCGCCTGCAAAAATTGAACTGTCACCCCAAAAGGACGAGTGTCACATTACACATAATAAACAAACGTTGCCTTCATAAACGTACCTCTGAGCATTTTTGTGGAGGAGAATGCAAAGCTCCGGTTCATGGTGCTGCAGTTGATCGGTGATATTCCCACCTGTTCCATCGTCTGCGAGAACATGAAGGATGGCTGAGCCATGTGCTGAGTGCTTGGCACATAGTCATTCGCATCCTGTGGAAGGAAGGCTTACATTAATTCAGACGTTTTTTTATTTCATTAAAAAAAATGTTAAAACTTTGTGTTTCATTTCATTGTGTGGTTAAAAATGATTGTAGAGCAGGTGTCGCCAAACAGCTTTGACTGCCGAGCCCTTCAATAGTTTGATATTTTAGACCCCCTGTATTTTAGTATTACCTAATTATAATAGCCGACCAACCGGTATAGTGGTTAAGGTGTTAGCCTCTAGATCGGAAGGTTCCTGGTTCGAATCCGGGTCCGGGCATGGATGTTTGTAAACGTATGGTGTAGAGGCGGCTGGTGCACCTTAAATCTGTCGTGGCCGAAAGTCCTCACGTTGGGTTGGCGTGGAAATTTGGAGAGTGGGGTGCCAGCTCAGGTGTTGCTTCGTCATCTGACCGTGGTTCAAAATTACGAGGTGTTGTCCTCGGATCTTTCCCTTAAGGGACTGATCCCGGACCGTCGTCAATAGCCCGTTGTGTTGCTCTAGTACGACGTTAACAAAAAATTACCATTACCTAATTATAATACGTAGAAGCAAAAGACGTGTATGTTAGTTTTTAGATAGCTTATTTTAAAGTTAGTGTGTTTATTGTATGTATAACATAGTTTACATTATTATAATGGCTCCTCTCACGTTGGGGTGAGCTGACCAACAGGTCTGGTGGATAAGATGTTAGACTCTAGATAGGAAGGTTCCTGGTTAGAATCCGGTTCAGTGCACGGATGTTTGCTAACGTATGGTGTAGAGGCAGCTGCTGCACCTTAAATCTGTCGTAGCCGATGTACAGCTACACTCTACGTTTATGAGTGATGGCAACGACTTGGCGATTTTTTTGGCGCACTTCTAGTAGCGAGTTACGATAAATTAAGGCAACCCATCTTTCGTTTCGGTTGTTATGGTTTTCATGGCAAGCTCGGCAAACGGAAACTTTCAATTTTCATTTTGAATATTCTAGAAAGTTCTTCCAAAAGTCGTTTGATTTCATTGATTCGTTTGAAATGTTTTCTTTCCTCCCATTGATTATTTTGATTTTAAAATATCCTTTGATTGCATTGGTCGTTTTAAATTTTTTTTCTTTGATACCATTGGTTCATTTATTTGTATTTCTACAGTTGTGGAATTTTTATTTCATAATAATTTTTTTTCACGGCAGAGTTCTGACATGTATTGTTTTTTGCATTTGTGGAATATTCTTGTTTCGTAATTTTTTTTTCTCGGAACCGTTCTGATGTATCAGGTTGTATTATTTCTTGCTTTTTTTCTTTTAAAAATCGTTTTATTTTTCAACTTGGCCTACTGTATTTAGTGTAATTGATAAGTTTCAGTGTATTCTTTATCCAACATTCGTAGCTTAGTTTCTCTGCTGGTTCACAAACGTGTTTTGATATGTGCTTAAGTTTACTACTTTTTGTGAAAGTTTTTTTTAAAATATATTCTTTTCAAAACGTTCTGAAAATGTTTAAAAAGTGTGTTGTAAAAAGAAAAAAAGTTTTGACAATAAAAGAGTTGGGAAATAATTATTTCCTTGGCGACTTTAGAAGTTCGCCAAAAAAAAAATCGCCAAGTCGTTGCCATCACTCATAAACGTAGAGTGTAGCTGTACCGTGGCCGATTGTCCTCGCGTTTGGTAGGTTGGAAAGTGGGGTGCCAGCTCAGGTGTTGCCTCGTCATCTGGCCCTGGTTCTAAATTACGTGTTGTCCTTGGATCTTTCCTATAGGGGGATTGATCCCGCACCGTCGTCAATAGCCCGTTGCGTTGCTCTAGTACGACGTTAATTAAAGGTTATATATTACCTTTCCTCCCTGTGTGTATTTCTCTCTGCTGTGTCAGTAAAATAGCATTGTGCATGTTTATTTCTTCAAATTGTATGTCTTGTGAATGGCGCAGCATTACCAAATATGGCCCTTGGGCCATAATACCCAAACCAACCACCCTGTCCACACATTATCAATAACCATGTCATTTAATTAATGGTTTATTTGCTGTAAAAAGTTTGGTGTCGGTTTGGTTTTCGGAATAAATATTTTTGTAAAGTTTTCCGTTCTGTGGAAACAAAGTTTGTGAAAGGTTGGTATTAATATTATTTCTAGGAAATCTAATCATAAGCTGACGCAAAAGTGCCTGTAGACCATGCCATACACTAGTGAACCAGTTTCTAACGAAAATCGACATTCAATAACCAGTGTCATTTGCCAACAGATACATTTATCCTTTTCTTCGAAATTAACATTTATCAGTCATCAGAGCGATTTTAAAAGGGTCACTAAATAATGCAGTGTAAAAGGTGAACTTGTTTGTTGGATCAATATTGACGGTTGTTGACGGTTTCTAACGAAAACACTGGTTTTGCTTGAAAGAGAAAATTGCTTGTCTGTTTACACATCTTCTTTCGTGTTTAAACATACTTTAGTTTAGCAATGGGTACTTAATTTGTTTGCTTTGCTTGCCAATCAAACGATGATCCGAAGTAAAATTACGATCTTTCCCGTTTTGATTGATCCCGGACCGTCACCAGTAGCCCGTTGTGTTTCTCCAGTGCGACGTTTATTAAAATACTTGCCTACCTTAACTAATTCTTAGGTGCTGATTTTAGACCCGACCATAAAAAAAAATTTGCCACCTCATGTTTGTTCTGTTATTCGGCATTTAATATTAGCGATCTTTCAAAATTAGCTTTTTTAGGATTGTAAAAAGGCATTAGAGCTGAGATATTTTATGGGTGGCTATACACTGATATTTTTTACCGGTAGAGAATACTAACTAACCGAACTTCCACTGTTGTAATTTTCGTTGAAGGTGAGTGAAACACGTGCTGTATGTTTGAGCAAAATTTAGTCAAAAATTGAACTAAGATTGTTTTGCAGGTGCATTAACTTCACGGGTAAGTTTTGTAAAGTGTGCGTACAGTATTTTTTAATACCCGAGTCGTTCGTGGACAGACACAAAAAAAATGCCTACTTTTACTTAGGATACCACGTTGGATATAAAAACAAGTCGAGTTTCACATGTGTGTTGCATTTGCTGCTTTGCTCCGGTGCTTTAGTTACTAGGAAAATTGCTACTTTTGTTCCATTAAAGTGACTTATTTCAAAGTAAATTACTGCATCCAAATCTGCTATAAGGTTCGTTTTTCATGGATGTTCGTAAGCGTATGGTGTAGCTGCTGGTGCACCTTAAATTTGTCGGGTTGTGTTGGTGTGGAAATTTGGAGATTGGGGTGCCCGCTCAGTTGCCTCGCCATTTGACCATGGTTCTAATTTACGTGGTGTTGTCCTCGGACTGTCGCTTTGCCTTAGGGGATTGATCCCAGACCGTCGTTGATAGCCCGTTGTATTGCTGTAGTACGACGTTAATTAAAAATTACCAATTACCTTCTGGTTTGATCCCGGACCGTCGCCAATTGCCCGTTGTGTTGCTCCAGTGCGGTAATTGGTAATTTTTAATGTCGTACTGGAGCAACACAATGGGCTATCGACGACGGTCCGGAAGGATCCGAGGACAACACCACATCATTTTGAACCACGTTCAGATACCAGATCAGCAACACCTGATCTGGTATCCCACACACCAACCCAACCTGGACTTTAGGCCAGGACAGATTTAAGGAGCACCAGCCGCCTATACACCATTCGCTTACAACATCCATGCACTTACCTGGATTTAAACCAGGAACTTTCCGAACTAGAGGCTTACACCTTAACCACCAGACCGGTTGGTGCTCCAGTGCGGCGTTAATTCAACAAAAAATACTAATACCATACGAATTTGATAAACAAAACGGCATTGCCTACATACCTGCATGTAGTCCCTCCACTTCTCATCCTTGGCCATCCTTTCGTGCATCTCGAAGACAGGACAGGCCGCCACGAACACCAGCAGGCACTCACCGCCCTTCCGCATGAGGTAGTGTATGTTGGCGAGCGCCTTCTGCAGGTCCTTCACCCAGTGCAGGCAGTAGAAAGAGTAGATCTTGGAGAAGGATCCCCAGTCCCGTTCGAAGCCGGCCACGTCGCCCGCGATGTCCAGCACCTCGTAGTGGACGTTGTCCCGGTGGTGGCGCTGGCGGGCGTACTCCACCATGTCGGGGGACCGGTCCACGCCGAGTAGCATCCGGAAGCGTCCGATGGACGGGCAGAGGATGCCGGTGGTCACGTCGCCCGTCCCGCACCCGATGTCTAGGACCGTGTCCGAGTCGTCCGACGCCATGTGCTTCTTGTAGACGCCCAGGATCTGGCTGGCGTCCCGGATCTGGAACGGGTTAGAGCGGGAGTAGAGCTCTGGGTCGTTCATGGCGGGGCGGTCTGCGGGAGAGAGAGTCATGGTTAAAGAGATCGAGAACTGAAGAGATTCTGAGATTGTTGGGTGCTTTGAGGTTTATAGTTACGACGGTTGTCCACCTTCGCGTCTATTGTTCAGCTTTTTTATTTTGTTTATTGGTTGTCAGAAGAGTGGAGTTGTTGTGACTTAGAATTTGTTAGTGGAGATTAGAAATCGGATTAATTGGTGCGCTGTGGTTTTGGATTCGAATGTTCGAATCATCAGATTGCAGAAGTTTTCGGTATTTGTCGTTTGATAGGAAGGGAGAGCATTTGGTGGAAAACTAAATACAAGGTGGTTCTGCGGTGATACGTGTCCCTATCAGTTGGGAAATAGGTGGTTGGTAGTTGTCACACTGGAAAACCACAACGGTCTATGGTTGGTAGTTGAATTAACGTCACACTGAAAAAAAAAGCGGGCTATTGGCGACGCTCCGGTATTCATCATCTTGGGTTATTGGTATTTTTGGTTACACTGGAGCAACGCACCGGCTATTGGTAACGGTCCGGGAAATTGGTATTTTTTTAAAATTAACGTCGTACTAGAGCAACACAACGTGCTATTGATGACGGTCCGGGATCAGTCCCCTAAAGGAAAGATCCGAAGAAAGCACCATATATTTTTGAAACGCGGTCTGGTGGCGAGGCGGTGACGGTCCGGGATCAAACCCCGATACACCGCAGATCATGGGTCTATCCGTGTAGGAGGAATATGTCAGTCTCTAACGTGGCGAAGCCGCTCTAGCCAGCAGGCTATCGGTTTGGGTCGTAGGAACTGGCACAGGGCGATGCCGCTGTTCCTGCGATCAAGTAGCGACAGGAACCTCCTTAGGTGCCACACGGAAACTAGCGGTGTCGGGACCACTCCCCGGCTGCCCTAGGCCAATACCTGTACGCTAACGAAAGAAGGCTATCTGGCGGACGGCAAGGGTCTGCAAGACTCCATAGATGATGGTATCGGTTGCCCACGGTACCGGATAGACAGGGATGTCGGGACAGCCTGCTGTTCCGTTGGGCTACTCAGGAACGCCGATAGGTTCCTAGGAGATGCCTGGGTGTGCGTCTCTGATCACCCCTCGGCACGAATCTATGAAGAAAACTTTTCCGGCTCAAAACGGACCTAAGGTTGACTGATATCAATGAGCCGGACCACATATCTTCAGCGCACACACTCACGGGTCGACCACGTCCACTCCCTATCGTGTTCATCCTGGGCAGATAAGGGTTTTTCGGACGGCGCGTCACTAGGCCCACTTGTAAAGTTTCTCATTAGAGGCTTTCCCTAGCTTTGGCTAATCCGCTGTGGGTTTTCAATAACTCGGTACGGAGGGGTCTGCTTCCATTCGAAGAAGAAGAAGAAGGGATCAAACCCCAATGGGAAAAATCGATGACAACACGAAATTTTGATTGGTAATTTTTAATTAACGTCGTACTAGAGCAACACAACGGACGATTGACGTGGTCCGGAATCAATCCCGAACGAAAAGAGTCGAGGACAACACCAAGTAATTTTGAACCACGGTCAGATGACGATGCAACACCTCAGCTGGCACCCCACTACCACTTGCAAACTTCTTCATCACGCCAACAATTATCTTAGGGATTGATATCATTTATTCGCCAATAGCCTTGTGTTGCTCCAGTGCGACGTTAATTCAATTACTCCGGTAACGATCAAATTTACGTGGTGTGAAAATTTGGTTGGTTGGGGTTTTATGGCGCAAGGTCCAAAGCGAACAAACTGCGTCAGATACAATATCAAGTAATAGACATGCATACAGTGAAATCTTTTACTGAAACAGAAGTGTGATATGCAACCAGGGACGAATACATCTGACAAGAATCGAACCTGCACCACCTACAATTTGCAAGCGCTGTGGAAATACCCACGAGACTAATGAATTTTGATCTAGGGTTATTTTTTCAACCAATATCAAGAAAGATAATTTTCTTTGTATTAATGCTCTAATGAAGTATTTGATATCATTGTTTAGTTCGATGATTCTCGACTCAAGAATGCGTAAATTTTATTGTCGATATATCGCAGTACAATATGTTCTCAGATAAAGTGCCAAATCAAAATTTACCACTAATTTAAAACCTTTTTAATCCAGTAGAGATTTATTGCGAAAGATTCACGTCGTAACGAAACGTATTCCTCTACCATGGTGGATAAACGAAACTTTTGTTAAAAATTCTTTAAAATATTGCTGTGTTACCTTCAAATAATACTGTTCCACCAAGGGATTTCTATCACGACCGATTTGCTGCAAAATCAGTATCTGAAAAACATTTTATACATAAATTATATCCATGTTTGCAATATTTAACTTATAATTTTGGATATCATTAATATACAGAATAAATATACAGGGGTTAGACAAAATTATGGAAACAACTAAAAAAACATGTAAATTTGCCTAATATGGTGTAGGGAAACCGTTGTCATTCCAAACCTCTTGCAGTCTTCTCAGAATGGATAAATACAGTTCCTGTATGCTTGCCAAGGGAATCTTGTACCATTCTTCGTGCAAAACAGTGGCAAGTTCAGATAACGATGATGGCTGTGGATAGCGATCACGTACTTTTTTCTCCAATGTAGACCACCAAAATTCAATAATATTGAGGTCTGGTTACTGTGGTTACCTGGGGAGATGTGACAAATCATCCTCGTGCTCAGAAAACCAGTTCTGGGCGATGTGAGCTGTGTGAATCGGGGCTTTATTCATCTTGGAAGACACTATCACCATTGGGGAACAAAGTTTGTACCATAGGATGGACTTGATCGGCCAAAATGTTCACATAATACTTGGCCTTAATGTGCCCATGCTGAGTAATCATGGCGCCCAACAGAAAACCACGATATGGCTGACCAAACCATCACAGAACCCCCGCCATGTTTCTCACTCTTGGTAACAAGAAGTCTGTATTACAGACTTGGATGGTGTTCGCCAGACGTAAATTCGGCCAGAAGTGGGAAATAGTGTGAAACAAGACTCACTCGACCCAATTACTGCCTACCATTGCTCCATAGCCCAGGCTTTATGACTTAAACACCACTTTTTCCTGTTACAGGTATTAGCATCACTGATGAATGGTTTTTGAATTGCAGTGCGGCCAGAAATACCCTGCTTATAGTTCCCTTATTGTTTTGGTACTCACAGGGTTTGTTAGCACAACATTCAATTCAGCGGTAACCTTTGGCAGCTGTGGTCTTGTTATTTCTAGTCACAATCCTCTTAATTGATCTGTCTGTCACGATCACTCAACACACACTTTCGTCCGCGCTGTGATTTAGCTAATGATGTTTTTCCGCTTTTCAAATATGCGGAACATACCTTAAATACAGTATCTCAGAAACACTAAACACTTCGGCCATCTTGCTCACGGAAGCACCCCCCCCCGACAAGCACCATCGTTTGACATGCGCAGCGTATGTACGACGTTGTATAGATGGGGTCAGTGGACAAAAACACCAGCGCCATCTACACATTTCACTAGAAAAAACATTTATTTTCAAGCATGCATTTCACGAGGTGTTTCCCTATTTTTGTCCAACCCCTTTATATGTATCGTTACCATCACACCAAAGGCACCAATTTGTGGAAACGTCAACATTACAGATTGGTGCCTTTGGCGTGATGGTAACAATTTGTATCCTAAAAGTTTTATTGGACCCGATGGTTGGCTGTATAATCTATTGTAGGAGGGGATAAAAAAAGTTGTCCTTGTTTCTTAAAACAGTGTACACCAAGCATTCACACTGTAGTACCCAAAATGAAATCCCTAGGTACCATAGTCATCCAGAGCCGCGGTAGACCAGTTGGTAGAGTCGTGGAATAGCAACCAGATGATTATGAGATCAAAACTTGATCCAACCAAAGACCGTCGTGGTGTAGGAAGTTGAATTATGACACTGTCGCAACATAACGGGATATTGGCGACGGTCCGGGATCAATCCGAAAATTAAAGATCCGAGGACAACACCTCGTAATTTTGAACCATAGTGAGATGATGAGGTCAACACCTCAAATGACACCCCATTCTCTAAACTTCCACACCATGTTAACTTGAGGATATTTGAGGCCACGACAAATTCGACGTGCGCCATTCTCCTCTCACACTAGTCTGGTCGGATCGTGTGTACGTGTAATTGTGTGTGTGGGGGGGGGCACGTTAATATGTCATGACCTCAAATGTCGTCTCATTGACACGGTGCCGAAGTTTGGAGAGTGGAATTCCAGCTCAGGTGTTGACCTCGTCATCTGACCATGGTTGGAAAACATGTGGTGTTGTCTTCGGATCATTCCCTACGGGGGTCGACCCCGGACATCACCCCCGACTAACCGGTCTGGTGGTTAAGGTTGATCCAGAGCCAGATCCAGCCTCCCGATCGGAAGGTGACCGCAGTTCAAAATTACGAGTAGTCCCGATCTTTCCAGTGGGGACCGATAGACCGCCGTGTTTTGTCGCCGTTAGACCGTTATGTGTTTTACCAGTGCGATGTTCATTCAACCTCCAACACCCACGTTAACGAACTGTGAAGGCTGTAGTAGTTTTGATTGGACTACGCCTTTGCTGCCGGGTTGACTTATATCCCCGAAAGAAACGCACAAGAAATAACTCGTCGGTCCCAGAATACCGGAACCCCCACCGGTTCGGGCTCGTGTCTAACCGAGTGTCGACACGCGCGTTTCTATTTTCACGGACGTCCCATGGTGCGCGCGCATATTTATGGAGATGCGCTATTGCGTTTCGGAAACCTCTCTCGACCGGGGTCCAATTATTTTCCCACGTGGAACTATTTCATAATTGGCAACGATCGCCGGTGACACATCTCTCCTACCTTTGCGTAACTGGAGTATTCCCGACTGACCTTGCCCGCTTCGTGCTGATAGTGACAACACGAGGTGGTCCACCCTGTGAGGTGGCCGGTGTGGCTTCAGGCACCTCAGGGGGAAGGCCAAAGGTGCTCAAGCCCACCACGCGAAATTTTTTTTTCTTTGGAACAAAAACCGTTCAAATATACTTGCTGAAGCTAGTTTTATTTGATGGACTTATACCTGGGTTTTACTGGAAGAACACGACCGGGCTACTGGACTTATACTTGGGTTCCACTGGAGGAACATGACCGGGCTACTGGACTTATACCTGGGTCTCTCACTGGAGGAACACGACCGGGCTACTAGACTTATTCCTGGGTCTCACTGGGGGAACACGACTGGCCTACTGGACTTATACCTGGGTTTCACTGGAGGAACACGAACGGGCTACTAGACTTATTCCTGGGTCTCACTGGAGGAACACGACTGGCCTACTGGACTTATACCTGGGTCTCACTGGAGGAATACGAACGGGCTACTAGACTTATTCCTGGGTCTCACTGGAGGAACACGACTGGCCTACTGGACTTATACCTGGGTTTCACTGGAGGAACACGACTGGCCTACTGGACTTATACCTGGGTCTCACTGGAGGAATACGAACGGGCTACTAGACTTATTCCTGGGTCTCACTGGGGAAACACGACTGGCCTACTGGACTTATACCTGGGTCTCACTGGAGGAATACGAACGGGCTACTAGACTTATTCCTGGGTCTCACTGGAGGAACACGACTGGCCTACTGGACTTATACCTGGGTTTCACTGGAGGAACACGACTGGCCTACTGGACTTATACCTGGGTCTCACTGGAGGAACACGAACGGGCTACTAGACTTATTCCTGGGTCTCACTGGAGGAACACGACTGGCCTACTGGACTTATACCTGGGTCTCACTGGAGGAATACGAACGGGCTGCTAGACTTATTCCTGGGTCTCACTGGAGGAACACGACTGGCCTACTGGACTTATACCTGGGTTTCACTGGAGGAACACGACTGGCCTACTGGACTTATACCTGGGTCTCACTGGAGGAATACGAACGGGCTACTAGACTTATTCCTGGGTCTCACTGGGGAAACACGACTGGCCTACTGGACTTATACCTGGGTTTCACTGGAGGAACACGACCCGGCTACTAGCGACGGTCCCTAAGGTAGAGATCTAAGAACAACGTCTCGTAATTTAGAACACACGATCAGATGACGAGGTCACACCTGAGTTGGCACCCTACTCTCCAAACTTACACCCCACGCCCACGCGAGGACATTTAAGACCTAGCTAGATTCCACGGCCGCCAGACCCGGGTACAATACTATCTTTGGTTCGATCCAGTGTTGAACTCGTAGGAAACCGAAGCTTAACCCGAAGGTTACTAATCCGTTGCTCTTCCGCCGACTAACCGGTCTGGTGGTTAATGTGTTAGCCTCTAGATAGGAAGGTTCCTGTTTAGAATCCGGGGCAGTGCATGGATTTTGTAAGCGTATGGTGTAGAGGCGGCTGGTGCACCTAAAATCTGCCGTGGCCGAAAGTCCTCACGTTGGGTTGGTGTGGAAGTTTGAAGAGTGGGTACCAGCTCAGATGTTGCCTCGTCATCTGACCGTGGTTCAAGTGGTGTAGTTCTCGGATATTTTCCTTAGGGGATTCATCCCGGACCGTCGTCAATAGCTCGTTGTGTTGCTCTAGTACGACGTTAATTAAAAATTATGATTCCTGCCAGTTCCTATTCCTCTCTAGGTGTATGTCTTCAGTTTTAATAAAACTTTGATTGTGTGTGTGTTTCTCCACAACTTGACGTTGTCTGCCTTGTGTTTGGCAAAGCTTGATCAATTAGGACCTCTGCGTCAACCAACCAACCCCGAGATCTTTAGTTTCGTGGACAGACCATAAAACCACTGTAGAAAAAATCCTAAATTATTCAGTAAGGAATACTCTGAGGTTCGGTTTGTTTCACGGACCGGTCATTCGAACTCACCCACCGAATTCTCCCTCCCCCCGCCTAACTGTACCTGTAACGGTGTGCCTTACAGCAAACCAGCCACTCCATTCAATATATGTGACAGGTGTTTGAAATGGAATAGAAAGAGGACCTTTGAACTCACTTTTGGGAGAGCTAATGGATTCCCAGATGAATTCTATTTTCTTCGCGGTGTATTTTGGGGCCCCAGAGAGGGACTGCGAACAAAAGATGACCTATATTCCAAACAACAACCTGCCTCCCCTTCATGCAACGCGACCTTGAGGATCGTCGTATATGGAAAACGCTCGGATTACATGAGTAGTACATCCCCGTCTGTGAGATCTGGACCAAGCATGAAATGTTAATATACTTCTTACGTCCGGATGTGTTTCCTTTGTCTTCAGATGGTTTAAGTTTACACCGAAAAACTGGTATGCCATCTTTTCAAAATAAACTATTCCATTCGTTATCCTGGTTAGCAGGAGGACCTTGGTAGCCCGTTTGTAAGAGTAACGGATTAGCAACCGGACGGTTGCGAGTTCGAATCCAGCCAATGACCGTCGTGTACTAAGGGGGGTGCACTTTAAATCTGTCGTGGCCTCAAATATCCTCACGTTGGCGTGATGTGGAAGTTTGTGTAGAGTGGGGTGCCGGCTCAGGTGTTACGCCTCGTCATCTGACAGTGGTTCAAAATTACGTGGTCTTGACCTCGGGTATTTTTCTTCGGGGATTGATCCCGTACCATCGTCAATAGCCCGTTGTGTTGCTCTAATACAACCTTATTTAAAAATACCTATATCTGCCGACCAACCGGTATAGTGGTTAAGGTGTTAGCCTCTAGATCGGAAGGTTCCTGGTTCGAATCCGGGTACGGGCATGGATGTTTGTAGACGTATGATGTAGAGGCGGCTGGTGCACCTTAAATCTGTCGTGGCCGAAAGTCCTCACGTTGGATTGGCGTGGAAGTTTGGAGAGTGGGGTGCCAGCTCAGGTGTTGCTTCGTCATCTGACCGTGGTTCAAAATTACGAGGTGTTGTCCTCGGATCTTTCCCTTATGGGACTGATCCCGGACCGTCGTCAATAGCCCGTTGTGTTGCTCTAGTACGACGTTAACTAAAAAATTACCAATTACCAAATATCCTCACGTTGGCGTGATGTGGTAGTTTGTGTAGAGTAGGGTGCCGGCTCAGGTGTTACGCCTCGTCATCTGACAGTGGTTCAAAATTACGTGGTCTTGACCTCGGGTATTTTTCTTCGGGGATTGATCCCGTACCATCGTCAATAGCCCGTTGTGTTGCTCTAATACAACCTTATTTAAAAATACCTATATCTGATTGGCCACGCTCTCATGTCGCAAGGCCGCGATGGCACAGTTGGAAGAGTTGTCGGATTAGCAACCGGAGTGTTGCGAATTCGAATCCCACCAAAGACCGTCGTGTGCAAAGGGGTCAAACCCTAAGTAAAATTACCGAGGACAACGCCTCGTAATTTAACCTCCCTGTTGGTTGCCTGGACGAGGTATCGCGTCATTGGTATTCCGTGATTCATTGGATTACGTCAAAACGAGTATTTGTATTACGAAAATTGAATGGACGAGATATCTTGTCATTTGGAAAACTAACCTGATATTGATCTCGTCAGAAAAAAAATCGGCAATATCTCAGTGGCGTGATAAATCGTCATTAGCAAAATTGCTCGTATATTGTTAGACAGGATATCTCGTCTTAACCACTTGCAAGGTTAAGATAACATCAATACCTGCACAGCATTTGAGCGAGATTTCTTAGACATTTGTTATTGCAGTACAAAGTTCCAAATCCGGAGTCAGAAATCCGGAACTGTCCAAAATCCGAACATTTTGCTAACAGGCGTTTTTTTTGTATTTATTTAATTTCTGTTTAACTTTTCAGCTTACAGGTTACTCAGTTGAAAAAAAGAATTCTTTTGAAAAAAGACAAAAAGTTTGTGCGATATTTTTTAAATTAGAAATACAGTACAAAGTCCCAAATCCGGAACAGTCCAAAATCTGGACATCTTGCTAACAGGCTTTTTATTTGTTTTTCTCACTTTTTTATATCTCTCTGACAATTTTTAAAGAACGAGGAGTTAAACCTGGAGCTAATTGACGAAACAACGCAAAATAACGGACATGTTCAGAATAAATACCACACAGAAAAATTAGATTTGCAAGTAAAATTGGTTGCATTGTATTAGAGTTTTTTTTCCTATTTATAGATCTGCTATTTTACTATTGCAAACGCAAAATTCGCGCGATGGGTGGGGGGTACTTTTCCTAGCTTCGGCTAATCCGCTGTGGGTTTTCATTAACTCGGTACGGAGGGGTCTGCTTCCATTCGAAGGAAGGAAGGGGGGGGGGGTTAATTAAAGTTTAAAAAAAAAAAATTCAAATAATATGAAATCCTATATGGCCGAGGTCCGGAGGATTTTGGATTTTGTACGTACTTATAGTGACATAAAGTAGGTAGGTAATTAATTAAGGTCATACTAGACCAACGCAACAGGCTATTGGCGAAGGTCCGGGAACAAAACCCGAAGGGAAATTTCCGAGGACAGCACCCCATAATTTTGAACCACGGTCAGATGACGTGGTGAACGTCTGAGCTGTCACCCCATTTTCAAAACATCCACACCACGCGAACGGGAGGTCATTTGAGGCCACGGCAGATTTGACGTGCACCCGCCCTCCTTTGTACACGACGGTCTTTTGTTGGATTCAAACACAGGACCCTCCTGGTTCTAATCCGTTACTCTTCCAAACGGGCTAATGTAAATAGTGTAAATTGATTATTAAATCTGCCTTTTTTGTTGTCAAAGCTGTTTTCTAGAAAAACGCCCCCTAATTAGAAAACCTTTCTAATACTGTAAATTGATTATTGAATAACTTACAGTAAAAGCTCTTTGTTAAAAGCTGTTACATGTGGCTCTAATTTTTTCGTCACTATCTACACCATCCTACAGTAATGGACCGGATGCCAGCTGGTTTGCATAAAATCCTACTGTTGTTTGGGATAATTTTTCGTGGTATGGCCTAGGGCTTTTGCATCTTGTACCTGGTCAATTGAACGCCGACGCCTACATGAACATTTTGGATATTCAGGTTCTTCCTACGCTCTGGCAATTTTATCGAATAAACTAATGTTACTTCCACGATAACAACACTCCATGTCATGTTGCAGCCTCTGTCGAGCAGTAGTATCAAGGTATGGATGTAAAATGTCTTCCCTGGCCTGCTCACAGTCCCGACCTAAACCCCATAGAACATGTGTGGGACATGTTAGAGCGACGCTTATGGACCACGGAACCACGTCCGAAATCTACAGCTGAGCTGGCGACATTCTTGTAGCAAGAATAGACGCAAATATCCATAGCTGTGTATCAAAACCTTGTTGAAAGTATGCCTACAAGGGTTGCTAGTGTAATTGCAGCAAGTGGGGAACCCTCCCCCTATTAAAGCAAGTATTCTTGCTGTCCGGTTCATTATTGTAGGGTAGTGTATTTAGATTTCATTATCATACGTGGCACATTATTCGGCGTCATTGGTGTATTGGCAATAACAGATATAAAATCAATCGCTACGGATTCATTCGTCAATTTTTTTCGTATTTGGTATTTTTAAATAACGTCTATGTGGAGCGGGCTATTGCTGACGGTCCGGGATTAATCCTGAAGGGAAAGATACGAGGACAACACTACGTAATTTTGAACGACGTCCAAATGACGAGGTCACACCCGAGCTGGCATCCCACTCCAAACTTCCACGCTACAACACGGTCTGTACACGACGGTCTTTGGTTGGATTGAAGTCAGTTTTGCTTGATATGCTTGCTTATGCAAGTTTAAATATGTCTAAAGTTTTATGGCGCTAAGGGCCACATTTGTCCCAGCAGCACCAAATTAATTTGACCCGGGAGCTGCATAATATTGCTAGAACTGCCCTGAAGAGCTCTTTAAATGCAATTCTTCAGGCCAAATTTAGCAATAGACCAAGTTGATTTTGACGACTAAAGAATTTGAGAAACACGGACTTCACGCGTATTTCGAATGAAGAGCCAGAAAGCACCATTTCATTTTCAGTGAAGGACCAGCATTAGTAATGGTAATGGTAATTTTAGTTAACGTCGTACTAGAGCAACACAACGGGTTATTGACGACGGTCCGGGATCAGTCCCTTGAGGGAAAGATCCGAGGACAACACCTCGTAATTTTGAACCACGGTCAGATGACGAAGGACCAGCATTAGATTCGTGACTATTGGAACATTTTTTATTTTATTTTTCCGCTAAAAAATTTCTCCCTTGTTCCCCATTGGAGGTTACAATGTATGGTCACACACAGTATAAATGCAGATAGGAGCTATTGTATACAGTCGATTAAATATGCGGGTTCTGGATTTATAACACAAATGCAGTTTAGCACACTAGATATTAGCAAAAGCGATTTGACGTAAATTGCTTCTTATCCGCCACATATAAATCGTACCTACAATTTTTATAACCTTTAATGCATTACTTATATATTTTTCGAGGGCCTTATCTCACGGAACCTCAGCACACTTCGGGACTTCATTTTGTTTGGCTGATTTGGGTATGGTTGATTTGAATTGGGGGGGGGGCGCAGGGATCAAATTTGACCAAGCTGCGCCATGCAGAAGACAGCGCCAAATTATGGACAAGCATTCGCAATAAAAGTTATTGACACAGAAGGGTAGATAAATATTTTTTTATTAACTTTGCACTGGAGCAAAATAACGGGCTATTGCGACGGTCCGGGATCAACCTCAGAAGGGAAAGATTCGAGGACAATGCTTCATTTTGAACCACGGTCAGATGACGCTGACACAGTAAAGAGAAATAACAAAGACTAGGGGGCCTGCCCCCTGCTCGCTAACGCTCGCCAACCCCCGGAGGATTGCTTCGCAATTCTCATTGGTTCGATGCGCGAACCTATGCTCGCTTCGCTCGCATCAATGAAGACACGTGTCCTAGCAGAAGGGATTGATTACAAAATATATTCCAAAAAAATATTTTTCAAATCTAAATTTGTTGTATTACATAAAATATATATACAGTACCTCTGGAATCAGAATTTAAATGAAAACTTTGAGCAAATTTTTACTCGCAATGTAAGCGCTGCTTTGGAAATTGAATACCCAGCATGTTGTTTGTGTGTACATTCCCCAGTACTCGAGCCACCCATACACTTTTTGACTGAGTTTGTTGTCGAAATTTGTAGTGCACGCGTCTTGTACTATAATTGTTAGCCTTGAAAAGGACCGTTTTTTAAATAGCCCTGAAAAGATCCTCCGCTTTCTTAGATTTCTATTACAAACCGCAACAGCTCGTCTAAAATTCATTTTTTTCAATAAAATTTCATCCGATAACGCTATAGATTCAAATGACTCGCGAGGCTCCTAGTAAACAAACACTCGCACAATGTTGCCAAAACGCGGTAACAAATAACGTCTTTTTTGCGTGCCACGTAAGAGAAATATATATATAGATACCATCTTGGAAACGTAACGGATGATTAGTTCGACTTTTAGTTGCTCGAGAGGAAATCGTTTCTTTGAAAATTATTTTAAATGCAATCACATTGAATCGCATAAAAGGTAGGTAGTTGAATTAACGTACTAAAAAAAAGCAACACATCGGGATAATGGCGACGGTCCGGTTTCAATCCTGAAGAGAGCCGACCAACTGGTATAGTGGTTAAGGTGTTAGCCTCTAGATCGGAAGGTTCCTGGTTCGAATCCGGGTCCGGGCATGGATGTTTGTAAACGTATGGTGTAGAGGCGGCTGGTGCACCTTAAATCTGTCGTGGCCGAAAGTCCTCACGTTGGGTTGGCGTGGAAGTTTGGAGAGTGGGGTGCCAGCTCAGGTGTTGTTTCGTCATCTGACCGTGGTTCAAAATTACGAGGTGTTGTCCTCGAATCTTTCCCTTAAGGGACTGATTCCGGACCGTCGTCAATAGCCCGTTGTGTTGCTCTAGTACGACGTTAACTAAAATTACCAATTACCAATCAATCCTGAAGAGAACAAACCCAGGTAATCACATCGTAATTTTTAATCATGGTCAGAAATTCCAATAATGCAATGGTATTCGCGATATGTATTTAAAAAAAATCGGGCTTTGCAGTCCTTTTTTTTAAATTTGTGGATTCCGAAAAGATTTCTATACGTGTTTCTATTTTTGAGGATGTTTAGAATTTATCAATTAGATTAGACTTTAACGTGCTTTCACTTTTGAGGCTATTTACAATTTATCCATTAGGTATGGTACCGCGGTAACACGGTTGGAAGAGAAACGGATTAGCGGGTTACGACTTCGAATCCAACCAAAGACTGGGTACAAAGGGGGCTGGTTTACATTAAATATGACGTGGCCTCAAATGTCCTCACAGTGGCGTGATGTGGAAGGTTGGAGAGTGGGGTGCCAGCTCAGGTGTGACCTCGTCATCTGACCGTGGTTGGAAATTGCGTCGTGTCCTCTGAACTTTCCCTTCGGGTTGGATCCCAATCCGGGATCCAACCAGAAGGCTGGAAATATGAATCGACGCTTTTAAAAGCAAAATAAAATCCAAGAATGCACGCAAATTATGTTATGAATTTCAAAAATCTTAACTGTTCTGTGTGCAAGATCTGTTATCAGATGTGCTTTCCACTCAGTAAGTAGATCAAATGCAAATGGATCTATTTCAACCAGTAGCGAAAGAGATCGTCCAAAACGTTTCAACCACAAGTGGTGTCTTGCCTTTACAAATGTGAATAGGGTGGGCGGGGCCGCATATTTCAACACCCCTTTTCCTCTTGTTCCCAATTGCGATCCAGCCAATGATATACAATTACGATGAGCTTTCATCCATCGACCTTAAAATGAAATAGACGGATCATGTGGGCGGAGTCGATGTCGTAAGATCTCTGAAGGGTAAATCACAAATCGACTTATCCGATTGGCTATGCAAGCGCAGACTAGTGTTTTTAATAACGGTGGATAGTCACGTTAACCAGTTAATAGTTTAGGATTCATACTTTTACCCACAACCACGTGACACATCTTCAAACCAAGCAACTGGAAGAAATAACTTGAAACTGTGGTCGCATGCTCCGTCTATTTCATTTTAAGGTCGATGCTTTCATACGATTGACGTATTTTAAAATAGCCTTAAATTGATAAATTCTAATTATCCTTTTTCGATTGAAAGATTAACGGATTATCAACCGGAGTGTTGCGGGTTTGAATCCAACCAAAGACCATCGCATATAAGGGAGATTGGTGCACCTTACATCTGACGTGGCCTCAAATATCCTCACGTTGGTGTAGTGTGGAAGTTTAAAGAGTTGGGCGGTAGTTCAGGTGTTACCTCGTCATCTGACCGTGGTTCCAAATTACATTATTGTCCTAGGATCTTTCCCTTTAGGGGTTGATCCCGGACCGTCGCTAATAACCGGTTGTGTTGCTTCAGTGCGAGGTTAATTTAATATCTACCTAGAAATTTAACATTTCTGTTTTCAAATAACGTTAAATTTCTAATTCAATGTTGACAATAGCATCAGGGTATGAGGTAAAGAATAGCGTTTGCAAAATCAACAATTTTAACCCTCCTTTTGGTTATCTCGGCGAGGTATCTACATCATTAGACGAAATCTGACTAGATCTATACTATATCTAGCCATTGAAAAACCCGCGAGTATCTGGATGGCAAAATATCTCGTTATTAGCAAAATTGGTCAGATTTTTGATGGACGAGACATCTTGTCGAAACCACTTGGAGAGTTAAGAATCTATATATGTAATTCTCTTACGTGGCTCACGAAAAAGACGTTATTTGCAATCGCGTTTTGGCAACACTGTACGATTGTTTGTTTATCGCGAAGTCTCGCGCATCGATGGAATTTATAGCGTTATCGGATGAAATTTTATTGAAAAAAAAAAAGGAAATTTTAATGAGCTGTTGCAGTTAGTTTGTAATAGAAATCAAAGAAAGCGGATGATCTTTTCAGGGCCATTTAAAGAACGGTCCTTTTCAGGGCCGACAATTATAGTTCAACAAGACGCTTGCACTACAACTTTCGGCAACAAACTCAATGAAAAAGTGCGGGTCGTTTGAGTGCTGGGAAAATGTACACACAAACAACATGCTGGGTATTCAATTTCCAAAGCAACGCTCACATTTCGAGTCAAAATTTGCACAAAGTTTTCATTTGAATTCTGATTTTAGAGATACTGTATATATTTTTTCTGTAATACAGCAAATTTAGATTTGAAAAACATTTTTTGGTAACATATTTTGTAAACAATCCCTTTTGCTAGGACACATGTCTTCATTGAGGCGAGCGAAGCGAGCATATGTTCGCGCAGCGAACCAATGAGGATTGCGAAGCAATCCTCCGGGGGTTTGCGAGCGTTAGCGAGCAGGGGGCAGTCCCCCTAGTATAGAGAAATAAATAAAATAACTAAAAAATGTTACCTAATATGACAATCTAGATAACATTTAAAATACAATTTTAATACAAAATTATAAATACAAATGAGACCGATTGCCCTAGTGAATTTGCAAGTATGTATTGAGATAAGCAGTCTTGAGTGTAAGATGGTAAAGAACACTCAATATAAATTATTCGTTTAATGGACGAATTTCCATTAATTCGTACTCTTCCGTGTAGTTTTAACAATACTGTGTGCCAACCCCATAACTTGATTCAAGCATTTATCCAAGCGATAAAGTTGTCGAATGAAACCCTTTACGGTTGATTTTATATTGTTTGTATCCGTTGTTGCCATTTGACAATACGCAAATAATATCGATTTCTGTGCTACGTATCAGTGAAATATATATTACAAAACTAGAAAAACTGAAATTATTTCTCCACTTCGTTAGGGACAAGTTAAAAAGAGCGGTATAGCTCAATTGGCGATATATCGAACGGATTACTTTATTTCGTTGTTTTTCTAATGTCACTATTTATGAATTGTTGATGTCCTATAAAAAGGTGGAATGTTTGATTCACGGCATTGCATGAATTTTAATTCGTTAAACAAATTATCTCCAGTAATCGTTTATCGGGATAAAAAAAATCTTTGTGGAACTTATATGTACAGTTTGTGGAGATTTTAAAATGCTAGCCGAAATGCAACATATATATATTCAATGGATGCTCCTCAGTATAAGTTTCATTACATAGAAAATTGTGTTTTATAGAAGTAGATACAAGCAACCTCTGCGTCTGCTTTTAGTGTGAATATGGATTAAGTTATATTTTACTTCATGGCTTTATGAAACGCGATTCTGTGTCTAGTTATAAATTAATCTTCTGACCACAAATCATGAATTTTCACTTATAACTTTTAATGTAAGACACAGTTTTTATTGACTTTAAATGGCACAGTAAACAAGGTGGCAAGGTCAGCAAAAATTCGAAAATTTGGTTCTTTGCCAAAAATGGGAATAATAATTTGCAGAACTCGAATTGAAAATGTCTATGGCAGATATAAAATGTCTATGGCAGGTATAAAATGTCTATGGCAGATAGAAAATATCTATGGCAGATACAAGATTTAAATACCCGATGCTCAATATTTGGACTCGATGCTTTTTGAGACCCTTTTGGTTACATTCGAAGTCATTCTTTGCTTATGTACTTATCGAAATGGTTCTCTAACGAAATCCATAATTGTTTTATCTTAGTAGGGCTCTTTGCTTAATCTTTGCAAAATTTGTTTACTCTTCCAATGAGCACCCTATTTAATCTTGGAATGACACCACACTTCCGTTCCAGAATCAGTGATGGTACTCTAGTAAGTCATTAATTGTTATCCCATAGTTATAATTTGCTTAATCTTCTGATTTACATCTCAGTGGTTGAAATTAGCTTAATTTACCAATAACCTGATTAATCCCGAAGCAGCAACGGAATATTTCTATCGCTCCTGTCTGCAACCGGGATTGTCTACCCTTGCAATCTAAATAAGCGATGTCACTTGCAATTAATTATGATATACGACGCAATTTAAAAATTGGAATTGTATTGATTTTTTTATTGGTGTTTTATGGTATTGCAAACTTTTTACGACAAAATCCTCAATTCGAGCGTTATTTTTTTTTCTTTCAGAAAACAAAATGTGCTGAGAACATGAAGTTATAAAAAAAGAGCCGACTTACCTCGTTTTTTCTGCTCGTAAGAGTAATGGAATATTCATAAGAAAATGATTTGCTTACCTGAGCATTCAAATTGCTGGGTCACGTCAAAAGGCAAATTGGGTGGCTTTCACCTTTTTATACATAATCAGCACCTGATGGGTGGTGGGAGGTGCCCAAACATCATCCTCCCCTGGAGACCCACCGTTGGTCCAGGAGCGACGCCCCTCGCCCCCCTTCCTCGTGCGTTCTTTTTTTCCCTCTTTTTTCACTTACCGTAGGGAAGAAATTCCCTACCACGGGGACCTGCGGCTTTTCGACAGTTTCGTTTTTATTCCTTGCATTGCGCGTAGAAACAAAGTAAACTTACTTGCCTCTGTCTCTTTTTCGTTTTGGATGGAAGAGATGGGCAAAACTGTTATTTCACGATAACAGTACCAACTGTTATTTCACGATAACAGTACTTGCTGTTTTTTCATGATATCAGTACTAACTGTTATTGTTAAATTGCGATAACAGTTATATAAATAGTCAATATTGACAGATTTTTTATCGGTCTGCAACTAATTTTAACAGTACTCATAGTAACCGCTAGAATTTGACACTCATTCATTTAATTGCTCATTTTAATTTTTATTAAATGCTTTAATTGGATATTAAATAATTAAAATACACTTAAATTATCAAATGTTCATATCAATTTTATATTTTTTGAACATTTTTTTTCGATTGAAGTTTAGATAACATTTTGTGTTACTTTGAAATAAAATTGTTATATGTAAACTGTTATCGGAATAACAGCACAACTCTATTAGATAGGACTATACAATTTTTTCAAAGCACACTTCCAAGGATGTTGTTTAGATTTTTCTTTATGAATGTTCTTATCGTACATTAATTTCCTTGAAGAGAAACTTATAGTCTTAATCAATGTGACATGGCCAAGTGGCAGAATGTCTTGGTATCATTCTTCAATACAGGCATATCTTGATGTATGGTTAATATAATACGGTCTTGATATACGATACGTGCTTTTTGCGATTCATACGAGTTGCTATCAATGTGGCGACCTTGTAAAATAACGAGTTCGTATTGAAAAAAGTTTTCATAGTTATAATTAACCGTGCTCATAATTATTGATAAAAAAATACTAAATTTCTCCGCTGCACAAAATTTTTATTTAGCAATTTTGGTGACGTCACTCCTGGTGGATATCTCGTGATACAGCCTGCCATCCCATGATGTCGTTGCCATGGTTGCCTATAAATGTGAGATACGTGATAAAAAATTAAGATACAGTTTTAATGCGTACAATTATATAAAATCGAAATATGATACTCAATAGCCTATGTTTAAAAGTAAAAAATCTTCGATATTTATTTACAAGCAATCAGATCTACGATTAACTTATAATTGAGTACAAAATTTTGCGTTGTGATTTTATTAGCATCTAATCATAAAAATAAAGCAGGCCGGTTCTAAGAGCTTTGGAATTTCCACAATTTTCATTGGTGTTGCTGCATTTAATTTTTCACCCTCGCCTACTGATGTTTCACCTACATAGGACCGTGGTAGTCCAGTTGGTAGAATTACGGATGCGCGACCTGTGGATTCGAAACTCAATTCATCCTAAGTTACGTTAGATCTGACTTGACCTCAAATGTCCTGACTTTGGAGTAGTGTGGAAGTTCGGAGACAAGAGTCAGCTTGCTTGTTGACATCGTCAACCTTAATTCGAAATTACGAGGTGTTGTTCTTGGATCTACCCTTCGGGATTAACCCCGGATCGTCTCCAAAGGCCCGTTGTGCTGCTCCAGTGAAACGTAAATTCATCTACCTACTGTTTCACCAAAATGACGCAGGTTCCAATTCGTCTAACTTAATCTGGGATTATTTCTGTCTTCTGTGTCAATAACAATTTTATTCTGCGTGCATGTCCAAAATTTAACGGGCCGACCAACCGGTATAGTGGTTAAGGTGTTAGCCTCTAGATCGGAAGGTTCCTGGTTCGAATCCGGGTCCGGGCATGGATGTTTGTAAACGTATGGTGTAGAGGCGGCTGGTGCACCTTAAATCTGTCGTGGCCGAAAGTCCTCACGTTGGGTTGGCGTGGAAGTTTGGAGAGTGGGGTGCCAGCTCAGGTGTTGCTTCGTCATCTGACCGTGGTTCAAAATTATGATGATTAGGATCATTTAATGAATGTCCTGACGTTAGGATGATTCTTAGGATGATTTGAAACTCAATTCATCCTAAGTTACGTTAGATCTGACTTGACCTCAAATGTCCTGACTTTAGAGTAGTGTGGAAGTTCGGAGACAAGAGTCAGCTTGCTTGTTGACATCGTCAACCTTAATTCGAAATTACGAGGTGTTGTTCTTGGATCTACCTTAATCTGGGATTATTTCTGTCTTCTGTGTCAGATCTAATTTTATTCTGCGTGCATGTCCAAAATTTAACGGGCCGACCAACCGGTATAGTGGTTAAGGTGTTAGCCTCTAGATCGGAAGGTTCCTGGTTCGAATCCGGGTACGGGCATGGATGTTTGTAAACGTATGGTGTAGAGGCGGCTGGTGCACCTTAAATCTGTCGTGGCCGAAAGTCCTCACGTTGGGTTGGCGTGGAAGTTTGGAGAGTGGGGTGTTCAGGTGTTGCTTCGTCATCTGACCGTGGTTCAAAATTACGAGGTGTTGTCCTCGGATCTTTCCCTCAAGGGACTGATCCCGGACCGTCGTCAATAGCCCGTTGTGTTGCTCTAGTACGACGTTAACTAAAAAAAAAAAAAAAAACACCTTCCTACCTTCCCATCGGGATTGATCATGAACCATCGCTAATATCCCGTTGCATTGCTCCAGTGTGACGTTGATTCAAATACCTACGTATCTAGCTTAAGACCACGTGTATACGGGGGCTGGTTCGCGTTAAATCCATCGTGGCCTTAAATGTCTCACGTGGACGTGGTTTGCAAGTTTGGTGAATGGGTCATTTTGACCGTGGTTCAAAATTACGAGGCGTGGTCATCGGATCTCTGCTTTTTGGGATTGATTCCGGTAATGGCAATGGTAATGGTAATGGTAATTTTAGTTAACGTCGTACTAGAGCAACACCACGGGCTATTGACGACGGTCCGGAATCAGTCCCTTAAGGGAAAGATTCGAGGACAACACCTCGTAATTTTGAACCACGGTCCGATGACGAAGCAACACCTGAGCTGGCACCCCACTCTCCAAACTTCCACGCCAACCCAACGTGAGGACTTTCGGCCACGACAGATTTAAGGTGCACCAGCCGCCTCTACACCATACGTTTACAAACATCCATGCCCGGACCCGGATTCGAACCAGGGACCTTCCGATCTAGAGGCTAACGCCTTAACCACTATACCGGTTGGTCGGCGGGATTGATTCCGGAACGTCGCGAATTACCCCGTTGTGTTGCATCAGTGCGACGTTAATTAATTACCATTAGCGATGTAACTGGGCATTGCTTTTCGAAATGTGATTAGGTCTCGTTGCCGAGTTTTAATCTCATTAAAATCCGCAGACGGGGTGGACGGTTGCCTAAGTAGTTAGCTGGCTGTAGACTTCCTTGTTCTTTTTTTTTTTTATCGTCTGGGCTTGAGGTCGCCGACTGTCACAACCCCTCTGGGATGCAAGGAGTCAGACGGCTATGAATTTACTTTCGATGTACTCGGAGTTCATACCACCATCTGTACATTCCAGTACAAAATTGACGCTGTGGGTAGGTTGTTAATTAACGGTGTACTGAAGAGGTATTGGCGACGTTCCGGGGTCAATCCAGAATGAGTACACATCGTCACTTTGAACCCCACTCTCCAAACTTCTGCACCACGCCAACGTGAGAACATTTGAGACCACGATAGATTTTATTTGCACCAGCCCCCACATATACGATGGTCTATGGTTGGATCGAGTTTGGAACTGGCAACACTCCGGTTGCTAATCTGGTACTCTTCCAACAGGACTACTGGGTTGGCGTGGAAGTTTGAAGAGTGGGGTGCCAGCTCAGGTGTTGCTTCGTCATCTGACCGTGGTTCAAAATTACGAGGTGTTGTCCTCGGATCTTTCCCTTAAGGGACTGATCCCGGACCGTCGTCAATAGCCCGTTATGTTTGTTGCTCTAGTACGACGTTAACAAAAATTACCAAAATTACCATCCAACCGGACTACCGTGGCCCGATTCGGAAAGGGACATCTTTATATGAATGCTCGTCATCTGACCGTGTTTCAAAATGACGTGGTGTTGTCCTCGGATCTTTACCTTAGGGGACTGATCCCAGACCGTCGTCAATAGCCCGTTGTGTTGCTCTAGTACGACGTTAACAAAAATTACCATCCAACCGGACTACCGTGGCCCGATTCGGAAAGGGACATCTTTATATGAATGCTCGTCATCTGACCGTGTTTCAAAATGACGTGGTGTTGTCCTCGGATCTTTACCTTAGGGGACTGATCCCAGACCGTCGTCAATAGCCCGTTGTGTTGCTCTAGTACGACGTTAATTAAAATTACCAATTACCTTTGTATCAATGCAGTGTAATGATGACATTGAAAGTTTTTAACTTTTCACCATTACAGGGAGATGTGTGTGTATGATTATAATTTCAGTCAGATTAACCTTTCAAAGATAGTGCGGTTCCGACGCGAAGTCAGTCATCTTTGGTTCAGTCCAGAGAGTGCTAACAAAACCTGGAAAATCGGGGAAAATCATAGAATTCTCAGGGAAATTTTTTTTCTGGAAAGATTGTGTGGGGAAATCTCGGGGAAATTTTCCAAATTTTACAAAATATCAGGGAAATTTTGATAACTTAAACGGTTACTATTATCGTTTGTCCTGTTTAAAAATGCTCCATTTCGAGTGCTTTTGAGGATCGAATAAATCGCATATTCGCCGAAATTGTAATTATGGAATAATAAACCCTGGCGTTGTAATTTTTAAACACCGCGAAAATCGCCATCGCCGTTTTTTTGGCAGCTGCAGCGTCTTGTTGCCGTGAGGCTAGCAATACAACTTGTGGTATACAATTTGAAATGTGTGTAACTAATTATGTTATGGTAGTAAAGTAATATTTTTTGTTTGAAATTACATTTTTGTAGAATTTATTATGTATATTTGCATTTGATTTTGATAAATACTATGATAATTTAGGGTCAGGTTTAAAAAGTTTATGTTTCGTTAAAAAATTATAATTTTTTTTCTCCATTTTTTCAATTGCTATTGCAAGAGTTCCATTAAGGATTCCATCCCTTACAATAACAATTAAAATATCTGTAGAGAAAAAATACAAAATATTTGAGGAGAATTAGCCCCTTTACCCCATCTGGCCATAAGTATTTAAAAATATCGTTGTGTGGATACTGTATAACGATACCAATCACGGATCACAGCGTTTCTTATGGGAATTGTAAAATCAGGGAAATTTTTGTGAGACTATCAGGGAAATATCAGGGGTCTCTTTTTCAAGGATTTTGTTGCCACCCTGGTTCATTTTTAAAGAGGTATGAAAGCTCGGTAGACTGCCATACAAAGAAGCATGAATGGCGATTGTGGTTATAAGAAGCGAACCTATAGTACTCGTGGGTTGAATTGCAGTGGTTTAGAGATGCCTCCAATCAATTCTCATGTACCAAAATTTAACGGTGGCGAAAGTAGTACTATTGGTAGAGCAACGGTTTCTCGAGTTAGAAACTAAGTCCAGCCTAAGTCCGCCGTGTACACGAGGACTGGTTAAATCTGTCGTTGCGTCAAATGTCTTCACGCTGGCGTGGTGTGGAAGTTTGGAGAATGGCGTGACAGTTCAGGTGTGAACTTGTCATTTGACTGTGGTTCAAAATAAAGACAGTTTTTTCTCGGATCTCTCACATCGGGTTTGATCCAGGACCGTCGCCAATAGCTCGTTGTCAAAACTACGGATCCTAAATGCCAGGTTGATGGAGTCGTATTATACTAGAATCATATTTAAAAATTTTAACTATATGTACTTGAAAAAATTAACTTAACTTACAAAGGACAGTAAAAAAGACACTTGCAAAAAAAAAAGTCCAATTTTGCATTAAACTTAAATGAGCTTTTATTCATTTACTGTAATACAAACATTTATATCCTGCGTTTTTTTTTAATATGGACTATAACATGCGTTTTTAATCTGCTCTGAGACATGCTATTTGTACTGATTGAAAGATGTTTTTTTTTTCTTTGATGCTGGGTAAAATATTGCAAAAAGTAACTATTTTGACGTATGCCCGTATTAAAGATCTCCGGAATTACAGTTAGCAATCAATAATAAATCGGGACTCTGGAATTGTTTCTCTTACAAGACGGTTTGCTATCAGTTTCAATTGACATCCAAGGTGCAAAATTAAAATTATTTACGTAAGTTTTTATAATTTTATTTTGCAATGATTCTCTCTCTCTCTCTCTCTCTCTCTCTCTCTCTATTTGAAATTTAATGTGTTTTTTTGCACAATTTTGTCTTATTAAATTTTAAGGAATCGTTAAGGTTATGCCGAAATATTTATATAGTTTATTGGATCGCCAGTCGCTTGGTACATCTAAAGATGACTTTTACATTATTGAACATCAATCTATCAATCTGATTTCTCCAGTCGTCCCGAATGATCAATTAGTTAAATGAATAATCGTTTCATCTAAGAAATATCACAGAAGTTTTCTGTCTACGTAACATTTAATTTGTGAAAAAATAAAAGTGAGAAAGCGACTCTTTCGTGAGGCCTCATCGACACTTAGCCTTGTGAGTTCAACCAGTCCAATGTTCATATTCTATACTATAAATAAGTTTAGAGAGTGTTTAAAGCTTTACTATACTATAAATAAGTTTAGAGCTAGACAGCTCAGGTGTTGCCTCGTCTGCTGACCATGGTTCAAAATTAGGAGGTGTTGTCTTCGGATCTTTCTTTTAAGGAAATGATCCCGGACCGTCGTCTATAGCCCATTGTGTTGCTGTTGCTCTAGTACGACGTAAATTACCAATTACTATACTATAAATGTTTTAGGTAGGTAGTTATTTAGCGTCACACAGGAGCAACACAACAGGTTGTTAGCGACGGTGCGGGATGAATTCCGAAGGGAAAATTCCGACAAACACCTCGTCATTATGAACCGCGGTCAGATGACGAGATCAACACCTGAGCTGGAACCCCTCTCCCCAAACATCCACACCACGCCCACGTGAGGACATTTGAGGCCACGCAGATTTAACGTGCTCCAGCCCTCACCTACGGGTGGATTGAGTTTCGAAATCGCAAACCCTTCGGTTGCTAATCCACCACTCTACCGACCAGACTACCGTGGACCTTTTACATAGTCGAGATTTTATAATATACAATGGGAACTGTGGACTTGAAAAATTGGGGCCTCAACAGGTTTAACCTTTCAAGTGGTTTCGACGAAATATCTCGTCCATCAAGATAGGTTAGTTTTGGTTAGGACGAAATAATTCGTCAAGAAAAGTAAGGTAGGATGAATTTAGAGCAACACAGCGGGCTATTGACGACGGTCCGGGATCAATCTCCTAAGATAAAGATTCGAGGACAACACCACGCCATTTTGAACCACGGTCAGATAACGACCTCTAGATAAGACATCATGTTTTAGATATGCATGTACATTGAACGGTGTATTGACGCAGAAGATAGAACTACACACAGTTTAATTGACAGGCATCGAACCTGCCCCGCTACATTTTGGTGAAACGGTAGAAGGTGAATTTATGTCGCACTGGCACACCAAAACACAACGAGCTTTTGTAAACAGTCCGGGATTAATCCGGAAGAGGAAGATCCCATAACAACATCTGATTTTGAACTATGGTCGTATGACTAGTTCAATACCCAAGCTGGGCACTCCTATCTTCAAACTTCCACTCCACGTTAAAGTGAGGACGTTTGAGGCCGCGAAATATTTAGGCTAGACCTCCACTTGCGATTTCTTGTCGCGCGATTTTTCAGTCGCAGAAATGAAACACATTGTATCAAATACAAGTGCACAAACTTGCGACTCAACAATCGCAGCGATTAAAAAAGTTTAACCGGTCCTATTTTCGCTGCGACGCGACTGTCGCTCTAATCAATGAATCACACGGACAGGCATGGACATGCATCCACTTGCGATAGTTGAGTCGCAGTTCTGAAGCAGTCTTGTTCTGGTCTCTGTTTAAAACACTGCAAATACTTGTTTAAATGTCTGACGACGAATGTACCGGAGGTGATGATGGACGAATGTTAACAGTAATTGATACTGAGTTACTTATTAAAGAAATTGAAAAGGAATAATTTAAAGAAATTGAAGATTGTTATTGATGGACTCATTATTCTCCCAACAATTCGTCAAAACTACTTTTTGTCATTCAGTCATACCGGAAAAACTTTACAGGGTGCTCACATAAATCTTCAAATAACTTGTAAAACTGCCATTTCCATAATTTTTGACTTGTTATTGGATGCACCCAATAACGATGCTTCCTCCGTTTACTTCTCTCCCAAAGCAAAAGAGCGATCGGACAAGTAGTTTCAGTGACATCCATTGGAAAAATGTACTAATTCAACGTTCTAACTATCGCAGTGTGTGCACCTTGTAGATTTTCTGCGGCAGCGATTTTTTGGTCCCCGCGACTAGAAATCGCAAGTGACATTACCGTATACACGACGGTCTTAGATTGGATTCGAACTCACAACCTTCTAGTTGCCAATCCGCTACTCTTGCAACCAGACTACCGCAGCCCCCATAAATGTTTCAGAATCAGATTTAAATGCCGAAGGAAAGATAAAACAAAGGGTGGTCAGATTCATGGTTACGCAGTGAAATCAAATCGCACTCACTTGAAGTGCGTACACAAAACGAAAAAAAACGTTACCTGTGACGAGGTTCAAGTGTAAGGACGGCCGGTCGGGGTGTAGAGGTAGACGATGCATTGCTCGGTGTCGGGGATGCGTCACGTTTCGCAAGAAAGAAAGAGCGAGAAAGAGGGATCATTAAAACACCCGAAGCCCCCCTGTCGTCTCATAAATATTGCCAAAGGTGAGGGAGAATTGCGTGGGCCGTTCTAAATTTAGTGCCAAGGCCATGGTCACATTCCGCTCGTTTCACTTTCGATTAATAAGGGGAGGAAGCCTCGACTGGCCCCGATGGGGGGCCAATTAACGGGCCTTTCTTTCGATTGCCCGGGCAGCAGGACTGCGTTTGGCGAAATGGGGATGACTCCGTGCAACAGAAAAAACCGCTGGGCTGTGGGTCATACCCCATGAGTTCAGGGGTCGGTGAGTTTGACCGCTGTATTTTCAACCCACGAGTACTAGGTTCGCTTGCTGCAACCACTATGAGTGTATTCATCCATGTCAGTAAAGCTTACGACCGCGGGAACCCGGATGGAAGAGTAACGGTTTAGCAACCGGAGGGTTGCGAGCTCGAATCCAACCAAAGACCGTCGTGTAAAAAGGGGACTGGTGCACGTTAAATCTGTCGTGACCTCAAATGTCCTCACGTTTGGTGTGGACGTTTGGCAAGCGGGTGTTGCATCATCATCTGACCTTGGTTCATAATTACGCGGTGTTGTCATCGTGTCGTTCCCTTCGGGAGTTGAACCCGGAGCGTCGCCTATAGTCCGCTGTGTTGCTCCAGTGTAACGTTAGTTAAAATACCAACCTACCTATGGCCTGTTCTGCCGCAATGTGAAATTTCGTAGTGACATCTAGAGGCGGACAAATTTTCCTAGGGCGTCCTAAACCACCCCCCAAAAGTTCCAACCATCCCTTTCTCGACATATTTACTTGTGTGGCACCAGTTTGCCCTATCCATATGTTCTCGAGCACACTAATGAATAACGCTAGGACTCCCACTTACACGCGGCTTGGAATGGCTATAAAAATGAGTTGTAGCATCTATATATATAATTCTCTTACGTGGCACGCAAAAAAGACGTTATTTGTAATCGCTTTTTGGCAACACTGTACGATCGTTTGTTTATCGCGAAGTCTCGCGCATCGATTGAATTTATAGCGTTATCGGATGAAATTTTATTGAAAAAAAAAAAAAAAAAAGGAAATTTTAATGAGCTGTTGCAGTTAGTTTATAATAGAAATCAAAGAAAGCGGAGGATCTTTTCAGGGCCATTTAAAAAACGGTCCTTTTCAGGGCCAACAATTATAGTTCAACAAGACGCTTGCACTACAACTTTCGGCAACAAACTCAATGAAAAAGTGTGGGTCGTTTGAGTGCTGGGAAAATGTACACACAAACAACATGTTGGTGTTTCAATTTCCAAAGCAACGCTCACATTTCGAGTCAAAATTTGCACAAAGTTTTCATTTGAATTCTGATTTTAGAGATACTGTATATATATTTTCTGTAATACAGCAAATTTAGATTTGAAAAACATTTTTTTGGTAACATATTTTGTAAACAATCCCTTCTGCTAGGACACATGTCTTCATTGAGGCGAGCGAAGCGAGCATAGGTTCGCGCAGCGAACCAATGAGGATTGCGAAGCAATCCTCCGAGGGTTGGGGAAAACGACTAAACGATTAAACGACTAAACGAAAACGACTAAAAACGACTAGGGGGCAGGCCCCCTAGTCGTTTTTATTTGATATGTTGAAGATGTATACTGCGACATTTTATTCAAAAGGGATGCAGTAAAGTAATCTAGCATTGCAGTAATATAGCATTGCAGTAATATAGCATTGCAGTAATCTAACGCTGCAGTAATCTCTAGCAAAGCTGCAATATCTAGTAATGCTGTAATCTCTAGCAATATAGTAATCTCTAACAATGCAGTAATCTCTAGCAATGCAGTAATCTCTAGCAATACAGTAATCTCTAACAATGCAGTAATCTCTAGCAATACAGTAATCTCTAACAATGCAGTAATCTCTAGCAATACAGTAATCTCTAACAATGCAGTAATCTCTAGCAATACAGTAATCTCTAACAATGCAGTAATCTCTAGCAATGGAGTTATATATAGCTACGCAATGAATTAATGTCTTGCAATGAAGTTATCTCTGCAATGGAGTTGTTTCTAGCTATAAAATAACCTCTTGCAATGAAGTAATCTCCAGCAATCGAGTAATCTCCGGCTATCGAGTAATCTCTAGCAATGGAGTAATTTCCAGCACTCGAGTTATCTCCAGCAATCGAGTAATCTCTAGCAATGAAGAAGCTCTTCAATGAATCAGCTTTTCAAAGATGATATTACTTCATTGCAAAGGTTGGAAATGAAGAAATTTAAAATATTAGCTCTTATTATGTATGTTTTTATTTGTGTTTTTTATAATGTAAACTCATTCAATTGCAGATTTTCCCCGTATGAAAAGTTTGCGCAGTGTAAGATTTGCCGTCAAAAAGTTCACCAGGCTGGATCACATTATTGCCAAGGTAATTCATACGTGTATACTAACTCTGGTTTAGCCAGAATAATCTTTTCCTATTTTTATTTTGTTCATTAAGAGGCCTCGGCACCCAAAATACCATCAAAATGTCGATTGTTTGTTTTTTTGTCTCAAATTATGCTTAATACATTGAAGAATGTTTCTGCAAATGAAGAATGTTTCTGTTTTTGTGGCCCTGCGACAATTTTAAGATTTCTTTTTTATTTTACTGACTTGGAAATCTGAAGTTTTTCTATATTTTCTGGCTATATATCAAAGATTGGGCAAAAGATGATAGTTTGAAAAAATATCTTCAACCAGGGAGCCTGCCCCCTGCTCGCTGACGCTCGCCAACCCCCGGAAGATTGCTTCGCAATCCTCATTGGTTCGATGCGCGAACCTACGTACGCTTCGCTCGCCTCAATGAAGACATGTGTCCTAGCAGAAGGGATTGTTTATAAAATATGTTACCAAAAAAATGTTTTTCAAATCTAAATTTGCTGTATTACAGAAAAAATATATACAGTATCTCCAAAATGAGAGTTCAAATGAAAACTTTGTGCAAATTTTGACTCGAAATGTGAGCGTTGCTTTGGAAATTGAATACCCAGCATGTTGTTTGTGTGTACATTTTCCCAGCAGTTAAACGACCCACACTTTTTCATTGAGTTTGTTGCCGAAAGTTGTAGTGCAAGCGTCTTGTTGAACTATAATTGTTGGTCCTGAAAAGGACCGTTTTTTAAATGGCCCTGAAAAGATCCTCCGCTTTCTTTGATTTCTATTATAAACTAACTGCAACAGCTCATTAAAATTTCCTTTTTTTTTTCAATAAAATTTCATCCGATAACTCTATAAATTCAATCGATGCGCGAGACTTAACAATAAACAAACAATCGTACAGTATTGCCAAAACGCGATTACAAATAACGTCTTTTTTGCGTGCCACGTAAGAGAATTATATATATAGATGTGAAATTCACACAGGGAACGAGTCTCGTCATAGTGATAGTTGGATCAAGTTTCCAAAATACATATTTTTATATCCAAGTATATGTATGCTTCGAATCCATGCTAAGATAGCCGTGTACAAAGGTGGACGGTGAAATTTAAATTAGTCGTCGTTTCAAATGCCCTCACGTTGACTTGGCGTGGATGTTTGGAGAGTGCGGTTCCAGCTCAGGTGTGACCTCGTTGTCTGACCGTGGTTCAAATTTACGTGGTGTTGTCCTAGGATCTCTCCCTTCGGGGATTCATACCGGACTCGACAATAGCCCGTTGTGCTGATCCAGTGCGACGTTAATTAAAATACCTACTTACCTTTCAAGTGACAATTTATTTTTGCCACCCATTCTGGAAAATTATCTTGACTAACAATTGATTCCAAGTGTTGTTACGCTTAAGATATTTGAATTTTAACTAAAATATTTATGTAACTGTATGTGTAATTGTAGAATTTCAAAAGTTTTCAAAAGCTAATTTATACAAAGTGCGTTTCCATAAAAACTGAGAGTAAAATCATAAAAAAATCAAGAAATATATTTTACAGAAAAAAAAAAACGTTATTCTTTTTCAAAATACCTTCCCTCAGATGATATGCAACGGTCCCATCGTTCAACCCACTTTTGAAAACAAGTAGAGAGGCCTTTTTCTGGAAGCTGCTTCAAAGAACCCTGCACTGCTGAAGTAACTTCAGAATCTGTCTTAAATTTTCTACCACGGAGCTTTTCCTTCAACGTCGGAAACAGCCAGAAAACGCACGGTGCGAGATCTGGACTGTAAGGGGGATGTGGCATGATTTTAATATTACATTTACTAAGATATTGCTGAACAGAAGTAGCGACATGCGGGCGAGCATTGTCCAATTCCCTACCAGTTCATGTCACTTTCTCCATATGTGTTGTCGCAACATTTTCAAAACTGAAATCTAATATTTACCATTTGCAGTAGTTTTTGGAGGCACAACATGCTGATAGATTACACCTTTATGATCAAAGAAAATAATCATCATGACCTTTCGAGCAGATTTGGTTCTCGCAACCCTCCAGTTGCTAATCCGTTACTCTTTCAACGGGGCTAGTGCGGCCCTTCTGCATAATTCGGAATTGTGCAAATATATACACTATATGGATAAAACTAATTGAACACTGCATGTTTTTCAGAAAAGGTTCTTTATTATTCTATTTGGTAACAGGTAGGCCCTCCTTTTGCTCGTATTACAGCTAGAACTCGTCGAGGCATACTTTCCACAAGTTCTCTGTAAGTTTGGGCAGTAATAGCCTGCCATGCCTTTTGCAAGGCTGTGAGAAGAGATTGTTGTGAAGATGGGCATGCGTGGTGGTGTCGTGCTCGTCGATCCAGTTTGTCCCGCAAGTGCTCGATCGGATTGAGATCGGGGCTCTTCTTCTTCTTCTGAATGGAAACAATCCCCTCCGTACCGAGTTACTGAAAACCCACAGCGGATTAGCAGGGAAGGTCTCTAATGATAAAAAGAAAGAAGACCCGGACATGTGGGAGGAGTGCTAGGTGCGCCAGGTTATCCGAGACATGGTCAGAGTCCCCCAACAGCCTGCACAGCCCCCGCCCAAAGCAAAAGGTGTCCGTCCCAGCTCATAGTTTTCATTCAACACGAGGCCACCGTGCTCACACTCTGGACTCATCATACTTGCCTCAAGAGAGAAGCCATCAGACTCATTGGCGTTCATCGCGGTGGTGACCCCACATTTTGAGTCGAGCTGGTTAAACAGACCAGATGAGCAATTTCACCTCATTTTCAGGAAACCTAATCACGTTTGAAGTCGAAAATAGCCATGCCACGCTACACAAGACAACACCTAGATTTAAAACTAAATTTGGTGGTCATCATCATTTATTCAAGTTAATTAAGGATAGGAAGAAAACTTTTTGGGAAAATTTAAAGACAGTTAGCAACACTGAAGAGTTAGACCTATTTTCTAACGACTTTTTGGAAACCATAACCGCAGCCTGTAGAGATACTTATAAAATCTTAAGAACTTGCAGAAATTCCACCACTAAATGGTGGAACCTTAATTTACTAGTGATGAAGAAAAAAGTCAGAGCACTTCGAAGACGCAGTCAAAAAGAAACTGGAGAGGAAAGAGAGAAATGGAAACAAGTTTATAAGAAAGAAAAAGCTCTTTACAAAAGACAAATTAGGGAAACTAAGGAAACCACGTGGAAAAAGTTCTGCACGGAAACCAACCAAACATTTGGTAAAACTTTTAAATTAGCCACCCAAAAAATCTTTAAACCTGCCATTCTCTACGACACATCATCAGACCCCTACAGTACCATTACAGATGATATCTTACATAAACTCGAAGATATTTTCCCAAATGATGATACTTCCACAGATGAAACGCACCATATCTCCATGAGACAAAATGCTGATAATATGAAGACGAACCCATGTTTTAATCAAGAAAATAGAGATGAATCTCCTTTCACCCTGGAAAAATTGGAAGAAGCTATTAAGAGAACACCCCATAACAAAGCTCCTGGTCTTGACGGTATTGATGGAAAAATTCAAGATATTGTCTATCATGCTATCCCCAATATCATCTTGGAACTCTACAATACCTGTCTTCGACTCAAACATTTCCCAAAGTGCTTCAACAAGGGTGAGGTCATTTTAATCAACAAACCTGGACGAGACCCTCAAAATCTAAGATCCTTTAGACCCATTTGCCTTCTACCTGTCTTGGGAAAGACATTGGAAAGATTACTGCAATCAAGAAAAATTATCACTTGAAAACAAAGAATGTGATGAACGCAAATCAATACGGCTTTCAAGAAGGTAAATCAACAGAGCATGCCCTAAGCAATCGTATGAAAATCATTGGAAAAAATTTTAAGTCTAAAAAGTACACCGCTGTCATCTCCATTGATATAGAAGGCGCATTTGATTTGAAGGCGCAAGCTTCATGGTGGCCCTCTCTTACTAACGAGCTTTTTAAAAACAAGAGAAATAGTCTTCAGGTACGGAGGTATTCAAGTCACGAAGGAACTACAAAAAGGTAGCCCTCAAGGTTCTTGCCTGAGCCCTATTTTATGGAACATAATTGCCGACAAGATCTTGAGTATGGATTGGGGTTCACATATTCAAACTCAGGCATTTGCAGACAATTTTATTCTTATTACTAGCAAAATACCCGACCTTACTCGGTTCGAATTGGTTTACTCTAGATTGAAGAGATAATCAAAATATATAATGACTTACGTTTTTTGTAGAATAAAAATTTATTTTAACACTTTTCGCCATCTTTATATTTTCTACAACTTACTTTGGACACAAATCCTACACAGGCATATCCATTCATGTTATACATTTCACATACATCGCACAATTGCTGTATGACAAAGCTACAAAATGACGAAAGGTGATACTAAGGTTACTACTATAAAAGACGATTTTGAGGGAGATTTGGAATTCCCTTTCTCAAGTTCTTTTCATGTTCAAATGAATTAATAAAAATTACGATTTACGGCCAATGCTCTCGCACTCATAATCAACAAAACAATATTTTTTTACCTGTAGCACTCTTGCATGCGACATTGTGAAATTTTGCAATCTTCTCCTGTCATTAGGATAACGAATTTTTTAATGTTGGAAAAAGTTCTAGTTTGGATTTTTAAACATTATTATTCTTTCAATAACGGCATTATTCTTCAAATAACGGCATTATTCTTTCAATAATGGCATAACTACACTTAAAATTTACTGAACATTTATACTGACTTACCTAACATTTTTAAGTCTAATACTTTGTGGTGCTGTTGCGTGTGATGAGAAGGAAAACACATGTATTAAAATAACAAATATTTAAAACAGGAAACAGCAAAATAAAACAAAATAAAAGATGTCGTAAAAAATTGTTCTAAAGACATTAATTTGTGATTCAATTATATCTCTTGATCTCGCACAGCTGCCAAAACTTACAACTAAAAGTGTACAATATTTAGTAATGTGAAATTAATTCAGAGCGAAAGAACCAGAAAAAATATCACTGCTCGCGCGATCTTGTTCATTCTCGTTTCATTGAAAAATATCGTCTGTCCCAAATATTCGGAAATCGTTTTCATTGCGCAAAGAATAAAAATAAGACTCGAAATAAATGAAGTATCAGAGATGAAAATCCATAAAAAAAAATAATTTTTTGAAGAATAATTACTTTTTCAGCAGTACTGGTAAAGCAATCGAAGTTATCGTAATATTCAATAGACATTCCAATTTTTCCAAAACTACCAAATTATGGTTGATTTAAGTATACTTACTCAGGTGTTTTAGCATGAAACTCAACTAAATATAACAATAAAGAAATATTTAATATTGCATTTACTAAACTAATAGATAATGTATAAAATAAAATACAATGCAATCAAATATCTGGAATACAATTCATGTGATGTCTACACAAACACACAAACACAAAATCGAGCATAGAACAGAAAGACGGACAGACAGACTTTCGCAACCAATGCCACTCACTAAATGAAGATAAGTACTCACTGTATGCAAATTTCCATGAAAATATCTTAAACCGCGTGGACGTGTATAGGGCACAACATACAGACAGACAGACAGACAGACAGACACCAAACGAGAAAAAGGCGGATTCGGCATCAGAAGGGTCCAAAACGGATAGAAAACTTGAAATGGGTCGAAAATATTGAATGTACAAACAAACACTCCATTCTTATTTATATAGATTACCGGCTCTACACGCAGGGAACTTGAAACCTTAGCTCAAGATGCTCTCAACAAGTTTAGCATCAAGATATCTGATGAAAAACTTAACATCTCCTCAGGAAAAACTAAGGCTATTGTCTTCTCTAAGCCAAAACTCAAAAGAAAACCTATATTTAAATTTCAAAACACTAATGTTCCGATTGTTAAACAATTAAAATATCTGGGAGTCATTATTGATGAACAACTCACATGGATTCCACATGTTAAGTACCTGCGATCAAACGCACTTCTTAAAACTAGGAATATGATGAGATTCACAGCTAAAACTTGGGGTGTGCGTCCTTCAATTCTAAAGACTTGGTACACTACAGTAATTGAGAGGGCAGCTTGCTATGCAGCCAGTATATGGGGTTTGAATCCTACTGTAGCGATGATAAACCATCTAAATAGTCTCCAAAGCAGCTTCGCTCTTCTGATCACTCGAGCTTACAGAACGACTTCAACGGCATCTCTTCAGATACTGGCTGGTATTGTGCCCCTGCACCTAGTCGTACAAAAGGAAGCTGTCATTTCAAAAATAATGAAACTTCAAGAAAACGTTAAACTATATGGTCAATGGTTTATCTGCACTGATTATGAACAAAAATATTTTTCTTCAACCCACCCAATCCATTCAAGTCTTCAATCCATTATTGGACCACCCTCTCCCAGCATCACAACATCTATCTATACAGACGGCTCGAAAACTCCCAAAGGTGTTGGCAGCGCATATGTTCTTTTTGAGGATTCCAAAATCTGTCATAGTTGGGCTAGTACCCTACATCCTTGCAACTCTGTATACCAAGCTGAACTGCTTGCTCTTAAGGAAGCGGTATACTATTGTGTTTCAGAGGGAATAGCAGCCAACATCAGGTCTGACAGTGCATCAAGTATCGCCGCTCTTGGTAATCTCTTCTCCCACCACCAGATCGTTAATGAGGTTAAGGAAAAACTGCTGGAAGCCACTGAAATACCCCAAATTAACATCTCATGGGTTAAAGCACACGCTGGCATCGAGGGAAATGAACAAGCAGACCTACTTGCGAAATCTGCAGCAAATGGGATCTCTCACCAAACAACCAGTCTAAAGTGGCCTAGGTGCAAATTATCAAGTTCTATTGATGCACTGATCTCGAATCAATGGCAAGCAGATCGGGATACTTCTACCAAAGGAAGATACACCTATCAATTCTTCCCTAAGATCTCAACACACCTAAAATACCAGAACCCAAAGCTGGTACAATTCTTCGCAGGCCATGGACCATTTCCGGCATATCTAGAGCGTTTCCATCTTCGATCTAGTGCGCTGTGTATATGCGGCCGAGAAGGTGATCCCATCCACTACCTTTTTGACTGTGATCTCACAAGTCAGTGGCATTTGTTGAAACCTTCTCTTCAACACTACTCTCATTGGTGCCAAAATACTGCCAAGAACATACACTGCCACCACAAAATCATTAAAGTGATGGAATTTCTCAGCTCCAACATTGATTATATCTGTGAGAGCTGAGAAGTTTAAGTCGAAAGTTCTCAAAATAACTTTGCTTTCCTTTCGAAACTTTTATAGGTCATTTCGGCTGTCTGACATCTGTATTTAACGTTCTGACTTTTGTATATTTCAATATTGTTATTATTATTATTATTTTTTCCCTTCTGGAAATGATTTTTTTTCTTTGTTTGTTTGTTTATGTTTTTGCCTGTTTTTTTGTTTTGTTATTTTCTCATTTTGTTCTGTGTTAATTTTTCAAACTTTGTCATCCTCTTCTTTTGTCATTTTGTATTTTTGTGCCTTCATGTTTTACCCTTCAATTGACTTTCCCCTTCTGTGTACTTAAATGTGTATGTATATATTGTGGATTGCTTAGCTCTCCCTTATCCCAGAATCTCCTCCGTAAGGCGGACTATACAGCTGAAAGCCGCACAGGTGAAGCAGTGTCCGCCTACGGCGTCCAATCCAATCCAGTCCAGCACACGTTTTGCAGTATGACATGAAGCTCGATTCTGTTGGAAGAAACAACCATCATCGCTGTAGTATTGCCATAGTGTAGGCATGTCCGAATTATGCAGATCTAGGTATATGTTAGCTTTCATGGTACCAGGCACATAAATCAATTGGCCGAGTCCTAACCAGGAAAAACAACCCCACACTTAGATGGATCCTCCTCCGAATTTCTCCAGTGTCCAAATACTTTTGTCCATATAGTGTATATGCTGATTCTAGCTTGTTACGATCCTAGTTGCCTAGTTTGAAAGCCGCTCAGTTGTAACTTGTACTTTAAATCGTAGAATTCTTGCGACAATGCATCAGTGGTGACTTTAGGCTTGAGAATGATTTATTAGTTTTATTTTATTACATGCAAAAATGTATGACTTGTCTTTTACTGATGTAAATTAAATTTCAATTTTTTTATTTTTCAGCTTGTGCTTACAAGAAGGGTAATTATGTCTTTTATTCTCTAATGCTGAATGTTTTGAATTGATGACTAACTTATTCAGTTATAAGAATTATTTATCTATCGTGAAGGAATGATGTAATTATTTGAATTAGTAATGAAATCTCTCTCTCTCCCTAAGGAGAGAAAAAGTGAGGTGTTTCAAACTCGGTACTCCTAGAGCTCCTACAAAGTTTAACCTCTAATTAGTAAAATTTTAAAAAAATTGATAATTTTTAAGAGGTAATGGTAATGGTAATTTTAGTTAACGTCGTACTAGAGCAACACAACGGGCTATTGACGACGGTCCGGGATCAGTCCCTTGAGGGAAAGATCCGAGGACAACACTTCGTAATTTTGAACCACGGTCAGATGACGAAGCAACACCTGAGCTGGCACCCCACTCTCCAAACTTCCACGCCAACCCAACGTGAGGACTTTCGGCCACGACAGATTTAAGGTGCACCAGCCGCCTCTACACCATACGCTTACAAACATCCATGCCCGCACCCGGATTCGAACCAGGAACCTTCCGATCTAGAGGCTAACACCTTAACCACTATACCGGTTGGTCGGCTATAATTTTTAAGAGGAATTAAGACATCTAACTTTTATCTATATATATAATTCTCTTACGTGGCACGCAAAAAAGACGTTATTTGTTATTGCGTTTTGGCAACATTGTGCGATTGTTTGTTTACCATCACGAAGTCTCGCTCCTCAATTGAATTCATAGCGTAATCGGATAAAATTTTATTGAAAAAAATTAATTTTAGTCGAGCTGTTGTAGTTTGTAATAGAAATCAAAGAAAACGGGGTATATTTTCAGGGCCAACAATTGTAGTTCAACAATACGCTTGAACTTCAACTTTAGACAAGAAACTCAATGAAAAAGTGAGTGTCTCGAGTGCTGGGGAAATGTACACACAAACAACATGCTGGGTATTCAATTTCCAAAGCAGCGATCACATTTCGAGTCAAAATTTGCACAGTTTTCATTTGAATTCTGATTTTAGAGGCACTGTATATATCTTTTCTGCAAACAGCAAATTTAGATTGGAAAAAAAAATGTTTTTTTTTTTTGGAATATCATATTTTGTAAACAATTTCTTCTGCTAGGACACATGTCTTCATTGATGCGAGCGAAGCGAGCATAGGTTCGCGCAGCGAACCAGTGAGGATTGCAAAGCAATCCTCCGGGGGTTGGCGAGCGCTAGCGAGCAGGGGGCTGGCCCCCTAGTATTATGTAAAATGTTAACTTTGATCGGCAAAATGTGCGGCAGTACATGTGAAAAAATTAGATTTTGCTTCGGTTAGTCAAAATTTTAATTCAGATAAATTTTGGAGGCAACAATTTCGAGAAAGATGACTGATTCGAAATAGGAAAGCATTTTTCTAATTAAAGCTTTTTTGGTAAAAGGTCCATTTGTAGCTAATTTTTATTTGTACACAACCCTTTCGAAATTAAATGACATCTCAACTGTGAGAGAAAATTTTGAATGCAAACAAACCAGACGGATTTTACGAAGATTTTACTTCTGTTACCCAAATGCTCTGACTGAAATGGGGGTGGCTATATCGTCATTTAATTTAATTGTTATTGACCAATAAACTATATCATACATCAATTCTGAATGTGTTAGAAATATTTACTAGCAAACTGCTGAAATTGTGATAAAAAACAAATGTCGTCACGTCCGTAATACGTTCAGGAAACACGTTTCGCCGCAATCACATTACAGCCACCTGTATTTAACATGACAGAAAATGCCCATCTTTCACGATTTTAAGGCTTTTTCTATTTTTCCGTATCATTATTTGACCGTGGTTCAAAATTACGTGGTGTCCTTAAATCTTTCACTTCGGGTTTGATTCCGGGCCGTCGATAATGGCCCGTTGTGTTACTTCAGTGCGACGTTAATTAAAATACCTACCTTCCTGCAGTATATATTTCTGACCAACATTTAAAAAGCTATCAACATTACATGGCTTCTGAAACACCCACTGAGGGCTTTTTAGTGAGCAAAAATTACCAAAGAATTACTTCCAGTTAAGAATTGATTTGTATCGCCATTTTTTGCGGTGTTCGACGTTAATTCTTTATGTAAATGACGTGGTATAACTACATTCGAGTAGACTGCCAAGTTATTCCAGAAGTCACAAAAAAGACGTTAACAAAACACTAGTGCCTCCTGCATTTAGCTTAGTAAAAAAATTCTCACATCAAACAGGCACACAAAAAAAAAAAAAACCTCGACTTAACCGATTGCAATTGCTTAATTTACATCTCAGAACAAAATGGAAGGTAGCAATCGATAGGGATTAACCCGTTTTCTACAAATATCAATACTTAAAATTTGTCTAAGGGGCCGTCTTTATATTAAATTGGGTGCTTGCTCAGATAATACGAACCCCCATCTTTTATCACAAATATGGATTCTACACACAATTTCAGGCGGATTTGATGAAAAAATAATGAAAAACTGCGTGAAATTGACCGAGAAATTCCATAAAAAACATTGAGGGAGCGTGTAAATGTTCGGAGTTCAATCACATTATAAATATTAATAAAGACGTGTGGTGGCCGTCGCTGTCAATGACCTGTTGCTGGCGCCTTGGTATGGAGTCCATTAAGATGGTGACAAAGTCAGAATCCTTTCTGATTGCATCCCAGGATCTGTTGGCAGAAATTTCTTTTTTCATTTTGTGAACAATCCCCAATAACGATAGTAATAATCGAATTTTGCAAACAGTCTCACTGCGCTACTAATTATGCACGTGATGAGCTGAAATTTGGAATTCCGATGTTTCAGTAACAACTGAATAGCATTGAGTTAAAATTTGCCCAGGTTTCTATTCATAATTTTTATGAATATTAATTTCATAATTAATAAAAAATAGTAAAATTTAGTTTATTAAAATGTTTATAGATTGTGTTTGGGTAGCAAAGGATGGAAAAACAATGTTTTTAGCAAATATAACAAAAAAACGTGAAACACCGATTTAACATTAGGAGATCTAATTTTCAAACACTTACAAATCGGTGAAAAATTCAATAAAATTGATCAACTTTTTTTTCCTTCCGCCTGAAATTGTGTAGAATTCAAATTTGTGATAAAAGATTGGGGTTCGTATTGACATTTTCGGAGCAAGCACCAATTTTAATATGAAAACGGCCGATTAGACAAATTTTAAATATTGATATTTGTAGAAAACATTCATACCTATCGATTACTACCTTCCGTTTTGTTCTGCGATGTAAATTGTGCAATTGTGATAGGGGGAGTCGTTTTTTTGTTGTTGACGGGTGTACATTGTGTTGCTCCAGGTTAATTATAGCCACACTGAACCAACGCAATGGTATTGGCGACGGTCTGGAATCGATCCCGAAGGGAAAGTTCCGAGGCAACACATGAGCTGGCACCCTACTCTCTAAACTTCGTCTCCTTACCAATTGATTCCTTTAAATTGTTCTTTTATAGTAACTAAATAGAATTTAATTTCGTATGTTCTCAAATTTTCTTTTGCTTTAGGAATATGTGCTATGTGCGGGAAGAAACTGTTGGATACAAAGAACTACAGACAATCATCTGCTTGAAAATTAATTTTTTGTAAACCTTTTGTATATTTTGTTAGGGTAGGTAAAAGCTGAAAACATGTTCCATAAAAATGTACAAATTCTTCCCCTGGACTGCAAATTAACCTCACCTTATGAATATATGTATATATATACTGCTCATGTTTTGTAATATTTGTTATTTTATTAGTTGATAATCATTTTTGAAAAAGTAAACACATTCACGATGTCTTCCGTTTTTTCTGTTTATACCTTATATTGCATTATTTTATTTTTTTGACATGTAATTTTGGACAAATGGGAATTCAACTAAAAAAATTGCTATTTTTATTTCAAGTGTATTTCATTTGTCAAGTTTTCTGACGTGGATCAACTAAAATTATATTTATATAGTAAGGTTTTGATAATGCAGTCTTCACATGGAAATGCATTTGATTTCAAGTATGTTGTACAGAGATTCTCTTTTTTTTTTTGTACAAAAAATATGCCTAAAATGCTACATTTTGTGTAAAAGAATCTGTTTTGTATTTTACTTTTTACAATAAAAGCAGTTACTTTTCTGTAGTGTATATTTTATTGCATTGCCCATTTCTCAACTAAGAATTGCTTGTTGGTAAAACAGAGCAAAGTTTCCCAACCCCTTTTTAGAATTCAATTGGAGTCTTGGAGGCCTGGTGCTGTGATAATCTCATGACTGTAAACCCTGAAAAAACGGTGTGCTAACTTTTCACTTCGTCAACCAGACACTCTCAAATCAGTGTCTATTACAACCACCGGACCCTAATTCAAGTAGATACTTTTCGCTACCTCGGTGTTTTCCTTGATAATAAACTCTCATGGAGAAGACGTGCTGAGGAGATGGCTAAAAAGGGTACTAACAGACTAAAACTTTTAAAAAGACTCTCTGGTATCACCTGGGGTTCCTCGACTCATACTCTTTTGACTACTTACGAAACCTATGTCAAGCCTGCTTGGGATTATGGGGGTGAACTTGTTGCCACTGCCTCAAACACTTGCTCCAAAGTGATCGATATGACCCAAAATAAGGCACTAACTCTTATTACTGGAGGCGCAAGTTCCACATCCAATAGCTGCGATGGAAATTCAGACATGAGCCTCTGAAATATAGAAGAGAAAAACAGCTTTTGGGACTCCATGAAAAATTCAAAAGATTAAACTTGCAAGATTGGCAACATTATATCCCCTCTTCCCCCAGACTGAAATCACATAAAACTTTTCTCTCTAGTGCTGAGGAACTCAGTACTCTGTACAATATTACGCCAACCTTATCCCATCCTTTTGATATTGGCCCCTATCCTCCTATGCAGAGCCTCTTCTTATTGCCTCACTATTGGAGTTTCTGAAAAGAAATGAGATGCTGTCTCTGAAGCCCTTTTCCTTGGAGGTTATTGCTACAAATTACCCAAGAGATGAATGGATTCACATGTATACCGATGGCTCTGCGAGTGATGGTAAAACTGGTGCTGGACTTTACTGTAAGGGATTTTTTGAGGAATCACACACAGTTGGTATTAATGCCTCTAATTTTGATGCAGAGATCTATGCCACAAAAATTGCAATTTCAAACATTCTGGGTTTGGGAACTACTCTTAGAAAGTCAGCCATCTTTATAGACTCCTACGCTGCCTTCTTGGCAATTGTTTCTTCTGTAACAAGTGAGTGCTTCCTTGTTGAGGGAGTTAAAGTTAGTCTGTCTAATGCAATTGCTTCTGGCTGGAAAGTAGTTCTTCAGTGGATTCCCAGCCATTGTAATATTCCTGGAAACGAAAAAGCAGACCTCCTTGCCAAAAATGGCTGCAAATTACAACAGCCACCTCTCCCTTTATCCTTTCGCCAATTTAGTTCTGAGGTGAAGACAATAGAAAGATCCCTCAGACATAACTATGAACAAGACTCGATTGGTAAAACGTGGAATACCCTCCTCTTGTCACCCATCCCAATGGACTTGCCTTGCTGTCTTCACAGCAAATTTTAGACTTGTGACAGGTCATGACTTTCTTTGTGGACATCTGCACCGTAATGGTATGGTTAATATTCCCGACTGTGTTCTGTGCCCTTTGGGCGAAGTTATGAACTTTTCACATCTAACGAACTGCAATGCACTTTCTTTTATGAATTGTACACTTGACCGCTTTTATACTAAGGCTAAATTTTATTGGGTTGCTAGAGGGCTCATGGCTGATAATGCCACTGCCTGACGTAGGAGGAAAAAAAAAAGAATTCAATTTCTATGGGAAGCCCCCTTTGGCCAACCCTATGTTTTACAAGTTAACCTCTTGGGTAAAGATTTTTGAAAAAAAAAATAGTTTGGATTATTGTTTGCACATTAGTTAGTTATATTTTCGTATTATCGTCTGTACACTAATTACTGTTATACTATCGTTTGCACACTAGTTACTGTTATATTTTCGTTTGATAAGAATGGCAACAGTATGAAAGAGATCGCACCGCTTCTGATCTCTGCGTTCATTTAAAAAAAGAATGCTGTTAACGCAGCCATATAAATATTTCTATGTATGGAGTCGGTTTAAATAAAAAATGTATTTTTACGATTTATTTGATTCAAGGAGTCTCACAAAACACCAATCGCTCTTGCCATGAGCAAGAATGTACATGTTTAATTTTGTCCTAATTTGAATGACGAATTAGACTTGTAATCCGTAACAGGCAAAACAAGTGCATGACGAGTCTCAGTCGTCAAATGTACCCAAGGGGTTAATAGTGATTAGGAGTAGTGATAAAAGGTGTAGAATGAGGGGATAAATAGTAGAGATAATTAAACAATTCCACAATGTCAATGCAATGAAATTATACTTTAAAAATTTACAATGCACATGATATACTGTCAAAACTTGGCTTTACATAAATTATTTTCCGAAGTTCAACAAAGCAAACCATTTGTGAAGTTTATTTCTTCTTTTGATTTCTTATTCTTAATTTCATTTAACTTCATTATTTCATTTTCCTGTAGCACATGTTGGGAACTACACTGGTCTATCTAGAGTGAATCAGTCAGGGCATGTGTACATTTTTAAAAAATGCTCAATTTTTATTTAAAAAAAAAGACCCTAGGTACAGGTTATGGCAAAAATAACGATTGTAAAAACTTCCCACATTTTAAAAGCAATGTCAGTAAAAACTCTTGTAATGAGTCTTAGATCTCTGCGTTTTTAAGTGCATGTTCACTCCCTGAAGCCATTTTGGGAAGGCATGTGTTGCACTGCTCCTGAATGGAGTAAAGGTGTTTAATTTTCATTTTAAAACCGCGAAAGTAGTTGAATAAGAGTGTACAATGGGTGATTTTTGAAACAAAGTTACTGATAAGGTACAAATAGCAAATACATTAACTTTCAGTTGAGAAAATCTGTATTTGAAACAACTTTTTATACTGTTTTGTTACTTAGAGTTTTTAATGCACATTTTAGGAATCATTTCTAAACAGTTTCAGATGATGCAAATCTATTGTTTATGAATATTTTATTTCAAAATATTCATCCATAACACTATTAATTTGTTAAAACAAAATGATAAATAAATTTAATAAAAATAGATGATTTTACAATACATACAGCTAAAAGATGAATTTCATGATCAAAAATACAGCGAATAAAAACTTTCTATCAACTTTTGTGATTTGGAGGTATAATATTGCAAGTACATAAGTTTTTACATGTTTTGAAGACAGACCATACTTCATGAACTTGACTTGGACTTAGCTGAGCTCTATTGTAGCTTCCTGTTTTGCACATGATATCACATTCAAAATTTTCATCCTGGAAAAAAGGAACAATTCAAACATACGTTTCCAATATTAAAAACTAAGGAAATTAAAATTATTTTATTTCTGGTATTGATGATACTGACTGCGAATTCGAGCACTAAAATTAGTTTAAAGGTTGTTTTGTAGATATTAAAAAAAATCTGATTGTAATAAAGTTTAAAGGCAAGGAAAGGCAGGCATTTCAGATAATTTAAAATACCATCAAGAATGCTAACAAAATTCTTAATTAGATTACATCAATTTGGATTTGTAATTAACCTGAAGACCATGCATGCATTACTCAGCACTAGTTTTCTCTGAACAGCATCCAATTTTAGCCTTGTTAACCATTAAAATGTTGCATAGGATATTTCACACCAAGATACTGGATGTCTATATACACTGTGTGGTGTCCAAAATTATCTTTACATACACAGAATCATGGATTTCTCAAACTGTGAACTATAATTTTATGAATTTGTGTGGAATGAGACGACACACACATCATAACACATAAATACAAAGGAAAAATTTAAGAACACTGCATATGATATAAAACTAGCATGAAACAATAAAAATGGCAATATGTGACACGGAAAGTTCAGAAAAAGTGGAATAACTCAGAAAGAAAATTAAGGCTTATGAATTTAACATGGAATGTGATTGCCCGACACATATCACAACATGATTTCATGCTGGCGATAATGTTATTAACCAGTTTGGATAATTAAGTTCCACTCCTCCAGCACAATGCGGTCTTTGGGGCATTCATCTCAAGGAGGAGAATGACTCTGCAACTCCTTTTCCAAGGTAATCCTATAAGAGATCAGGAGCTTTTGTTGGCCACGGTATTCGATCAATGGCTTCATTTTCAAGGAATTCGTCAACGAGATTTGCTCAATGTGGACGAGCATTATCGTCCATAAATAAAAAATCATATTCATATGCACCCTTAAGAAGTCTTACATTATGTTCTAAGACCTGATCCTGATATTTATTAAATTTATTCGCCTTACAAGCCTCAGCGACCGTAGTTTTCAACAAATTAGAATGAAACTTGAGAGTTCCGAAAAATCAAGCCCTTATAATCACAGAACAAATGCAGTTAATGAAGTTTGAATAGCAATAATCACATTTTTTTATCCTAAAATAAAATACAAGAATGGCATTGAAAGTTTTACCTCTAGCTCCAAAATCCAACTATGCAAAACACTCAAAGATGAGTGTAAACAACAAAAGACTTGCTAGTGAACACCCACCCTTGGCTGTTGGGCCATTTGGTGACATGCCAACCAGTAGGGACAAAATCGTCCTCCTCGGTGCCTGGTTCTTGGTCTCAGATGGGGCACTTGATGCATGCAGGTGGCCAGCAAGGTAGCCTTGCCCAAGTGTCAAACAGTGCCACGCCGACAGCCCAAGGGTGGCCATAGCAGATAGGACCACTGATGACATGTTTTGCCCATTATTTCTCTTTTGAAACCTTCAGTTGCTGTTGCTTCAGCCATTAGCTAACAACAGAATTAATTTGGGCTTTGCTGGAATTTAAAGAGCCAGACGCCCCCATCTTTGCAAGTGAGTCGGCCCCTTTCATTGCCAACAATGCTTACATGACTTGGCACCCATTGCAGGCATCCTTTTTTAAGCAGCTTGGAGAGAAGACAAAAGAAAGACCAACAAGAAACCCAGCAGTTTACCTTTATTGCAGAAAACATAACATTTTACTTTATAATTATTGTTTTGTGATGGGTACTTGTGATTTAAGCATATTACATGCATTATCACTGCTACTTATTGACTTTTCTCTTTTATCATCCACACTCGTTTCCCTTGACAGTGCTTGTTGTGCAGTCGTTTTTAGAGCTAAAGAAAACATTTCGATGCCATTCTTAGTGTTTCACTGAGCCGATCACAGTGCAACAAAAAATAGTAAGTGTTGCTATTTAAAAGTTGTAACTGCATTCATAACCATGAGCTCGATTCTTGTTATTTACATAATTTCTTGAGTGTATAACTTGAAATCTTGAGTTTCATTACGATGCGTTGAAAATTGCAGTTGCTAGGGGAAGTTACTTTATAACCATCCGGTAGATAGCGCTGTTTAGTCATTAAATATGTTGTATTTAAAGTAATTTTAATTAATGTCGTACTAGAGCAACACAACAGGCTTTTGACGACGGTCCGGGATCAATCCACTAAGGGATAGATCCAAGGACAACATTACGTAATTTTGAACCATGGTCAGATGACGAGGCAATACCTGAGCTGGCACCTTACTCTCCACACTTCTACACCAACCCAACATGAGGACCTTTGGCCACGACAGATTTAAGGTGCACCAGCCAGCTCTACACCATACGCTTTTCAAATATCGATGCACTGACCTGGATTTGAACCAGGAACCTTCCGATCAAAAGGCTGGCACCTTAATCACCAGACCGGTTGGTCTGCAAATATGTTGTAGTATGAAAGCAATAGTACTCATTGGAAATCCTGAGATGGTCAAGAGACTGATGGTAGATCCTGAACTGATTTGAGGTTGTGTAGTATATGTACATTGCACATTAGTCAGATAATGTTTGTTATGGCATTGAAGTATTCAATAAAATCCGTCAATGAAAGATGGAAATTAATAATTACTCAAGCTGGTTGATTTGAGTAAAACGTGAATACTTTTCTACTTTTGTTATGAATGTGAATTCTCATTACAATATTCGTACATTTCTTAAAAGTACCCAAGAGTTTATTTTCAATTTATCAAAATCGGGACTCAAATAAGTGCTTTTTTTCTTATGCTAAATTTTAAAAAATTAACGTCTAATAAGTTGAAGGTAGGTCATCTTACTTCTATAAAGTCAGGATTTATAGCTGAAAGCCATATACCCATAGACACATCTTCACCCTGCAAGATAAATGAAATTACAAACCATTTTAGATACTTAATGATCATATCATTGACACCATGACAAATTATCAAATGACAACTTTTCAGACGTGAAGAAAAACATTTAGTTGGGAATTAAGTATTCCATACTTTGCCATAACCATTTTTGGGCTAATTTGGATACAAATGACGATTTATGTTTCTGGATACATCTTGTCCAATGCAAGGTAGTAACAGCAGTGGTATAGTGTCCATGAAAACCCCAAAACCAGGTATTCCCACCAAAATTAAAATTGGGTGGGGAAAATAAAAAAAATTTGACAAAACCTGAAGCACAAATGACGATTTTTTAAAATGTAAATCTAAGTGTAGTAACATTTTCTATTGTTAAATACATGAATTTAATTGCAAAAAGGGGACTGTTAATGCTCTCCAACCTTTGAACCTCAAAGTTTTTTTTGTTTTGGTGTGAAACCAAGGATTGTCATTCCAATGTGTTTCTTATATTCTTTGCAGCCCTTGGCACCAAAACTTCGAAATAGGCGTCCCTTGGAAAGCGTTCGCTGAAGAAAAATCCAAAAAAATATTTTTTCCGTCCGCTGTTGGTTAAAAATAAAGGAACTAAAATTTTGTTGACCTTTGGTGAGTTAATAAAAAAAAAAACCCTGGCCAAAGTTTCGAAAAGTCTCCAACATTTTTAAATGAGTAGGTTGAGTGATGATTTTGCTTTTACAGATATCCCTAGATGCCAAAGTTAGAAACTAGTAGCGTAAAGTCACCTGTGACATCTCTGAGATGTGTAATGCAGTACTATGTTTTTCAATTGTGTTCTTAAAAACACAATATTAATTGCCGTAAAAAGTTTTTTTAGATTAGGCACATTGATTTATTTTTCAATTACAGTCAAACTGCACGGGTGTGCACATGCTTTTATACACGAACCACTCATGAATGGTTAAAATGGTTACTGTAACTTCTGTTACAAATCACCCTATACTTCCAAACTTTGAAAACTGCATCAGTAAAACTTATGCGCTTAACGCCCCTTGCCATCTAACACAGCCTAAATACATGAATTAAAGTATATTAGAAATATCTGTATATGTCACAACTAGTATTATTTGTATTTAAAATTGCATAAGTGAATATTCACATTTTTATCAACTCCAGAAACCTTGCAAAGCAGTAGTTTAATACCAAGCTGAACACATCCACTGTAAAAAACATTCACTTTATGAGTACCTACACATTGCATACCAAACTGTATGTTACATATCATTTAAACTTGTCAGGATTACAGATCATTGGTGTTCCTAAAGCTTATTTACAAGTAGATGAAGGAAAAAAATAATCAATGTTCTATTTACAAATTTGTTTAATTTAGTGTTGTATCCAGAAGAGATGGTTAAAGAAAATTCAATGAACCTATAGTAGCTTTTTTGGTCTTCTTAATTAATTATGCACTGAATTTATGCTCAAAACAAGATTTGGGGTTTTGTGTCTTCAACACCAACAAACTTTCCAATATTTTGTTAGAAATGAGAGAACGTTATTCAGATTGGTTCTTTCTGTGACAAGGCTGAAGATTCTCTCACACTCTGCATTGGAATGGGGAAGAATAGAAAGCATAAGTTTGGCCAATCTAGCGAATTTTAGAAGTCTTTCAACCCTTCTTGTTTTACCTACTTCAATCCACTGCATCATATGGTCATGTCCTTCTATTATCACAAACAAATCTTCCAGCTGAAGACAACAAAACTCCTTTTCGAACTCATCTATTGCTTCTTCATTGCGCACATCAAATCCAACAGAAAATTTTTGTGGATGGTTGCAGAGAATGAAATATTTTGATTGTTCGATCAAAATATTAAAAATCCGTAAAAAGGCTGACCCATCCGTAAATCGGTAAAATTAAGTGGAAATCCGTAAAAAGTTATGGATAATCCGTAAAAGTTGGCAAGTATGTTACCCTGTATAATTGTACTGAGGTTGTGACAGTGGAAATTACCTGGTATGTATGCAAATGTTCGGCATTAGAACTTATCCACTGAACTGTTGGACGCGACATGACGTATGCAGCACCACAAGGGAAGGATGGATAGTAGGAAGAACTGTAATCGTGATCAGCCCATTTGCCTATGTAGTTCACTGGCCAGTCTTTTCTAAACCTTAAAAGAACAAACTCATCAACAGGTGTTTGAAAATATACATTTCTTTCATAATTGTTTACCACAAAGTGAGTTTATCATAACCATGTACACCTTCAGAGCCGCAAATTTACTTTAACAAGGTTGCACCACTGGAGTTCATTACGCCTACTAACATCTGCTACCCGAAGTATTAAGGCTAGCAGGGGCAGAGCTGTAGACTCATCTTTCCTATTTTACCACCTAACCCATCAATTAAGCGAACAATAAATGAGAATGTCTTGGTCAACAGTGTATTGGATCAATCTTCTCTCCTGCATGCATGTTATAAGAATTCAATGGTGTAAGCACTAGGTCACCTCATCTTCTTGGAAACCTACAAACCCTAATGTTTTAATTTATTCCAAATTTTGAAAGAAATCATCACTTGAATTTTAATTTGATTAATTTAGACATTCCATGCACAAAATTATTTATAAGTGAACACATTTCACACAAATGAATCAAAATAGAGTTCAGTTTATTTGGATTACCGCAGAAGTGAAGCTAGACAGTTTTTAATCGTGTATGTTGTGTCGTTATGGAGTGTTTCGTTGTATGGCCTGGGACCTTTGCATGTTGTTCATGATCAACTTAATGCTGACGCCTACATGAACATTTTGGGCAATCAGGTTCTTCCTATGCACTGGCAATTTTATGGAATGGACAAATGTTACTTCAAGGACAAAATTTCATGTCATGTTTTAGCCTCTGTCAAACAGTGGTATCAAGATATGGATGTAAAATGTCTTCCCTGGCCTACTCAGAGTCCCGACCTAAACCCCACAGAACATTTGTGGGACGAGTTAGAGCCACACATATGGACCAGGGAACCATGTTCGAAATCTACAACTGAGCTGTCGACATTCTTGCATCAGGAAAATACACAAATACCCATAGCTGTGCCTCAAAACCTTGTTGAAAGTATGTCCAGAAGGGTTGCTAGTGTAATTGCAGCACGCATGGGGGGACCATCCCCCTATAAAGCATGTATTCTTTTCCTTATACCATCACATCTTGCTGTCTGGGCCATTATTGTAGGGTAGTGTATATTTAAAATGAAAACAAATTTTTACTTCTTAGTAAATTGGAATAAGATATTCTAATTAGTGCTACATTAATTTGTAAATTCGTTATTGTTCATAATACAAATTTTTTATTTCACTTATTTGTTGACTATGTATAGAAACTTGCAAATAACTGGAGTGTCAATGACTTTTGTTAAGGTAGCCAGGGCAGAAGTAAGAACAGTTGTCCAGCTCTATTTCAGTGCCAGCATGAAAACATGCACTTTACATGCATAGCATTGGAAAAGACTTCTGGGACAAGAATTTTTTTTATTTAAAACAGTTATGAAACATTTTTTGCAAAATACCTTAAAAGCAAACGTTTAATAAATATTTCAGATCGCCTTTTAGACATTGATATCAGGGTAGTTTCCTCTATAGCACTCCCTTAGCCTATGTGACTTGACTAAAGTCATTCAACTTTTTACCAGAGTGAAAATGATTTCAAATCCAAATTGATTGTGAAAAAAAGACCCATTTAATTCAATCACCATACATTTTGCAGCTGATTCAACTAGAGAACTTTATTCCATTCTGGAAATAGACTAGACTAAGGTCTTCTACACAGACGGAATGGGAAGGATGATACACGTAGTAAATACAACCATTTACCGACCTAGGGGGTTGAAAATTTTGAAAATAAAATATGCAATTTTAAATAGTGAAGCCGATTATTGGTTTCTCATAGGATTACTGCAGGGTCCTTTTCTGGACTGAAGCTTCTTGACCGTTTAAGGTTGGTAATTTGGTAAGTTTGAAATAAAGTCACACTGGAGCAACACAATGGGCTATTGATAACGGTCTGGGATCAATTGCCTAAGGGAAATCACTAGACCTGTTGGTTGGCTCACTTATGGTGATATTTGGTGCAGCTGAGGAAAACACAAGATAGCACCAAGTAAAAAATGTTGTGAAAGGTGAAAAAAGAGGCACGGGGGATAGAGTAATGAGATGTAAGCAGAAAAAAGATCGTTTGGGTATCCTCTAGTAACCTTAATGCTTACTAAAGACAATAAACCTCATGTGAAAGGAACACTAGAGTACTTTGGATCCATGAAGCCCACATACGCCTAATTGAGATTTACCCCAGAGGGCCTTGACCATTTATTCAGTCCCTTTATCAGCACTGCTACCAATTACAGTGCCTTAATCCTCACTATACCTTATCCTTACTAGCCACTGCATGGCCAGCACGTCGTTGTCTGTGACAGTTTTTTTGCAGGGTCAGGTGTGACCACTGCTCGTTGAAGCTCGCCAATCCTCCGTGATTGCTGCGGATTCCCAATTGGTTTGCTTCACAAATGAACTCCACAGACAATGCTGTGATGGCCTCGAAGTCGCTATTATCAACAATGCAAATGGAAACATGCTAGAATCGGAAAATGTGGCATGGTTCCGAAGGCATTCGGACAAAAGCGTTAGTGACATCAGCGGTTGAAAATTGAAAAAAAACTGCTCACTTCTTCAACGACGTCACATTCTGGAAAAAAAAGGACGAAAGCTGGAAAAAACTAATAAATTAATTAAAAACGTTCTAGATAAAATTTTAAAATTCAGGCACTAAACCAAAATCTCAAAAATTAGGACTACCCGAGTGCCAAATTTCATTATTGTTAAGTTCCATAGATTCGTCAGGACACTGATTATAGATGAACAGACAGAAGACAGAGAAACACTTCTTTTATAATAGTAGAAATGATATAATATAGTATATTTCAATAATTCTTTTAATACTTTTTATTATTTTCAAATTAAAAAATAATTTTAATCACTGCATAATATAGACTGTTACATGTAAAGTCATGCTCTTTAAACGATGTTTTTATTGAAAGACCTACAGGCATCCAAGGAGAATTGGCCTCACTTGAATTTTCTGATCACCTTGTGGGCCTGTCCGTAGGTTTTAGGTTTTATGGAATAAGGTCCACATTTGGCCAAGCTGCTCCAAACACGAGAGACAGCGTCAAATAACTGAGAAAAGAAAGGATGGAGAGAATAAAGTATATAAAGATTGCCAGGGCATACTAGTGTTTTGACCTCCATGTTTACTAGCAATTGTTTTTGGTAATTTTTAATTAACGTCGTACTAGAGCAACACAACAGGCTATTGACGGCGGTCCAGGATCAATCCCCTAAGGGAAAGAACCAAAGACAACACCATGTCATTTTGAACCATGGTCAGATGACGAGGCAACACTTGAGCTGGCCCCCCACTCTCTAAACTTCCATGTCACGCCAACGTGAGGACTTTCGACCACGACAGATTTAAGGTGCATCAGCCGCCTCTACACCATATGCTTACAAATATCCATCTGACTTGGATTCGAACCAGGCGTGTTGGTCGGCCCCATGTTTACTGGAGGCAGTAAATGCTTTGAGAGAAGAATAGATCACTAGGATACCTTGGGTTTGTGAAAAGCCAGTATACACATAAAGAAGATATGCCCTCAAGGGAAAATATATTTAAGGATACATAAGATAGGAAAAGGGTAAAGATATTTAAGATATTATTCTCACTTCCACTACTTACCTACTCCATATCCATGGTTTTGAAAAATCAAACTGTGAGTTTCCTTGAAGCTTTATAAGCAAATGACTTACATCGATGATGCAGTCATCATCTGTTTTCAACACAAACGAGTAGTTATAATGGAAATCCAACCTGAGAAACATACTCATTAATAGTAGTCCATAAAGAGTCTTATCCATTGAAGTTACAATCACAAGAGCTCAATGGAAAAAGTAAATTAAAAAAAAAAAAGCAGACAGTTGTTTTCAAGAAATGAAGCAGTTATGACAGGATGCAATTGATATCAAAGTTTCTAATGTTTAAAAAAAAGCATTGAAAACTTCAATATCAATGGCAGGTATATATATGTCGATAAAAAGCAATTTCGGAAACTGACCAAAATCCAAAACTTTTACAAGAGTTGTATTGATCAGAAATGTTCCAAAAATTTAAAAAGATAGCAATGCTGCATTTAAAATAGTACATTAATCAAAACTTTTACAGACCAAAAGTTGCAAAAATTTAGCTAAATTGATTAATAGCACATTTACCTCTAATTAGCAAAAGCTAAATTAGAGGTACATGTGCAAAAACGTAAAATTGTTTAAAATTTGTGCTATAATTATATATTGTTGGTAAAAGTGTGAAACCACATAAGTCGTAAAAATTTGATTTGGGGTTGTTCCTTAAACACGCTCAGTAAAATCCTCTGCATCTGTAGACAATTTTTAGTTTTTTTCAACTAGATAGTACATTAAATATACTTACTAGTTGAAAATCTAAAAACGGACTAGACAGATGCCGATGATTTTACTGCACATGGTTATGAAGCAACTCAAAATAAAATTTTTTCGACTTATGTGGTTTCATACTTTTGCAGATGATATGAAATCTCATAGTACATTTCAATTGAGTTGAAAGACTGTTAATTATTGACAACTTCGACCCCCTAGATTAGTAGCAATAAAGAATGAAATTGAGTATGTATGTCTCATAAAAAATTATATTTTTAGATATTGACTGAATAGAAGTATTAAAACATTTTCTAATTGGAAGTAGTACTTTGATAGCATCTGCAGAATATTTGAATTAGTGTTTTGATAAATATGTATTTTTATATATACATGATCTTTTATAAAATAAATGACCAACTCAAACATCTATATAAAATATTGACTTGCTCTAACTGGAAGTATGCTTTTAAGGACAATAGGTTAAACACATTCATTTCAATCAACCCAAGCCCTGAAAATTGGTCAAAATGACAATCACAATAGCATCCTATCTGAATTATACTGTTCAGAGGCTTTTAATTCCAAACAGCCAAAAATTGAAATTCTCTCTTTCTAAACTCCCACTCAGTTATACAAGATGGGCAATACAATAAGCATTTGACAAACAAGCAAAGGAGGCTTAATCTTTAAGTTCTACAATTCACCATTGTGAAACATTAAATTCTTCAAGAAAAACATCTGTGAAAAAAGAAGTAATTACAAAGCGACCACTGTTGGAGAGGTGTGTGCCAACCTTTCTGACAAATGTATTCAATGTGATTTACCTAGAGCTGTAAGTATCACTTGTTTTTGGGTTTTATGGTCCAAGTGCAGTATTTGGCAAAGTGACACCAAACATAAGGCAGGCAATGTCAAGTGAATGTGATAAGAAAGGATGGGGAGAGGAGAAGGAGAGATTGTGCTTGCACATCCTGAAGTCAAGACCCTCATCTTTACCAGAGACAGTAAACATGGAGATAATTCAATGCAGTCAATTATGAAGTCCATATACATCTACAGATGGGACCCTCAGGGGCACTTGCTTTTGGGGCTTAATTCCACAAGACTATATAAAAGCTAATTTATATTTCATTGGATCTTTTGATACCCATAACTGTCCACACTGCGCTGACAAAAACACGACTAGCAAACATCTTTTAGTCAGCTGGTCTCTGCATAATGTTCATTTTTCTGTAAATTTTAAGCCACTTTCCCACTCTAAGGGAATCGCACTATTGAATCAGAATGCATGGTTGGTTATTTTGAGGTTTTATCGTTCATGGGCATGCTGCATGTATGGTAATTGGACATGCTACAACACACATACGACATATAATACCAAGTAATAGACATACACAGAATGAAAGTTTTACTGACACAGAAGAGAGAAATACACTGAGGAATGCACCTGACAGGAATTGAATCTGCGATGCCTACAACTCGAAGGTTGCTAGCGCAGTGGACATTTGAGTACACTATGGTAAGCATAGTTAAAAAACAAAAGAAATTTGTGCCAAAACTGTAACAGATTATCAAAAGAAATATGAAGTACAGTTCAAAAAATATACACTGCTTGACAATTGCTAAGGAACAAACCCAATTTTTAGAATAATTAATAACATTCATTGATTAAAGAAACAAAACTTAGTATATATTTAATGAAGATACTGTGCATTAAGTATAATACAAAATGTTACAGATTTCAGAAAATGGAAAAGCAAGATAATAAAAAGTAAAAAATCTGCTCCTTGGAGCAATTTCTAAAGTCTCAAAAAATGGTCTTTTTAGCCGGAGTCACGACAGATATAGTTGCTCAGTGAAAAGTGTGGCCTTCTTTCACACTATTGCATATTTGGCATCTGCTATGCATGCTCTCCACTAAACTGTCGAGGAGTGCTTGAGGGATGTTGTCCCAATTCTCTCGCAAAGCAATTTTGAGCTCCTGCACAGCTAGGGGTGGGTGATTCCTTTGTGAAACATGTTTACCAAGAACATCCCAAGCATGTTAAATAGGATTTAAGTCCGATGAATATGCAGGCCATTCCATGCGCTCAATATCTTCACTCTCTAGTGTCTAAGATACATCAACTGTCCTATGTGGGAGTGCATTGTTATCTATGAGCAGAAAGTCTGGTCCCACTGCACCCCGAAATAAATGAAAATGGCACAGGAGAATCTCGGTGCAATACCGCTGTGATGCAACGGCACCTGCGTCAAAGATGTGTAGCTGTGTTCTGCCATTATGCATAATGCCTGTCCACAGCATGACCCCTTGGCCATAACGATCAACCTCACGTACATTCTGTAGTGTGTAATGGGTTCCCCTCTCTCTCCACAGTAGTTGGTGTCCAGAATCACTCTTCACAGTGAATCGGGATTCGTCATAGAACATGACACCGGACCACTGTTGGTGATTCCAACGAATATGTTCTTTACACCAGCGTAACCTTTCCCGACAATGGCATGGTTATAGCGGAACCCACTTAACAGGCTTCTGTGCATACAAGCCAACTGGATTTAATAGCCTAGAAATTGTTCTGGAAGATACATGAGCTCCATAGCAGTTGTAAGCTCTGAACCAATCTGGCCCGAAGTGAGATGTTTGTTCCTTTTTGCTGTTAGGGATATATATGCATACTCTCGGACTGTGGTGATCCTCTCACAACCACCAGCATGCCTTCTCAAAGCATTTTGAACTTCCGCGGCTCTTTTTAACCGCTAAATAACGTATTTTGACACACTCATTGCTGTGGCAACTTAGGTGACTCTGATTAGCTTCGATCTGCCCAATTGCTCTCCCACAAAAAAATTCACTCAAATGATGCCTCATGGACATTCTCCACTTCATACTTGCCGCACAAGATGGAATTTAATTGAACGGCTTTCAATAACCTAAATCGTGATTTTCTGTAGATACTGACTATTTGAAATTTCAATTGAATAAACAGCTCATGTGTGCTGCCTTTTATGCAGATAAGAGACCTTGCTCAACAGCTCCCTCTGCTTTTACATTTTCTGCGATTGCGTGGCTGTCAGAATCGCAGTTTTGTATAAATCGGTTGTTCCTTAGCAATTGTCAAGCAGTGTAGATCGAAAGGAAAATAAGATTGAAAATATTAGTGCTATCCTCTCACCATTTGTAGAACTTGAGTAATTTTAATGGCAGACTCCTATAAGTGTCAGTGACATCAACCATAACAATATCTTTCTTTTCATCCACTTCAACTTGGAGCCGTTTATTTGAATCCTCCAACTTCTGAAGCCATTTTTTCTTGACTAGGTCTTCGTCATTAACAATTTTTGTTAAGTTGACAAGATCTATATTAAAGAAAGAAGATGATTAAATCATTTCTGTGACAGTTGCCTTTAAAATATATATTTAATCGGAACCATATAAGCTTAGTTCCTTTACATAAAGAGCACTCATGAATGTTCCAAATGATTTTTGGTTTTAACATATTTACATTCATTAAATGATGGAAATATATAACTGAATCAAAGTTACATTCAGGTAAATCCATTCAAACATAGGTAATCAAAAGTAAAAGGGAAAACTTACCATCTTCGATTTATTTAGCATTTTGCAATGTGCTATTCAAATCTGCTTTTAAAGTCACGTAACTCTCAACATATTTTTTGCTTCACTCAAACTATTAAAGGTTTTATGGCACAAGGGCTATATTTGGCCACGCTGCACCAAACTTAAGTCAGACAACATAATGACTGATCAAGAAAAAGCAATAAAGCAGAAGGGTAGAAATGAAAGGAAAGAAAAATGGTTGCACAAGTGCTTCGCACAAAGAAGTCTGAAGACAGCAGCAAATTATGTAAAATCCCTCTTTTAATACAGCAAAAACGACCACATATTTCTAAATTTGTGGCAATGAATTCTATGACAGTATTTGCTGATTGCCATGTTTCGAATTGCAAAAAATAAGTTTCTACTCCAGGAACAATAAAAGGAAAGCCTGTATTTCCAATGTAGCATGTCTTAAATATGTACATACAAAATTAATATATATTTTTTTATTTTGCCATCAATTTTCAAGCTTGTGTTTCGTGTAGAATAAACTGATGAAACACTTAGTCAAATATTGATAGTAAAAAATGAAAAATCATCAAAACAATAAAGACTAAAAACTTAAGAACAAATTATGATGGCGGAGAAGCATGTCCACTATCATCATGACAGAAGTTGCAAGAAAACGCAAGTTTAAATAATATGTTCGAGAAAAGTTCTACCCCAACTTACTTTTATCTAGGTCTTTCCAGGCTGTCCGCAAAGTGGAGAAGTACTAGCATTATTCACTAGTGTGTTTGATAAGTCTTCAAAAAATGGTTGGTTGTTTTGAAGTTTTATGGCACAAGGTCCCCATTTCACCAAACTGCGGCAAGCGCAAGACATCAAAAGGAAAATATTGTGAAAGGGTAAAAATAAGGAATCGGTGAACAGTGTAGAGGAATGAAATCAGAAAATATAAATTGTTTCTCCCCAGAGCACAACCCAGTGTTTACTAAAGACAGTAAACCCTATATAAAAGAAAACATTGCTTGTGTCAGTGATGCCCATACACAGCTGAAGAATATGTGCATCTGAGGGCACTTCAAAAAATGGGTAAGGCTTCTCTGGTTTGTAACTCGAGAATACATCTTGGATCACTTTTGTTCCATGTTTCGAAAATTATTCAAGTTTGAACTATCATTGTCCCCAGGGTATGCATCAAAATTATAAATAACAAAGTTGAAAAACATATTGACATCCAGTGCACAAATATTTTTATTTACTCACAATTTGAACCTCAATTGAATTTCGAGATTTAAATTTATAAACAACTGCAAAACATTCTTGACAAATCGACTACATAATTTCTCAGCTTGTCTTATACTGTATTTTCATGTTAGTTTGTGAATTTATTAAATGAAATAAAATTGATATTTTAAAACCATAGCATATACTTAGCAAAAATAAGCACCAAACAATTTGTACCAGGTATAAAAAATCCAATGCTTGAGGCAATGGAAAAGCTTGGTGAATATTTCTTGCTGTCTAGATAGTTTGATGTAGAATAAACCTAGAAAAAAAAATTGGTTGTAAACTTTTTGATAGAAAAGCATAATGATATTTAAAGCTTAAGCCTAACAAGTGTTTTTCGTAAGAACCCCTCAATTACTTTCAGAGAGAAAATTACTTTTGTGTTCAACTGATAGTCAAGAAAAGAAAGTTTATCATCAATTTTGGTTATAATTTTGACTTTCTTTTTTTATTTTGCTTTTTGTCTCAATGCTATCAGGCTACTTGCACATATATCAATTTCGGTCGTGCGATAAAATATCATACGATAAATTCTTTTAGTCACACAAAGAAAAGTATGGAAGCTTCCACACATGGTTCAATCTACATGACACAATATATATTTTCCTGTCGTCCACTGCCTACAACAGACGGCTGTCATGGTTTATTTTGTTTGAGTAACAAAATAAATCAAAAGTTTTGACTGGTGTTAGGGCTTCTTTATTATCTTGGCTGAGTTTCTACCTTTGTAATCGTTAAAGATAGAGGGAAAATTTCAACAAATTAGAAATGTGCAGAAAATTTTACAACAAAAAGAATCTTTGATGTGATTTTCTTAAATTTTTTTTGTCAATTGTAACTTTTACATTTTTGCAATAAGAATTGGCTTTATTTCTTTGGATGCATGACAGGTTTCCAATGACGTCTTGACTGCTAAAGCTACGGTTTCCTAAGAAAGCAGTGCTGTTATCTAGCGAACTTGATACGTCCTGATGTGGCAAGCATAACAAGACAGCTGTCTTAACGTAGACCAGAGGTGTCAACTTAGACAGACAGAATACTGTGGAAAATGGACGATCTAGACGTAGCATTACTAGTATATCTTGTAGTGTCAAAGCGGGAAAAACCAGTTTCATTCAGAATGACGATCAAATGGCGCACGTGCTGAGGAGGAAACTAGTCTGGACAAGTTCCAATGCAAGACGAAATTACACAATTATGTACTAGTTAAAAAAAAATCAAGTACTTTCAAGGACTTTTCACCAAGTTCCCTAATTTTCAAGGACGTTTAAAGGCCCCTAGTTAGGAAAAAAATTCAAGGACTTTTAAGGACTTTTCAAGGATTGTGGGAACCCTGGTTACAGACAACATCAAGCAAATGGACACACACAGAAAAGAACATTTACCTATGCCACCTCTACAACTCGCTGGTTTCTAGCAGTGGACCAATCCACTGAATCACTGCAACCCCATTTATCATAATGGATATTTTACTATACATATTTTTCACACATTAAACTTAAAACTATGTACATATCGACTTAAATTGTAAACAATTACTTATAATTTTACATTTATAAAAGTGAAATTAATCTACTTTTGATAAAACAAATGACAGTTAAAATTATCCAAAGATGTCCTTGTTGGATGGACACTATTATCATGTATACTTGAATTTTGTATCAGCATTTTATACATTAATTAAATAGTACCTACTAAGTGCTGGAAGTATAACTTAGTAACAAATAAAGCAATATAGAAATGCAAGTTCTTTGTTTACAAATGAATAAATTTACTCGTTTGAAGGTAATGATTCCACCACCATCATTCCATACTGTACTTGAGCATTCTTCATTTTTTAAATAACCTTCCACAAGCAATAGACCTTCGTAGTTCTGAATAAGAAATAAATCTTTGGTTAGACCAAACTAAGAAAGCAAAACTTCCTTTGATTGGTATATAAATGAGCATAAAATGAATGAGTCTCACATAAATTGATTACTTTTAAAGTATCATACATACACAAATATGAGTAGTTATCCCCCTAGACTATGTTTTGATAGGTTCTGGGTTCAAATCTGTTTTCACATGGATGACTGTAAAGGTTTTGAATAAACTTTAAGCCATATATTAGTCTCATTAGCTCTCACAATGCAGACAATGACTATAGAGCAAAAAACCAAACCATATTAGATTTTGTCTTTCTTTGCAGAGCCAAATATTTAATGAATGTAAATGCCAAATATTTAATGCCTAAAAAATCATTACATGACTTTGCATATGGAAGTTGCACCTTTCCATGAGTGGACTACCACAAAGTTATCTGCTGTCTTACCAAGTCACTAGTTTATTCTTTAAGTTATATTAGAATACTCTAGGTAAACACTCAGCTTGGTCTACCATCAGACTACTTGCTATATTTAAAACTCAGCATTTTGCAAGAATAGTAATGTGTTACATGTTTAGATGCTGTAAATTATCTCATAGTTAAAGCAAATGGAAGAGATGATTCAAACAAAGTGAAAAACAAGCATTAGTTAAAATATATCGATTAATTTTACTTACTTTGGGTAGTAAAACAGTCTCAACATCAGCATAAATGTAGCCACTGACAGAGTTAGATTGGTTAACTGAGACAGTTCCCTGTACAACTATGTCCTATAAGAGTAATTAAAGATAAATAAAATCAGAATAAGTAACATTCAGAACACAGCTGTAATTACTCCAATGTATACCTATGGAGTTTTATAATATATGAATGGTTAAAATGGAATCTGGTTGAAATTCAGTATTATTTTTTTTAATTATACCTGCCATCGTCTTCTCAGACATGAGACAGATCAGATATGAGACCAGTATTTGAAAACTGCTTCAACCAACTGTTTCATTCAAAGTCAACACAAAGTTTGGTTTTTATAAGCATTTGTAGGTGCTTATGTGTCCATATAGGTTAGACTAGAAGAGGGTAGGTAAATCTTAAGAACGCAGTTCAGGCCCTTCGCCAAATTTGTTACTAAAACTCTTTGTTGATAAATAGCTATTTGGATCGGCTGTCATATTGGATTCCATCCACTTGTGTAAAAGTGGAAGTATTATATGGTGTAGGTTGCCATACTTAAAAATTATTGGCCATTGCAGATGGTAATTTTTGTCACTGATGGAACTGTGTTCGCAAGTTCAACCGAAGGCGAGAACATGAATCTTTCGTGCAATCTCGTAGCTTGTTTTCATTTTAATATAAAAGAAAAATACAGACTTTCCCACGTCACACTTTGAAGTCACACATTGGCAACAGAAATCTCATTCTGGAATCCACAAGATCTACAGTTGTGAGTTTTAAATTTTTAGTTGGTACTGACCGTTTGTCTGCCCCTCTCTTCTGGATGGACTGAACGTGACTGACTCTGTTTCCCATGCGACTTCAAACAAGTTACATTCGATACTAATCATAAAGACTTGTGTTTGGAACTTAGATTGTAGCACTATTTGTAGATTGTCAGAGTTGTGCAAAAGTACAGAAGAGCAATGCTCAACATTTGTCAACATGTTTTAAATACTGACAGTAAATGGTACTGACTTGAAAATTATTGGTCTGAAATTGAAACTATAAAATGATCCAAAATTTCAGTGTTACGTTACAAGTATATTTACAATAAAAGTAACTGTTTTCTTCACTACAGTAAAAAAAAATTAGTTTGATAAATAAACTTACTAAGCAACACTGAAATCTGAGATCACTTAATAGTTTTAATTTCAGAACAATAATTTTCAAATCAGTACAATTCATTCTCAATATATAAAACAAGTTGTTGTGTAATGAAATCGTATTAAAAAATTTTGAGATCCCTGCAAGCCTTAGGTTTGCCAGTGTTATAAAATACTAAAATTACCCAATAAAATATAATATTCATCACAGATCAGTTCATTCAAATTCCAGAACAACTCCCTTCTTTCTTCTTTTTTGACCCTCTAGTCTTTGTCTCTACTATTGCCATCTGATCCTTAATCTATATCTTTTCCCAAATTTCACCTTTTAAACTTTTTAATTTTAATAACTATGGCTTCAAAATGGCCTGCTCATTCAGGTTGTTTATTTCTTCTTCCCTTTCTGATTACCTGTTGCATTCCGCAACAACACATACAATGCACAGCCTGTAACTCTAAGCACTCAGCCATCTCTACCAATAAATTTTCTCAATGTCCCTTAATTCAATAGTTGTCCTCTAAATCCTTAACCCTCCTAGTGAATTATATGTATCAACATTAAACTAATGCACTTATAATACACTCAACACTACATTATCCTCAATGGATCATTCAATCAACTGCATACATCACGCTTGTGATTTTTATTTCTGTCATGATATACATATGTACAAATTTGTACGAAATACAAGCAATAAAAAGCTTTGCTTTTTACTGTTAGCCTTCATCCATCAATTGTTACTTTTAAAAAGTGCAACAATTTAGATAAAATCCCAATTTTCAGAAACAAGTCAATGAAAACTGCATTTTAGGACTGATTTTTTTAAAAACAAAAGTAAATTCTTCTGTGAATTTTAACAACTTGAAGTGAGACCTAAACATTACCTTACTCTGGATATCCATTACAGCTACTTTGGTAGAGGTATTTTCCAAAAGAAGGTGGGAATGGATGCCCAACTTTGTAATAACAACAGGATAGTTCACCTGAAAAAAAGACAATTTAATGAAACCATTAACAATCAAAATTGGCATCCTGAGGTTGTGAGCCCCATGTATAACAAAGGCAGAAAACCCCATGGGAAATAGATAGATCACTAGGATACCTCGGGTTTGTGAAGCCTCTACACACCTAAAGACGAGCCATCAAGGGGTCTATTGAAAAAGCTTTCAGATACCTACTGGCATGTTTGGAGGTGTAGAGGAATGGTGCTAATTTTGTTTGATGTCACTTTATACCACATTGAAAGGCAAATAAACCAACAGGATAAAATAGCAAATTTGTTTCAACTACACTTTCAATAAATTTGTCACAGCTGAAAGATTATTACATCTTAAGAATATCTTATTCAAGGAAAGTAAATCTAAAGAGTAGATTTTAAAATATGCGACTTCCATGATTTTTTTTTTATTTCACATCACGAATTTCGGTTATGAAATAATGAAATTATCTGCATATGGAAATGGTGTAATGTGATTTAATGATACCTGAAAACTAAAGCCCTGGTGAAAATTCCTTTTAGGAGAGGTTGAACAGGTTTCAGCACCAGACCCTGAAGCAGTAAAAAAATGCTCTTGCACACCTAAAAAATATTTTAGATATTAATTTGATTTGTAATTGGATGAACATAAACAAAAAATTAAAAGCATTACATAATTTATTGATACTCTCAGACACCGAAAGGTGTATTGATCATGCTTTATAATAATTGGTGATTCAAAACTGCAAAGTAGTACAGAAATGCCTACACATCCCAAAATTTTACAGATCCTGATACAGAATTAAGAAACACACTGTTGAAATGATGGATTATAAAATTTAAACAGGATTCCTACAGCTTAAAAAAGTTAAAGTTAAACTTTCTGAGGCAGAGCAAAACCAGGCTTCCTACAGATCATTGAAGGATTAAATAATGGTCCAATAACAGTTGGTTGAGTTTTTATGGCATAAGGGCCACATTTAAACATGCTGTACCAGACACAAGACATGCATTATCAATTAATATGCATACACGCACAAAGGAAGTTTTATAGACACAGAATATAGAAATACACCCAGGAAGGAAACAAGAATGAGCATTAAAATTAGGGCCCTTATTTTTAGAAAATCAAAAATAAACGCTCTTAAGCATACAAACCCTGATTGAGAAAATGAGGTTGTCTTGGTGTACCTGATCTCTTTTCATAAATTGTAGCATTGATACATCCAGTATAAGTCGAGTTCAATAACTTAATCAACATGTCTAGGGTTGCCAGAAGTTTAAGTTGCTGTCCAGATTTCCGGTTGAATGTCAAGTTGCCCCGGAATTTCCGAGAAAGTTATCGACCCCAATATCACTTACACTCCAAAATAGTTATTTCTATTGCACATGACTTCATGTCCATCCATTTCCTTGGAAAACTAGGAATGTTATGTTAAATGATTTCTCAGTGGAGAATTAAATATATATATATATATATATTTAAATTACATATATATATATATTTAAGTTGGGGGCAATATGTCCCGGAATTGTCTCAGAAAAAGTTGACAACCCTAAGCACAACTGAACTGCTACAGACATGAAGAATGGATGAGCTGTGAACTGAGTCATCCTCAGAGAGTACAAGTATCTAATTTTTAATTTAAAGTATGTATATATTTTTGCAAGCCCTGTGATCTTCAAGAAATGGATTGTTTCCTGTTCTGATGTATTATGCTCTCTTCCACTTTAATGTGGTAAAGATAGGTACAGAAAAGCGAGGAACTGAATAGGTTAAAAATGTTTTTTTATGCTGTCAATAGTTTGGTTTAGTCTTGTAATTATCACCCACGATAGAAAATTTAAAAGTAGCATTTTAAAATTTGGATTTTATAATGTATTATATAAGTACCAAATCAAGATAAAACTGTTTTATTTACTCTTCGAATACATGAGAAAATATAAGTTCAACTGTCAAAATGGGAGTGACACTTAAATAATTGTTATAGATAAAACTTAGTAAGTTTTTTTAATTCCAGTTTTATTACTTCCCAAAGACTACTTGCCGTACATCTTCATCACATTGTCAAGTTCAGAAATGGAGTCTCATATTCATTTAGTCATTAACCTTTACACTGCGGTAGATAGACAATTTTTACCACTAAAATTTTCTTTACACCAGTAACATGGTATAAATCTGTGTACTGTGGATGTTATTCCCCTTTGAAGTGACCACTGGCATGGATCACCATTTACGAGATGTCAGCAACTGACCTTCTAGAGGATTCCTCCCTTTATTCGGTACCCTACCCTGTGGCCAGCGAGGTGTGAGCGCTTTGGGGGAAAGACATAAGGTCCCTATGGTGATATCCATCTCACCCCAAACAATACTATGAAAGGAAAGTGTCAGTCATAAATGCCACACAAGGCTCTATTGCTCAAGTTAGGTTATTAGATAAGGGGGTCGGACATGCAGGCGAAAGAGCCGGTCTGTGAGACGATTGAAAAAAATCTAAGCGCCACAGCGTATAGGTTAAATATCTGGTTTAATTTCAAAAGTTTCCTTAACCCTCCAGGGGGTTTCAATGAGATATATCATCCATCACGATCTGACCACTGTTGCTAATGACAAGATATATCGTAATTAAGAAAATCCTGATTTTTTGATGATGTGAAAAGATCTGAAAGACTGAAGGTAAGGCAAGTTTAAATAACGTCATACTAGAGCAACACAACAGGCTATTGATGACAGTCCAGGATCAATTCCAATGGAAAAGATCAGAGGAGAACACCACATAATTTTGAACCATGGTCAGATGATGAGAAAACACCTGAGGTCAGAAAGACTGAAGAGATCAAGATCTGATGAGTTTTCTACTAATCACGAGACATATTGTCCATCAAGTGGCCAGTTTTGCGAAAACGAGATACCTCATCAAGATAACCACCAGGAAGGTTAAACATGATTCAAGATTATCAAGTGGCTGCAAACCTGAAACATTAATTTTCCATTTTTCACATCCATACACACTCAACCTGTATTCTGGGGGTATCTCACACATAGTTTTCCCAACAATGAACCATGCTTTCATGCCATTGTTCTCTTCAGCAAGATTTTTCAGCCATGTTGACCTTGCTGCCTTTCTTTGGTCAAAGTTCTCGGGTGCAGATAAAATTCCAATAGCAAGATACACTGTATCTAAAGAATGAAACATTTTAGCATAAAAAGTATTTGTGTTACAAGAGTCTGAAACATACAGTACAAAATCTTAAATAAGGGCCATTTTACTTATCTCACTTTATCTCTCATTCCATCTCTTCACCCTTCCGAAATTTTTTAAAGAACAAGGCATTCAACCTCAACCAAATTCTTGAAACAACGCAAAAGAACGGACAAGTTCAGAGTAAATACCACACAGAAAAATTAGAAGATTTGTAAGTAAAATTTGATGTTTTATTCAAAAAAGTTTTTTTATTTAAAAAAAAATTAATTCTATTTATAGATCTGCTATTTTAGTATTGCAAATATGTTCCAGATGTAAATAACATGAACAAATTTGCACTGGGGGTAAGATTAGATTTGGATTTTTTTGACAAAGAAACTGCAAATAATCCGAAATGGCCGAGGTCAGAAGGATTCCGGATTTTGAACTGTAGTTTAAAACAAGAATATTGATATGTTACAAATGCAATCATAAAGAAATGAGGGTGCTTATAATTTATTTAGTTTCTAATAAAATTAGTTACACCTTGATGCTTTACAGACATGTTTTCATGTCGTTCATACATTTTTATTGACCTTTGAATGAATGTTTGTGTGTTTTATGATCTATGAACCATAGGTGTTTGGCCAAATTGCACCAAACGTAAGCAATGATAACAGATAATGGATCTAATGGTACTCTTGTATTTGTGGCCCTTCTACAACAAGTGTGTTTAATAGGTGAACTGCTATTGTTAATTCCTGACCCAGATTTCTTATGCATATACTTTCAAGTGAAAAATATTGTTGCACTGATAATTGATTTAGAATAATTCCATTTTCAATTTGAAACACCAGAGTGGATGGCACAGGATGAAATTATGGCAAATATTCTGTCTAGAGGCAGTAAAAGTTTTTTGTTTACCATGGTAGGTAATTGACATTGCACTAAAGCAAAACGACAGGATAATAGGTATGGTCTGTGATCAATCCCCAAGAGAAAGATCTGAAGACAACAGTATGAAATTTGGAACAAAGGTCAGATGCCGATGTCAAAAGCAGGCACCCCACTAATTTATATACCATGGATCCATTAATACAGATTTGAAGTTTTGCAATTTAAACGCAGTTAATACAAGATTGGAAACTAAAAATTATAAGCTTCCTTACTACCATAAAAACGTATAAGTGTGGTGAGGACTTATCCATAAAGATACAAAAGTTTTGATCAGGTATATATGATTTAAGAGTGCCCCAAATTTCTTTCCACACGAGATTAAAAATAAGAAATATCTTTTGGCATAAGCTCTAATAAACGGGTTTGTGACAAAATCTACACAAAAGAAAATCCCATAGAAATCCGTTTATAAAAATATACAAGAACTGCAGTAGTGGGGTGGAGATTAAATATATTTAAAATTCTTCATCAAATAACTGCTCACAGCCTTTTGTTTTTGACACAACCAACAGATGTAATGAGGAATAGAATTTTATTTAACACAACAGTTGTGAATAAAAATTATAGGTAGGTATATCAATAAACAATTTTCAACTTAACCATGAGTTTGAGTGATATTATTCCACGCGTCTCTAATATTGTCAAATAAAAGAAGAAAAAGCACAATGAAGATAATTCCCAATTTATTGGGAGTGGTTATAAGAAACCAAATGTTTATAAAAAATTGAAATGACCGCTCATAGTTTAACATAATTCAAAAACACAACAAGAACAGATACTAAGCAGACGACAGTTAAGTTCTGTTGCCAGATATATTTTACATTTACTGATTCTCTGTGTTCAGTGCAATCCTTGCTAGACTTTCGACATCGAAATATGTTTTGCAATCGTATAAATCAATAATTCTAGTGTGAGATTAAACATTTTCCTCGAGTTAAAATATTTTTGGAATGATGTCAAATATTAATTCATAGTTTGTACTCGAGATGAGAATATTTTTTTTTCGTTCTTAGTTATTGACCTACAAACAATGGGCAGCAGGGCAAACAATAAAACAAATGAATAGTGGAAGTGGCAAAAATGTTTGCTGACAGATGTGTGTTAGCAGTACAGATGTATTTAATTTACGACTACGTGTTATGCATTTGAGCACTGGTGTTCAAGTTTTTATGCAAAAACACTACTTGTGTTTCAAACTTGTTGCAGAATAATCACAATTTGATGGCAAGTTACCTTCGTGTTTTCATTTTTTGTTTTGAAAACAATCATAAATTTCAAAACATGATCTGATTGTTTTTTAAAATAATTATGAAACGTATTTATTATGTCAATTTTAAACTCCGATTCCTCTCTATTTACTACAAAATTGTCTGTGTTTGTAAGCTTTCTGTATTTTGATGATTTGTGTTCATTTGATGTCACAGCTAGTCATCTCTTTTCAAAATTAAAATGTCATAACTAAACTATTTCCACATAAAAACAATGTTTTATGGTTTTTCATCTCATGACAATTTTTACAGGTTGTTTCAGACAGTTAACAGATATGACAGAAAAACTTTCTTGCCCTGTAAGCATTTTTTTATGGCTTTTATTATATTGTTTTAATTATTTACGTTTTTGCACTGGGCAACATTTTAAACTATCATTAACCTCATGTTACTCTTATTATTTTGCTTAGGAGTGTGGCTGTTTATGCAAGAAATGCATAACTTCTGTCCGGTGAGTACAACACAAAATCTATTTGTATCAAAACCTGGCGTGGTTTATTTGAGCTATCCTTAAAAGTATACTAAAATACTGTTCTCATGAATTTCATGCTTTAATGTTGCTCTGGAATCATTACAAAGTTGTTGTTTGAAGAAATCACTCATCAGTGACTTGTTAGGTTTTTACTTAGTTGGGTTATATCAGCAATTTTTAACTTACTGGAAGAATGATTCTGGTTTACCTTACTGATATAAAAACTGTTTGAATTGTGTTTAATTTTTAACGATTTAATTTCGAAATTTTGACAAGTATGTTTACAAATTATTTCAAGTAATGCTTGTGTAAGATTTTTTGAGTGTGTTTTATTAAGTGAAAAAAAGCTTCCAAAACAACTCCTTTTGAGTAAAAAGACATGTAATTGGAACTTTTTTGCAAATCAATCATTTCCCATCAGAGTGGCATATAATGTAATACATTTTTAGTGTACCATAAAATTTTAGTTATTAGTTTAAGTGGTGTCTTGAGATGAAAAAGGTTGAAAATTGTTGGGTCACATTATGGTCACGTATTAAGTTTTATAATAGAAAATAAGTGATTTTGCAATATTATTATTTAATGTAATTTGGAAATTTAACAAAATTAAATCTGGCCTATTTACATATTGTCTTTACACAAGTGAGTATACTTGTTGCGGGCAGCGCCCCACAATACTGAGAATTCTCCGAATCGTGTAGCAGTATAGTCGGGTGAAAGCTTTCGCTGACCTATACTGGTCCATGGACCACCAATTAAAGACCGCTGCTTTACATGGTATAATTTCATATATACTCTCAATTTTAAGATAAGCAACTTTTTGAATTTGATTGTGCAATCACAGCTACGTGTAAGACTTTAATGTTCATAAGAATTACTTGGATACGTAAGAATACAATTAATAACACCCAGTCTGTCTTCTATTTAAATAGTTATATTCATTTATAATTTAAGTAAAATTGTAGTCTTGTAAGCTAGTGTTTTAGTTTACGTTTTATAATTTTAGGACATGGCCAAACGTGAGCGATATGCATTTAATTGGTGCTGATACGTAAGTTTTCATCTGTTGTTTCCTCTCTTTATTTGAATCTACAAATGCTTTGAATCTCAATTTGAATCTACAAATGCTGCTTGTGAATTAAAAAAATAAGTTATCATTTATATTCATGCATATTTACCTTCAGTTAGAAGAGTAGCTTTATGTTAAGGGAAATCAATAAAATTGTTTATAGTTTTACTTTTATAATGCTAGCCATGGTAATTCCTGTGTGGTGTGCTAGACACAAATCAAGTATGCACACCATTCCAAATTTTGTAAATTGCAAGTCAAAATTGAGCATTACGAGATTTCCAAGCAGTATTGCTTTTTTACCCCATGACACATAATGACTAAATTACCACATCTATAGGTTGAAATAATCTAGGAAACATTGTTGGTTCAGAAGGTTAAAATTGTCTAAAAGTACTATAGGGAAGATGTAGAACGTCTACGCATGTAAAAATCTCGAATGGAAGCATAATTTTGAAAAATATTACATTTTAATGCATTTGCTAAAATGAATATTCATTTGCTAGCAGTCATTGAATTCTCAGTATTCACATTAAAATTCTTTAACAACCAATGATTAAAATAAGCTCAGTACATTTTACTGTTAATTAGTGTTAGATAATTTCTATTTACCTTTCTAGATTGCATTTACATCAAGAAATTGAATCACTCAAAAGACAGTTGCTTGAAAGAGAGTATCATATATTGAAGATGGAAACAAGTGTACTTAATCACGCTGAACAGTATCCAACTGGAGAATGGGACCATTTACAGCAAGAGCTGTTGATTTGGAAGGATAAATATGAGAGGTATAATTTATATCTGAATTATTATTCCCCTGAGATTCAAGTCCAGTATTCTTTAATTGTTTGTATCACACATTTAGAAAAAATTATTTTGGAGAGGGTCCAATCTTGATTTTATACAAATTATAGCCCTCTTGGGGATCTGTCCGTTTGGTGTGTACATTCTTGATGTACCCAAAGTACTCTGGTGATTTTTTCTCTTTTCATGGAGTTTACTATCTTTAGTAAACACAATGGTCTTGCTTCCTGTATACTAAAGTCTTTTTCTGCCTGTTCTTGTGTTACACATAGCTTGGGCTAATATGACCCTTGTGTCATATAAACCCATAAACAACCAACAATCTACCAATTGAAAGACAGTAAAACTAAGTGGACTGTTTAATGATTTGTTAGACTTATCATAAAAATCAAGGTACATTTTATCTTTGTGATTATTAAAACAATTTATACTGCAATTTACTGCAAAACTACAATTCAGACTCTCCAACTGTTACGGAATTTCCGTAGTTGCTGCGGAAATCAGGTGAAAGCTACGGATGTATATTGAAAAACTATGGATCTCGTACAAAAAACACCGAAAACACTCTTCCCCAATCCCGCTTTTGCTTTCCCTTCCCCACCTGCTATAAGAAAGCGTTCCTCCTTCATTTTCCCCAGTCGGAATCACGTAGGCGAAAATTATTTTGTCGATGATTTAGAATATTGTTTAAAATATTTGTTTTAATTATTCAATATTTAATTTTTTTTTATTAATTTTAATTATTTATTTTATTATTTAGTAACTTTTTATTAAGTTTAATTATTTATTTTATTATTTAGTAACTTTTATTAATTTTAATAATTAATCAATAATTTATTGATACTATGTCAAAGGAATATAAAGGTAAGAAGTGCTACTGATGACTGGGTTACCAATGTTGGAGAGTATGCTGATTAAATTGTTTTCTGTGAATGATTTTTCGCATAAAATATTTTCAGGAGGGCTCGAGCCCTGTGTGCCCTTTTGAACATCTCCTTGGTTACTCATGTCTAGCAAATAAGCTAGGGATTTTCCTCATCTTATCCAATCTTTCCCCACTCAGACAATTGCTTCGCTTGGCTTGTTAGTTCATTCTGTGATAGCTTTTTGTTACTCAATTTCTAGTTAGACTGAGACCCATGCCTTAAAGGAATTATCTACCACAAACAGATTCTTTGCTTGTTTTTGCAAACGATGAAACTGCTAAAATAGCAAATAAACAGTTTGCAAATGCTATATTAGACTATTTTCAGACCTCCCTACAATTTTTTTTTTTACTTATCTTGATTAAACTAATTTAAGCATTCATTTTTGTTTCAAACTGTTTTGGGGTGCAGATACTGCATACTTTTGATGCATCCACAGGTTACCATGAAATAAAAAATCAAAATTGAAAAAGCTGTGTTTCGCAAAACATGTCAATAAGCATACCATTTCATTACATTTTTGTTATGTAGAATGTTTAGAAACAAGCTAAGAGCATAAGATATGCTCTTACAGAAGATAACCCTAACTAAATACTGACTTACTTTCACCTAAAGTGATCCTTCTCAAGGTAATAAATATATGAAGTTATAATAAAACTATCCCTTAAAATATAATTTTCCTCACTCATAAGTTACTTAGCATTCCAGAATAACTCCATTTTATTCTTCTCTTTTCATTTGCTAATTTGTTCCTCTCAGGGGTAGACCTTTAGATGGATATGGTCTTTGCAAATCTGAGGTACTCTTCTGATCAATTTATCCCCATGGTGTCTACTGCCTCTGGTAAACATGGGGATCATGACCATAGGTTGCCCAAGCAATCCTTCTCTACTTTCCTCTCTCCATCCTTTCTTTTCACAGTTACTTAACATTTTCTGTCTTGAGTTTGGCACTACTTGGCCAAAGATGACCCTTGTACCATAAAACCCAAAACCAATCCGCTAATCTTTATCATTGCTATATTCATCTGGAACCCCATATCCCCAATACATCCTGTCATCATTAATCTTTTAGAATTTTCCCATGACTTCAAATAGACTAGCTCACTCAAGTTGTTTTTTCCCTTTTTTGAGGGGCAGTTGTGGCTCAATGGGAATGCTCACGGTGCTAGCAACCTTGGAGTTGTAGGTTGTGCAGGTTTGATTCCTGTCTGATATATTCTTCCCTCCATGTGCGTATCTCCCTTCAGTGTCATTAAAGCTTTAATTGTGGGTCTATTACTTGATATTGTATGTCTTATGTCTGGCACAGCATAGCAAAATATGGCCCTTGTGCCATATAACACCCAAACCAACCAACTTCCCTTTCTGATCAGATGCATTCCACCTCAATGCTTGAGATGCAACTGCAAAAAATCTGCCTCTTCTGCCAATAAACTGTAATTGATAGGAAATAAGTGGCGTTCTCAGTCAGTATCGGATAGAAATACGAGCATACCTTTATATATAGTGACTGCCAGGTTGAAGTAAGGCATCGAAATATGCAGGTTCCTTCTTTTGAAATCAGGTGGTTCTTTCCTTCTGGACTCTAGAGATTTCTATTATAGGTGAATGACACAGTAAAGGCAGCCTAATTCTGTTTTGTAACTTCGTTTATTTTTCATTCATTCAATTCGTTGATGGTACATTGTTTTACTGTAGTGTTACCATATTTTTGGAAAAGGCTGGCCACAACCGAAAAAAAAAGTCTCTTTTTTTTAGCATTGGCGTTTCTCTGTCGTTCTCCCCGTCTGACCTTCCCCCAATATTCAGGGTGCTAAACCCCGACCTTGCCATGGGGTTAATCCTTCTATTGTTCGAGTAACATTGCGTCACTTCAGATATCAACCCCATTGGGTGAAGGCTGAAAGCGTACCTATTCCAATTTCTCTGAATCGAGTGGTGATGAACTTGGTTTCTCCTCAAGTTCATGGATTCGTTAGGGCACTGGACATTGAAACAAATTGTTTGCAGGTTGTGTTTCCCTGCTTTTAGGGCAAAACAATATTTGATGTGATTGTCATATCACACCTCCTAGCAGACTAATTTTTAACTGTTCATTCCTTCACAAGCCTCTTAGAAAAGGAGCTCAGAGCCATTTCTAACACCCTACACAGAATATCTCCATAGGTTCTGATATATTTAATAATGTTCACACTTGGATTTAAAAATTATTTTCCTGGAATTTTCTGCCCACTTGTGAATTTTAACACTACACACCCCAGTAGACCCACTTAGCTGACTATCTACACCATACATGTGGCTGATTTTTTTTTGACATAATAATTTAATTATTGTGTTTTACAAGTCAAACTTTGTACAAAAGTAGGTATAAAGTTTCATTTGTGCCATTGAATGTTTTTGATATAAGTGCAAAATTTTTTGAAGGCCCCACTACTTTTATGTATTAGTGGTATGTATTTTTTTCTAGTGAAAGGGTTCTTTTGGTCTCAAAAGTTTGAAAACTCATTGCCTATCTATCAAAAAGGATTACATGATAACCCCTTGGCAAACTGCCATACTAAGAGAAGTGTCATTAATCTGCTGTTTTATCTGAGCCTGGATGACCAATTACTCTAGTGTGACTTGTGAAACATGCTTTTGGCATTAACTGATGTGCACCATAATTTTCTGATTGCTCAGAGCTGAGAGTAGCAAATGTTTCTGTTGAAAAATATTCACTGCTGTTCAATTTTAACGTACTGATGTAAAACCAGAAACTAAATTGGTTTTTGTTAAACCGGAAAGAAAAAAAAAGAATATATGGGACAATTTTGTTACAAGTGGATTTTTAAACCAATTATTTCTTGTAGCTTGATATCTTTTTAATGGTTTCAATTCAATAGGTAATCTGCTTCAATGAAGTGTTTTGTTTAATCTCTTACCTAACTATGTTTGTGTATAGCTTTTTTCATGCAGTCTTTGGATCATATGTTTTTTTGTTCTCTGTAATGGGATATTTTGCATAGAGAAGCACTAATTGAATAAAAAATAATAAGGACTATATATATATATATATAACAGAGTTTTATATTATTATAAATGTAAAAAAATCCCTGAAGGTAAATAAATATAACTGCACCTTATTATTATTTTAAATTACATTTTATGTTTACAATTTTATTGACATAATATGATTGAGTAATAAAAGAGCATTGTGCATTGACTGGATAAAACTTTCATGCACTTGTTTACATTTGAATTAAAAAATTTTCCCCTGAGTCTATTCTTACGGGGTTGATCCCGGAACGAAGCCAACAGCCTGTTGTAATGCTCCAGTGCAACGTTAATAAAATAGCTACCCCGGACTTATACCTGATTTTTCATTTTAGTTTTTAGAGTCCCTTAAATGCCTTAATATTTGCTGAAAATCCCTTAGAATGTTTTATAAATTCTTGTTCGTACCAGAATACTGCACACTTTATTTCACCTGTATTCAACAATCAAGGCCATCATCCTTGTCTAAAGTCGAGTGTCATTGAAAAATAGTGACATCAAATTAATAGGTTGTATACTAATTGATGTGTACTTTTCCATTATAGTCATACCAGTAAACTTTGCTGCCAAATTGGCGCATTTTTGCTTATTTCTTGGCAAGATTTGTTTCCGTACCTACTTTTTGTTAAAGTAGTTTGTTTTAGTACAACCCAGTACCACTTATTCCTTTGATAGTGCAATGGATTTCACAGTTTGGGATTTGCCAATAGATGAACAAGCAGCAATACTATTTCTTCAACAAAAAAATACTCTTCACAGATTGTGTTCAAATAACCACCTAATGAAATTAAAATGTGATTTAAAGTCGAAAGGATTACGTAGCCTTTGTTCATGTGGGAAGAAAAGGGTGTTGAAACAAAAACGTGGTTTACTGGATCACACATTGCTTTTGTTACTGCAGTATGATTTAGATATTTATAGGTGTCAAGAGTTAACATCTATTGAATTCTATGAATTGCAGCCTCAAATGAATCGCAAGACAATGGTAGATTGGAATAATTATATACGAGAAGAGAGTATGTTCCAATTCTTCATTATCTCATTCTTACATTAAAATTGGTAGGTCATAAAATTGTTGAAACCTTATTCACAAGAGGAAAAATCATGCATGGTTTGTTCTTCCTCCAAATAGTGCCAAGAAATAAGCAAAAATTGGCATCAAAGTGTATTGGTATGGTTATAACAGAAAAATACCAATTTTTTGAAAAAATGGGTCTGTAAGACCCACCATAGGTCTAATGAAAGTGTCTTACCTTGTGTACACATGGGTTAATTTATTACAATCCATATAAAATATAACTATGAAAGAATAAAAAATAGTAGACTTAATGGATTTTTGCTTGAAGAGTGGAAACTCTGTAAAAGATAATTTGAGCTTATCCTATCCAGGAAATTTATTGATTTAGGAGTACAAACATGTTCCACTAAAGCTGATTGGAGGAGTGTTAGTTGGTTGGAGAACCTGTGCCAAAGGCCCTCCTGTGAACAAAATTAATTGGAAATTATGTCCAAATGAAACATCTTGGCAACAGGAAAAATGTTTGTGCCAATACTGGACCTTCTGCTCTTAGTTATTAAACATATTCTCTTCTAATTCTCTTAAAATATTTGTGAAAGTTTCCTTTATTATCATAAGAGCTTCCTTTGTTATGTCTTACAAATAACGTAAAGGAAAAACATGGGCTTAAGATAACTTTTCAAACGCTTATTACCATTAAATTAGTAGGTTTTTCAAATATTACTTCCTTTGTTAGGTTATTTGACAGCCTTAAGAAATTACAAAAAGTCAACCAAGGCTTAGAAGATAAACTTCTGAAATTAGTAAGTTCCTGTTTTATCTTTATTTTTTCTTGATCTTAAGACACTATAACATTCACACTCATAAAAGAGAGTTAGTATCTGGATAGCTTTGAAACAAGGGAGTTTTCAAAAACCAAAGTTTAAAACTTAAGTATAGTAAATTACATCAAAATTGTAGCATCTAAAATTTGCTTAATTTTTTTTTCTTGTGTTATTTTCCTATTGCATATAAAGTTACACATTTGTTATTGAAGTTGTCAAAGATTTGCTACTTCATATATGCACAAAATAGGGATATCTGTTAATAAAATAGAAGGTGTTATCAAAACTCTTCTACTTCATATACGCATCAAACAGATATCTATTCTATAATTTTAAAAATATACAAGGATAATTGGTACACACAAATCAATTATTCATTGGCTTACTAGTGAAATACTAAGTCAAGAACATAGTCTTGTGAAAATTAATGAGGGAAAATTTCTATGCTCTTATGCTTTGTTCACTGAGAATTTGTTAAAAAGAAATCTAAGCTTCTCATGCTATGAAGAATGAATTGATGAACTTTTAGTCTACAGACTGAAATTTACGCTGCCCAGAACAAGATTTGAAATGCTAAGAGAACTGTTAAACAGTAGAGATGTGACTTATAATATAATGTATTTGTATACAGAAGTTTCGATAGTTAATCTTTGAAATTGTGAATGTTTTGTATATTTAAGATTAGTTTTAAAATGTAGTTTGTTTTAAATTGAGTGTTTCTTTAGAGGGATAGTTAAACTCTAAATTCTGATGATGCTTTGGAATGGTAGTACTGCTATTTGTTAGCTGGTAATGTGTGAAGTTTTATAGAAAATTATTTGGTCAATCTTGAGTTTAGTGTCATAAGTATAAATAGTATATATATACATAAACATAATTTAAAAAACAAAACGAAATTTAAAATTATATAATTTATAAATTAAAAACTATATATTTTCTTATAATTTTTTCTTTTACATTTCTTTTCACTTTTGAAATTATATTGCTTACCTCGTTATGTCTGCAGCTTCAGTGCGCTTGCATGGTTAGTTTTGACTTTCGTTTTCTGGTCAATTGCACACCGTCTATTTGGTTCCTTGCTTTTAAAAAAAGGTTTTGCATATTTTGTGCTATAAATAAATAAATATATATATATACATATATATATATATATATATATATATATATATATATATATATATATATATATATATATATATATATATATATATATATATATATATATATATATAAACTAATTACATGATAACTTGAAACTAACCATGCAATCGCACTGAAGCTGCAGACAAAGCTTGGTAAGCAATATAACTTCAAGAACACAGAAATTTAAAAAAATAACAAAAGTGGTAAAAAATGATAAAAAAATCATTTTTTATATTGCTTACCATGCTATGTCTGCAGCTTCAGCGCGCTTGCATGGTTAGTTTCAAATTTTGTTTTCTGGTTTATTGCACTCCGGTTGTTTGGTTGTTTGTTATTATATATATATATATATATATATATATATATATATATATATATATATATATATATGTGTGTGTGTGTGTTTGTGAATAAATATGTCCTATTTTTGATATTAGGTTGATAAATTTGAAACTGAGAAAAATGCCCTTACCAAAGATGTTGGCGACCTCACAAATCGACTAGTAGAAGCACGCTTATCTATTAATGACTTAGAAGAGCAAAATGTAAGTATTATAGAGCTTTTTTCAATTACATGAGAAATAAAGTAACAGTATTTGTAACACCCATGCCCGTGGTGTTGGTTTGCTTCGCAAAATATGTGCCAAATCTCATTGCTGTAAGTGCCATAGATTGACAGGATTTTGCAGTCGCAAAACAAACAAACACTTTCTTTTATATTGGTAGAGATATGTTGGGGATTATATGAATAAGTTATTTAAAAGCAAAATTACTTGTGCTTCGCATATTAATTTTTACAGTGTATAATTCTTAAATTGGTTTGTTGCTATGTTGTTACTAATCCCTGACATGGTCTTTTTAAATTAGACCAAGTCCATGAGTCCATAAACCCCCCAAAAGTCAAAGAAAAGTAGAGGTTCCGAAAAAACCTTGTCCACTGTAAAGTCAATACATTTTAAGATATGAGCTGGCGAAGCCTGATCAGCTCCACACTTGGTACAAGTCCTGAAAACCCTCTGCCACTGTTCGTAGGAGAGACTCCTCAAGTGTCCACTGGCAAACCGTGAAATACGAGTCTGCTGACTTCTATGGCCCTCAAAGAGCAGGGCGTCTCCAGGACGACTTCTCGAGTACCAGTCATGTACTGGAGAGACATTCCAAAGATCTTTAGACGTCTTCCTGCACCCTGAGAACGCTTCGCTATATGTACAAGGCATATCTGACTGGAGAGTCTCTAAGGAAGCAGCCTTTGCGAAGGAATCTGCGATCTCGTTGCCACTTATACTGACATGGGAGGGAATCCATTGGACGTGCACCTTGGAATTGACTGAAAGTCTAGAAATTAAGTTCAGGATGGAAATGCCAGCCCTGTCACCAACATTTGTTTAATTACTTAGGTGTTGAACTGAGGATCGACTGTCTGTTAAGATCCAAATATCCACAAAGTCAGATTCCACAATGTTCTCAACATAGCTCAGGCCTCTGAGTTTCTAATTATAAGTCTAAATGTAGAAGTAGGAGTCCTGATGAGGATACCACTACCAGAATGGCCTTTATCATTCTTGCTGCCATCTGTATACATTAGAAGAACATCTTTAGGTATTTGATTGATTGTCTCAAGGGCCATCTATCTCATGAATTCAGGGTTGTCTGCATTTTTATGAACTGGGTTCAAAAGCTTGGTGTGAAAGTGGACACCACTAAAATCACTTACAGGGCTAAAACATGGCTCTAGTAACTGATGCTCAATTTGGCAGGGAGGGAGCAAACTTACCAAACCCTGCAAAGTTGCCTGAGAAAATTAACTGTTTTGCTTCACTCTTTGGTTATTGTTCCAGTTCTTAAGATAGGTAGAGGTTCTATTCTGCTCACCATAGCTGAGAAGCTTGTTATAATATTTCACAAGGCAACAGTTTCTTCTCAGATAAAAAAATAATTTGGTTTTTTATTATTTGCTATTGAATGCTAAATTATTTATTGCTTTATCATCTTAAAAGTGTCCTGCTTAAGTATGACCTGGAATTTTGTAAAAATTTGTCTGGAAAAGTCAGGGAATTTTATTTGTGAAATAGAGTGTGTTTAAACTTATCTTTAAAGTAAATGCAACGTTAGAATATATTTAAGGTAATCATTACTTACGAACTTCTCTCGCACTTACTTCACATCTACCTACTTCTCAATCGTATTGTTCTATCAATATATTTTTTTTACAAGAGTTCGTTGCCATGGTTACAAGCGATGCCAACATTCGACCATCCTGACATACAATCGTCCTCGATGTAGAGAATTAACTAATACTAATAATATAATTTTACAATATATACAACTGAAACTTAAAGTTCCTAGGAAAGGTGACCAATATACATAAACACTAAAAGGCAAGTATTAACTTAGAGTTTAAAGTTCTTGTGGGTTTTAAGTCTCTTGAGTTTTAGTTTGGGTATCGGGCATGAACTTTTCGGGTGCGTCTAGAATTCCTCCTGGGTGGAGATTCTATGTCCCGATCGTTCGCATCTTCGTCTTCCTCGCTCTCGTGTCGCCACACTTTCAACTGACTAACTTGAGTGGTAATAGAGTAGAAACGTCCCTTCTCTTTAGGCTTGAGTTGGGAAACTCTGTAAGTGTTGCTTGGGAGTACCTTCGTTGCTACCAATGGCCCACGATATGTTGGTTGAGTTTTAGTTGGTTTTCCCCTTGATCTCGGTGATCTGCTAACCACAACTATTTCTCCTTGATCAAACTTCACAGTTTTACACTTCTTTCTGTCGTAGTATTCCTTTGCTTTTCCCTGGTTATCGTTCGATTGTCTTTCTTGGGGCTTCAGCTTGAACCTTTTCTGGATCTTTCCAAACTTCAGCAGCAGCCAAAATTCGTAGTTTCCCGTCGTTGAATCTTGGGGAATAACAGTGCAGCAATTCAAACGGCGTTTTGTCTATTATGTTGTTTACTATATTATTCAAATTTGGTTCGCATTGCTTAATTCTCTTGTCCCAATCTTTGTGCCCAGGGTGTGTCATGCTCGTTATAACTACAGGTAGCACAGTCCTATTTACTCTTTCAACCATTCCATTTCCTTGAGGTCGTTGTGCAGAAGTCAATGTCTGCTTAATTCTGTTTATCCTGCAGTACTCTTCGAATGCATGTGATGATCCTTTCAGAAAGCCCGAATTCATCAAGAAACACTTCTAAGTCTCTGATTACATTCTTGACTGAAGTATTTCTAGTGGGAAAGAGTATTACAAATCGTGTAAGGTTATCAATTAAGATCAACAAATAGCTATTCCCTTTAGAACTTTTTACAAACGGACCTAGGTGGTCTAGATGAATTATATTCATAGAAGCGAACCAGTAAAGTTCCTTGATTTTGGCTGTCATTTTATCAACAGAAAAGTATCTCATCAAATTGTGAAACCTGAGGACTAAACTTTTCCTCATACTTTTAGTAATCATGTACAGTAACTTCTTTTCTTCCTTGTGTTGAACTATCTATATATAATTCTCTTACGTGGCACGCAAAAAAGTTAAGTCGCGTTTTGGCAACACTGTACGATTGTTTGTTTATCGCGAAGTCTCGCGCATCGATTGAATTTATAGCGTTATCGGATGAAATTTTATTGAAAAAAAAAAGGAAATTTTAATGAGCTGTTGCAGTTAGTTTATAATAGAAATCAAAGAAAGCGGAGGATCTTTTCAAGGCCATTTAAAAAAACGGTCCTTTTCAGGGCCAACAATTATAGTTCAACAAGACGCTTGCACTACAACTTTCGGCAACAAACTCAATGAAAAAGTGTGGGTCGTTTGAGTGCTGGGAAAATGTACACACAAACAACATGCTGGGTATTCAATTTCCAAAGCAGCGCTCAAATTTCGAGTCAAAATTTGCACAAAGTTTTCATTTGAATTCTGATTTTAGAGTTACTGTATATATTTTTTCTGTAATACAGCAAATTTAGATTTGAAAAACATTTTTTTGGTAACATATTTTGTAAACAATCGCTTCTGCTAGGACACATGTCTTCATTGAGGCGAGTGAAGCGAGCATAGGTTCGCACAGCGAACCAATGAGGATTGCGAAGCAATCCTCCGGGGGTTGGCGAGCGTCAGCGAGCAGGGGGCAGGCCCCCTAGTTTGATATAATCTCTTATGCTTGTAGTCAAAATATTTTATTTTCTGTTTCTCATTGTTGGTTCTCTCATGAGGATCTTTTTCAAATATCTCTATGAGTTGCCTCAGTTCTTGATCAACATGTTGCATTATTAAGACTTTTTCATCCTCCATAAATGTTTGATAAATCTCCAAGTTGTTTTCGACTACTGTATCTAACGTGTGGTCTTGTGAAATAGGAGATCGACTTAAGGCGTCTATGAGACCCATCCTCGTTCCAGGTTTAATTTTCTCCTCAAAGATGTATTTTTGTATCAAGTTACTCCATCTTGCAATTTGTGGGTTCTGCGTTTTCTTTGTATTTAGGTAAACAAGAGCCTGACAATCTGTAACAATGGTGAACTCTATACCAATCAAGAATTGGCATAGTCTGTCTAGAGTCCAAACAATGGCCATCAATTTTAATTTGCTGGAATGATATTTTGTTTCATCTGCTGTCGTTTTCTTACTAACACAAAAAACTAAATGTAGTTTTCCATCATCTCCTTGTTGAAGTAGCATACCAGCAATATCGTCAGAACTTGCATCAGTATGTACCTTTGTTTTGGCGTCAGTGTGGTACAACGCCAAAATTGGTCGCTCTCATATTATCTCTTAACTTCTCAAATACTTTTTGTTGTTCTTCATTCCACTGGAATTTTGTATCCTTTCATGTAAGTCGACTCAGTGGTTTAGCATGTGTAGCATACTTTGGTATGAAACGTCTAAAAAAACTTGTGAGGCCCAAGAACCTTCTAACTTCATGTACATTACCTGGTGCCGGAAATTCAGCAATGGCTGTTATTTTCCTTCGACCTGGTAAAATTCCATTTTCATTAACCACGAATCTTAAAAACTCGATTTCTTTCTTGCCGAATTCACATTTTGGTAATTTTAATGTTAGTTTGGCTGACTTCAGACAATCCAAAACTTGCTTCAGTCTATCCATCATCTCCAACCAGTTTTTTGCTGTTATGAGAATGTCATCCAAATAACATATTACTGTATTGTTCAGCAATGGTCCCAGTACTATATGCATCATGCGTTGAAATTCCGAAGAAGCGTTGGTCAATCCAAAAATCATCCTTTCAAACTGTCCAATATTGTCGGGAGTTATGAAAGCTGTCTTCTGTTTGGCCTCTTCTTTTAACGGAATCTGTAAGTACCTATGTGCCAAATCTAATGTTGCAAATATTGAACTGTTGTTTAAGGACTCTTTACAGATAATCTATCCTCGGTAATGGATATTTATCTTTTATAGTTTGCATGTTTAACTTTCGATAGTCAACTACTAAACGGTGTTCCCCTGTCTTCTTCTTTACAATCATCACTGGACTTGCGTAAGGAGATCTTGTTTCAGTAGCGATTCCGTTATCTTTCCATTCCTTCACGATTTCCTTTATTATAGCTCGTTCTTCGGTATTTGTTCTGTATGGTCGCATGGAAAATGGTTTGCTGCCTTCCACTTCTTTAATTTCCATCGTTACCAAATTAGTACATCCAAGCTCACTCAAGTTTAGAGCAAAGCAATCTCTATATTCGTTTATAAAAAATGAACTAACACCTTGCTTCTCATCATAAGTAACATCTCAATCGGTTTTTGTGTCTTCATTCCTGATTGGGAGTTTTATTTCAGGAATTTCATTTAAAGTATTTAAAATTTGGTTGTCGAAAATTTCGAAATTGTCTTATTTTGGAGTTTTATCAACCAGGATCGAAATGACACATTCTTTATTTTCTAAACAATCATTGCTTGAAAGCAATTTTGCTGCTTCACCTCTACCAACACATTGGCTTTCCATTAAAATTATACTTTGATTTTGACTATTTGCAATAGGTATTTTTGCTTCTCCTTTAACCATTTCCAATAAACAACCTATATTTTTATTTTCCTTAACTATGACTAACACGTCATACTGACCTTCAGTCCTACATAGGACCAGATTAACTGTATTTTTCTCGAGTACAGTAGCGTGCACTGATTTCAGAGTTATATGTGTGTTATCCAAAGTTGCAGTTTATTGAATGGCGCTTCATCGATTTGTAATTCGTTACACATTCTGGCATAGGCTATATGAGGCATATCCAACCATGTTCTACCAACTAACTAGTCCACTGGTTGATTTTCATCGCCTACAATGAGCACTGTTATTTCCTTTCCTAAGACAGTATCAATTTCAATGTCAACTACTGCTTTTCCAAGAGTTTTAGCATCTGGCGTAATTTGGTTGTCAAATCCGTAAACTTCATGCATTTACCCAGTTTTCATTGTTAAGCATGGCCGTTTTGAGGTAGAGAAACGAATTTGAACAATCGCTAATCCTTGTGGTTAAATTGTTAATGTTATTTCCAGAATTCTGTGTCTTCTCGGGACAATCATTGGAATAATGTCCATAATCATTGCAATTGAAGCACTTGGGATCACCTTCCTCGTTACGTAAAGGTTTCCGGTAGCCTTGAGTCTTACAATTTTGGGTTGATATCGTTGATTTACTGTTGTCATATTCAGAGCGTTGAGAACGAGCATAACTTTGATTTTTATCAAATTGTTTTGTCTGCTTACGGTTAAAGGCCTTAAACGTAGACCTAACTCCTCTCACTGTTTCATATTCGTCTAACTTGTCTGCAAGTTCGTTAGGAGTTACGAACTTTGACCACTCATCTATGAAATGATCTTTAAGTTCATTAGGGACTTTTATCTTCATCTGGTCTGCAATCATGAAATCTTTCAGACCTTGAAAATCTACAATACCTAATCCTACGATCCATTCCTCAAAGAAGTTTTGTAATTCAAAAGTAAAGTCACTCCATGTACTGTTTAAATTTTGGTGTCGAGTAAATTTTTGATGGAATTTATCTGGACTAATTTTAAACCGTTTCAATAACAACATCTTAACATGTTCATAATCGTTTGCTGTTTCCTCTGGCTCTCTTGTGATTATTTGCGAAATTTCGTAAGGGATCAATCCCAGCAGGTGCGAAACCCAATAAACTTTTGGTAATTAAGCTCCATGTGCTTGTTGTTCAAAGAGAACTAAATAAAGACTAACTTCCGTTTCCGTAAGATCAAACTTATGAATCAACTTTTGAAAATCAGTACTAGGCTTATTGACCCCCTGATTAAACAAATGACCAGGATCCGTATCATTGATGTTATTTTCTTTTGCAATTCTCAACTTTTCCAACTCAAAAGCTCGTTCTCTTTCTAATTGTTCTTGTTCTTATTGTACTAATCGTTCTCATTCCTTTTCCTTAATTATTCTTTATAACATGAATTTTACAAACTCTTCTTCATAATTTTCAGAGTTTAAAATTAATAATTTTAACTCCACAACTTTCATTTTATCATTGAATTTCACACCTAACTCATCTGCTAATTCACATAATTCAACTTTCTTAGCTTTCGGCAAGTAAGACATTTTGCACAACAACTGAAAAGAAAGTTCAAATGAATATTTGGTAAAAGTGAAGAACGGTTAAATGCCAAATTTGGCAACTTTTGAAATTGTTACAATTTTGACAATTCCTTTACATGGAGGTTTCCATAATACGTTGGAACTAAATTGTTCCGTTCGAGTTATACTTTAAATACACTTTTGGATATCACAGGAGCATGTACCTTTTAAATCCGTTACATAGAGGTTTCCAGAATAAGTTGCACTAGAAAAGTTCATAGAAGCATTGCATTTGAAAACAGGTTCCGTCAGAGCTCAATCTTTGTATGAGACTTCACTTATAATTCTTCATTGGTGTGATTTGTCAATTTCGTCCTTTATATGAATTATTTCTTCGCAGAATCGTATATATTCTTCGATTGACTTTATTGTTGTCCGTCGGCGTTACTCTGTATTGCGTATTCCATTAGGCTTATTCGTTGCCCTTCGTAATGCATATGGTGCATTTATGTGAATTTTTTTACACGTTTTGATCGTCGTCTTTTGGCGGATTGTAGATATCAATCCCACTTCTAAATTGTTAAAACTTACCTTTAAAGTGAATGCAACGTTAGAATATATTCTAGGTAATCTTTACTTAAGAACTTCTGTCGCGCTTATTTCACGTCTACCTACTTCTCAATCGTAATGTTCTATCAATATATATATATTTTTAGTTTACAAGTTTGTTGCCATGGTTACAAGCGATGCCAACAAGTGGGAACCCTGTTGACGGTGTCTTGTGTTTTGTGCAGCTTGGCTATATTGTGCCATAAAACCCCAAATCAACCCACCTTTAAAATCGTCCTAAATCTCAGAATTATGGAAAAAGACATTGTTAAATAATGTCGTTCATTATTGTTGGTATGGTGTAGCTTGTTCGTTTTTGGACCTTGCACCATAAAACTCCAAAATATATACTTCAAAGAATCAGCTCTTTTGTAGATGGATGTTTAAGAATTAAAACATAATTTTGCATGTTAAAGCTGATTTTCGAAATTAGGATTTGCTTTTCAAAACTTATTCTTTAAAGGGTGTGTTTAAAACTAAGTTTGCTGATATACTTTTCTTGCTAAATATCTACTCATGCTGGAAAATATTATTCCAGTGAAAATTTTATTTATTTGTTTTATGAGTATAAATTTTATTTTAAATGTTAATGTTATATTTCTGTTAAAGGCACAATATAGGAATGATTGTAGCATAGCCATTCAGCTACTGCAATGCAAACCTTCAAACTTTATCTCACAGAAACTCAGCTCTGTAAGTAAATATTTATCTACAATGTGCTTTTGTGCAAATCATTGAATTTTGGGATTTATGTTTTTCATTTCTGTTTAAATACTTCTATCGGTTTTCTTAACTAAGAGTGCTCAAATAATTTTCATTCAATAAATGTGAATTCTAAATTATTTCTAATCGAGATTCACACAGTTTTTAAGTTAAATTACTATTTACTTTATAATGTACTAGTTAGTTCATGATTTAAGTTATGTAGTCTAATTCAATCTATCAAATGGAAACTATGCTACATACCTACACAATATCTATAAATTTCTACAGCTTCTGAAAACTGTTTTGGTATTGTAAATAGCAATTAAATCCTAGCAGAGAAAATCTTTAATTGTGACTTGTTTGTGGAGCAAATGTTTTTTAACTATGCAGTAAGTTTAATTTAACTATAAATATTAGATTTTATTCATATTTATAGTAGAAACTTTAGTTTCCAATAATCCGAAAAAGGCTTTTTTTTTGTTCACTGCAAATTGTGTTCAGAAAATTATATTATATCCCCACCAAGTATTTGCTTTGGCACTATAAATCACTCTTTGTTGATGTGGGTAGGGTTATATTATTTATGAGATGCTTTGAAGGGGGAGGGGGCATGCATAATAATGTATGAGTGCTACTTTTTATTTTATGCTATCTAATGGAAATCAATCTAGTCTAGCATTTTCAGCTAATTTATGGTATACAGTAGACACATTATAGTGACCTTGAAGGTTAGGTAGTTAGGTAAGGAATAAGATTGCAGTCAGAATTTTAAAAAACCCTACGTAGAAACTATCGGAATTTTTTTTTACACGAGAAACAAAACTTTTTTTTATGCATTTTTTATTTAAAGGTCAAATTGGGTAAGACCAAAAAAGGCATTCCTTTTGTGATAAAATATTTTGTTTATTTGTACCAAGTATCTGTAATGTCTCATTAAACGGACATGTCACCGAAAATCTAGAGAATTAAATGTCATTTCAGTTTTTGGGTAACGTGGTAACATTTGAGTCATAGACCCTCTGACAAACTTTGAAGGTCCATGATTTGAGTAAGTCTAAAGGAGTCTATTTCTTAAATTAGGGAAAATTAAAGGTAAAGAATGCTTTCTTATGTTTGGTGTCTAGTGCAGATTTAGTCTTCCAAGAAAAATAGACTAAAATTAGATCACCTGTGTATGGTGTTTTATAAAAGGAAAGGAGTGAAAGTTCATACTACTTTATCCTTGAACACTTTTCATCTAGGTTGGAAAATATAGGCATATAATAGTTATTCTAAATATATTTCCTTCAGTCTAAAATGGGACATTGGGGTAACAAAAATAGTATCGGGTCATGTAAAAAGTTGTATTACTTAAACATATTCATTTTACCATTATCCTTCAAATACAGAACCCATGCAAAAATTTAGGTAGAGGTAGAGGTGACACCACACTCGTACCATGAATGTTTCTCTGATGAAGCTATCTCATGCAGCAAATTTCAGTCCGTAGCAGAAAACAATCTCTCAAAAGACTATAATTTCTAGAAGACACACAATAAACTACAATATCATGTAAATCTTGAAATCTGAATGATTTTCAAGCTTTTCAAACAACCTGTCTCCATCTGTCACATACATGAATGTTTTCTTTGTAATGCTACTCCAAGGTGAAACAAATTATTGGTATCTGTTGTTGTGTTGTTGTCGTGTCTATGCATACAGTACTAGTGCAAAAGTTTAGAGTCCTCCAAAAGCCTTGGTGACAAGATCTGCAAGTTCTGGAGCTCGATGGCTATGGAGGATTTCGATTGGGGGTGCTCCAAGTTGAAAGAGGGAACCAATAATGGCCTGGCAGTCGAAAACATGATCTGGAGTTAGTTGCGATTGGGGACAGTACCTGCAGATGGGATAGGATTTTATATTAGTTCGTGAAATCTTCATGCCTTTGAAATGTCCAATACGTAGCCTAGCTATTGTAGAGGAGAGGTTTCTTGGGCAGTTTAGATTGGGGATTGTTGCCTTGCTAAAATGCTGGTTGTAGATCCTTCGCCTGGCAACGGCATTCACATCTGCACAGGTGACTACTCGAGGTTGATCTTTGTCGTGTGCTTCCTTTGCAAGTGCATCTGCACATTCGTTCCCCTCAATTCCAACATGAGCTGGGATCCACTGGAGAGTGCAAGGCATATTTAGTAAATGAAGAAGAGTATTAATTTCTTGCGTTATTGTTGTTTTACCATTATGTATGGCTTCGAGTGCTGATTTTGAGTCTGAGAAGATTACAATTTCTTTAATTGAGTCGTTTAGATAATGAGAATGACAATGGGAAAGAGCCTCTTTAATAGCGATTAATTCGCTAGTGAAGTTTGAAGCAATTTGGCCAGTGGGCATTTTGAGTTTGACGTTATTTCCTGAGGGGTAAGTGAGGGAGATGCCTGCGCCGCCTCTATTACAGTCAACATCAGAGGAACCATCTGTGTAGATTATTGCGCTGTTTTCTCTGGAAAGTGAACGAACAGTGTCTTCGCCTTTTTGTAATAATACTTGGGTTGGTTCTCTCTTTGAACATGGTTCCAGTAGGGTAGAATTGATTTTAGTATACATAGGGGGCTTGGAAGGAAAAAGTGGTTCTTGAGTAATGTCCAGAGAGGAGTGATCAAGATGGATGGCCCCCCTGACGTCTCTGTCAAATTGCAGCGTTGATGATCTCCGAAGCATTGACTTACCTGTCCAAGTATCGAAAGCTCTGTGAGCAATGTGGTCCTTATTGTGGCTTCTGATTTTGTTACTGAATTTTAGAGTAGCAAGTTTCCGTCTGTTTTCAAGGGAAACAAGACCGCTTTCGAGTTCGGCCTTGGTGTTATTAGTAGAGGACACTGCACCAATGATGATTTTTGATGCTCTATGTTGGACTGAGTCCAAAGTGCCTTTAACAGATTCAGACGCATGTGCCCAAATGGGGGAGCAATACTCAAGTACTGGCCTGATGACGGTGCAGTAAGTATTTTTTAATGTTGATGATCTGGAGCCCCAGTTTATGCCACAAAGTTTACGTAGGATGTTCAATTTCTTTAGACCCTTATTTGCCGTGGTTGTCATATGTTTTATCTGATACGGATATATGAATAATTTATGATTGACAAGTATGTTAAAGTGTGCCAGGAATGGTGCATAGTTGCAGCACATTTAAAAGTGTGGTTTTATACAATTTTGTGAATTTGTTTTCCGAAATATGTGTTTTTAAGCTGCAACTCTTTCCAATTTATAGTTTCCTTCGGACCTCCAGGATAAAGTAAAGCTCCACTTCAACCATCGACCTCAACGAGATCTCACGAACAGCCGAAGCAGCCCAGAGCTGCGTACAATCCGAGTTCCTATCCCCACGTTCCCCCCGACTGCAATGGTCTATTCCGTGAACAGTGTACCGCGTGCCTTACACAGTGAAACGAACGAATCGCAAAACCTCCCGGACTACGTATCGGCGGCTATCATGGCCAAAGTGCTTGAGGAAAGGACTAAAGAGCGTCTCGACAAGCAGGAGCAGTGCAGGATTTGCTGGTACAGGAGGCACTCGCTGGACCATCGAGACAAAAGCACGCAAACGTCCTGGCCTCCCGTGGCCTTAGATATGAGCGGGAATCATATAGCACAAGTGCATTTGAGAGACAGAAGCGAATCCTCCTCTAGCATCGACTCTCACAGTTCGCGGATGAGGAATGGGTCTGTTACTAGCACAGAAACAATTATATAGCGGTTACTCGAGAGGAAGATTATTTATTGACGGGGGACTGATATGTGATGACGGGACTCGACTGCAAAACGAAAATATAAATTGCTGTTAGATATATTAATGAAATATAATATTAATGAAATCCCACTAGTTCAAAATGCATTTCCGTAAATATGAACAAAACGAATTTGCTATTTTTCATTCGATTTCTGCATGATACAACTTCATGGCGAGGCTGAACCTTGTAGCAAATTTCTGTGATCAGTATTTTTTGTTATAGTTGAAGAGTTTTAAGTTTTTAACAATGGTGGATAATTTTACTGAGCTTACGAAAATCTTTTGTAATCCTAGTATTAAACCGTTTTGGTGACCATTTGGTTTTGGTTAACTTTCAGGTGCTAACTGTATTCGGAGGTTCACTGGCATGTAAAACTTGGGCAACAATGAGGTTTACACCTGCTACCTTGCTGTGAAGTTTGAAAATGGTACGAACAGTATGTTGACAGATACTGAAACATTAAGTGAAAGCAAAATGATACCAATTTATAAATGGTAAAAAAGTCTGAAGTAGTGACATTTCACTCAAGACAGAAGGTTAACTAAAACTTTTAATAAATTGAGGAGGTGGTCCTTTGTAGGCTTCTATGATCATCTCGAACACTGATACAAACTTTGCACTTCGTTTGCATTCTGAGAATGAGGTTGGGGATAAGTTCCTGTGTTAACAGAACCCATTCCTCTGTCAGTACCTCTTGATGTCCCGATTCCAAAATTTGACTATACAGCAGATTTCTTATGAATTTTCTCGGTTTTGCAAATTGACAGGCTGTTTTGTTTAATTTTGAGCTTCTAACCAATAGTGATGTTCCTTAAAAGTTTTGTTTGCCAGTGTTTTTGGGTGCAAAATATTTTGTATACCTCTGAAAATGACTTATTTAAAATGAACTATAGTGAGAGAAATGGGTTGGGTATTGTGTGAGAAATGATATTAAAATCTTATTTGTTTAATTAAAAGCTTTATTTGATGCAAAGGATTGACAAATTCCCAGAAATTTTTATTATGGTGCATGTATACACTAAAAATCACGAAAATCGTACAGAAAATAAAAATTGTTTTATTCCTTCAGTTTAAACGATACCAAGATATTGTAAATTTTCGAAATAGTTCTCTAATTTCAAGGATTTTTGCTCAGTACTGTCACCATGTACAAACATGTTTCCCAAACTTTATACTCCATTTCTGAAGAACTGTTTTTGCACTAAGGCACTTTGTTCAAACAGTGATAACTCAACAAGGAATGGATCTATTACAATTATTTTTGCATCATTATGGTCTTTATAATATAGTGGATGTTCTGACCCTCATTCAAAGATATTTGTTAAAAATTAATTTTTAGTTGAATTTTAAATGTTAAAATTTCGGAAAAAAAATCTTTTTTTTTTTTACTTTTTTGGTGAAGAATGTAGTAATAAACCTATTCCTTATCGCAAGCTGATTGAGGGTCATAATAACATTAGAAATAATTTCCGACAGGAATTGTCTTTCTGAACAAATTAGAATTTAAGATATCACTGTTAAAAGAAAACATGCTAATCAGTTAATTATATCTAAATTGTATAATTAATTATTAGCTTAGTCTGATTTTTTCACACTGAAATAAGCTTAAGCACAAACCAGTGATCTATTGTAAAAACTGTACTTTTCCAATCAAAATTTAAAAGTATCTTTTAGTGTATACATACACCTTATATCCTGATATTCAATTATTCATTTCACATGAATTTTCGTAGTTTAATTTCTGTATCTATCACGAGAATTGCTTCCACTGTTGAGACTGGTAGGGATCATTATAGATCTTGGCAACAAGTTAAAATAATAAATAAGTTTTCAACTCGTCATTTAACTTTGAATGCATTTCTCTTAATATTTCCTATGGAAAATGAGATGCGGTCAGTTTCGACAGGCAGATTAGGTGGTAGTAGTTCTCGTGTTAAACACTGAATATCAGGTTGAATACTCTTGCATGAGAAACAAAATCATGTTACATTATTTTGAGATTTTTAGGCTCACCATTAGTAATGTCGCTGACTGAATTTGTCAACCACTGCATTATGAAAGTAAACAAATTACTTGCAGGAAATTAAAATCACTGTAATAAATAAGTTGAAATTATTGCTACACATAATTTCTCGAGACTGATTTTAATACATACTTTATGTATTGTATAGAAATGTTTTAGGTTTTATTTTAAACTATTTTTATGCTTGAATGTATTTTATTAATTTAAAAATAACTAGTGTAAGATGGCATGTTTACATTTGAAATTGTAAGAAATGAATATTATACTCAAATTTTTGTTTTTGGAAAACACTGCTTTAAAGAATGTTAGGTTTGATATTAAGACTGAAAGCTTTTTAAAATGTCATGCTCAAAACATTCTGCGTATAGAAGTATAGTAACCAAATGTTACCAGGACCAAATCAATGTTTATGCATTTATAGTGCTTTACTAATATATTTATTTGAATTAGAAATTTGTTTATTGCATTAAATTATTTCTTACACTGCACCTGATAATTTATATACTCCTGCACCTGATAATTTATATAAGTGCCAAAACTGATTGTTTACATGTACCTGAATGAATGAAGGCAATTATTTTAATGAGTTCAATTAATTTGAATGTGTTTTAAAAATACATTTATTAAAAATACAAATAAAAGTTATTCATGAAAAGAGTGAATTCTGCATGTGAAATATGAATAAATTATTGTCACACAATTACAAACTTTCACTTGGAGAATAAATTTTTTTTTTGAAGAGTTAGATTTTGTTTTTAAACAAATGTTTCTATTGTTACGTGTGTAATATTAGTAAGTGTGGCTCCCGGTAGAAGGCAGTTGAGTCATGTGTTTTGGAACAAGTCTGCAAGTTAAATTGGGGGGACTGGTGATAACGTAGACAAAATCCTTCCCACAATTGGCATATTTTAGTATTGATTCTAGTTCTAAGTTTATATCGTTCTGTTCCAAATGTAAATGCTGTGATAATGAGTTGGAGAAGTGAAAAAGCATGATCGCCATTTATGTTTTAGGTATGGCAATAGGTGTGCACTTTTCACACCTATTAAAAAATCGGCTGATTTCTCATTGGAGCTGCGCTATACGTAAATTATTTCTTAAATCTTTATTTCGTCATAAGAATGTATCCTTCAGCTATATTAATTTCTTGACTTATTACAATCTTCAAAAGTGAAATTTTTTATGAAATAAACACTTGCTTATTGTCAAATTAAAGACAATAAATACGAGATGAAGTTTTAATGTGGCAGACATATCACTACAGTGAGTCCTCACTTATTGATGTTCATGGCAGCAGTGGATGGTTCTGAACTACCCAAACCATGACCTCCCATTGAATATCATACAGTAAAGAGGACCATAAATACGAAACCTAAGAATCCTGACTTGATACTTACAGGGGCACATCCAAAGAGAAAGACCGAAACTTCTTGCTAGGGTCTCAATCGCCACAAGATATAATAAGATCCAAGTCGTTTGTTTTTGTGTTCTTACTGAGCACGACAACCTACAAAATCATCTATTTTCTAGAATAGGGGTTCCCAAACTTATCCAAGTCGTGGCATCCTTCAGAGAATTAAACTTTTCTCACAGTACCCTCGTCATATAATACATATCTGGTATATTATATATATTTCATATTTGTATGACGTTGAAGAAGTCATAGGAGTGGTAAAAACATGGAAGTAATTAATACAACTCTTATTTAAAATTCACACAAATTCTTTAACTGTACTCGAATAGGAAAACAGCTGTTGGTGAAAATTTAAATAAAACAAATAAAATTACCTTCAACATGCTCTTAAAGGTATATGTGTGTGTTTAATACGGCAGGTGAGCCTGCTGCTCACGGCACAATTGTTTGAATCGTGGAATTAAGATACAGCTACTCACAATATGCTAGTGATACAAAGATACTCATTTCTTTTACGACAGTAATTTTCGAACGATATTTGGTCCTTACAACAGCACCTGTTCGCGGCACACACTTTGGGAACCCCTGTTCTAGAGACTATTGGACAGCCAGACTTGTGGCGAAAAGGCCAAGGAACGGAGCAGAATTAAATAAATTAAACATTTGATATTAAAAAAAAACAGCCTTAAAATTTTTTTTCAGTTTGAACAACGGGAACCATGATTAAGATATTTCACTTTGACAACTGTATTTAAGGAATCGAATTGAAAAGGATCTTACAAGTTCTCAAACAATTAGAAGCATCAGGTTATTTGAAAGTTCAATTTTTTAATTGAAACTTTCTCAAGGATATTTTTCAAATATTTCACTTAATTGTATCATTGTGACCAAGAGACCAAACATTAGAATTTCAGTTTATATCTAGAAAGGGGGTTTCACCACTAATGTCAATAAAATTACATCCAAATACTTCACTTGAAAAAGTAGGGTTGCTAATATTTTGACTTTATTTGGCAGATTGTTATTGGTGCCAAATAATAAACAGGAAGCAACCTCACGTAAGTTCAAATAAAATAATTCTAGGATCACATTCAATTGCTTTTGTCTATGGTAATAACCATTTTGTTTTGTGTTTTGGATTTGTGAATTGATTAATGAATATCTCCTTTTATTAGTACAAAGTAGTCAGTTAAAAGTTTAAAAACGTTAATTTCTACTTGGTAAAAAACTGCATTTTTTCTAAATTTCTATAATTTTATAAATGTTTAAAATTTGCTAATATTTTAATTTAAACTTAATTTTATTTCTATTTAGACTTAAAAAAATAGCTTAAAATTTCTGTTTAAATTTAGTTATCTATGAATGGATATTTTGTTTCAGACTGAATGTAAATTTGCTTATGTTGCATCTCTTAGAAATTATTCTTTACATTTGACACTAATTTGAATAAAGCATTAAAAAAGCAAAATCATTTTGTGTGACTCTTGCATACTCAATCACAAAAATTGATAGAATACACCTTCAATGAACAATCCTTCAAAAATTCAATATTCATTCCTTTATTAAATACATACAATGTTGAAACTTTCAGCAAAATTATCACATTACAAAACTTTGGTATATTGAAGTATAAATTTTTAATATTCTTTAGAAAATTGATTACTTATTTAATTTTTAGAAATGTACTTTTTATTATCAAATATATAATTAAAAACATACAAAGAGTAATACATTAAAAGAGTCACAAATGCTCTACTATTTCAGATGTGTTTCTTTTCAAAAGTTACAAAATTCTAACATTAGAGAACTATCATGATTCAGATTGAATAAAATTCAGAATTAAAAAAAATCTCCTTTGAGATAGAGATATTTGCTACACCTTATTTAAAATTAAGCATCCAAGGCACACATGTAAATACATTTCCATCATAATAAATTAACTTACTTTAAAAAAAGGAGCATATATAGGTATGCATATAAAAGGAAAAAATGCAACACCACCAAGAATGATGAAATTGCTAAAATTACATAATTCATACAAATTTATAACAGGTTCTCAGCCACTGGCTGGTTTGAAAATGAAAAGACCGATAGATTACCAAGCAAGATATAGAAATCTATCAGCCAGATGATAAAATTAATTTACCATCTGCTTGATTTTTCAGGACAATATCATTTAAATACAAGCAAAGGAGCACTTGTCTGCAAAGCAACAGACTGAAGCAGAAGGATGAGCACTTCTTGCTTGGTTTCCTATTAAGTCTACATCTAAACAAGGGCCAGTTTCACCAGTTCTAGATTGGTTGAATTCTATGCCACAAGGGCCATAATTGATCACGCTGAGTCAAACAACTTCAAGTAAATGTACATGCATACACGAGGAAAGTTTTACTGACAAAGAGTAAAACGCCTGGGGGCAATTAAACCAGCACTGCCTACAACTTATAGGTTGCTAGCACAGTTGGTAAACTGAGCCACCAATATTTTTAGGAAGACTTTTGTTTCGGAAACAATTGATCCAGTTTGAGTGGAAATTCTTTGGGCCTAACCAATCTGGTGAAACTAAGTGAATTGGGTTGAAGCCAAATTGAGGACATTGATCTGGGGTAGATGGTTATGCTTGACAGGTGCTAACCATGACTATTTGAATTAGCAAAATCCTAATAGACCATATAAAGGTGTGTGTGCAGGTATCGGAGTATACCCAAGCAGAAGAAACAAATTAGCCTTTTTTTGTGCTTAACTCTTAATCCCAAACACGTTTTGACATACTTGTGTCTATTTTAAACTTTTAACCAGACATGGTAACAAGTAAGGACATCTTGGAACTGAACTGACACTCAACGCCCTGCTTAATGTTTACTACAAGGGTTACTTTTTTTAAGAGCAAAAACCACTCTGCCTTATCTTGATTTTTACACCTCTTCTAGCGCTTATTTTATCCTAACAGGTAGCCTTTGTTGTGGAAACCTCTGTGGGAGCGTGCATTTATTTTAAAGAGGTTGATTGGGATTTAGGATGCAAGGCCATATTTGATCAAGCTGCATCAAGCACAAGATGGATGTCAAGTAATAGACATACACACAAGGATAGTTTTCCTGACACAGAAGAAAGGTAGGTATTTTAATTAATGTCGAACCTTTGCAACACAATGGGCTACTGCCGACATTTCAGAATAAAACCCGACAAGATCCAGACACATTGTCATTTTGAACCATTGTCAGATGGCAAGATTTCACCTGAGTTGGCACTGCACTCTCCAAACTTCTACACCTCACCAACATGAGGGCATTTGAGGCCGTAACAGATTTAACATGCACCAGCCCCCTTCATACGTGATGGCCTTTTGTTGGATTGGAACTCGCAACCCTCCAGTTGCTAATCCGTTACTCAAATCAAGAAATTTTACTCCATTCAAAACAAGTACAACTTTTTTATAGTGCTATGATTTGTGGTTTGCTGAAGACTCCTTTCCCTTTTTATTAATATATTGCTTAAGATACATGTGATATTTAATTACACATAACCTCAAGTTCTATATTTAAACCTTGATTTGTGACCTTTGTAACTAAGCTTCTACTTGTTTCTATTCTATCTCAATCAATATCCAAACTTATCAAAATATGGACACAGTAAAGTAGGCTAATTCTGCTGATATGATTACATGTTTTTGCTGATATGCTTGATTACTTGCATCACAAAATAAACAAGATATTGAGAGCAGTAGATATACCACTGAAGGAACAGGGATTGAAAGTTTGGGATTTTTATAAGGCACAAGATTATATAGCCCAACATATCAGTATTTTAAAAATATCTTTTGCTATTGACAGCATAATTGTTTAAATAAGATTTACTGAAGCAAATGTTGGCCATAAAAGAATATCAAATAAAAATTTACTTAAATGTCTACATTGTTCAATATGCAGACATACATAAATATGAACAGAAATTGTTACTTAAAAATGACAATAGAATAGACAATTAACAGAATTAGGATTTTCAATTCAGCTTTCGAACTGATTATGAGCATATAAGATTTTAGATCTAAAAGCTTTTATACTGCTTTTCATGTTGCAAAATGTATGAGATATTGATGGGATTGTTAGGTGATTCAAAGGCCTTTCTGAATTGTTAATTGATTTCATGAACTGACTTTAACTGAACTTTACTGACTTTAACTGATTTAACTGAATTGTTAATTGATGGCACTCAAGGTGCTTCAAGCTTATAATTTTAGTCTTTTAGTTAATGATGCACTATTAAATATAATACAAATCAGAGCCTTCACAATTTTACCAAATAATTTTCATTTTTTTTTTCAGTGAAAGCACTGGCATTTACAAAATGTTCCATGGAAAATAAACTGGCCCATAAATCTTAAGATTTACCATAAGGATATAATTACATAAAATTTTCTTTCAATTCGCAATTATTTTTATTAGTAATTGTCATTATTTACTAAATTTAAAGTTTTCAACTTTTGATGCAAATAATTTATTAAACAAAAATAAAAAATCAACTGATTTTAATAAAGTAAAATCGAAAGACAATTGCAGTAAAACTTCAAAATGGGTGCTGATTCTTGCTAGTGCCATCTGGTATTTGTCAGAAGCCCATCAGACTTATATTTTAAAGGTGTGCGTATTCATAATTATGTCTGCCAGTCACCACTTTAACAGTATGTGTGAAAGACAAAGAAACTTGGTCAACTGGAAAGTTACACTGCTATGTATACCCTACTGCATTGTAAGTTAATTTTTATAGTGGTGGCGAAGTTCACCACAAATGTACTGTCATTCCTTCTGTGGTGTCATAGTTTCAAGGACTATTAATCAGACAATACAGGATGGATCAAGAAGCCCCCAAAAAACGTGGCCTAGTAAACACACCGCTATGGTCTAGGTGTGTCTCTAGTAGTGTTCAGGTATAGTGATTTGTAGCCATGAATCCTGATCCAGTCTCTTCTTTTCTAAAATAACACCAGAACATGTTCTCTTGTAACGTTCATATCAACAGTTTTGGTGTTAGGAGTCAATATCAGAAGGTAAGGTAATTTTAATTAATGCCGAACTAGAACAACACAATGGGCTATTGACAACAGTTTGGGATCAATATCAGGTCTTTGATTGATTGCTGGTAATATGTCAACTTATCCAGTGGGAAGATCTTCTTCCCAACAAGATGGTTCTAAGTAGTGCTCAACAGACTCTTTTTTTTTCTGTTCTTCAGTCCCAGTAGGTAGGTAGTTGAATTAACATTGCACTGGAGCAACACAACGGGCTATTAGATGGCCCAGGCTCAACCCTGAAGAGAAAGATCTAACAGCACCTCTTAATTATGAACCAGTCGCCATGCTGACACCCCACTCTCCAAACTTTCACCTCAAGACAACATGATAAACATTTGTAGCTATGACAGATTTAACGTGCTTGAGCCCTCACATACTCAGCAGTCTTTGGTTGGATCTAGTCTGAATCTTGTAGCCCTCTGGTTGCTAAACTTCTACTCTCACAACTGGGCTTACACAGACCCAGTTCAAGCAGGAAAAGTAAGAGAAGATTTTAATTTCTTGAACAGAACATAGGTTTTTTGGAGCACAGACACAAGTCATTTGTGTTTTTCCTAAACATTTGTAATCCCTTTTTACAGCATCCACGGCAGAGGCCCTAATCCCTATATGTTAAAGATAATTTATAGTTCTATTGTTTCTAAAATTTTAATGTAAATAGCATAGAACTTTTTTCGTAGCAAAACCACTTGGCTTCGTACCTTACACTTCATGAGCCATCAGAATTCTCCAGAATAACCTCTCACCCCTAAAAGTGAGACATTTACACTGCTTTCCTCTTCTTGAATCTCTTCACAACCCCTAGAGTAATTTGTAATGTTTGGACCATTATGCCAGCAAGTTTGTTCTGCCCTCAGTCAATCTTTTAAGGTTTCTAGACCTTCCTGTACTGTCTGGTAGATAGCACTATTGCATGTGGGTTGCAATTTTTTCCTTTTAGAGTCTTACAGCCCTAAAAAAGCATAATAAAATCACATTCTTAAAAATCACAAGGAAATGATAAATTATTTCCAGATTTGAACATGTCCATCCCAAGTAGCAGTAGCAATGGTACTTGGTAGCACAGGATGCCATTTCAACTTGTTTGTAGAAACGCCGCACTTTACATTCAATGTACGTATTAGATTTGAATCGAAATAGTTGTAAAAGTATATGTCCCCTCTAGCATCACCACTTGCTAAATACTTTCCATCTGGACTGATGTCACACTCAATTCCTAATCCAGCAGCCTGCAGAAAAAGGATGAAGAGAGTTAGAAAACATTTTAATGTTTTATAATGTTGCTCAATGTTATTTATATTGATATAACTGAATTATTGCTAAATCTATATTATATGTATTAAGTATTACCAACCTTAAATGATATCTATTTGATATAGTAAAATCATATAAAGCTAATATAAAAAGTTGTGCAGTAGAAAAGAAAAGGAGACTCTAAAAATATTAAATTACTCAAAATATAAATATTTTAAGAAAATAAAAATAATCAACTAAAAGTGAAAAACAATAATATCCTGAGTTTTGACTATTTTGACTGATAAATACAGTCAAACCTCATAAAGACGAACTCATACAATATGAACAAATTGCAATCCCCATCAAAATTAATATTTAACTCCTTTGGGTTTAATGGGCATATATATCTCCGAAACTAGATTTCATTCCTTATTGGGTAAATAAAACCCACTTCTTTTAGCACAACATTAATTTAAACTACTTTTCATAGTTAAATTTTAATCATGCAAAAGTCGAGGCAAAAGGTTAAATAATGTTAACTCATTTGTTTAAGAATTCAGGTTACGCTAATCTCTGGTTCCGACAGATAAAATTTCGCAACTCATGGGCAAATGGATATAATTTGCAATTTTATAGCACAAGGCTTAAGCAGAACAAGCTGTGCCAGACACAATATTATGAAATTAAACAAATAGCAGCATTAAGCTAAAAATGATTAATCAAAAGTTGAGATAGAAGCATAGGAATTTAATTTAAACAGACATAAAATGTTTTCAATTTGGAAAAAGAAAATTAGATGAGATTTAAACAATCAATTGAGCATAAAAATGTAAAAATATTCGAATGGGGATTCTTCCTAACATATAAGATTCAAAATTGTACTTTAAAAAAAATTAAGATGTTGATGAGCATGAGTTGCAATAGGAGGCACTCTCTTCTAGTTAAAGATCAGGATGGGTGAATTGAATGTATCTATTGCAAAGGCAGGTCATTTGACAGCATCAAAGATTTTCTAAAGGAATGTCACAAAAAACAAAAATCAAGAACAGATTAATAATCAATAAAATTGCGTAATCAGGAAAATATCTGAGTAATAAAAAATCATCCATGTAATCAATAATTATCAACAATTTAGAACACAATCTATATAACAACAATCTATATAGCCAACATAACTCCAATTTTCAAAAAGGGAATACAAAGTGATCCGGGCAACTATAGACCAGTAAGTCTAACATCAGTAATTTGCAAAATATTTGAATCTCTGTTAAAAAAGCATGTAATGTTATACTTGGAGGAAGGGGGACTGTTATCAGAGAATCAGTATGGGTTTAGGAAGGGCAGATCCTGCTCTACAAACCTTTTGAAGTTCTACGAAAAAATTACTGAGGAGCTGGATAATAAGAGCAGTGTGGATATCATGTACATAGATTTTCAAAAGGCTTTTGATAAAGTACCTCATGAGTCATTACTGTTTAAATTGTAAAGGCTGGGGATTCAGGGAAAAACATTAATATGGATAAAGAATTGGTTATTGGGTAGAAAGCAGAGAGTGCAGGTAAAAGGAAATTATTCACAGTGGACAGAAGTTATAAGTGGGGTCCCTCAGGGATCAGTTTTGGGACCAATTTTATTTATAATTTTCATAGATGATATAGGTCAGGGGATCAAGAATAGTATTAGTATATTTGCAGATGACTTAAAAATATGGAGGACAGTGGATACCAAGTTACAGATAGAAAATTTACAAGGGGATTTTGATAAGATATCCGAATGGGCTGTAAAATGGGGTATGTCATAATGTAGGGAAATGTCAAGTTCTGCATATGGGTTACAGGAACAGTGGAGCCGATTACAGGCTGCAGGGAGTAAAGGTAAAGGAGGGAGAAACAGTCAAGGATCTTGGGGTGATAATTCACAGGGATTTTAAAATGGGTTATCAATGTTCAGCTGCGGGTAAAAAGGCTAATAGGTTATTGGGGTATATTAAAAAGACTAACTTCAAGGGATAAGAATATAATCTTGCCGTTATATAACGGTTTAGTAAGACCACATCTAGAATATGCTGTACAATTCTGGGCTCAATATATGAGAAAGGACATAGAATCAATTGAAAAGGTTCAGCACAGAGCTACAAAAATAATAAAGGGGCTAGCAAATTTCGACTATAATGAACGTTTAAGTAAGCTAAACATGTATACACTGGAAAGAAGAAGGAGGGGGGATTTGATTCAGCTTTTCAAGTTTGTAAAACAAGGGGACACATAGGGCTTAAATTTCAATAGGGATAACAGAACAAGGGGCCATGGGTATAAATTGAACAAGACACATTTTAATCGGGATTTAAGGAAAAACTACTACTTTAATAGGGTAATAGACAGTTGGAACGCGTTGCCAGAAAATATAGTTAATTCAAAGGGAGTGTACGAATATAAGACATAATTGGATAGTCAGTGGGAATTGGAGAATTCATAAACAAAGGACTAGCCTTGTTGGGCTTGAGCCTGTAGCTGGTCGTCAATATTTGTATTTGTATTTGTATAACCAAGAATCATATGTATAATCTTTGAGATAAAGAATACCATTTATCTATGAACCAAGAATTGTACAGTAAGTATAGTAAATGCATTAATGTTGCATTTTATTGTTGAAATAAATTACTTTTTATGAATTTGGATAACATGAACTACAGTTAATAAAATTTTTTTTATGGTCCTGTGAAATTGGTCTTAATGAGGTTATACTGTATATAGTTACTACAGGCATAAATAAATATAACTACTACTAATATTTTATCTATAATATAAATATAATAATACATAAATAAATATAACTACTACAAAAATTTTATCTATAATATAAATATAATAATACATAAATAAATATAACTACTACAAAAATTTTATCTATAATATAAATATAATAATACATAAATAAATATAACTACTACTAATATTTTATCTTACAATGAAAACTTATATTTTAGCTAGTGTAAAAAATATCAGACCTTATGACCCATGAAACGCTTGTTTTTTAATTTATAGGGCCTTTGTGATGAAAACTCTGCAATATAATCTCCATTGGTTTGAGCAACAAAGCTTGGATTATAAGGATGCACTTTCAGGGACGGACACGTGTAACGTTCCTAAAAGATGAAAACATTAAAACTTTTTAAAGTATGTAATTGAAACTTTGGCACAATTCAATCATAATTGAATACTTGTAGAACAGCAATATGTTGTTACAGTGTTTTATAAAGGCTGACGAAAAAATGTGATTTCAGCACTCAATTGCTGAATGTCATGTTAGGCCTTTATGTTAGAGTAGAAAATAAAACTTAACCCTCTGAATCCGGAGGCAGCCAATAGCTTGGTACAGTTGTGTCCTGGAGTTTGTTTACTATTGAGTCTGTGAAATGGACTGGCCCGTTTTCACCACTTTCATGGGTGGTCCTTAAAGCATCAATGGTCTATTGTGGATCGAGTGTCAATTTGAGCCTCTCCACCCCTAAGCAATGCCAAGGAGGGGGGAAGGTGCAAGCTAGGGTGAAAGAAACGAAAAGGGGTACATTGCATCTGGTTGGGCTGTTTCTTTCCTTCCGATATTTCGTCAGTTACGTTTCAATTGACTACCTGAAGTTCTGTTCTTTCTTATTGTAATAACCGCTTATTAAGGAATCCTTATAGCACTTTTACTCTCCACTTACGTTTGATACTTTTGAATTGCTTGCGCTAGATTCAATCTTCTTACTTTCAGTCCGTCTAAAAAGCCTTTTTGATATAAAAAATTATTGTACAGAGACGACTCAAAGCAGTAGACTTTCAGTGATATATATTGAGTATTAGTTTACAAATATCAAATCCGCTTATTGTTTGCAATATCATATCTAATAATTATTGACCTAAATAGTAGGTTTCAAGTGTTTCCATAAATTTAGGCTTTCACTTTAACTAGACTTTTGCAAGTAATAAATGTTGATAGTCGCTATTCGATGCAAATTTTTCCAATAACTTTTAATATTTTACTCTAAAAATTACAAATTTTGTACTGGCTGATTTTTTATCTGATTTACTTAAGAGAATCTATCAAAGATTGAGAAACCTTTTATTTTCTAAGTATTTTAAACATTAAAATTGCAGCATTCACGTTTCTTCAATCTAAATGAAGCCTTAACTCTTCACTGTCAAAACAAAATGGTAGAATGGAATGATGTTTTATTTATACTATATAATTAGTCTACAATTATACCACAGAAATATTCCAATAGGGTCAGGTGGGGTAAAATAAGTAATGGGGTAAAATAGGTAGCTTTCAAAAATAAATATATATTAAATACAAAAAGCTATATTTTTGTAAATGTTTTGTTAGATTTATATATTATAGGTGTCAGTCATCATTTCTAATGCAGAATTAAATATTTTCTACTGAAATTTTATTCTTGATGGCCATTTTGATGTTTGTTGATCTGGTTGTTTGATAGGGAAAGTGAAAAAAACTTTGGATTTAAAGTATACAAGAGATAAGTTTCTGAATATTTATGTATATTATTTTATAAAACTCTTATTCATGATGGACTTTCTTTAATTTTGTGGCAAAATTCTGAAAAATAAATATTTTAGAACAAAATAACCCACGTGGGGTAAAATAGTTATATTTTTAGGCTTAGCAAAACATAAGAAACACATTCAATTTCCTAACTTTTTATTATTTTGAGATACTTTTTTCTCAAAGTAATATCAAATTCAAATTATTTTTTCAACATCTATTAATTTATAATTAAATTAATTTTAAAATATTAATAACTTTTAATTACTCATCAAAATTAGTGATTTTTTTACTTAGATTCCAAATATGTTATAATGTTTAAAAATCGTAATTTCCCAGAAAATGCCTAGAACTTATAAGAGGAAGACTATTACTAATTACAGTCAAGGAGAACTGCAGAAGGCAGTTGAAGAAATACACAATAAGAAGTGCAGCATTTACAGCATAGCTAAAAAGTATCACATTCCATATTATACACTGAGAAGATGGGCAGTAAAACCTCCTTCATACAAAGGTTCTGGTAGAGCAACTCTTTTCACTAAAGTGGAAGAGTAGTTTCTTGTTTGTGCAATGCAATTTACAGCTTCTTGAGGATATCCCTTTGATCGAAATGATCTTATCGAAATGGTTCAAGGTTATTTAGAATCATCAGGGAAAGTGAATCTTTTCCCAAATAACTTTCCTGGCCCCAATTGGAAAATAAATTTTGAGACATTTTGGGGAAAAGAATTGGGAAAGCGCAAGCCTGAAATATTGTCTAAGTCACGGGCTAAGAGTCTCACAAAAGAAATTATTGAGAAGTTTTTTGAAAAGTCTGAAAGCATCCTTAATGAGCATAAACTGTGCGATCAACCTCATAAAATTTTTAATGCTGATGAGACAGGGCTAACTACTAATCCAGTTGCAAATAAAGTTAATGTGGATAAGAAATCTCGAAATGCCTCACAAGTAATAAATCAGTGACTGGAATCCATCAGAGACTTTTAGGAGAAAAAATCAATCGAGACATTAAATTGAAAAGCCTAGCGAAGAAAAAGATTCTAAACCCCAAAATTTCTTTAGAAGAGGAATGCTTTACTTCATCAAAGAGCATTAGTGATAACCCAACCTTAAAAATCGGAAAGTAGATTGAAGTGAATTTTCCTGGAAAAACAATGACTCAGACATTTGTTGGAGTAATAATTTCTAAAAGTAGCCAGGACTATACTGTCAAATTTGCCAAAAAAAGTGGAAATTCATACATTATTTTCCCAGAAAATGAAGACATATCTGAGGTTGATGTGTCCCAAATTGTGAGTCCTGTGTGATCCACTGATGGACCACAGAGGGCACTATATTTTCTCTTAAATATGTGTGTACATTATTTAAAAACTTAAAATTAGCTTTCTTTAAACTTAGTCTGCAATATTAGATCTCAATAAAGAATAAAGCAAAATTTAAATGACTATACTTATTTTACCCCACACATTACTTATTTTACCCCACGGTATGGGGTAAAATAGGTAATTGACAACATGTTTTAAAACAGCATTATAATTACTAATTTGTAATTTTTTTGCTAAATTTGTTTATAAAATGTAGAGAGGAATATTAAGTTGCATATTTGATAAAATTTTTTTGCAAAAGTAACTAATATATTTTTTGCAAATAAGGTATAAATGAAAAAGCACCTCTTTTTATAACTGTTTTACCCCACCTGACCCTAATTTATTTTTACAAGCTTGATTGTAAACAATCTTTCAATAATGGATTTAGACAAATGAGTGAATTTTCAATGTTCTTGGGCCAAAAGCTCTTTATCCTCAGATAACCAAGTTTTAAGTTCAGAATACGATAAGGTCAACAGAATAATCTTTAGAGGTATAACAAAGTCCTGGGCATCAGGTAACCAAGGGGGATGCAGTTAAGACCCTACAAAGTTGATAGACAAGCCTATCACTTCAGTAAGATCTTAGAAAATACCAGAGTTCAAAATACCAGTGACTACGGAGTTTAAAAACAAACAAGAGTTAAAAAAGTTAGAAGGGTTTTTTATTTGCATGACTTTTCAAACAAGAATTAGGAAAGAAAATATTTTAAAACATTATAGATTAGATATCAAAGATATATATTTAAATTATCATTTACAGTTTTAGCACGTTAAGAATAGATGTTGATCTGTTTTTGTTACTGGTCATATCTGGGGATTTGCGCTACATCTGAAATTTTATTGCGATGGAGGGAGCAAGAAAAGTTTTACTTATAGTTTTCAATTATATTTCGAAGCATGACCGATGACATTATCAATGTTTATGGGGGTAAATATTTATATAGAAATTTATTATTTACAGTAACCAAAACGATTTTCTAAAATCAAATGGGAACTTCACTTCAATGTGAATACTGAAAGTAGGTAAAAAAAATTATTAGAGACTAGCGATATTAACCTCACTTGATAAAAAAATACGATGGTTAGTTAATGTCTTCCTCTTATCTATTATAGAATCCTAAAACCGTGATTTTTAAAGTGAATTAAAATATTGGCAGCAAGAAAAAGAATAACCTATATAACATGTACTTTCCCTACAAGAATAATTTCCAATATATTTCATAAGGATTGACAGGAGTTTTATTTAGTTCAAAATATTTTAAAAGCGGAGTATTAAAAATTTTCATAATGTATATAGCCTATTGAATTGTGTCGGTAAAGAAAATATTCATTTCTCACAAAGAATGCAAGACAAAAGTATTCATAAATTGTTATATTTGCTGAAGTCTGAGTTGCATGTTGATGAATATTCAGGACATACTCTTACTACAAAAAAATTATTTAAGATATTAGGAGTTAAGTGAAATTATACCGTTCTAGAAAACACGTATTTTCCAAAAATTTATACTATAAATGTTGGTCTTATAATTCTTTCTATCATTCATACTAGTGGAAAAATCCACCAATTTGAAAATAGAAGTGCGAAAGAATTTTTTCAGAATTAGTACTTCCACACTTTGAACGACTTCTCCTAATGCAAAAGGCACCGCAGTCTTTTGTCTATGTTGCCCATTAAAACTATCCCCAAGCAACTTCACTACATCCCTGTCAAGTGGCAATGGATTACCTTTGACCTCATACCACTCCCCGAAGGAACTGCAAGAGATCCCTCACCTAACTACCTGCTTCCCTACTATGAAAGAAAAACCGCCTGTGCAGGACTCAGTCAAATAATCTCTTTGAGGCGCTTCAGGATTCAGAGGGTTAAGCCATACTGGTAAACAAAGTCCCAAAAGCTTTTTAAAAAAAGATGAAAACAAGAGCTATTTCGGCGTAACAAAACATTTATCATCAGGACCAAAAGAAAGAGGAAAGACTCAACTTTAAATATGCTATCTCTGAATGTTGTTACCACTTGCTTTTCTAATTAAGCCTTTCCTTCCAGGCAACATGTAAGGACGGGGAAGCACTTGAACAGTGTTTCTCAACCTGTGTGCCACGAGATTGTTAAATATGCCACGAGGGTATTTGACAAATAATTAAAATTGCATGGGTTTTGTAACTTTGAAAGAGTATTTGTAATTATCTCAACAGTTACAGGAAAAAAATATTTTTGAATTTAGTTTTCCAGCATTTTTATTTGATATTATTTTTTTTAACAGTTGTAATTGACATTGATTCAAATTGGCTCTGTCTTGAAATCAAAAGATTTGTGAAATAAGTAAGTCTTTAAATTTTTTTTAAGTGATTGCATTGCTGTGAACTATGTAGAATAGCAGCAGTCATAAGTGGTAGACCTCTGATTCTGAAATTGATGCTGTGGATTCGTTCAATGAAGCGCAGATTGTGAATTTGCACCCATTCAATTTTCCGACTGTTTGTTTCAGAATGTTTCCGACTGTAAGTTCAAAAATGTTATATTCATTTAGCCATAATGAAAAAATATTTAAATCAAGCATCCTTCAACATTAGTGGTAGGCTTTTAACGGTGAGCCCTTCTGCCAGATGTCTTCAAACTCTTGATCGATTTGGTATGGGTCTGAGAAACAGATATTAAGCGCTTGCAGAATGGAATAATGTATACAATGTATGCAACATACATTCCAATTGCCAAAAGTTAATTCCATCCCATAGTCGAAAGTTGGTTCCTATCTATTGCCGAAAGTTGGTTCTGTCCAATCGTGGAAAGTTGGTTCTGTCCAATCGTGGAAAGCGGGTTCTGTAAAATCGCGGAAAGTTGGTTCTGTCCAATTGCCGAAAGTTGGTTTTGTCTAATCACAGAAAGTTCGTTCCATCCAATCACCGAAAGTTGGTTCCGTCCAATCGCCGAAAGTTGGTTCTGTCCAATCGCTGAAAGTTGGTTCCGTCCATTTTGATGGTTTTATGCTAGTTTTAAATCATATGCAGAATTCTTAAATTTTTTCCTTTGTATTTATGTGTTATGATGTTATGCCTCATTCCAGACAAATGCATAAAATTATAGTTCACAGTTTCTGAGAGTAATCTGTGATTCTGTTCATGTAAAGATAATTTTGGTTACCAGCGTAATTAAAAAATGTTTTATTAATTTAGCCATAATGAACAGATATTTAATAAAACTGGTGCTTCACAAACAAAAGATAAACATAGAAATAAATGGAAGTATAAAGATGACTACATCAAATTTGGATACATCACAATTGAAACGGAAGACCTCAAATACCATTTTGTGTAGTCTGCATAAAGAAACTCGCAAATGAAGCTCTCGTACCTAGTAACCTGAAAAGACATTTGGAAACACACACTTCACACCCAGAGGTCAAAAGCAAACCAAGAGAATATTTTTAAAACCTGCCAGAGCAGCAAAATAAAAATTTTAAAACTATATGAAGATGCCGGAAAAGGGGTTGATAGCTACTAGGTTGCACAATGAATAGCACACACTGATACAGAGTCCATCATTGCGCCAGGATTAGCTATTATTGTCAAAACAATGCTGGCAAAGGAAGCGACAGAGATGGTCAAGAAAGTACCATTATCTAATGACACAATATCACGTAGAATTGAAGATTTATCTTCAGACTAAAAAACTAAATTGTCGAGCATTTTGAATCGCATGACAGTGAACTTTGGTCATTTCAGATTGATGAGTTAACAGATATCAGTGGAAAAGCACAGCCTCTTGCTTTTATTCGATTTGTTAAAGATGACAAATTCTTGAATAAGTATCTTTTCTGCAAAGATTTGAAGAGCACAATGACAGGAAAAGATATATTTGAGCTTGTAAAAGAAAATATTTCAAGCTTTGGTTTGCTGTGAAAAAACTGCGTTGGTGTTTGCATAGATGGATGTCCATGAACGTTAGGAAACTAAAAAGGATTCATCACACTTGTGTGCCAGGAAAATCCAAATATTATAAGCGTGCACTGCATGATACACAAAGAATATCTCGTTTCAAAATCTTTACCTCCAGATATGGTGATTGTAATGAACCAAGTCATCCAAGTGGTCAATTTCATCAAGAGTCAACCTCTTAAAACTCGAATTTTCTCAGCTGTGCAACACAATGGATTCCAACAACAAAACTCTTTTATATCACAGCGAAGTGATTTGGCTTTCAAAGGGAAAGGTTTTGAAACGACTCATACACCTGAAAGCAGGTGTGGTTTTGTTCTTGGAGGTCGAAAAAACATCCTTTGGATTTTCTCTTCAAGACGAGATTTAGTGGCTTATAGTTCAATTTCTCTCTGACTTGATTGAGAAAAGTTGAACTCTCTGAACTTAAGTCTTCAAGGTCCATCCGAGAATATCGCCACGTCAACATCATCACAATCAATTTCAAAAGGAAAATGTGACTGTTTTCTGGGTGTCAATGAATCTTAGTCGATAAAAATAAAATTGCAGACGAAATTATAAGCATCATTGACGAACTTCAAACCTCACTTAAAAGCTACTTTTCTTCGCTTTCAGTTTACAAGTATGAATGATTTATCAACCCATTTTTGTAATTTGCAAGACACAAAATTTGAGAACAGAAAAAGAACAGCCCATTGATTTGAGAAATGATAAGTTTTACCGTTCAACATCCTTCAAGAAAAATTTGGATGAGTTTTGGCTTTCTGTCAGAAATTTGTACCCTGCAATCAGTTTGAAAGCGATTAAAATTCTTCTGTCGTTTGCATCTTCATGGTTCTGTGACTTTGGATTTTCAGTAATGACGGAAATCAAGTCCAAAAAGCAAGAAAGACCTTAAAAGTTGACGATGAAATGCAAACTTGTCTGGCGACATTAGAACCTTGTTTTGATTTAATTAGTTCAAGAAAACAGGTTCAGCCCTCTCATTGAACAAGTTTTGTAAATAAATAATTTTTGGTTTTTTTTTTTTGCATCATACAACTTTTACATTTTTTATATGCAGGTGTGCAGCAAATAATTACAGATATTTTTAGTGGGCCATCAACCAATAAAGGTTGAGAACAACCAAAAAAGTTTGCACTAAAGTAAGGTAAAATAGATAAAGTTTCTCTAATATTTAAATTGAGAAATGGATACATGGAATCAAACAATTTTTGCATGCTTAAAATTAAACTAAAAAAAATTCCCAACAGTATTAAGTGACATGTTGATTTTCCCCACGTGTGCTTATTTGATATTATTTTTTTCCCAGTTGTAATTGATGCGAGTTGTCTCGTGACCGAAATTTTAATACCTGTTTAGTTTCACCCGCATTACAAGTACATACCTTGAATTCAACAGGGAATGTATTCTGGAGTAAGAAAAAACTCATTGTCAACTATTATAAAACACACTGTACAAGACACTTTGGAAGCAATATGGCAGGTAGGAAATTTTCCTAAAATGTATAGCATTAATCATACTGTTTTGTAGTGAACATTATGCATAGCTTACCACTTCACCCATGCATAAAATACCTCTTGCGGCCCCTCCCAATCAAGTTATCCATTATCTTACATTTGCAATAATATCTGAAAATACAAACCAAAAATATTTGATTTGACAGAATAGCTCCACTTGAAAAGTCCCACACCATAATTGTACGATCAGCTGAATCGCGGCTTACAATGCCTGTACTGCACACAAATTCATTACCATCCAAGAAAGCCATGTCTAACACCTGAAATATAATAAAAAAACCAGTGAATAAGTTCTTGTATAAATTTATAATTCTACGCCCGCAAAGAGTTCCTTATTTTCATATTCAATTAACAAAATAATCTTGTGTGCTGAAGATTACCTCTTCACATTTAGATGTAAATTTTCTAATAGGAAGATCAGAGTTAACTCTCAAATCAAAAGCTAGAATCTCGTTATGAGTCCCACATAAAAAGACACCTTCTTCTGATGGATGCATCACTATGCTTGATAGGTAGTATCCAACATTATAAGAAATAATTTCTGTGCCTAGGGAAGAAAAAGACGTAAATTAGTCATAAAAACCATAAGAATACTGTTTATCTACATCAAGGAAAATAAATGTAAAATTGAACCCAAGAAAAACATTTTGATAAGAGAAACATTTAGTTGCCATCAACACTTGACTTTCTGCTTCAAATTTTGAACCTTGATGGCAGGATAATACTATATTAGATGAGCATTTTGCACACTAATTTACTTTCCCATGTCACCATTACATTTCAAGAATTGAAGAATCCAAATAAAAAAACTTTTCCCCACAATTACAACTTTTCACGTAACTATAAGCTGATGGATGTCCATAAACTGCATCTTCATATTATTACAGTAACATTTAAATAAAATCCAATTGTTTCAAAATCATTAAAATAGCACAAGCTCCACATAATAAATCAAACTAAAGGTATGACATAAGCAAGATCCTTTACCAGGAAATTGTCAATACCGCAATACTAAATAATTAAACTAGATGCTTAGTATTAAGACAGGAACTACAAAAGTAATATGTTTCATCATAGGAAAAATTCCTTTAAGCTCAAAATGTTTTACAATATGTTCTGTATTAAATTGAACGACTTAAAAAAAATAACAAGACTAGAATATAGACTGCGATTAACTAGCAAATTCATCATCAAACGTTATGATAAAATTTCTATTATAATTTTTGTAGTTCTTTATATATACGTATTGCATGGAAGTTGTAAATTGTAAGTCCTTTAATAAAAAACTGAACACATTTCTGCCTCCCCCTTCCATTGACAATATCAAAATTATAAAAGTAATTACAACATTCTAGCAAATTGATTTAAATATTTTGATTTAGAAAGGAGCTTCATGTGTAAATCAGCTTTTAACAGAATAAATCTGACTGATTAAATGTCAAATATTTACAATGCTGAATTTCTGTTTTCAATTTGGAATAGAGGCAAGAATTTTAACACATCGCTCACTCCTTTCAACAACATCATGTCTAAAAAATCGGCGATTTTTAGTTATGCCTGTTTTTAGAATGCCCTGAAAGAGTAGTATATCCCTGCAAGATTGTCATACCTCACCACTCAATATTTAGCAGCTAGAGAGCAGAATATAATTTTTTAATACATTTTAATCTAATTTTAAACATTAAAATCACTCTCCTGAAAAATCCCGTTTTTTGCTACATGACGTTGTTTAAAGGAGTGAGCAATATGTCAAAATTAATGTCTGGCTATTTTAGTCATGTGACAGCAAATTTATTTCAGCAAACATAAGGTATCGATAAATAGAAGTCATCCTAACTAACAGGAACAGTAATAAATTATTAATAACAGGGATTACGATTAGATAACGCAAATTAATATGGTACTACTAATTGGGATAATTCATGTTTTTTTTATAAATATTTTTAGCAAAACATTTTTTTTTTAGGTAAAGGTGGCATCAGCATAATTTGCACAGGTCAAGAAACAGACAAGCTATGTCTCAGTTTTAGAGGATTGACAATGTAGTCATGTAAGATCATAGAGTCTTGTAGATAAAACAATGCCCAAATTAATCATTATTCTTAACATTAAGTCCTTATTATTTAATGAGCATTAATTCATAATTTTTAAAATTATGTCCACCATGTGGTTCTTTTGGACATGAGGGGCCTGAAAGTTCAATACAATAATGAAATTGTCCAGAGCAGGTGACCATCTTGAATATTTGTAATTGTTAATAAATTATTTAAAAATTAAATTTATTTTATCACTTAATAAAATAATTATTATACTATTTGATGAAAGGTACAAGTATTTGATGCATTTAAAGTATTTCTTTGGCAGAAATTTAAAAAATTAGAAATAAACTTTTGGAGGTGGTACAAGGCCTCTCTGGTAATACCAATATGAGATACCCACAACACACAAAAAATTGCATAAAATTATTTTCCTACCACTTAGCACATCATATACATGTGCCTTTTTTCCATAGCCTCCAGTAACAACCACTTCACCACTAAGAGACCATTTAGCTGCCTTCAAGCCCAAATTGTGTTGAAAATATTGCACATTATTTTTACAAAAGATGTCCCACACTTTCAAAGTGCAATCAGCAGATGCTGTTAAAAGCAAATGACTGTACTGAGGAACACACCAGCTTAAAGCTGTAACTGGACTCGAGTGGGAGACATAAGTTTGAGTTATTTGTGAGGGTACATGAGATATTGTGTTGTCAAGGAAAGAAACAACCCTGTCTTCTCTTCTAAACATCAGAGCTTTGGGCAGGTATGCGTTCTCAGTTTCGTGCACATTTAAGTCCTTTGAGCTCCCACAGTCCTTATCAGATGGGAATTCAGTTCGGAGTCGCTTCCGTGGCATGTCGGCCTCGGAAATTAAATTCGTCCCGTCACCACCAAAGTTTGTCTCATAAGTCCTACTTCCTCTTTTGTTGCACAGAAAACTGAGGTTAGTGCCACTCGATCCCGATGCTGCATATCCTGCATTCAGCAAGGAATCATCGACTCCAATGAGCCTGCACAAGTCACTAGGTTTTGGCGGACCAGAGACGATGTCGTTCAAAATCGCTGCCGAATTCAGCAAATTGTTTACGTTGTCGTGGAAGTACTGCTGCTCATCATCGCTGTCGCCGCTTTCCAAGTGCAGAAAGTCCACTTCCTTGGAAGTTGATTTAGCAATCATGTCCTGAACAGAGTGCGAGAGGGGATCTATGGGACGGATGCTGTCGGAAACGAGTTGTCTGCTATTCTCCAGGTCTTTTTTAATAGTATCTGGAGTTTGCGCAAAGCTGGCATCCAACTGCAACAGATCGGAAACGGCGGCACTCATCTTATGATTGGAAGGTTGTTTTAAAGAGGCATCTTCCGATTCATCTGAAGAGTATGAAGTTACTAGATCCATTACTGGTGAATATAAATTGCAATAGTAAATAAATAGTTTATTCTTTCATTTGATACGATCTCGAGAAAGCGTTTAAACTTTGCACATTGAAAGACACTTCAGAAAGAGTGATTGTCCCCAAACATTTACTGTTGAGAATTTATGAGATTTCAAAGGTCTGATGAGGGAATTTCTCCCCCCACTTAATAAATCTAAGCGGACCACAAGGAATAACAAACTTCCTAAGCAGACGAAACGCGATCTCACAAATAACAAATGACGAAATGAATGAGATCGTTTCGGTTCACTTCTGTGCTTCTTAGTATGTGGCTAAGTAGATAACAGCATAACTAATATTTTTGTTTTTCCAAATTAGATACTTTTAAAAGTATAATTAATGATGAATACATGTTTACTAGATTTGGATCGTCTATACTTTATTAGTAATAAATCAACGATTTATTTAAATGATTTATTTTATCAATAATTTTAATTAAAATTTGGTTAGCCTTTTCTTATGAATGAGGTATGGCAATGGATGTAATATTAGTTGAAGTAAAATTGTTGTTTCTGTTTTGTTTTGGTTTTATCGATTGCGATCGCGGTGTTTATTTAAAAAACACTCAACGTGGTAAGAATTTCTTGTCTTGTTTATGCATTTTGTGTTCAAAAGTTTCTCAGGAAGAAGACTTTGTATGGTATTGATTTGCATGGTCATCTTTTAATTTTTTTTTATGTCGTATTTAGAGTTACTCTTACGTGTCAGTCTTCCTCTTCTGGTTTGAAGGGTGTCGTTTTAGTTTCAAAATTTTTTTTTTCCTAGGCATCTTATCTGTTTCTATTAGTTGCTAAATAAAGTCGAAGAAGTTGTCACGTTGCTTTTGACTCAACTGGTGTTAGTACTTTCCATTCTACTTATTACCTACTTTCTTAACAAATTGTAAGTGTAATTGAGGTTTTGAATAAGCTTAATGCTAATTATGTAGTGAATCTTGCCAACAAATTTCGTAGAAATCAGCATTTTATTTGTTTAGTTGTCTTGTGATCGCTTCATTACTTGTTATGTGTTCAGTTGTTGCAAACATAAGTTTGTATTTACTTTAATGTTTGAATTTAATGAAGTAAGTATCGTTTTATGAGCATGGATACATCATGTCTGAACAAACGTCAACATTTCATTACTTGTCAGCTGTAGTGATTACTGTGTGTGGTGTCATAACTGTCAGTTAGTAGTGATTTTATTCTTTGGTTGGATTTCTCTTAATAAGTTAGCATTGACTTTGTATTTGTATTTAATTGAGTTTTTAAAATGTTTAAGTTACTTACAAAATATAATTTTATGTACTTCTGTACTTTTCACAACAATGATTCTAAACAGGTTGCTTTTTAGAGTTGTTTTTTGAATCGAGAATGCTTTTAATGTATATTAATCTTAACATGTGTTTTCTTTAATATGTTTCTTTGTTATATTGGTGTTTCCTGTCTGGTTACTGAGTAGAAGTTTTTATCTTGTTTCGGAAATCCTCAAAATGAATTTATTATAAGATTGAAATAGCAAATCTAGTTAACAGTTTGACCTTATTATGGTTTCCATTTTTTGTCCCCAAGCCCATTTTTTCTCCAAAAGGGTAATGGTTATAGTGCTGCTCCAATGAAAGGCAGTTGATCTTGGATCAGTCAATTTCTTTGGAAAGGTGAAACTTTGTACGGAGAAGATTACCATACTCAAAAGCATGAATGGTAATTGGTGTGGTTTAGTGCCAGTCCCCTAGTTGTGCTAATAGTACTCTTTCAAAACCTTGTGGATCAAGTGCCAACTGCTGCAAGTTAAACTATAGCATTGTTGATGTAACACTAACTTTGCGAACATTGGCAACCACTCTGCTTGCAAGGATTTAACCGATTGAAGCTGCCAGTTTGAGCATTGTATCCCTTTTCCTTTGTTACACAAGAACAAGAGGGAGAACTTTCTGATTTTTTCTAATCCCTGAAAAACTAAGAAAACTTAATTCCCATGTTTAATAAGCTATGATTGCTTCAGAATAAAGGTTGGTAAAGAAAGTTAAATTTTGTGTCAGTGCATTTTTTAAGTGGTTATTTCTTCCATTACCTATTGAAGTATTTAAATTTCTACTATCTTTAATAAGTTGTAAATACTTTGTAAGAAAAGTGCATTATTTTCCGAGTTTGATTTTCACTCACCTCAGCTTCAAATTAAAAAAGTCTGCCATGAGAACAAGATCATGTGTGAAATAGATAACACTTCAATTTTGTGATACTATGCCATCAAGTGCCATAGACGGGACAAACTTTTGTATCAACATAATATAGGATTGTATGAAGCAAAGCATATAATTTTGCTTTCTATCGAAATCTCATCCTCAGTTATCATGATATACTCTGAAACTACCAATTGTAGGTACCATTTTTTAAAAGTTATGTTCATAGAAATTCTTTAAGCATTGATTTTTATTTAAATCATGCCTTACGCATCCTCATTTCACATATTGATGTCTTGTTTCAGATATGTAGCATCAACCCATAAAATGTCATGGTTTACCGAAATCGCAGGCAAAGCAGAGGATTTGCTGAACAGAGTGGACCAATCTGCAGCTACTGCCTTGCAAAAACCAACCAAATCTTCCTCATACAACAGTGGCAGTCCATACAAGAACCCAACTCACGATGAAGTTGCAGCAGAGTCCAGAAGTTCTGTGTTTTCAACTCCTCGTAGGACTTTGTCATCAACAATGGGATCTGCCCCACCATCAGCTCGTAAACCCATGTACAGTCCAGGTGCCTTGACACCAAAGCGGAAGCCCGAGAGTGACGACGAAAAGCTTATGAGGTTCCTAAATTGTAATGACACTACTCTTCCCACGCCTACTCGGAATATGAAGCCCAAGGCTGAGTCTCCCGAAAAGAAGCAGGTTCCTGCTGCTGAGTTAGCATCTGAGGAAATTGTGAATATTGAAAGTGGGCCAAGTAATTTACACTTTTTCATTTATAGATTATTTAGTGCTTGTTTATCTCTGATCACATTTTCTTTGCTACAAAGGAGACATCCTCAACATAGTTTCATTTACTTGTGCTGTCATCTATCAAATCTTTTATTTTGCACAAAACAAACAGAATTTTTATTTAAATACTTTCATATAAAATAGTGCCTTTTCATAATTTAAAATTTACAGCATTTACTAGCATAATTGTTACCACAAATGTTACTCATGTAGCATCATTGTTCACATCAATGGAACAGTTTCCAAAATTATAATTATAGTATAACAACCAAAACGAAACATAATGATAGTTAGGCGGGATAGATATTGCGTGTTGTACTAAATATAATGTATAGTAAATCTCAGAAAGTATTGACAGATGATAAAGTTGAAAATTAATAAATTTTGTGAGTGGCCAGTGGCCACTGAATTTGTTTCATTCAGTGGCCACTTATGATTGTTCACATAATTTGTAGAATATACACACTTTATAGATAAACTACCCTACAACAATGGACAGGATAGCAAGATGTGATGTTATAAGGGAGAGAATACATGCTTCAATAGGGGGACGGTCACCCACATGCTGCAATTTGTTTTAGTAACCCTTCTGGGCATACTTTCAACGAGGTTTTAATACATGGCTATGGGTATTTGTGTCCATTCCTGCTGCAAGAATGTCGCCAGCTCAGCTGTAGATTTTGGACGAGGTTCCCTGGTCCGTAAGCGCTGCTCTAATGCATCCCACAAATGTTCTACAGGGTTTAGATCGGGACTCTGAGCAGGCCAGGGAAAACGTTTTACATCCATATCTTGATACCACTGATTGACAGAGGCTGCAACATGACGCGGAGCGTTGTCGTCCTGGAAGTAACATTCGTCCATTCCATAAAATTGCCAGAGCGTAGGAAGGACCTGATGATCCAAAATGTTCATGTAGGCATCAGCGTTCAATTGACCATGAACAACATGCAAAGGTCCAAGGTCATACCACGAAAAACACCCTCAGTCAAGGAGTCACATGTTATACAAATCCTCTGGCATCTGGTCCGTTATTGTAGGATAGTGTATGTGTGTCCAGACCTTTATCTTTAAAAAATATTTTTTTTAAGGTCCTTTGTAAGAAATCTTCGTAAAATCAGAGGTTTCACCTTATAAGTTAATGTTTTTCAGAAAGTGTGACGGCTAAAAACAATGTTTGTCTTCACATTCAAACATTCAGTGGCGACCGTTAATTTTCACCTTTAACAGATGGTAGCATAAGTAAATGCAAATATTGCTGAAAATGTCTGTTTTGTTGCCAAGTAAATGTGATCAGAGACAACCGTAAAGTACCGTTTATTTACCCTAGCATTTTAATTACTGGTAAGTAAAATGAATGATTTTGATGTTGCTGTAAAAATATGTTGCATCAAAACATGTAGAAGCTTGAACTATATGAAAGCTTGAGAAAGCAGGCCACTGTTGATAATAAAATATAGTCTGCTGCATATCTATCATTATCAGGAACATAATAAAACATAAGAGGTATAGTTTAAATACTTTATATTTTTGCTTGGGCTGACACACACTGGTATAGCTTTCATGGAACCCCCTGCATCTTATGGTAAAAGGAAATAAAAATTTAGTGGCAACACCTCCCTTCCCCAATTAAATCTGAAGCAGAAACAATGATTTTTAATGCACAACTGGATGAGACATCAGTTTCTATTTTAATGTCCTTGATTTTTGCTACAGCAAGCCAACCAAGGAATGCTGATACCCTATAATTTCACCCTCAAATTGTTTCTTACTATGATTGCTCAGTGGCATTTATCAACCATAATGGTACCTGCAGTGTATGCTCTGCTCCCTACCCCATTCTTCCTACTTAGGCTAGTAGCATTTCCAGATAATATGCATTGTGGGCCCTTGCATATGGTCAGTTTAAAAGTAGGTATTTTGTTAGTGGATCTTTCCCTTTGAGATTGATCCGGATTATCGCCAACAGCCCATTGTGTTGCTCCAGTGTGATGGTAATTAAAAATACCTAACTTGTACTTCTATCATTGCTTTCCTTGTTCTCTCTCATTTTTCTGTCTGTAAAAGACAGCCTCAAACTCTAAGCATTACTTGAAACCCCTCCACAGAGTTGCAAGGATTTGATGCAATTGTGCTGTTTGGGCTCCTTTTTAACTTGGAGCTAAAACTGATATGTATGTCATTGTATTTGAGAAAAAGAAACTATGGTAGATTGAGTTGACTAATAGACCTAAGCATTTGAGTTTGTTTTCAATCCAATCTCAGTATTCTAATTAAGCACTTCCTAGCCATGTGCAAAGGTTTGAATTTTGGTCCCAAGGCTGACCATTTTGTTCTAAGCAGTTCTACAAATTGAATCATTGAGAAAATAGCTGCTTTATTGGTGATAGTTATCTTTAAAATAAAAAGCTTTTGAAATGCCTATAGTGTTGCCACTCTTTAAACATGGCACAACATTATTCTACTTTTCATTGACCTACAGCATAATATGAAAGCTCACCTGAGTACAAAATACTTTGGTTTCCATAAGGTAAGGAAAATTGGGAAAGTCAGTTATAGTTGAAAATGAATTTTATGATATTTAGAGTAAGCCTGAAGTAAATAAGAAATCAAAGATTTGTCTAACAATAGTTGGGCAAGATTTATTTCAATGTTATGGTAAACGTGTCCCTAAATAGGATAGCTGAGTTGAGTATATAAGCAGCTTCCATATATAGTACCTATGGTCACTTCTATCATGCAGGATCAACAGTGACTCTTCATGTTCATTATGATGGTGTCGATTGAGTCAATTGTAATAGTTCATTCAAAGTAGTGAAAAGCCCCTTATGAGTTTGAGGGGGTTGGCTGAGAACAGCAACACATCTCACCAGACATGCTCAACTGGATTGAGATCAGGAGATTTAGCTGTCCAGAAAAAATGTACCATGGTCTAATTGAAGACACTGTTCCATTAAATTAAAGTTCTAAGCCATTCCCTTGAGTAATGTGGAGTGAAAGTTACATAGATTGCAGATAATCTATATTGACGAGTTTCAAGATGTCTTCTACGAACAATTGATGCTGAATATCAACCTTCTAGTACTGATGGCTAGAGTTTATCTGAGTTGGGTTGGTGTAGAGAGGTCCTTGGCCTTTGTGCAGCTCGCTATAGATATCACTCCTCAACAACAGTTAAAGTTCTAGGCCTTTGTTGGCTGTACGTACTATTGTCTTTTAGAAATACATTTCAGTCTATGGATTCCTGAAGGACACATTCATCTATCTTTCTACATCTCCTTGACTCCTGGCCTGCCCACACAACTCTTGTGGTGACCTATACACCTAGATCTCATTTCTATGAAATGGCTATTTTATTTTTTTTGTCAAAATTCTAAACAAGAAATCACAGCATGTTTTGAAGTGCCCTTTTTATGCTAGTCTCTAATGACATAAAAATGCCAGCACCACAATTTTTTGTTTATATTCTGATACAGCAGATTTTTTGTCACATTTTGTGCAAATAAATAGTTTTGATGCGTTAAAATGATTTTGGTGTTTTTACTTAGTTTATGAAAATCAGTATATGCTACAAGCATAAATTTCAGTTTATGGTTTGTTGTTATTTCTGAGAGAGAACTAGTTATTGGAAATAATTTATATATGGTGGTGTTTCCATAGTAGTGTGATGAAAGAAGGTTCCATGTTAGATTTTGGCTGCATTTAAAAATAATTATGTCTGTAGGTGCAACTGAAATTCCTGTTAAAGAAACACCTGACCCTGATGTCTGTGATTCTAATACCACTCAGACCACTGGGGAAGTAGAAGCTAGTAGTGAAGAATTTCAAGAAGAGAAAACACTAGATAATGAACCCCCACATCCTGAAACTACGGTGTCTGTTGACGATTCTCAAGGTGAAAGTGAGACATCTAATGAGGAATTGTATATGGCGAACGATAGAGCACAACAAGCAGAAGGAGGTAACACTTTTTATTTCAATTTAGTACATTGGGATGTACGAAATCAAAGAAAAAAAAATCTAGAGTACTGTAATCTCTTAATATATTGAGCATCTTGGGAGACAAGGGAAAATATTTACATTTAGAAATACAAAGCATGATGTGTTAGATTACACATGTTCCAGTTTAAAATTATGGCAAAATTATTGCATAATCTTTTAAAAGCAATATATTCTGCCATCATATCTGAAAATTGGAAGCAACTGTTAATTTTTATCAGGTGAGCAATGCTGATTGCCTCTTGGGTAAATTGGTACTACATGATACATAAATGGCCATATTAAATTGAAGTAGTAAAAAATGCAAAACTTTAAAACGTCTAACAGAGCTTCAAAATCATCATTGTCCAATCTGTCACTGGAGGATAAATCCATCATCATCGGGATGAAAGTGAGTCATGAGGAAAACACAAGCTTTAATATGTTCTAGAATAGTGTTGCCCCAACTCACTTTTTTAACCAATCCTTTATATCGGGCCTGGAATGGCTGGCAAGTGAGTACTGACAACACTTTGTAGAATAATATCCAAACTTCTGTATTCCTCTTGCGACTCACTTCTAACCAACCAACCATTGTTTTTTCTTAATTTTTAAAGTTTTCTTAGCCATTGTTTTAAAGTTTGCGCTTCCCCCTACCCCTTAAATAGTATTTAATTTTTACTGCATTACAACTTGATATACAGTAGTAAATTACAGTTATGGGTCAACCTCCAGTGCTCTATATAATAACCATAGGAATGTAAAAAGTTGATTCTACTGACCTACTTGGATGATTTTATAATTTGGAGGCAAGACATATATCTGTATTCTGTTGAACCTCCCTTTTCTTTGATAATGATTGCACATCTGTGTGGAATAGACTTGATCATGTCTCTCCATACCTGTTATGACTATAATTGCTCAGGGCGGAGTGTTTATCTCATTTAAAGAAATCTTGTTCATATTCTGAATGCATGATTTATTCTGCTGTCACTACAAAACATGATTAGTTTGTCATGTAACAGTGTTTGGGCTTGTAGCTTACTACTCATATCAAACTTTCCTCCTGCGTTAAAATTGGTGCTGTTTTTATTCCAGGATGATGCAGTTATGTTAGACAGACATTTTTACACCTTAAATCTCTTTCCCACAAGCAATTTCCACTATATGTTCATTTCTAAATTTTAAGCAAAAGTTCTGATTTAACTACTTTATAGCATGTTATACAGTTGTAGGATCTGTACTGACCTATTTTAGGTTTCTGTTGTGTTAATATTTTTTTCAAATTGAAGAACACTTTCCATTAATTCCGTTCTATTGCAAGTTTGAAGCTGGGTCCAGCTAAAGAACATCATGTATGCAGGGCTGGTCTGTCCTTTCATTGGCATGGTGTGTAAATTAGGAGAGTGGGGTGCTCAGGTGTTAAACTCGTCATCTGACTGGTTCAAAATTATGAGACATCCATGTATCTTTCGGGATTGTCCTAATAGTCCATTGTGTTACTCCAGTGCGACTTTAATTCTCTAGCTGCAAACCAACAAAAGTGTTTTTATATCAAATTTTCAAACTAAAATTATTTTTCTTTGGACTTTTAAAATTTAATAAAATTGGGATAATTAATTTCATTGATCCATTTGTTTTTCTTTATTGCATTCTAGAACTGAAGCGGATGCAGATGAAGCTGGACCACTGGAATTCCCAAATTTCCGGAAACGACAAAGTGGTCCGAGGGCTCAGAGAAAGAGAGAAGGACATGGCAGCAGCAATGGATACCAAAGATGCCCAATTGGCAATCTTAAAAGTGAGGTTGCAAGAAGCCGATCAAGAGCTTCTAGTTAAAAAGAACCTGGTCAGAGATTTAGAATTTGAAAATGATAGGTAACAAATTATTTTTTGGTTCTACACATAATGTAAAGATGGAAACATAAAAGTAGTTTAAACTATAAAAATAATTTTATTTTTGTGGACTAAAAAAAGTAAGCCAATTGTTTTCCTTGATTACTTGCTTAAATATTTTATTTTAAAATGGCTGCATTCTTGTGGTAGATTTATAGAGCTAGCTGTTTTCTGAATAAGTGTTGATTCTGTAGGCAAATCATAATATATGTGAATAATAGACGAGTGCACAATATTACAGAACAGACAGGCTAGCTAAAAAATTTTGAAATTCCTGAGAGACTTGCTTTTAAGAGCTTTTATTGGACGTTCTATAAAAAAAACATGCCATTCAATAAGGGTAGCTTATTTTATACTGTAATTTTTATGGTAACTTACAGATAAACAATAAAACCTACTCATATGCACTCGGATAATAATTCAGACATAATTCAGTCAACCCTCGTTAATCTACCTGGTCTTAAAATTCATCCTGTATTAATTTTGTAACATCTATTTCTACTATTTAATCATTATATTTGACTAAAACAATATTTTTTTATACAATGAGATTTAAAGAGGCGTTATTTCCTTGAATTGATGCTGCTAAAATTGTCTTGTGTAATGAAGTATCAAATTGTTCAAAATAGCGTAGTTCATTTTTAACAATTCAGTCGTTCCCTACCTGAGGTATAGGACTGCATTTTCCCATACTGATCATCTGTGCCTGTTTGTTAGGATCGAGTTTGTTAATTCTGCCTAAATACTTTCCAATCTTTTATAAAACATGGTAGGTACCATTTTTTATCATCAAATTCACTTTGATTAATTATGATCAACTTAAAATATGGTCCTCTTGAAGGTCACCTATCTTGCCATTTTAATTCAACTCCCAATTGATATGCATTTCTTAAAATCATCATAGGATTTTCCTGTCTATCTTCCTAATCATTTGTCAAGATCCTTACACGTATTTTCAATTTCTTAAAAAAGAGATTGTTTTAAATCAGGAACAGAGTTGAGGAAGTATTTACTGATGCTTTTTCTGCCAGGAAATAATAAGCAGAATATGAAAGGGCCAACTAGGTACAAAAGCATCCTCAGGCCTTTTCTATATATAAAAAAAGTATTTTTATGTGTAACTAGCTGAATAATCTGGCATTGTTCAGGTTTCAAGTATGACCGTGATATTTCCATGTGTTAACTCAGATACACAAACTCTGCGGAACGTGCATCCTACCACAACAACTAAAATATGACTGCTAGATTTTCTTGTGTTAACTCATAGACAAAACTTGTAGAGTGTGTTTCCTTGTCCGTGTTCATTATTACAAAAAAACAAACTTAAGATTTTAAAATTGGGACTTCAATGGGTACTTTTATGACTACCTATGTGCCAATTTTTATGGCTACAGATTGGTCTGAAGTCAGGAGAGAAATAGTCTATGTTTTCTGCAGTGTTCTAAAGTATAAGTGTACCAACTTTGGTCTGGATTAGTCAAATGGTGATAGATTTGTACAGGGGTGCAGAAAATATTTCAAGGCCCAATACTTCCCCAGAACATAATTTGTTTTGTCCAAAATTTCCCCGAAAACGTCCCTGTATTTTCGTTTCAGTTTAAGTGACTATTAGAGTACAATGTGAATGATTAAGAACTCTCATTAAAACTATTATGTACAAATTTTTAAAAAACCTAATATTTATTCCAATAAAAAATAATAATTTTACATTGATGGATTATATTAGTTGTTACCAAGAAATAGCAGCCTTCCTATCTCTTTGTGAAGGGTGTCAATCACCTTTGAAGTCATATACGGCGATTTCAGTAAAATATAAAATATTTCCAAAATATTTGTTCTTAACTGATGACAAGTGAATTTGTAGTCTTTTTTTTTAGATAAACTTGGGCAAAAATTTCCCCACAGCTGCCTGAAGTTCCCCCAAACCTCGTTCGCGCATTTGGACATATTCTGCACCCCTGGATTTGTATAGAGAATATACACATACATCCTTTTTTTATATTTATAGATGAATGTGTATCAAGCCCAAGAGATAGAACAACTATTGTGATAATACAGTAAAATCCACTTTGTGTTTATTATTCAGCATTATACAGTTTTCAATATAATAATGCATTAATTATTTGCTGTGCATTTTTAGAATGATAAAAGAGCATGCCCAGAGTGCCTCCCTGCAGAACAAAACGATCGAAGTGATGCAAGAACAGTTGCAGAAGGCAGAAGCAGATCTGAACAAAATCCAAGAGACACTTCGTCGGAATCAAGTGAGTCTTCCAGGGGCAAAAAAATTACATTTGCTACTTCACTTAATTTTTTTATAGGGTACTGTCACTCTAAATTGCAGTGCTTTGTGTTATAAAAATTTAAAACTTATGTAATTATACCTAGAGGGTTCTGCAATGACCTAGTGTCTAGCCAAACAGGCTGTAGCATCCAAGTGTCTAATCTAGCAGGTTATATAGTCCTAATGTATCTAGTCTACATCAGTCTAGTGCAGAAATCACCAAACTTTGACCGTTGACTCCTTCTAGAGTTTTTTGACTTTTTACTGACCCCCTCTCTGTTTTTCTATAACATTATAATAGGACAAGCAGAAAAGATGCTTATGTGAGTGTTTAGATCGTTTATTTTATAGTTATAGCGTTTATTGTATGCATAATAAAGTACAAGGCATGTTTTTAAAGTAAGTACTGTTTGAAAATAAAAACGAAACAAGTAGAATTTTCTTAGCAATTTTATTTTTATATGAAAGTCTATACCTCAATCTATTTTTCAACATAATTTCCGCCAATATTCTCATTTATCGTATTGTACACCAGTTTTTGAACACCCTTTTCATAGAAGTCTGCCACCTGATTTGACAGCCACTCCAACATGGTCGTTTTGACGTCATCATCGTCGTTATGGTGTAGACCGCCCAGAATGCTTCTTCAAATGCAGGAACATATGGTAGTTACTGGGCGCTAGATTGGGACTGTACGGAGGGTGATCAAATTGTTCCCAGCCAAATGATGCGATGAGATCTTGAGTTCGTTTAGACGTGTGTGGATGGGCATTGTCATAAAGCAAAACAATCCTCCTACTCAGCATGCCATGCCTTTTGTTTTGGATTGCATGGCGGCACAATTTTTTTAAGGTCTCACAATACGTCCCAGAATTTATTGTGTGACCATGAGGCAAAATATCCTCAAACAACACCCCCTTCTTGTCCCAAAACACAGTACACATGATTTTCTGAACTGAAATTGTTTGCTTGAACTTCACTCTCTTGGGTGATGATGAATGCCGTCATTCCATGGATTGCTGCTTCGATTCCGGTGTAGCTTAAGCCACCCAGGTTTCATCGCCTGTGACAGTTTGGCTTAAAAAATCATCACCTTCCTCGCTGTACCGCTGAAGGAAAGTTAAAGCACTACCTAAACGTTTGGTTTTGTGTACCTCTGTCAGCATTTTAGGTACCCAGCGTGCGCACAATTTTCGATAATTTAAGCATTCGCTCACAATTTCATACAGAACACTGTGAAATTAGAGGAAATTCATCAGATAATAACGTAATCCTAAAGCGCCTGTTCTGTTTCACTCTTTCGTCAACTTTCTGCACCAAATCCTCAGTAATGACAGAAGGTTGCCGACTTCGTTCCTCATCATGAACATTCATGCGGCCATCTTTAAAAGCTCTAACCCATTTCTGTACCATTCCATCGCTCCTAATTTTCGCTGTACACTTCACTAATCTGATGATGAATTTCAGCCGCTTTCACTTCTTTAGCACTAAGAAAACAAATCACCAATTGTATTTCAAAATCGGTGGGATTCTCAATCAACGGAGCCATTTTAATTACTAATAAACAAATGTCAACACTGTCTAATGTTTACGTAATGGGGCCTGTGGCTTGCCAACAGATGTAGGTAAACAGCGCGGAATGCCGACCACAACACTGCCGCCCCTGAATATCTAAACAGTACTTACTTTAAAAACATGACTCGTATTTATTATTTATTGGCTTAACGTCAAAGGGATGCATTTTTGTTTTTGGCGCCCTTTTTAACGTTGCATAATTGATAGGAAGGATAGATAACATATGATTTATATTTTTTAATCGAGATGAAATAGTAATGCAATCTTTCGGTGGAGTGGTAGCATCCGATACGTTAGGCCGCCAAAGCTATTGTTTACGCCAAATCAAGATGGCGGCCGATAGAAGCAATTCCAAGATGGTCGCCATATAGCAAAATCCACACCGTGAACCTTTGCATACAGTGCATAAATAATAATAATTTTTTTTTATTAAAAAAAAAAACAATATAAATTTTATTTGAAAATTTTCTAATATTTCAGTTTGGTTTTCTCTGAACATGTGCGCAATTTTGCGTCAATTTCATCCTAGTTTTGTCCCTTTAAAAAAAAAATTTCGGATAAAAAAAACTAAAAAAAAATTGTTTTTAATAAAGAAAAACGCGATTTTTTTAAAAACATCCGGCTTTTTATCAATTTTGAATTAGAGACTTTGCAATGCATAGAAAATTCAAAACAAGAAATCTTTTTTTAATAAGGTAGTTCTTTTCTGTGATCATAATAATCCACAAAAAAGTTTTTGATGAGGGGGAAAAAAAAAAAAATCAAAAAATTCTTCTGCTGTTTATAAGTGTGAAAAAAATATTTTTTCACAATTTTTCTAGCAATTAGCATTATGTGAGCAAATCAATGGGGATATTCCTGATTATAAAGCATATATCAGGGGTGGAAATCTTCCGCGTTTTCGCGGATTTCCGCTTTTTTTTTCTTTTGAGAATTTCCGCTTTTTTTCCCCCTTTTGAGAATTTCCGTTTTTTTCTTCCGAAAATTTCCGCTTTTTTCTTTGAATTAAATTATGTCATAGAATTACAGCCAAAGAATAAATGTAAAAAAAAAAAAAAAAAAAAAAACCAATAAGGAAAGTGTGTCCTTACTTCAGGTAGTAGATTCTTCCGACTTTTCTTAAATTTTGAAAAAATGACCGATTTTTATCATTTTTTACAAAAAAAATCCTATTTTTGCCCTTATCAGCTTTTTTTACGTTTATAGAAGACAAATAAGTCTTGCTAATTCCTTTTTGAAAAGAATCCTTTGTGAGAAGCTTATTAGTTTAATGGTAAACCTGGAGAACTTGGATTTTGAACTAGTTAGCGTACGTTGTTGCATATTTCGTAGGTGAAGCTACGGTTTCCTAAAAAAGCGGAGCTGTTATCTAAAGGCCGTGAAACGTCATGATGCAGCGGAAAAGGTATAAATGAAATATTTTAAGTTGATCAGCTTTTAATGTGATTTTTCTTTCAACTAGAAAATAAGATGCTTTGTTATTTCGTCTTTCATGGCAACCTCGGCAAGCGGAAAGTTTAAATTTTCATTTTGAATATTCTAGAAATTACTTTCAAAATTCATTAAAACTTCTTTCTTTGGCGACTTTAGAAGTACGCCAAGGCGGTGGCTATCGTTTTAAACATAGACTGCAACTATTTTTAAAATGATGCTTCTTTTAAGGGCAATATTTATGATTGTTTTAATAAGTTAAATTGTTTCTTGGATAATTAGAGTTTTTAATTTCAAGTTTATTCAATTCAAATAGAAAATAAGAATATTTACGGAAAAATATAGAGATTTTGAAAAAAAAGTTATTTTATATTCGAAAATATGTTGTAAATTTAAACTGAACTAAGAAATATTTTTCCTACCACGTGGTTTCAGCTTCAGTCTACGTTTATAGTTGTGCCAACGACCTGCCCTTGGCGCACTTAGGCCCGGTGCACACATCCGGTTTTTCAACGTGCGGCGCCGCTGCCGCAACGCAAGTGCGGTCTGAGATACATTAAATCCAATGCAGCAGTGCGTACATGCCTCCAGCGCCGCTGGGGCGACGCACATCCAACTTGCGTGCAATTTGTACCGCAGTTCCCCGCGGCGCCGTTCGGAAGTACCTTGTTTTCATAAACAAATAGATTATAAATAATAATTAATAAATGGTTGTATCCAGTAACGTCTATTTTGTTTCAAAATATACTTTTTTTTACGCCAAGTAAGCAAAATAAACACGTTTTCTTCGATAGAATATTTATCGCAAATGGCGCGAAATGAGTTGGTGTGTCATTTCACGGTTATGTGTGCATAGTTGGGCTTCGGTGCCGCAGTGGCGCCGCACGTTGAAAAACCGGATGTGTACCGGGCCTTAAGTCGCCAAGGAAAGAATTATTTCGAATGAACCAATGAAATCAAACGACAGTTTAACGGAATTTAAAAGATTTTTCTGGAATATTCGAAATGCAATTTAAAAAATTTTCCACTTGACCTGGTTGTATTAAAATCTGCAATAACCGTTATACATATGGGTTACCTTAACCTGTAATTACTCGCTACTAGAAGTCCGTTTCCATTTCTATAAACCAAGACTGAAGCTGTACCGTTTTTATTTTTGGTGTCTAATTATTTTTTTTAATATAAAATTCATGCTATTTAATAAAAATAGTATAAATATGATTTATTCTTTTGTAACAGCATTTTGATTTCCTGTTAATTTCATTTTTGGTATCAAGGTTTTTGAAAAATTGCAACTCTTAAGAAAATCTTAGCATTGATGAGGTGTTCAAAAATATTCATAAAAATAACATTTTCAACTTCATCCAACTTATTTATACTGTTTATAGGTGCCTAGATATTTTTTCTCTTTTATAAAATTTGAGTTTGCACGTAAAGTGCCCACTCCTACTTTTCAAAGACAAATTTCATTGTTTATAGTGGACTTTATAGGGTTTTTATCAGACTAAAAATTTGCCTACCCCCTCAGAAAAAAATTTCTGGCTGCACCACTGTTCTGTACACACATTAGTACACAAATATAGTAATCTTATTCAGCTATTTCTGTACTTCAAAATAACGCTGCATATATTTTCCTCTTTTTTACATTTTGACTGTTTTCACCCCTGATATATGGAATAGCAAAATACATTTTTTTATTGTAATGACTTTACAAGAGGAAATTGTTTTTTATAGAAGTCAAAGCGTATTGCGCATAAGGTTTCAATGCGTTTAAACCAGTGTACTGGGAGAAATTTGTTTGTAGATAAGTCACAGCGTATAACACGCGATCCCCGCCTGCCGGCGAGAACCTTTCACCGTTGGCTTCCATGCGTATAAGCCACCGTATTGGGTGCCCACCTAAGCATAGTCCAGTGTTTATAATATAACCAAAAGCTAAACAAAATTAAACTTACCCTCATTCTTCGTGATACATCTTAACGACATGCTCTAGAAATGCTAAAAATTTTCGTCATATCTCTGTCCCTAAATGTTGCCGCCGTCGCCAGATGTATGCAGCAAGGACCGTCAATTGATACCAGCATATGACTTCCAATAGTCAGAAATTTTTGTAGTTCCTGACAAAATCCAGCTCCGAATTACCTCAGCCAAAACTTTCTGGTTCCTATTTTTCACCACAACCATAAAACATTTATCTGTCCCTCGTTCAAGTCCTCCAAACACCCATTTACCTTCCAATTTCTTACTCCTGTTATACCTTCTTTTGCCAAACTTTTGTCCATTCTTTCTACATTTCCACTCCTACCCATCACCAGCATCCTTTCTCAATGCTAAAATCATATCAATCTCACATGACAGACATTTCACCCTCTTTCCAATCAAGCTACATGTTTGCAAAAAAAAAAAAAAAAACATTCAGTAACACCATCCACTGCCATATCAAATCAACTAGGGGGAATGATCAACCAAAAGGGGAAAAAAATTCTAAATTTCAATCTGCAATTTCAAAAATCAAATTTAATCCACCCCAAAAAAATAGTGAAATTTAAATCAAGGAACAAAATAAAAAAATTGTAACTTGCAATCTGCAATTTCCAAATTGAAAAAGAGGAAAAAAAATTCTAAATTCCAATCTGTAATTTCAAAAATCAAATTTAATCCAAATTTTTTTCGAAATTTCAATCAAAATTTAATATAAGTAACAAATTTAAAAAATTTTAACTTACAATCTGCTTTCCAAACTTATCCTAACAAATTTGAAAATAAATAAAACAAGTCGATTTATAAATCAAGAGCAAAATTCATATGCATCCAACAATTTCAAAGACTGTCTAAATTTTAATTCCGTTTCACATTAAAAATAAAAGTGGAAAAGCATATTTTCTTCCTTAACCAATCATGAGATGCGTTTCTTATCGTCAGGAGAAAATATCTGGGGTTGCCTTAAAACTAAGAAAAGCGCAAAAACGGTGAAAATGGGAAGGTTACCACTTTTGGCGATACATCGCTCGAAAGTTGTAACGTATCGGATACTACATACCATCCCAATCTTTCTTACATACGAAAATGTTATATATCCTAGCTGAATAACCCATCTTTGCTCGGGTTTCAAATACGACCACAACATTTCCCTGTGTTAGCTCAAATACACAAATTCTAGAACGGGTTTCCTACCGCGACAGCTAAAACATGACCGTGACATTTCCCTGTGTCAACTCATAAACAAACCCTGCAGAATGTGTTTCCTTATCCATGTCCATTTATTGCAGAAAAACAAACTTCAGATTTTAAAATTGAGGTTTCGAGGGGCACTATTCGGACTACCTATGTGTCAATTTTCATGGCTACAGATTGATCTGATGACAGGAAATAAATAGACTATGTTTTCCACAGTGTTCTGAAGTATGTGTACCTAATTAGGTGTGGATTGGTCAAACGGTGTAGATTTGTGTACAGAATATGCACAGGCACACACATCCTTTATGTATATAGATAGATTATTAACTTAATATACAATGTTTGCTTTGTGACTCTTGACAAGCTTAGCCAAAGTTGGGTTCAAATACATTTTTATTGGTCATTATTTAACCCTTTCTGGTGTGTTTCAATGACTTGAATACAATCATAATACATAAGAAATATTATCATAACATAAAAAAAAAAACAAAGGAAGAATAATATAAAAAAGAAAAATGAAACACATCAAGAAACAAAGAAAAGACTACTTATTGTCCTAAATGTTCCCTCATCTCTCAATACTTGTTCAGTAGGGTGAGCCGAAAAAAGTTTTTTTTTTTTTGCTGTCACATTCTAATAGTGCGGAGAAGTTGGTTCATGCAGTAAAACTTATGTGTAAAAAATTTCATCCCGATTTATTGATATCTTTTGCCTTCCTAATGGGTTCAAACCCTTCAAAAAAAAAAAAAAAATTGGGCATTTTTTTAATGAAAAATAAAAATGTTTACAGTTGCGTTCTATTGGTGTGAAAAGTAAGCTAATTCATTCAATATTAACGGTTAAAAAATTGTTTAGATCAGTACATATCTTCTGCCTCCCCAATGGGGGCCAAATAGCAGAAGAAATGGAAAAAATGACGTTTGCAAAATATCGACTTATGCAATTACGGTAAAAACTGGTGATCAGTTTTTTCAGCTATTTCACCACCGTTGGGGAGGCAGAAGATGTGTACTGATCTAAACAATTTTTTTACCATTCGTATTGAATGTATTAGCTTACTTTTGCGCATTATTAGAACGTAATTGTTAACATTTTTATTTTTTATAAAAATGCCTGAATTTTGATCTTTTTGGAGGGTTTGAACCCCTTGGTAATGACAAAGTTATCAATAAATCAGGATGAAATTTTTTACACATTAGTTTTACTGCATGAGCCAACTTTTCCGCACTATTAAAATGTGATAGCAAAAAAAAAACCTTTTTTCGGCCCACCCTATTGGTCAGGGCTATCGTGACTCAGTAGGTATACTCACTGCGCTAGCAAACTACGAGTTGTAGGTGGTGCAGGTTTGATTCCTCCAGTGTGTATTTCTCTTCTGTGTTAGTAAAATCTCGTATTGCATGTATGTCTATTACTTGATGTTGTCTGTCTTGTGTTTGATGCAATTTGGCCAATTGGCCTCTATGCCATGAAGTCCAATTTAACCAACCCAATACTTGGGACACCTGTCTGGAAGGTTTTGCATCCGAGCAGGTGGTTTTTGACCATTGGTTCTCCAGAATCACTAGGCATTAAGGATAGGTGATACTTAAGCAATGCAAATAAGGTGTAAGGTTATTAGACAAAAACTCTCTTAACTGCAACTTATCAGATTCAAGAGACCTTTGCTTCTCGAGCATTTTGTATTTGTCATATTTTGAAGATTGAGCTGGTATTTTAATGTCATGAAGTATTTTAGAAGTACAGTACAAAGTCCCAAATCCGGAATCGTACAAAATCTGTATATTTTGCTAACCAGCGTTTTTTTCCCTCACTTTTTTTCTATCTTTCCAATAATTTTTAAAGAACAAGGCATTCAACCTGGACCATACTATTGAAACAATGCAAAATAACGGGCATGTTCAGAGTAAATACCACAGAGAAAAGTTAGAAGATTTTAATGTAAAATTTGTTGCACTTATCAAAAAGTTTTTTTCCTATTTAAAAATTATTCCTTTTTATGCATCTGCTATTTTAGTATTGCAAATGTGTTCTGAACATAAATATTGCGCACTTAAAAGGTTAGATTAGGGGTTTTTTGACAAAAAAAAACTGCAAATAATCCCGAATCCGTAAAAGTCCGAAATTTGGAATGGCTAAGGTCTAGATTTTGGACTTTTACTGTAGTTTTATTTTTCTACAGGAAATCGGATTTGGATGATGCAGCTTTTTCCCAGATCATCCATTCAGGAAATATATTTTCTATTTGTTTCATCAGGGAGAAAAATCATCACCAACTCAACAGTACCTTGCTTTAAAAATATTTCCAAATCTTTTATGGCAGGTACGAACTTTAGCCTATCATATAACATCAACATAGAGTAGGCTTTGTTGGTGCCAGGTATAAAAAATGTGAAAATTATAAATAATTTTTCCCCGTAGTATAACATTGTTTTAATTGGTCATAAATGCATTATTTGGAAACATGATAAAAATGGACACCTCTAACCATTTTTAACCTGTTCATCTTTATTCTTCATTTACTATTTTACTATTGAAAAAGTGTTGAGTATGTTCACAATATTTTAGCAAGTTTTAGAAGTCAACAAGTGATTTACTCTAAGATTGCAAGTGCTGAACCATCTTGGAAAATTCAATATCATAATATGACTAGTTCTCATTAAGTTGAGTATGATTTCAACTCTTGTAGCACAAAGACTGTATTCATAATAATTGTACTATTTAACTATTTTCTAGATGTTTTAAAATTTATGTTTTGCAAGAGATCTGACCCTTAAATTTTGTAATTTAGAACGAGCACATGCAGAAGATAGGTAAAATGGAGGTAGAGCACCATCATTTAACAGAATCTTATTCATCATTACAGAAAAAATGGAATGAAACAAATGGTAAAAATAATTTATGCTTATGTATGTTTATTATAAAATATTATGTTATGTAAAAATAATTTTACTTTAATTCCAAAAATAGGGCTGCCTCCTTTCGGTTGTCTCGATAAGGTATCTGGTCGTTAGAAAAAAACTGACTCGATCTTGATCATCGAAAAATGACATCATCATCATTCGAAATTTAATCTCCATTCTTGATGACATGATTATTAGAGTCATTAGAAAAATTGGTCTGATCTTATGGGCAAAATATCTCGTTGAAACTACTTGGATGGGTATTAGTGTAGTGTTTTTTCTGTGATATCGAGAAGGCTGTACTCGGCAGCACCTTTTCTTGAAAAGGGAGAGATAAGCAGAGAGAAAATGAATCAAATAGTTCCCAGTATCATTTCTGATATTTGAGTGTAATGTGGCTTTGCAATTTAGAAATATGATTCATTTGTCAACCCCACACATATGTAAAGATTTTTTGTCGTAATTAGCGTGAAATGTGGAATACTTTGCCTTTTACATGCTGCGTAGTAATTTCATGTAGAATCGAGTGCTCAGCCAGTAAGAGCCAACAAGCAGTTCCCACGCTCTCAATCCTTGTCGTTTGGTGCTAGATTGTTTACTTATCTCTCGACTAACGTCTGTTGCATTTATTTTTTTAAATATTTAATCTCTATATATGAGTATATTGTTATTATTAATAATGGAATTATCTCCGAAATATATTAAGGGTTACGTTTTTTAACTACACAAGATAGGCAGTGTTCTGAAAAGCTGCAAAGACAATAGTTATGAATGTGTTCTATAAATTGAAAGAATGGCATCCGAACGATTATCAGAATTATATTCTGGATAAAACTTTGCGCTTGACCCTCGTTCTGCTTGCAGTATCTTACGAATGCAACAGGAATTTCTAATGAAAAGTTCCTTTTCAATCCCTGGAAAAAATGACCTGCGAGGAAAGAAAAAGCCACGAAAAATCTTGTCCTACGAAATATGATTAATTTACTTTGTCTGCCATTCGAAGGAAGGTGCATATGATTTTCAAAAGAAATGAAATTCCAACAGTGTAAATCATGTCTTCATAAAAATTTACGCAGAAGCATATGGGTGCCTCGAAATTTATAGGGCAAACATAAACACTTGGACACCAAACCCAACATTTTATGCAGAAAAACATTGAACACATAATTTTATGCAGTTTATTGTTACTATTCTAACAGACTTTATTAGTTACATGTGATACATTAATATCGATATTTTTAAGAATAATTTTGCTAATATTTCTTATATAAAATTGTTACTTTGTTTTGCTGATTCCATTTCTTTTTTTAATTTAAAATTTGATTTTACTATTATTTTTCCAAATTTTTTGTTACATAAAAAAGTTCTTTTTATTGTTATTAATAAATTATTTGCTATTTATTTATTTCATCACATAATTACCACTATCGTTTTTACATACTTTGTTTGGGCAATTTTTAAGAGATAATAATTTAAACAAATACCATTACAAATTCAAAAAATATCATTCGATATTTTCTATTATAATTTTATAACACTTTTATTTATTTTTTCTTATAAACTGACAGGCAAGCTGTCAAAAAATTTATGTACCAAAAATGAAGCAAAATTAGATTAATGCTAGAAAAGTATGTAGGAAATTAGTTGGAAGCTTGTAAGTGTGACTTCTTCTCGAATCCTCTGCCTGCAACTCAACAGGAGATCGGTTTACTCATTTTTCCTTCTGCGCACAGTGACGTCATTGTCCAGAAACATTGCTGTCTAGTATATGCAGTTTGAAAGTTTTAATGTCCTTTTCGTTTTAGACATGAATTGTGTAGTAAATCTGATATTTTTCACACTTTTCTTTACTTGTGATATTGTAGTTGACATTCTTTAAAAAGTATTGATGTGAGTATCGAATTCATTCATTTCTGGCAGAAAAAAGTAAAGAGCTGTCTGTTCAATTGAAGCAATCCAATGGGAATCTGGAAGCAGTGCAACAAGAGTATACTGACTACAAGCAAAAAGCCCAAAGAATTTTGCAAGTAAATTATTTTTCACTTGATATTTTTCCTGAATTTTTTGTATTTTTTACGATTATAGATTAATTATGCTTTAGTAGTGTATCACTTTAACCTTTTACCATAATGTGTACTCTCATTACTTCCATCAAAATTTCTCCCAGATATTATGGACGTGCTATATTTGTGTACTAAATTTATCAAATGCCCGTTTCATGCTCAATTAGCACATTTGTGTTTTAGCCTATTCATTTTCTATCTGAGCATCTTAAATTGCTACTAAAATAAGATTTAAAGAGACTACTTTTTCCCTGCTATTTTAAAATATTTATGCTATTATTTCAGAAGTATTTGGGCTATTTCAGCACTGCTTTCTATGTCGCTGCATGTTAGTAAAAACTCTGTACCCAATAAAATTAATTTTGATGTGATTCAAGTGATTGTTATACAGTGGACACAGTAATGAGTGTTGCTAAGCAATCTTTCTAAATGATTAAACTCTTTTCTGCTTGAAGTCAAAAGAGAAGCTGATTTCAAGCCTCAAGGAGGGCCACTTAGAGGTGGACAGCATCGAGAGGAGTGAAGCAGCCTCGATGCTGTTAAATGCTGAAGTGGAGGGCATGAAGCAGGAACGAGATCTCATTCGTGATGAACTCAGGAGAGCAAACGAGCTTATCGAAACATATCGCACTGAGATCCAAGAACTGGAAAAGATATCGCAAAATGATGCCATAACCTCACAGGAGCGATGTAGAAATTTGCAGGAACAACTGTCTGCGGAGAAGACACAGAAAGAAGAGTTGCAGCTTCTAAATACACAGCTGAAAGAGGTAAAAACCTATAAATAATTTTGTTACTTGCAATTTTCTAATGACTACTTTAGATGGAGTTTTTTAAAACATGTAATTAGATTCAAACTCCAAGCTCCCATTTTCCACTTCCTAAACCCATGATATACAGGAAATAAGGAGCCAAATTTCGTTTTAGTTTTAATGTTTACTACTTGTTTATGTACATATACTACATTGTGCTTTTTTCTCTACTATTATAAAAGGAAGTATTTGTCTGTTTGTTTTACGGCCTCAAAATCCTGACGATCTATGGCACTTACAGCAATGAGATTTGGCACACAGGTAGTCCAACTTTTTTGCAATTTTTGGGTCGCAGCAAATTTTAAAATTTAATCTAGAAGATTTGTAAGTGAATTTAATAGTTTTATCGTGTTCTACCGTGTTCTTCTTATCATGTTCTTCAACTCGTTTCTATCAGAGAGAGAGAGAGAGAAGAAATACCGGAAACTAGACTTTTCTACCCACGTGACTTTGCCGTCACAGGCTTTGGAATCATGCCAAGTTTTTTTCACCGCGATAGATTCTAAATTTATTTTTTTCATTTCCGCTTTAATTTTGCTCAGAGTTGACTGGGATTGCTAGTTCTTTTCGTAAAATCGGAATCGCTTAAGATAGATTAAAAATTTCAACAGATTTGAAATCTGCAGAAAATTTTACTCCAGATTAATAACTTACATCATGGGCACAGGCAATGCCAGGCTGTCCACGCAGTGGCTAGTATGAGATAACGAGCAGGTTACTGTTTTGTAAATCAAGGTGGTAACAGAACCTGGAAATCGGGGAATTCTCTGGAAATTTTTTAATTCTGGAAAATATTGGAGGATACTTCAATGTTTTACTTAATTTAAAACCAAGTTTATACTCAAGAATTAAATGCTGAGTACATGATTACTTTATAATTGGGTATTGCACATAAATTAATATTTAACAGGTTATTGTATTTTTCTGAGGTAGCTGAAAACAAGAAATCTAAAAGAAGGATTACTAATTTTGTTTGGCATATGAGCCTGAAAAAATATTGATTAAGCTCATGGTTTTTCGGACAGTTAATATTAAAAATTGAATTACTTATGCACTTTTGAAAGGTATAATAAATTAATTTTGTTACATTTTTTTAAGTGAAGCAACTTACTAATTGCAAATTTTTCTTTTTCTTTCAGGAATTACAGATTTTGAGGGAAGATTTGACACGAACAAAAACCAGTTTCCAAAGTAGGGTCCAAGATCGAGAAATTGAAATAGAAAAACTTAGGAGACAGGTAAAACTCTTGTGTATGCATAATTTGAAATTAATGTAGAATATATCACCAATTTTATTTTGTTATCAGAATATGCACTCTTGATATTAATCTTTTCAGCCTGAATAAAAAGTTATTTTATCCCAGCATAGAATGAAGTTTTAGAAATGAAACTTTATTGAAAAAATTAATGTAAGAATCAATGAATGAAAAATAACTCAATGATTCTTGCACCAAAAAATTGTGATGCTTCAGACAGCTTGAGTTGTGGTCTCTTTCCTCTGACAATTTCTCATGAAAAATATCTTAATTACGGAGAACAAAAAACATACAACCCAAAAGAAAAAAAAGACAAATACAGTTAAATAAGTTATTGAATTGAAATCAGTAATTAAAAAATCTATTTGTAACAAAATTGTCACATACTTTTTTTTTAGGTTTCATAAATAATTTAGTTTTAGTAATACCAAATGTCTAACCTTTAAAGCCATTATATCTTTCAACTTTTAATGTTGATAATCTCAAATTAAAGTCATTGTTTGAACTTGTCCACCACACCAAAAACGAACTTACTATATATTAGGATGTGTATACGTGTATTAGTGCCTTGCAGCCCACTAACTATCAACGTTGTTGAAGTTGCGTGAATAAATCTTTTGAAAAAATCTCGAGAGCTCTTTCAACGTCAAGACGTTTAATGATCACCAGTGAGAATATACATACTTGCAGCAAATAAAACACAGTTCGGTTTACAGTCAAAATTTTACCTAAGTTCAGTTCATACAACTAATAATAAAAATAACAAATGCTTAATTAATTTTGTAAAATCAATCTAAAAAATGATAATAATTATTTACTTTATTACAGTGACAAATTTAAAATTCTTATTATGTTACTAATTATATTTCTTTTTACTTTTCATAAAATCGACAACTGTTAACTGGTTATGATATAACACAGCTTTATTAGTTCAGCCATCTATTGGCAGGAATTAGAATTATTCTGGGCACAGCTATACTCTACGTTTATGAGCAATGGCAATTACCTTAGCAAATTTTTTTGGTGCACTTTTGGTAATGAGTTACGGTAGATTAAGGCAACCCATCTGTCTTTACGGTTGAAAGAAAAAGAGTTTGAACGAATTCATTCCTTGGCGACTTTAGAAGTGTGGCAAAAAAAATTTGCCACCGTTCATAAACGTAGACTGTAGTTGTACCTTATTCTATCCCAACAAGTGTAACCCATTTTCACAATTGAAATACTTTTTGGTTTACAAAGCTGCCCTGCCTTCATGATATTCTAGTTAAATTATTGACCATTATATGTGAAACATGTTTTAGTGGAAGTTTGCATCTCTAAACTGCAGCATCACAAAAAGAATGGTAAATACATTTCTGTTTCGTACGTTATTTTCCAATTTATTGATTCTTTTTTTCAGCTGACTGCCAAATCCCTGAGCACTGTAAGCCAAGATGAATTGGAATCTCGCCTTCATGCCTTGACTGAAAATCTCATCCAAAAGCAAACCATTGTGGAAGCTTTAAGTACAGAAAAGAACTCACTAGTACTTCAGCTTGAAAGACTGGAGGTAAGGTGAAATATTTTATTCTTCATTAACTTTATTGAAAATCCTTTAATGCATTTTGAATACTAAACTTGAAATAACATTTGTTTACACACCAAACTCAGCAACATGGAGTTGAAGCAAAATTATTCGTAAGAAATGCTGTAAAATAACTTTTCTATTTTAATACTGAATATTCGTCAATATTTTTGGAGTATTTCTATTCAAAATGTATGAGCCGTGTTCATGTGGTCAATGCCACCATCCAGACTTTGGCAGAAGCAGTTCTTGTGGTCGACAGTTTATTTAACTAATTAACTTTTACTGAAAATGTTTTAAAAGGATTCTTTATACCAAGTTCAAAGAAATTTTATTTATCTTGGAGGTTAAAAGTAGCATTTTTCTTATGCTGTTTCATTCATAATTTTCTATAGCAACAGTTAAGAGAAGCTCAGAACTATGGTTTACAGCAACATACTTATGTTGGAATCAATAATAATGAAACAGGTATGTGATCTCCATTTTCTCAATTGGAAATTATTTGTGGCATTTTATTTTGTTTGTAATTTCTATAACCTTCAGATTAATTATATCTGGGGCAATAGTCATAAAATTATATGTTTTGTGTAAGTTGGGCACACAGATTTTGCATCCACTTTTTGTTATCAGTTCGTTGATAATCCTTTGGAAAAATTCTATTGTTCCTTTCCTTAGAAAGGAACAATATAATCTTTCTTTGGATAAAGATGCTTTGATGATTTATCTAATAAGGATGCTTTGGAAAGATTCTATTGCTCTTTTCTTTAGATTAGAATGCCCTTGAAAGATTTTATTGGTCTTTTACTCAAAAAAAAATCATTTGGTAAGATATTATTGTTTAAGAATATTTAAACTGGTTTGAAGACTGCAGGTTATCTACAAAATTAATAACTATCTACAGGTTATCTATGCATAATAATAATATATTGATTTTGTAGATAAGACTATAGATTCAGAATAACACCACTAGAAAAGGGGTAAATAAAATCTATTTGCTGGAAAGTCCTTAGCAATTTTAAAAGCCTAAGTTTTTACTAGAGCATTGCACCATGGCCAATGATACTTGTTTAAGGTCAAGTATTATCTCAACTTATTACAGTAATATTTATAGTTTAGTTAAAAATTAATGTTTTAAAACTGGGTCTGTGAGACACTACATACCACTCATGATTGCTTGTTCACTGTTGATCTATTGTGATTTATGTGAAATGTAGCCTTAAAAGGCTGTAATATTTTCTTTTGCTCAAAGAGTTGGAACCCTGATAGGTGTGCTCAATACTTAACAACTCAAAACTTTCCATGTGTTGGCTTCTAATTAAAGCTATCAGGGAAGGCATGATAGGAGGAGGCGTTGCTTGATAACAAATAACAAGTTTATTAATTAAATGACATCACGAATACAAAACAGACCACAAGTGTGTCCATACTCATACATACATTCTAGCTCTCTCTCTCTGATACAATCGTGCATACGTTTGATGACTCTAGCGCCATCTATTGACCGTTAAAATTATTGTGCTACAAATAAGAATATAACACATGCTTCTATATTTATATAAAAGTATGTTGTTATCTCTGTACATATGCAGCAAAAATAAACTAAAGGATATCAAGAGTTCAGTATTTTCTTTCCCTCATTTAATTTTTTTACCTTTTATAGTATATTAAGCTGTAGTTATACAGATTATAATCTTTTATCATTTTTTTTTTAATTATTTTATTGAAATTCTTACCTGCATTTCTTAGTAGATTTTGTTTGTTTCTTTATCTAGAAAGAAAGGCCAAGACAGTGTTCCTTGAAAATCCCTTCGACAGTGCTTTAACGAGAAAAGTAAAAAAAGTTTATGGAAGTATAGATTCCTTCAGGTACTTTTATTTTAGATTTCAAATTTTTCTGGAAGTAGATTATCACTTTTATTTTCCTACAGTTTTAGTACTATAACTATTTAAAATTTCAACCTTTGATTGAACAATTTATGGCACAGATTTTTATGTTCTTGATCAGTTTCCCAAAGTATACATGCTGGAGAAAGGCTTAGTGACAATGCTGGGTCCCAGGCGAAATAAGGAGGTATTGAAAAGTCGATATTTCAATATTACGTGATTGAAATATTAACAAACAAAGAGTTAAAATTGGAATTTAATAAAGGGCCAATAGTTCAGTTTGCAAAAACAGATACAAATACTTTATCACAAGAAAAGTTTGGATTCCATTTCTGTCCTTCTGCTTAGTTGAATGTGGATTGAGTGTGGTAATAAGTTTTATATTTAAAACGAAGAACCGAATGTGAATAGTTGACCTTGTAGGTTTTAGGATGCTGCTGACTAAAATAGAACTAAATGTAAACCAACACCAAGCTACAATTGAAATTTTAAAAAGAGCTGATAGTTCAGGTTCTAAAAGCAGATACTGACACTTTACAGCAAGAAAAGTTTTGATTGTATTTCTGTCATCCTGTGTAGTTGAATATGGATTGAGAGTGGTAATAAGTTGTGTATTTAAAAACAAAGAACTGACTACAAATAGTTAACCTTGTAGGTTTTAGGATGCTGCTGACTAAAATAGAGCTGAATGTAAACCAACACCAAGATCGTCTTTTCATTAGTGATTATTAGGGCAACTTTTTGCAACAAATGCAACTTCTTTTCACACTTTCTACGCTGCATGTAAAGTACTAAAACCAAAATTCCTTCTTCATGGGGTGTATTGTAAGCGAGTTATAACCGCAACATAAATGCAACTTTCTGCATAAATGCAAACACCTGCAACTTTTTAAAATTTAGCTTAAATTGAATTAATATGAAATTACTATTTCCTTTTCTGCCCTCTGAACCAACCCTTCGATCACGTGTGTCTGATCTTGCGAATGCCGAAGTATGGCTTATCAAACAAGAAGTTCACGGAATGAAGGTGTACGTGAAATAAATGTCAAGAAGTACTTCTAACACATTAGTTGGCACTCTTGATAATTCAGAGGCAACTTGCGTAATCGACTGCAGAGTTTGCGAGGTGAGTGTCGATAATTAATTGTTGTTCGCCTGTTAGATGATGTTTTAAAATCTATGAATGTTGAGCGAAAGGATTTTGCGCTTCTGCTATCCAATACAGCACATTATATGACTGCGGCTGGCGCAGTTTTTCAATGTTATAGAAATTAATGGCCAAGGATTGGCCATTCAACGTTCTTCTGTATTTCAGTATGTATTATAACAATGTTGTACATGACTAGAATTGTCAGTATATTTTAAATTTGTTCATTCTTTAGGAATAATTTATTTTAGAATTTAGTGTATCAAAAATAAATGCAACTTTATTTCCATAAATGGAACTTAAGGGATTGATAAATGCAACTTTTCCCATTTTTACTGCAACAATAAAGTTGCCCTAGTGATTATTTAAACTTTTCTTAATTTGTTTTACACTACCCTACAATTATGGACGGGACAACAAGATGTAATGGTCTGAGGTAAGGAATACATGCTTTAATAGAGGGATGGTCCACATATGCTGCAATTACACTAGCAACCCTTCTGGGCATACTTTCAACAAAGTTTGGATACACAGCTATGAGTATTTGTGTCCATTCCTGCTGCAAGAATGTCGCTAGCTCAGTTGTAGATTTCGCACGTGGTTCCCTGGTCCGTAAGCGTAGCTCTAACTCGTCCCACGCATGTTCTATGGGGTTTAGGTCGGGACATTTAGGCCAGGGAAGATGTTTTACATCCATTATTGTCATACCACTGCTTGACAGAGGCTGCAACATAACACGGAGCTTTGTCGTCCTGGAAGTAACATTCGTCCATTCCATAAAATTGCCAGAGCGTAGGAAGGACCTGACTAGTATGGTCCAAAATGTTCATGTAGCATCAGCGTTCAATTTACTAGGAATAACATTCAAAGGTCCCAGGCCATACCATGAGAAACATCCCCAAATAATTAGTCGGATTTTCTGCAAATCCGCTAGTGTCCAGTCCATTATTGTAGGATGGTGTATATTAATTACTAATAGCAGTGTGCAATCTAGTGTATTCATGTGCAATTTATTATTTGTTATTTCGTTTTAATTAGGGGCTTTATAATTTCCGTTGCAATTTTTTCCCAAACTTGCTTTTTGAAATACATAAATTGCTTCTCCGTAACTACTGGTAAGATTTAACCACCATTCCCCCTTGAACACCATTCACAGTTTTGTATACTAGAGGGCTAACGCCCCCTGCTCACTTACGCTCGCCAACCCCCGGAACTGCAAGCAGTTCCCTCCGGATCGCTTCGTGATCCGAGCTCGCTTCGCTTGCCCATAGGACACTACAATTCTTTAGTCTAGCTTAAAAGGGGATCTATTTAGTCTACATAGACCTGAAAATTGATCTGATTATGTATTGCTGAACGATACAGCTACAGTTCTGAGAGAGCAGCGAGAAAGAGGATCTCTGGGGACTACTATGTACTAAATTCACTTTGAGGAACAGTTTGGGTGAGTATTTACACTGATAAATAGATTTTTGGGACAATATATAACTGAATGTATTTACAATAATAACAAATTCTGGGGGATATGATAGTTGAGTATTTACACGGTGCAAAACAGTTTATTCGAAGACCCTTTTTATGTATTGCTGAACCATACAGCTAATGTTATGAGGGAGCAGCGAGAAAAGGGATCTCTTGGGACTACTATGTTCTAAATTCACTTTTAGTAACAGTGTGGGTGAGTATTTACACTGACAAATAGATTTTTGGGATATGATATGACAATGTATTTACAATAATAACAAATTCTGGGGTATATGATATGACAATGTATTTACAATAATAACAAATTCTGGGGTTTATGATATTTGAGTATTTACACGGAGCAAAACAGTTTATTCGAAGACCCTTTTTATGTATTGCTGAACCATACAGCTAATGTCCTGAGGGAGCAGTGAGAAAGGGGAACTCTTGGGACTACTATGTTCTAAATTCACTTTTAGTAACAGTGTGGGTGAGTACTTACGCTGACAAATAGATTTATGGGATATGATATGACAATGTATTTACAATAATAACAAATTCTGGGGTATATGATATGACAATGTATTTACAATAATAACAAATTCTGGGGTTTATGATATTTGAGTATTTACACGGAGCAAAACAGTTTATTCGAAGACCCTTTTTATGTATTGCTGAACCATACAGCTAATGTCCTGAGGGAGCAGTGAGAAAGGGGAACTCTTGGGACTACTATGTTCTAAATTCACTTTTAGTAACAGTGTGGGTGAGTACTTACGCTGACAAATAGATTTATGGGATATGATATGACAATGTATTTACAATAATAACAAATTCTGGGGTATATGATATGACAATGTATTTACAATAATAACAAATTCTGGGGTTTATGATATTTGAGTATTTACACGGAGCAAAACAGTTTATTCGAAGACCCTTTTTATGTATTGCTGAACCATACAGCTAATGTTATGAGGGAGCAGCGAGAAAGGGGAACTCTTGGGACTACTATGTTCTAAATTCACTTTTAGTAACAGTGTGGGTGAGTATTTACGCTGACAAATAGATTTATGGGATATGATATGACAATGTATTTACAATAATAACAAATTCTGGGGTATATGATATGACAATGTATTTACAATAATAACAAATTCTGGGGTTTATGATATTTGAGTATTTACACGGAGCAAAACAGTTTATTCGAAGACCCTTTTTATGTATTGCTGAACCATACAGCTAATGTCCTGAGGGAGCAGTGAGAAAGGGGAACTCTTGGGACTACTATGTTCTAAATTCACTTTTAGTAACAGTGTGGGTGAGTACTTACGCTGACAAATAGATTTATGGGATATGATATGACAATGTATTTACAATAATAACAAATTCTGGGGTATATGATACTTGAGTATTTACACGGTGCAAAACAGTTTATCCAAAGACCCTTTTTACATATTGCTGAACAATAGAGCTACGGTTCTGCAAGAGCAGCGAGAAAGGGAATCTCTGGGGACTACTATGTTCTAAATTCACTTTTAAGAACAGTATGGATGAGTATTTACACTGACAAATAGATTCCTGGGTTATGATATGACAATGTATTTACAATAATAACAAATTCTAGGGTATACGATATTTGAGTATTTACACGGTGGAAAACAGTTTATCCGAAGACCCTTTTTATGTATTGCTGAACGATACAGCTGAGGTTCTGAGAGAGCAGCAAGAAAGGGAATGTATTGGAACTTTTAGGAACAGTGCGGGTGATTATTTACGCTGACAAATAGATTTCTGGGATATATGAATGAATGAATTTACTATGATAACAAATTCTGGGGTATATTCATTCACATAAAACCTTCCTGCACACACAGTTGTGTATTTGAGAACTCGCAGATACAACAGTAACAGATTCCAAAGATCTCTCTAGAAAGACACGTACAATTGGCCATGAGTAAAAACTGGTTTGCTCAAATCTAAACATATTTTGTTAAAAGTTTGGCCCTGAGCTTTATTAATGGTCATTGAAAATGTTAACCTAATAGGAAATTGTTTACGCTTGAATTTAAAAGGCATATTACTATCAGGTGGAATAAGAGGTATTCGAGGTATCAGGTAAGATTCATTATTTTCGTTACTTATTTTTTTTGTAAATTTACCACGATAAGTGTAGTTCCATTGCACAAAACTTTTGAAGGTGCTAAATTTCTGAGTAACTATAATAACACCTGTTTTTAATTTAAGTTTATGAGGTGGCATTCCAGTTGGTGTAATGCTATTAAAAAATTCCTCTGAATATGTAAGTTGATCTCGTGGATCTTAACTGACTATTGTAACAATACTCTCATAAATGACTTCATTTCCTGGCATACACTGCAGTACATGATTATTGATTTGCATTGATGAATCATTTGTTACAGTGAGAATGGCACGATTTTTGAGCTCTTCAGGCGTCACTGTTTCAAAATCTATATCATTAAACAGTTGTTTGGCAGCATTTTGTGAATTTTTTTGAAGAGTTCAATTCATCAGGCCAATAAAAAGCTCCACAAAATGAGCATATTTCTGTCATGAATCCACAGTCGTGTTCAGAAACACTTATTTCCACTTGGGAATCGGTTCTATTACTTAAATGTTGCTCCATCGCGTACTCTGGCCGCAGTATTTCTAGCGGTAATTCTCTGAATTCGTTCGTCAAAAGATTGCCTAGTTCTCTGCTCTCTTCTTCGCAAATTATATTGAATTTGGCGCAAAGAGCTAATTTTTCTATCAAAAACCTCTCACAATTATCGGGAAGATTGATCTAGCGTGAACGCGATGCGCTTCCCGTTGGTGAAATGAGGGATTTCAATATTTATTTACATTCGTAAAGGACAAACCCGTTGCCACAACCGGGAGAGAAATACAGACCAATTTTGCGCCACGCATAAGCGTATTATATATATAGATATCTAGGGCTGCCACAGATGACTTTTTGCAACTATTTTTCAACCTTGGCGACTAGTACATTTTGTAAGCAAAAATCGTTTCAAAAGCTCCAATTTTTAATGTTTTGGAGTCTGAAAATTTTGGGAAACTTTTAAAAGTTTACAAATGTCAAAATAAAATCTTCCTGTTTTTTTCTTAATGACATGAATCTTTATTTCTGTCTTGAACGTTTCTCCATTAATTTCTGCATTACAACAAACTGAAAAATCCTAATTGATTAAAAAAAGGTGCTTTCGCCAAGTTGACAACCTACCGTCTTTTTCCCCCCCATAAAAAAAATTGCCAACTTGGCAATTTATAACAGTAAAAAAATTCAAATTCGAGTTTTTACTATTGAATAAAAATGTTTCTACTTATAAAGATTGTACTGGAAACTCAGATTTGATATTAAGAAAGTATTTATTTTATTTTAAAATTAAATTTTTCTATGAGTTTTCATGTTTGTTTTTCATACTGAATTGGCACATTGGCAGAAGAATTATGCTACCATTTGTTAGAATTCATGCTGCTGAAGTTTCACAAGTGCTTAGGATGCAGCAGTTTTATATACCTTCATTTTTCATTTGTTGATGAAGCAAAAGTAATAAATGTTACCTATTTGGAAGTCACCTATTGGGATGCATGCAATAAATTAGGTATGATTTGAGCCTCTACTAATTTACGTATAACACAAAATACACCAGTTCAAGTTTTTTTTTTTAGTTTTCTCACTTTTTACATCTTTTCGACAATTTTTAAAGAACAAGAAGTTAAACCTTGACTTAATTGATGAAACAACACAAAATAACGGACATGTTCAGAGTAAATACCACACAGAAAAATTAGAAGATTTACAAGTAAAATTTGTTGCATTGTATTAAAAAAAAAATTTTCCCTTTTTTTAAAAATTATTCTAATATATGTATTTGATATTTTACTATTGCAAACACAAAATTCACGGGGGCTTAAATGATGTTTTTTGACAAAAAATGTACAAATTTTCCGGAATGACCAAGGTTTAGAGGATTTCAGATTTTGGACTTGTACTGTATTTGTAAAACTGATTTTCTAGAAGTTAAAGTTACCAATGATAATTTCAAATTTAAGAGTAAATGTTAAACTAGTGTTACTACATCTTGTTATTTAATTTACTTTTCATTGTTTCAAAAGTTTTGAATGTAAGATTTTATTACCTATTCAGCATATGCTGTGATAAAATATCTTATTTATTATTTAGGTGAAAGGTGTATCTAATACTATCAGTATTTGTTCATTTTTTCAATGGTATAACATTTATACTTTTTTGCAGCATCCGACTGGGAGTATTTTTCAGAAGATACCCCATAACAAGAGTTTTTGTCATTGTTTACATGGTGAGTTAATACTCTTATATGCATTACTTAATCTCTACAAATATGTTGATTATTTTTTGTCTAACTCAATTTCGTTAAAGTAATCTCGTTAAAAAAAAAAAAAATTTCTTCACAAGATGAATTTTAGAATTTTAACAGCAGTTCAGTTTTTCTTTTTCTTTTGTACTGTGAGATAACAACATCTGAAGCATTTTAACTTTCGATTAAACTACTTGATGCTTACATTTTAACCTAAATTGTATAAATTTTACTAAAAAGAATGGCATTATTTTACTGATTGTAACCCGCATTGAAAAGAAATTGTACTAAATATAGTTTGTGGGTTAGTAGCTCTTAATAATCTTTCTCTGCATAATAGAAATATTTTATTACTTGTTATGTTTTTTGTTAACTTGATTCATTTCAAATTGATAAAATATTTCTCTAACTTATCATTCTGTTCGTTTTGGTCTGTAATCAAATGCTAATTCTTAAAATTCTATTCTAGTGGTTCTCATCCAGGGTAGGTTTAAGAAGGGGACTAGTTGGTTAAGATGTAGAACATTTTACATAGGCCAATATGTATTTGAAGCTTGAATACTTTGTCAACAACAGAAAATTTTCTATAGTTAAAAATTCTAGTAACTTAAAAACATCAAAATAATCGATGGTCTATGTCATCTTGATTTTGCTGTGCTTCTATTGGATCCACTCAACTTTTCTGTTTTGTTTTCATTCATAGTGGTGTTGGAAATCGAAAAAGAAATTCAAATCCTTGTTGGAAACCAACCCGAAAAAACGTTTGTTTTTGATTAGATGTGGTATTTTAACGATATTCATGTTGAAAATTTCGTGATGCAACTTCTGTCGTTTGAAATTTTATAACACTCAAGAAGCTATCATTTTGTTGTCACTAGGGTTGCTGGCATCTGAGACACATCGAAATAGAAGCAAGAGAAATATTAGCATATGGTTGGGCTGCTACCGGCAACTTTTTGTTGTTACTATTTTTTTCAACCATGTTGGCTAGGGATATTGTGTAAAGAGTGATAATCTCGAAAGCCCCTGTTTAAAAAATGTTGGCGACTCTTCGGAGGCGCAAGGAAGAGAGAAAAGAATTTAGAGAAACAAACTTTTGCACTTTAACTATTCGAAAGCCGTTCATGTGCGCATTACATAGGTAAGATACAGGAATACTCTTATTTTGTAGATGATTCCGCACTTTAACGGAACAAATCAGCTAATCTGCAGATTACCTAATAATGTTCACATTATCTGTTTTCAAGCTTAAACGGTAACGTATATTTTCATTTGATTTTGATGTATAGTATTAATAAGTTCATAATCAAAATATTTTGTATTTTTCTCCATTTTTTCAGTTGCTATTGTAAGGGTTCAAACCTTTACAATTACAATTAAAATATCTGAAGAGAAAAAATACGAAATATTCGTGGAGAATTATCCTTTACCCCATCTGACCCTAAATATTTAAAAATAATGGTGTGGATACTGTACATCGATACAAATCACACGGATCACAACATTTATTAAGGGAATTGTAAAATCAGGGAAATTTTAGTTGCCACCCTGTTAATGCTATCTAAAATAATTATGCTACAAATGGTATTACACAAGTGCTTTTGCTATGGCCTTCCTGACATGCAAATTCAAATGAAGGCATTGAACAATCAGTTTTCAGTACATATGCCCGGAATTGTAAATCCAGTTGAAAAAAAGGACACTTTCTTATGTTCAGTAAGGAACTGTATGGTATGATTATTGTGGTGTTTCATTCTGACTACCTTGTATAATTCTAGAAATTCTACTTTTGCTTTGCTTGGTATTAACATATTATTATTATTTTTTTTGCAGTTGTTATTGCACTTATGGGTAATGATTGTGCTTCTGACGTATGAACCTGAAATCCATAATGCCAGCTACGATATATTAAAGAATCAATGATTTTTTCACGCAATATGTATATTTCAACCTGTTATTATAGTTTCACTATGCTAATATATATATATTAAATATCAATATTTTTGCATGGATATTTGTATTCTTTATACATGCTGCAAGTGTGATGTAATAGATTTTATAATATATTCCAGGGTATACCAAGTTTTTGTTTTGTTTCTCAATAGATTACACTTTAAGCTAAATACTCAGTAATTTGAGCTTTTTATTTATAATTCAAAGTCAAGTAAATGTTTTCGGTTCCCTGGAGGAAATCATACTTGCTGCTGTCGGCGAACGAAATGCTTGTTTTAGCGTCTCCTTTGTGCAAAGATGCAGCAAACTGTCAATCCGACCAGAATGGTTAAAATAGCTGATGCAGCTGCAACAATGACCATCATCATAATAGTACTCATCTTCCCAGAAATCGTGGTTATTTCTAAAAAAGAAACACTGCCTGATCAAAAGCACACTGAATATTTTCAATATTGTACATTAGAAAATGTCATTCATTCTCACTTCTCCATTTCTCTCGTACTGTTTTAATTCCTGTTGAAAACTGGTAGTAAAATGAAACTTAACATATAATGGTTAACTCTTCACTATTGTCTTGTGAACACGAGTCGCTCTACACATTTACATTAGTTTGATTTAGAAGTTAAGACATAAAATTCAGACAAAAACATTAAAATATCTCGGGTAGGGAGAATGTTACAGAGGTGTGTTCATGATCGCATCCGGCGTGAAATGGTTTTTGTTTTCACTTTTAATTCGGCAACAGTTCTTAGGTTTATAGCTCCACATCTGGCGCTGCGCTCGTAGTTCTCTTGTTGTAGTCTGTTAAAACACTGGTGTGTATCCACCCATATCATCAGCTTTAAGCAGAAATTCGTTAACTGATGGTGTTTTGGAGACACTAAATACTCATTTTCATGATGAGAATATTATCTTTTTGCTAAGAATGATTTGTTTTTCAGTACGATGTCAAAAATAATATTTACCCATGCATGTGTCTTCTTTGGCCGTGTATCCCGATGGACAAAAGCATGTTTCCTTATTGTTTTCCATGCTACACTTTCCTGGGTTGCAGTCCTTGTTGTAGCATTTTCCTGCATCTGTATGCAATGATGAAATTAAAATGCTATACACAGTGGAATTGAAAAGCTTGATTTACTTTTTCAAGCCTTGTTTTTCCTGATATTGTTACTTTTCTGCAACATATTCGCATACACAATGTACAATTACTATACAATTCTGGGCTCCATATATGAGAAAGGATATAGATTTAATTGAAAGGGTTCAGCACAGAGCTACAAAAATAATAAAGAGGATAGCAAATCTCGACTATAATGAACGTTTAAGTAAGCTAAACATGTATACACTGGAAATAAGAAGGAGGGGGGATTTGATTCAGCTTTTCAAGTTGGTAAAACAAGGGGACACAGAGGGCCTAAATTTCAATAGGGATAACAGAACAAGGGGCCATGGGTATAAATTGAATAAGACACATTTTAATCGAGATGGGAGTGTACGAATTTAAGATACAATTGGATAGTCATTGGGAATTCATAAATAAAGGACCAGCCTTGTTGGGCCTGAGCTTGTAGATGGTCATCAGTATTTGTATAAACTAGAAATGTTTTTACAGATAATTTAAGAAAAATTGTCAACTACTTAATCATTTGAAATAAGTACTTTTGAGATATACATAAATGGTGATGCTCTCATACAAAAATATAAAAGCAGTATCAGTATACCAAGGCTGTCAGAAAAGGCTTGGAATTCTTAACAACATAGTCAAATTTATAAGGCCACAGCTAGTTTATTGATAGTAAAGAGGGGTGTGGTGTAACATATCCTTTTTGTAGAATGAATTCTTGTATATTGTTTCAGCAAAATGGCCATATGTTATTCAAATTCGATTTTTTTTATGTTATGATTTGACGTAGCTTTTGACCAAACATTCTAGCACCATAAACCAGAACCCAACCATCCATTTTATGTTAAGAGTTCAACAACTAGAGCAGCATATGACATTCATTCTTATCCACATCTATAGAAAAATGTAATTATAGGTAAAATACACAACCTAATTTTTTTAATATTAATATTTGAAGGCCAGCTCTTTAGGTACAGATCTATCACCTTATAAAAATGCTGTATTTTGCGGGAAACGGGAATTTAGTTTTTTCATTTTTCTCAGGTGTGGTTGGCCCTCATATCTAACTAACCATTGAGCACTCCTAAAGATCAGAATCTATATAAATAAGAATGGAGTGTTTGTTTGTACATTCAATATTTTCGACCCATTTCAAGTTTTCTATCCGTTTTGGACCCTTCTGATGCCGAATCCGCCTTTTTTTCGTTTGGTGTCTGTCTGTCTGTCTGTCCGTCTGTCTGTCTGTCTGTATGTTGTGCCCTATACACGTCCACGCGGTTTAAGATATTTTCATGGAAATTTGCATACAGTGAGTACTTATCTTGATTTAGTGAGTGGAATTGGTTGCGAAAGTCTGTCTGTCCGTCTTTCTGTTCTATGCTCGATTTTGTGTTTGTGTAGACATCACATGAATTGTATTCCAGATATTTGATTGCATTGTATTTTATTTTATACATTATCTATTAGTTTAGTGAATGCAATATTAAACATTTCTTTATTGTTATATTTAGTTGAATTTCATGCTAAAACACCTGAGTAAGTATACTTAAATCAACCATAATTTGGTAGTTTTGGAAAAATTGGAATGTCTATTGAATATTACGATTACTTCGATTGCTTTACCAGTACTGCTGAAAAAGTAATTATTCTTCAAAAAAAATTTTTTTTTATGGAATTTCATATCTGATAATTCATTTATTTCGAGTCTTATTTTTATTCTTTGCGCAATGAAAACGATTTCCGAATATTTGGGACAGACGATATTTTTCAATGAAACGAGAAGGAACAAGATCGCGCGAGCAGTGATATTTTTTCTGGTTCTTTCGCTCTGAATTAATTTCACATTTCTAAATTTTGTACACTTTTAGTTGTAAGTTGTGGCAACTGTGCGAGATCAAGAGATAAAATTGAATCACAAATTAATATCTTTAGAACAATTTTTTGCGACATCTTTTATTTTGTTTTACTTCGCTGTTTCCAGTTTTAAATATTTATTATTTTAATAAATGTGTTTTCCTTCTCATCACACGCAACAGCACCACAAAGTATTAGACTTAAAAATGTTAGGTAAGTCAGTATAAATTTTCAGTAAATTTTAAGTGTAGTTATGCCATTATTGAAAAAATAATGCCGTTATTTAAAGAATAATGCCGTTATTGAAAGAATAATGCCGTTATTTAAAGAATAATGCCGTTATTTAAAGAATAATGCCGTTATTTAAAGAATAATGCCGTTATTTTAAAGAATAATGCCGTTATTTAAAGAATAATGCCGTTATTGAAAGAATAATAATGTTTATTAATCTAAACTGGAACTTTTTCCAAAATTAAAAAATTTGTTGTAATAATGACAGGAGAAGATTGCAAAATTTCACAATGTCGCATACCGGAGGCAAGAGTGCCAGAAGTAAAAAAATATTGTTTTGTTGACTATGAGTGCGAGAGCACTCGCCGTAAATCGTAATTTTAATTAATTGAGTTGAACATGAAAAGAACTTAAGAAAGGGAATTCCAAATCTTCCTATAAATCGTCTTTTATAGTAGTAACCTTAGTATCACCTTTCGTCATTTTGTAGCTTTGTCATACAGCAATTGTGCGATGTATGTGAAATGTATTACATGAATGGATATGCATGTGTAGGATTTGTGTCCAAAGTAAGTTGTAGAAAATAGAAAGATGGCGAAAGATGTTAAAATAAATTTTTATTCTACAAAAAACGTAAGTCATTGTATAATTTGATTATCTCTTCAATCTAGAGTAAACCAATTCAAACCGAGTAAGGTCGGGTATTTTGCTAGTATCAAATAAGAATATAATTTATCCGCCTTGTATCTGAAATATATATTGCGGCTTACAAATTAAACACTTAAGTCGAAAAATAGTTTTGAGAAAAGAAATTGGAAAATTCTCCTTCCGTATTTCACTCACTGTTTCTCGAGGTTTTATAATTTCAGTTCTTTGTTTTATTTCCACAAACCAACTTTCTAAAATTACCCTTAAATATTTGGGTAAGATAAAAATTATTGGCAAAAATCTACAAATGATATTTATTGAGATAGTTTTCCAGAATAGGAAACCCTCAACAAAATCGTTTTTGAAACGAGGGATTGAGAGAAAAAAGTGGAAAATACGTTTTAAATTACTGATCTGAAGAATATTGAACTGGAAGCTATCCTCGAAATTGCTCACGTTGGTGTGGTGTGGAAGTTAGGAAAGGTGGAGGCATAGAGTAGAAGTGGGGGGCTCAAGTTCAAGTGTTAACCTCGTCATCTGACCTTGGTTCAAAATGGTTGGGTGTTGTCCAGGCGTGAAATATCAGTGGACTGATTGGTATTGAGAGGAGCTTCAAAAAGTATGACCAACATGCCGAATAGTAGTCATGTGACTGCTCTGAAAAATTGACTCAGTCGGCCGATGTGGCATTTCATCGCCTCGTTGGGCGACATAACATCTTGTGACAGAATAGCTGTTCGACCGCGTATATAGTAACAACGTTGAACAACTGGGCTGTTAAGTTTTGGCAGGAAGGATATTTTAAGAAATCTGAATATTGTATAGAAAACAAATATTCTTTTATTTCTCGGTTATTTATTATATACAGTGCTGTTCTGTTGAACATACAATTTCAGAACATAACCAGAGTCTCCACCGGAGACTTAACTTCCAAAGTCTAGGGCGTTGCTAGTACGCCCTCGAAAAAAACCCACCAAACTCTCCTCGAGTCTGTCAGAGAATCTTCTATTCGCTCACCCAACCCTATCTGCTCCAAGCCTCGAAGCTCCAGTCCGTAGGAAAAACCCTTGGACAGTTTTCCACCGCCTCAAAACTCCAAGAGGGGAGCTCCCCTGCCTTTTCAGTTCTATTCCAACAGAGGGGCTGCCCATTGTCCGACAAGGAACGATTTCAGGCGACTGGTGAAACAAGAGGTCCTTTTATCACTACGCCACAATATCTAGAGTAATTGGTAATTTTTAATTAACGTCGTACTAGACATCTCAACGGGTTATTGACGACAGTCCGGTATCAATCCCCTAAGGGATCCTCCTGGATTGATTCCGGACCACCAACAATACCTTGTGTATCTCCAGCACGACGTAAATTCAACTACCTTAAAATTGCTTACCGAGACGGGAAGTGCGCATGTCTTTGCAGTATCCCTGTTCGGAGAGGTATCCCGGTGGGCACAAACATGTTTCTAATCCGTTCGTGGACACACATTGTCCAGGGAGACAGCTCAAGGCCCCCTGGCATTTCTGTTCAATACCTTTGAAAAGGAAACAAATGCAATGTATTAGACTTTTTAAATGAGTTCAAAAAATACTCCTATACGGCTTATGCCTATACGTCTACAGATATAACGGGTGATTCTTCTAACTTTCAAGATACAACTGCTGGTACCGGCTGTAGTCCAAATTCTGTCTTGCCGCGATTCTTATAACTTTCAATGGTACAGACGTCGTCTCAAAAAGAAAAAAAAAAAAAACGACTCACCCGATTGCAATTGCACTATTCGCAATTGCATCGCAGAACAAAACGGAGGTAGCAATCGATAGGGATAAATGTTTTCTACAAATATCAATACTTAAAATTTTTCTGAGGGGCCGTTTTTATATTAAATTGGATGCTTTTATCGATAATTTCAATACAAACCCCCATCTTTTTTCGCAAATTTCTACAAAATTTCAGGCGGAAATAAAAAAAAAATCAATTTTATTGGATTTTTCACCGTTTTATAAGTTTTTGAAAATTAGATTTTTTGTGGAATTGGTGTTTCACATTTTTTTTGTTATACTTTCTACAAACATTTGTTTTGGACATTGTTTTTTTATCCCCTTTGCTACCCAAAAAACCCAAACACAATCTACAAACTTTTTAATTATCAAACTAAATTTACTATTTTTTATCAATTATGAAATTAATATTCATAAAATTTAGGAATAGAAACATGGGCAAATTTTAACACTATATCATTAAATTGTTATACTGAAACATTGGAATTCCAAATTCCAGCTCATTACGTGAATAATTAGTAGCTCACTGAGACTGTTTGCAAGATTCGATGATTATTATCGTTATTGGGGATTGTTCACAAAGTGAAAACATGAATTTTTGCCAACAGATCCTGGGATTCTTATGGACTCCTTACCATCTTAATGGACTCCATACCAAGGCGCCCTGCAACAGGTCATTGACTGCGACTGCCACTACTCGTCTTTATTAATATTTATAATGTGATTGAACTCCGAACATTTACGCGCTCCCTCAATGTTTTTTTTTTAATTTTCTCGGTCAATTTGTGTAGAATCCAAATTTGTGATTTATATTGAAATTATCGGAGCAAGCACCCAATTTAATATGAAGACGGCCCCTTAGACAAATTTTAAATATTGATATTTGCAGAAAACCTTAATCCCTGTCTATTGCTGCCTTCCGTTTTCTTCTGTGATGTTGTTGTTTCTAATGCCTACACTGGCAGACCAGAGGAGTGCCAGGCCCGTCGAAGACGGCAAGAGGCGAGGGGGTGCGCCTTCCATGTTATTGAGCCCCATTGGGAGGAAGTCCGACTTCGCTCGGCATACATGACACATCCGTTTTACAGGAAGGTCCCTTTCATACATCCATTCACTCACACATATCGTAATTTAGATAACAATCAGAGGCCGATAACCCTCTGATCAGATACCCCCAGAGGTATTGATTTGGTATGGGAACATGGGGGACTTTGTGACCACGACCTATTTAACGTGCCCCAGTCACCATTAGTGAACACGACGGTCTTTAGCCAGGTCGAAGCGCCGATCTCACAATCGTCAGAATTGCAGGCTCCGCCGAGGACAGAACCCACAACCATTCTGATGCGAGCCCGACGATGTAAATTGTGCAAATGCGATCGGGTGAGTCGTGTTTTTTTTTTTTTTTTTTTTTGACGGTTCTCTAATGTTTTACCGGCCGTAGTCTAAATTCTTTCTTGCCGCGATTCTTGTAACTTTCAAGGTACAAATGGTGTACCGGCTGTAGTCCAAATTATTTGTTGGCGCGATTCTTATAGCTTTGAAGGTACAACTGCTGTACCGGCCGTAGTTTAAATTATTTCTTGCCACGATTCTTATAGCTTTCAAGGTACAACAGCTGTACGCAGGCCCTGATTTACCATTAGGCCCGTGAGGCACGGGCCTAGGGCCCCCATAATTTAAAGGGCCCCAAAGTTTCAAAAGTATCTAAAAATTTTAAACAAAAATAACTTTTCATATTTTCTGGAATGTTTTTTCAACAATTTTTGAAACGGTCAACAGTCAAATACGCAAGTACCAATTATTGTTTTAAAATTAGTTTTTGTGATGAACGGATAACATGGGGGGCCCCCCCCCCCCTTCCTGCGTGTTGTGCCTACTATACCAAATTTTCTAAATCGGGCCCTGGCTGTACGAATTCTTTCTTGACGCTATCATGCACCGGCCGTTGTCTAAAGGTTAATTAACGTCGTACTAATACTTCTCGGGAACAATGAATGAACTTTTAAGTTGCAACTTCATATAAGATGACCCAGTTATCTTCCCCGGTTTGTCGCAGCTTGTCCGCCATTAGATCTTGCTTCTTAAAACCCTAACGTCCTTATCTTACAGTTGAGTTTCGGCATCATTTCTGGTACCATTAGTATCTGTTTTGCGTCCTCATCCCCCAAACAAAAGGACGTCTCGGGTTCTTAAGGACCATTCTAGAAAACAAAGCAGCATCGATTCAGAGTTCCTTACAGCGAAGTCTATGATAATCGTTTTCTAGACTTCATAACACTTCTGGTGGTTGTCTAGGCGAGGTTTATCGTCATTAGCAAATTATGCTTATTGCAGTAGAATTGGCGGTACAGCTACACTCTACGTTTATGAGTGGTGGCAACGGCTTGGCGATTTTTTTTTTGGCGCACCGAGTTTGATAAATTAAGGCAACCCATCTTTCGCTGCTGTTGTTGTGGTTTTCATGGCAACCTCGGCAAACGGAAACTTTTAATTTTCATTTTGAATATTCTAGAAAGTTCTTCCAAAATCTGTTAAAATCGTTTGATTTCATTGGTTCGTTTGAAATTTTTTCTTTCCTCCCATTGGTTATTTTGTTTTAAAAATATCCTTTGATTTCATTGATCCTTTTAAATCGTTTTATGTGATACCATTGGTCCTTTTATTTGTATTTTGACAGTTGTGGAATTTTTACTTTGTTATAATAGCTTTCACGACAGGATTAAGAGTTTTGTTTTTTTTGACCATTTTCGTTTTCATTATTTTTTTACGAGAGAATTCTGACTTTATCAGGTATTAGTTCTTGCTTTTTTTTCTTTTGTAAATCTTTTTCCTTTTTCAACATGCTTACTGTATTTAGTGTAATTGATAAGTTTCAGGTTATTCTTACCATTCGTAGCTTAGTTTCTCTGCTAGTTCACAAGTGTGTTTTGATATGTGCTTAAGCTTACTACTTTTTGTGAATTTTTTTTTTAATATACTTTTTAAAACGTTCTGAAATATGCTTAAAAAGTGTGTTGTAAAAAGAAAAAAAATTGTGACATTAAAAGAGTCAGAAAATAATTATTTCCTTGTCGACTTTAGAAGTGCGCCAAAAAAATCGCCAAAACCGTTGCCATCACTCATAAACGTAGAGTGTAGCTGTACCGAATTGGCCACTAAGATCCATTGGGTTTAACGGTTATTCCCACTATTTTCAGGGCTACAGTAGCCCAGATGGAAGAATAGCGGATTAGCAACCGAAGGGTTGAGAGTTCGAAACGCGATTTAAACCTAGACTGTCATGTACGACTGTTGCACGTTAAATCTGTCGTGGCCACTAATGTCCTCCGCTGATGAGGTGTGAAAGTTAGGTGAGCGGGGTATCAGCTCATGTGTTGACCTCATCATCGGACCGTGGTTCAAAATTACGTTGTCCTCGAATCTTTGCCTTCGGGATGGATACCGTACCGTCTCAAATAGCCCCTTGCTTTGCTCTAGTGCGACTTTAATTCAATTAGCCACCATCATGTCCTTCAGAAGGTTAAGAAAGGGTTTATTTAAAATGTATTCAAATTATGCAATTAAACATGGTATATATACTCGTATACTCACGGTTGCAAAGTCCCGAAGATGAGACGAATCCTTCCGGGCAAAGACATTTCTCTCTACTGTTTCTGACGATGCATCTTCCTGGCCAACACAAGAGAGGTTCAGTGCATTGTTTTGCTGAAATTGGCGTAACGAAGGTTTAACAGATTGAATTACAAGATTTCACTTGTCATCCAAATCAACTCTTTATTATCCCAGTGTAAAAAAGGTTACTCCAAATCATTGAGTCTGCAGATGGGTCCTTTAAAATGCCCGGGACAAATTTGAGCCAAGCAATTCTGGTGTTTTACTGAAGTACCAGTGATGAAAAGGCACTGGTGATGATCTGCGGAATTGCTTTTGAAGAACGGACAGGTCCTCTGTGCATAACGTGTAGAGCGCGTCAGTAACTGATCATAGGATCTGGGAGCGATCTCTGTAGGAGTCTGACTTAACCACCCGTTCTTCATCCTATGTTAGCCGGGTAAAGCAGTGGTGGTCCTACCAGGAATATACACTCCCGACGTACTTCGCCTGTGCTACCCTCTATGGTGCTACCTGTTTCACCTCGCCACGATGATGCCATGGGATAGTACTGGAAAGTACAAATCAAATATTGTATGAATACTTCTGCAGACACGTTAGACCAGGAGTCTCCAAAATTCTTTGAAAGTAGACCTTTCAAGTGTTTAATGACTTCTTATCGAGCCCCTCTATTTTACTATTACGCGTAATTATAATATAACAAGCAAAAAAGACGCTTGTGAGTTTTTAGATTGTTTATTTTAAAGTTTTACGGAGTTTATTGTATGTATAAGATAGTATATGTAATGACATTGGCTTCGTCAAACGTTTTTGGTTTTGACATTCTTCTGAGCATTACGTATTGGGTAGGAGGAATAAATCTAATTTTTTATATAAGGATGTCTGTTTATATTCTCTAATCTACACCGTATGACCAACCCACACCAAATTTGGCACACTTATACTTTAGAACACTGCGGAAAACATACGTTTTTTCTTTCCTGTCTTCAGACCAATCTTAGCCATGAAAATTGGCATACAGGTAGTCTTAAAACTGCCCATCGAAGCCCCAATTTTAAAATCTAAAGTTTGTTTTTCTGCAATAAATGGACATGGATAAGGAAACAAGTTGTACAGGGTTTGTGTATGAGTTAACAAAGGGAAATGTCGCGGTCATATTTTATTTTATACACTTTTTATTTATTTTAGCTGTCGCGGTAGGAAACACGTTCTACAGAGTTTGTGTATTTGAGTTAACACAGGGAAATGTCCGGCCATATTTGAAACCCGAGCAACGCCGGGTTATTCAGCCAGTAATGTATAAAATTTAATTTAGATAACAAACAGCAACACAATTTTCCTTATATATATATGAATACAAGATTCATTAACTTAGTTAACTGACAATGTCAATGTGAAAGGTGTGCTTCGTGACTCTTGAGAAGATTAGCAATGTTGGGTTCAAAATGAGTAAGTATCAGCCTTAAATCGCCACGGAATTCTATAGCTTATTTCTCTGTTTTGTTAATATGTAATTTACGCGACTGAAATCAGCTTCAACCATGTATGACCTGGGAAATGCAAGCAGACATGGAAGTACCACTTCAAAAAATTTTGAATACTAGGGGGCTAGCCCCCTGCTCGCTAAAGCTCGCCAACCCCCGGAGGATTGCTTTGCAATCCTCACTGGTTCGCTGCGCGAACCTATGCTCGCTTCGCTCGCATCAATGAAGACATGTGTCCTAGCAGAATAGATTGTTTACAAAATATGATATTCCAAAAAAAACAACCATTTTTTTCCAATCTAAATTTGCTGTTTGCAGAAAAGATATATATAGTGCCTCTGAAATCAGAATTCAAATGAAAATTGTGCAAATTTTGACTCGAAATGTGATCGCTGCTTTGGAAATTGAATACCCAGCATGTTGTTTGTGTGTACATTTCCCCAGTACTCGAGCCACTCACTTTTTCATTGAGTTTGTTGTCTAAAGTTAAAGTTCAAGCGTATTGTTGAACTACAATTGTTGGCCCAGAAAAGATACCCCGTTTTCTTTGATTTCTATTACAAACTACAACAGCTTTCGACTATAATTAATTTTTTTCAATAAAATTTCATCCGATTCCGCTATGAATTCAATTGAGGCGCGAGACTTCGTGATGGTAAACAAACAATCGCACAATATTGCCAAAACGCAATAACAAATAACGTCTTTTTTGCGTGCCACGTAAGAGAATTATATATATAGATTGTTCTGCATTTATGTTCGCCCAAAAGTAACTTAAAAGTTTTATGTTTAAAAAGCGTCCTTAGAGTTTCAATATCAACTAAAAATTCAATAAGTTGATTTTGTAAGTTATATACATTCGATATTTTCAATATCTTATTTTCTATCGACCCCTAGTAATGTTATATCGATTCCAGGGTGTCGATGTCCACTACTTTGGCGACCGCTGCGGCATTTACCTTGAAGTAAGGCTGTTAATGGCTGTCGTAAACTAAAGATTTTTTTTTTCTAATGGCGAGCACATTTTGACCGAAGTCATTGGCCACTGCAAGGCCGGAAGTGATGGCCACTTGTGAAGGAGCACCCAGTGGGAGGGCCATCATTGCCCCTAACAATTACATCGTAATTTTGAACCATGTTCAGATGACGAAGCAACACCTAAGCTGGTATACGCTTACAAACATCCATGCCCGAACCCCGATTCGAACCGGGGACCTTCCGATCTAGAGGCTAACACCTTAACCACTATACCGGTTGGTTGGCCGTATACTGAAGATAAATTACAAAATAAAATTAGCAATGACGTAGCGTTCATAAAAGCCTAAAAGAATCCTTCGATTGAAAAAATTAAAATTTAACGGCAAAAAGTAATAATTGATAAAACCACATGCAAAACCGACGATTTTGAAACGTAAATCTGAGTGAAGCGTCAGTTTTTGTAACCATCGTGGTGATTATCTAGAAGTTAACCTTTACGCTGCGGCAAGTAGACAATAGCGGTAGGTAGACAGTTGTTACCACTACAATTTGGTTTACACCAGCGGCATGGTATAGATCTGTGTACTGTGAATATTATCCTCCTTTTAAGTGACCGCTGTCATCGATCACCATTTACGAGCTGTCAGCGACTGATCTTTTAAAGGATCCCTCCTTTTGTTCGGTACCTTATCCTGTCGACCGTGAGGTGTGAACGTTTTTGGGGAAAGGCAGATGGTCGCTCTGGTGATATACGCCACACAATACAATTAAAAGAAAGCGTCAGTCGTAATTGCCACTCAAGGCTCTATTGCTCAAGTTAGGTAATTAGGTAGGGGGGGGGGATTGGACATGCAGGCGAAACAGCCGTTGGAGACGATTGAAAATATCTAAGCGTCCAACACAAAGGTTAACAAAACTGAACAAGATCTTGATCTCGTCTTCATAAAAAATCGATAGTATTTTTATCTCGTCTTCATAAAAAAACGATATTATTTTGATCTCGTCTTCATAAAAAATCGATGGTATTTTGATCTCGTCTTCATAAAAAATCGATAATATTTTGATCTCGTTTTCATAACAAATCGATATTATTTTGATATCGTCTTCATAAAAAATCGGTAGTATTTTGATCTCGTCTTCATAACAAATCGATATTATTTTGATGTCGTCTTCATAAAAAATCGATATTATTTTGATCTCGTCTTCATAAAAAATCGATATTATTTTGATCTTGTCTTCATAAAAAATCAATATTATTTTGAACTTGTCTTCATAAAAAATCGATAGTATTTTGATCTCGTCTTCATAAAAAATCGATAATATTTTGATCTCGTTTTCATAACAAATCGATATTATTTTGATATCGTCTTCATAAAAAATCGGTAGTATTTTGATCTCGTCTTCATAACAAATCGATATTATTTTGATGTCGTCTTCATAAAAAATCGATATTATTTTGATCTCGTCTTCATAAAAAATCGATATTATTTTGATCTTGTCTTCATAAAAAATCAATATTATTTTGAACTTGTCTTCATAAAAAATCGATAGTATTTTGATCTCGTCTTCATAAAAAATCGATAATATTTTGATCTCGTTTTCATAACAAATCGATATTATTTTGATATCGTCTTCATAAAAAATCGGTAGTATTTTGATCTCGTCTTCATAACAAATCGATATTATTTTGATGTCGTCTTCATAAAAAATCGATATTATTTTGATCTCGTCTTCATAAAAAATCGATATTATTTTGATCTTGTCTTCATAAAAAATCAATATTATTTTGAACTTGTCTTCATAAAAAATCGATAGTATTTTGATCTCGTCTTCATAAAAAATCGATAATATTTTGATCTCGTTTTCATAACAAATCGATATTATTTTGATATCGTCTTCATAAAAAATCGGTAGTATTTTGATCTCGTCTTCATAACAAATCGATATTATTTTGATGTCGTCTTCATAAAAAATCGATATTATTTTGATCTCGTCTTCATAAAAAATCGATAGTATTTTGATCTTGTCTTCATAAAAAATCAATATTATTTTGAACTTGTCTTCATAAAAAATCGATAGTATTTTGATCTCGTCATTAGCAAAATGGGGTACATATTGATGAACGATATATCTCGTCGAAACCACAAGGACGGTTAGTCATCACATGTGAAGTTAATGATAAGCTTACCCTGACATTTCCCGTCCACCTCTTCGTAACCATCCGGGCAGATGCACGTATGAATTCCCAGCACTTCGAGGCAATTCCCTGGGCTACATTGGTCAGCCTGGCAAAATCTCCCTGGAAACATCAAACAAGTATAGCTGACTTTAATCGAACCATAAATACCCTCACTTGTTTCTTAATTAGATGTTACAGAACAGCAAATATACGACGAGTTGAAATCTAATTTTTTATAATAGGCATATGTGTATTTTTAATTACCTTCACATTGGGGCAACACAACGGGGTATATGTGCAATTCCTATTGCGCGTCTGACGAAGAGCACAGCTACAATGAGATGTTACAAGTTCATTGGGGGTCAGTTACATCATTCCTCAACCGATTTTTACGCATGATAAGTCATGTTTACGGATTTGCCCGTGTCTGACACGGGCGAAAGTTACCAGCAAATTTGCACATGCCCTTGTCTCATATGGGCGATCTTATATCTCGCGTTTTTTATTTCTAATGCCCATCTGAGATCCGTTCTAGTAAAAATAGATAGACTAGATTATAATTAAACTAATTTACCATAGATGGCACAACTATGGAGCATTGTGTAAACCACGTGGTGCATTTTGATGATTAGCTTAGCTATAAGTTTGTTTGGAATTCTTTGTTATAAAGCAGTTGTTTGGTGTGGAAAATATAATATATCCATTTTTATTGCGCTTAATATCATAAAAGTTAACATTTAACCATAAATTAATTTTTACTAAGCGTTTTTGCAACTTCTTTAGAAAACGTTATCTAATAATGAGCGACTCTGACGATTTGAATTTGCCAATTTATCACAAAGTTTCAGCGATGGTATATCATACCAAATTGAATTTTTAGGTATTCTTATGCTTGTAAGAATGACAATTTTATTTAATTTTATTTTAATATTTTGAAATTAAAAGTAAACATGTAATCAAATCGTTTACACTTTGTTTGTATAATAATTTTTGTAAATTTTTAAATCACCCCCCCCCCCTCTCACAACTGAAATTTGCAAAAAATAACTTACACTATACCTATATATTCATTTGCTGTCAAAAAAAAAATAGCCTCGATCATTTTTTACTCTAGTAAAAATAGATAGGCTAGATTATAATTAAACTTATTTACCATAGATGTTCACCACTGTGGAGCATTTTTCTTGTGTAAATCACGTGGTGCATTTTGATGATTAGCTTAGCTATATGTTTATTTGGAACTCTTTGTTATAAAGCAGTTGTTTGGCGTGGAAAAGGTAATATACCCATTTTTATTGCGTTAAATATCATAAAAGTAAACAATTAACCATAAATTAATTTTTACTAAGTGTTTTTGCAACTTGTTTAGAAAAAGTTATCTGATAATGACTCTGACGATTTTGAATATGCCAATTTATCACAAAGTTTCCAGCGATGGTATATCATACCAAACTGAATTTTTAGCCATTCTTATGCTTGTAAATATGACAATTTTATTTAATTTGATTTTAATACTTTGAAATTCAAAGTAAACATATGTAATCAAATCGTTTACACTTTGTTTGTATGATAATTTTTTTTTAATTTTTGAATCACCCCCCCACAACTGAAAATTGCAAAAAAGAACTTACACTATACCTATATATTCATTTGCTGTCAAAAAAAAAAAATAGCCTCGATCATTTTTTACCAGTTTTTCCGAAAAAAACTCGTGCATTAAGGGGTTAAAGAAAACAAATAGTTCTTTAAAATGAGCTATGAAACTTGAAAATCCGTTTAGTAATAAAAGTGCTGTAATATTTTTAAGTCGGAACGATTATGGAACTGTTTCCTACAATGCGTCAGCTAGGGAAGCGCCAGCCGTACTGCAATAAACGCACTGCGTCAGTCACATGCGTCAGACGTGCTATAGGAATTGCACTTTATAGTCTACGATCCGGGAGGAAACCCGAAAAGGACGATCCCATGACCAACACCAAGTAATTACAAACTCCGGTCAGTTGACGAGATAACACCTGAGCTGGTACCCTACTCTCCAAAATTCCACGCTAACGTGAGGACATTTGAGGCCAAGACTGATTTAACGTGTACCAGCCCCCACATGCACGACGGTCTTAATTTCTCTATATTTTCGTTAATTTTTTTAAGGATCTTTTGAAACACTTTTCGTTGTGTGTGTAGTCTGTTCGTTTTGGATTTTTATTCAAGAGCTATGTTTCGCCAAATACAAGACATATTAAGTAATTTTGAAAAGAAAGAATAGTTTACCAGAGTCAGTAAATACCATGGAAAATACCGTAAAAGGGTGAAATTAATGTATTTTAAAATCTGAAATAAAAGTTAACAAAAAGTGAAACATTTTTTAAAACTTAATTAGTATAACGATCCGCCTCATAATGCCTATATTTATGAATTATTAGGCTCTTTTATCGTACAAAGGCATCCTCTGCTGTAAAAAAATCAGACTTCAAAGTTATTGTAAATATCTGGGATAATTTGCAATATAGAATGAACAAATTTAAAATTTGCTATGAAAATTAACTTTGAAAATAATTCCTTTAAGAATGGGGAACCAATGATTTATGAAAATCATCTTTCTTCATCATGAACTGTTTGAAAAAGTTAATTTAATCTAAGGCGTCTACATTTATTTTCATTATGAACAAAACATGCGCAAAATTTCAGATTTATTTACTATTACTTAATTTGTCGCTCTGCAGATCTAGATCTTGATTCTTAGCTCGTGTTCAGTACTAAAATATTTTACTTAACGAAAAGAATTTTATTCTAAGAAAAAAGTATATTTTTTTCATGAAATCAGAGTCTTCATAAAAAATCGATAGCATTTTGATCTCGTCTTCATACAAAATCGATATTTTTTTTATCTCGTCATTAGCAAAATGGGGTACATATTGATGAACGATATATCTTGTCGAAACCACTAGGACGGTTAATCATCACATGTGAAGTTAATGATAAGCTTACCCTGACATTTCCCGTCCACCTCTTTGTAACCATCCGGGCACATGCACGTGGGAATTCCCAGCACTTCGAGGCAATACCCTGGGCTACATTGGTCAGTCTGGCAAATTCTCCCTGAAAACATCAAACAAGTATAGCTGACTTTAATCGAACCATAAATACCCTCACTTGTTTCTTAATTAGATGATACAGAACAGCAAATATACGACGAGTTGAAATATAATTTTTTATAGTAGGTATATGTGATGTGTATTTTTAATTACCGTCACACTGGGGCAACACAGCGGGCTATAGGTGCAATTCCTATTGCGCGTCTGAAGCAGAGCACTGCTACAATTGGATGGTACAAGTTCATTGGGGGTCAGTTACATTATTCCTCAACCAATTTTTACGCATGATAAATCATGTTTACATGATAAATCAAGTTTACGCATTAGCCCGTGACACGGGCGAAAGTTACCGTCAACTTTGCACATGACAGTGTCTCACACGGGCGATCTTGTATCTCGCGTTTTTTTTATTTCTAATGCCCGTCTGAGATCCGTTTTTGTAAAAATAGATAGGCTAGATTATAATTAAACTTATTTACCATAGATGGCACAACTATGGAGCATTTTTTTTGTGTAAACCACATGGTGCATTTTGATGATTAGCTTAGCTAAAAGTTTGTTGGGAATTCTTTGTTTTAAAGCAGTTGTTTGGCTTGGAAAAGTTAATAGACCCATTTTTATTGCGTTAAATATCATAAAAGTGAACAGCTAACCATAAATTAATTTTTACTAAGTGTTTTTGCAACTTGTTTAGATAAAGTTATCTGATAATGACTCTGAAGATTTTGAATATGCCAATTTATCACAAAATTTCCATAGATGGTATATCACACCAAACTGAATTTTTAGCCATTCTTAAGCTTGTAAATATGACAATTTTATTTAATTTGATTTTAATATTTTGAAATTCAAAGTAAACATGTAATCAAATCGTTTGCACTTTGTTTGTATAGTATTCTTTTTTAATTTTTACCCCACCCCACCCCCGCTTTCTAATCACCCCACAACTGAAATTTGCAAAAAATAGCTTACACTATACCTATATATTCATTTTCTGTCAAAAAAAAACCTCGATCATTTTTTACCAGTTTTTCCGAAAAAAACTCGTACTTTAAGGGGTTAAACATAACGTTCTGATGATTATAATTTTGGTGAACTTTGGATATTATCGGACAGGCGCAGTGCTCTTCAACATCTTAGTGGCTGGTCCTCTGCAGACGATGAAACCAGCCTATCTATTCTGCTTAAACTGAAGAAGATTTCTCAGAACCACGACGTCCATCTCCAATGGATTCCATCACATGTAAACATTAATGGTAACGAGGAAGCGGATATATTGGCTAAAGAGGGCAGCGTGGACGAAACGGCCACTGGCTCTTCGCTTACTTACCAAGAATTGTACTCAAATGACAGAACTAAACTAAATTTAAAATGGCGTATTCCACCTGCACACCCGTGGTACACCGGAACATCCCCTGGCACTCTTCTGGAAGTTAATTGTGATCGTGGCTCCCAGACTGCACTAGCCAGGCTTAAAAGTGGACACCTCAAGTGTCTTTCTTTTGAACGTGACAGAAAAATCCATCCCACTTGCAGAAAATGCTATGACCATCCGCCGACCAACCGGTATAGTGGTTAAGGTGTTAGCCTCTAGATCGCAAGGTCCCTGGTTCGAATCCGGGTCCGGGCATGGATGTTTGTAAGCGTATGGTGTAGAGGCGGCTGGTGCACCTTAAATCTGTCGTGGCCGAAAGTCCTCACGTTGGGTTGGTGTGGAAATTTGGAGAGTGGGGTGCCATCTCAGGTGTTGCTTCGTCATCTGACCGTGGTTCAAAATTACGAGGTGTTGTCCTCGGATCTTTCCCTTAAAGGACTGATCCCGGACCGTCGTGAATAGCCCGTTGTGTTGCTCTAGTACGACGTTAACAAAAATTACCATTACCAGCTATGACCATCCATCCTCTCCGGAGCACATACTGAGTTGCGTCGGATTTGACATCTATCCCCCTTATTGTTATTGAGTTTCTGGCGGTCAACAAGCTGGTACCCTACTCTACAAACTTCCACGCTAATGTGAGGACATTTGAGGCCACGGCAGATTTAACGTGTACCAGCCCCCACATGCACGACTGTCTTAATTTCTCTATATTTTCGTTAATTTTTTTAACGATCTTTTGAAACACTTTTCGTTGTAGTCTGTTCGTTTTGGTTTTTTGTTCAAGAGCTATATTTCGCCTAATACAAGACATATTAAGTAATTGCGAGTTATAAGTAATTGAGAGTAAGGAAGAATAGTAAGAGAGATATACGTCGATTGTTTATATTTTAGATTGTTTTGATTTAATAATTTTAATTTAATTGGATTTAAATATGCCTTCAAAATAAAATACAGTTACACCAAAAAATGAATATAATGTGATTTAACATTTTAACTCACTAGAACGCTAAATCAATAAAATAGTTTCCCAACCACAAAAAAACCACGAAGCGCTCGAACTCTTTTAAAAGCAAAGACAGGTGATCGTGCACCAACTAGGAGAATGAATGTTTAGGCTCAGTCTCGCCTAAAATCCCCGCTAATCTCTGAAACCTGTCCAAAATGCCTCTGTTCACGAGCCGTCCCCACAGCTTGAGTTTGGATTTAAATGCAACTACTTCGTCTGCCAACTTGAAAACAGTTGTCACATTTGTCAAAATTAGAGAATAGAGACATACAGAATTCAGAAATCATAATTGAAGCTCTAGTAACAGAACAAAATTCAAGTTCTGATTTACCGCCTCCTAATTTGAGTGGACATTTCATAGATTAGAACCGCACAAACCCGAGATAAATACACCAAAGTAAATAAAATGGAAATAATTTAATATTTCTTGGACGGCCCGGTACCATTTGATCCACGGACCGGTACCGGTCCGCGGCCCGGGGGTTGGGGACCACTGCTCTAAACAGATAAAAAACAAAAAAGAGCCAAAGACCGTACTGCTTTCAGCTATAACCTTTCGCTCCTGTTGAAGGAAATCCCGAAACTTTGAGTCATCCAGGAAGCTGGTGCTTGTCGAACATACCGCCGACCCCAACAGAGACCACAACACAGCGACCACTGAAGCTTTCATTATGACTGAAATACAGCTGGAATGGAGTGTAGGCCAGATCTGTCCATTCTGCCAATATTCCGATATCGTACTGATATCATCGCAGCTGCGTTTTCCCATCGCCTGCGTTCCCACAGGTTTAGCCTGGAATAGCTTATCTCAAACCGTTATAGATACTCGTTTGTATCTCAGTAACAAATCTTTTGGAGGTGGTGATTTAAGATTTAACGAAATTTAAGGTGTTGGAAAGAATTTTAACCCTTCAAGTGCTTTCGACGAGATCATCGACGAGAAATGCTTTCATCGAGATCCAACCGCTTTTGATGACAAGATCAAGATCTAGTCATTTTTATTTTAATGAAGATATATCTCATCCATCAAAATCTGGTCAGTTTTAATGATGAGGTATATCGTCATCAAGATGTCGACTTTTCGATGATGACAAAATCACGATTTTGTTATTTTAATGGCGAGGTATCTCGTTCATCAAAATCTGGTCAGTTTTGCTAATGACGAGTTACCTCTTTGTGACACAACTAGCTACCACTTGAGTTAAACCAGTTGGGATAGGAGCATTGATACTTAGTGAATAGAAGAGTGTTCTCTCTTTAAAATACGAGAATCTCGCGCGTCGCATTTAGAATATTTACAGGATATACGTATATATAGTTGCAAAAACACTACCGTACACTATATTTAGCTTGGCAGAAAATGTTTCTCAAACACGAAAATTCTGTCGAATTAAATAAAATAAAACTCAAGTAAGTATTAAAACGTGATAGAAAATGTTCCTCAAAGCTTAAACATGCCTGTGCTCATATCTAATAATATTTTCCTGAGTCAATAAGTTATTGGCGCAGGAAATAAAAATTTCTCCTTCAGTATTTCAAAATCTTACAGCATATTTTTTCACATTAGAATACACCATTAATTTTCTAACGAAAATCTCCTCGGACTCAAGTAAGTATTAAAACGTGATAGAAAATGTTCCTCAAAGCTTAAACATGCCTGTGCTCATATCTAATAATATTTTCCTGAGTCAATAAGTTATTGGCGCAGGAAATAAAAATTTCTCCTTCAGTATTTCAAAATCTTACAGCATATTTTTTCACATTAGAATACACCATTAATTTTCTAACGAAAATCTCCTCGGAGAATACATTAATTTTAAACCACTACATTAAATTTTTTTTTTAATATTTATATTATACTTAATGAGAGATTGCAGATAAAATTTTCTTTTATTAACTTTTAAAGGTGGCTATAGATGAAGACTCTAATCATTGATATGAAGGTGAAGGGTTAATTAAAACTTTCGACAATAGAACACATATTCGGATATTATTTATCCAGATTTCCAGTGACCATCATTCGTTTCATTTTTATAATTTCTTCTTCCTCGTTGAGTTTTATTGTAAATATATTATCTACTGTGTGTGCTCTTTTATTAACTCGATGAATATTTCAATTGTAAACAATTTGTTTGATAAAGTAGGCGTGAGAACAAATTTATTTCCCTAATAAAGAGCTTGGATGAAAAATTAAATTTCGTATTTTTCCTTCATATACCACCCTATTTATAAAACAAGTGACATATCCAATATTTAATATGACTCTCAGAGCAGAAACTCATTAACTGACATTTTCCGGAGGAGCTTTGATACTATAGGCCTTACTTAATTAACCCTCATGGAGGTTATCGGGACGAGGAATTTTGTCATTAACAAAACTGACCAGATCTTAATGAACTAAATATCTCGGCATTAGAAGAATTTTTCACCTCCAGGACCTGGTCAATTTTTTAATCAACTAGACATTTGATGAAGACAAAAAGGATCTATGACACCAAGGGGAATGAAGATCGAAATAGGAAAAAAAATTACCATTGCTCAGAACTGGTGACCGGTTATAACAGGTGTGAAGACTTTCACACATGTCGGAATGGCATATATATTCTGACTGGTTATTATTTCGCGGCAGCTGCTGTTCTTTCGTCCGTCGCTTTACAGCGAATTGAGTAGAACAGGTAGTGTTCGTCCAGAAGATCTCTGATTGTATCTCGACTATTACTGTTGGGTTCTTTTTGAACTACGGACGAACGACGATTAAAGAGCATGAGAGAGACGACAGAGATTGCGCTGATGGCAGAGAGTGACGCTGGTGACCACACTGGAATTTGAGGATAAACGCTAATATGTATTGCTATTAATGTAATGATGTAAATACTATACATATTCTTACGTTGTTGTTGTTGTTTCTTGTGCCTACACTGACAGACCAGGGGAGTGCCAGGCCCGTCGAAGACGGCAAGAGGCGAGGGGGGTGCGCCTTCCATGTTATTGAGCCCCATTGGGAGGAAGTCCGACTTTGCTCGACATACATGACACATCCGTTTTACTGGAAGGTCCCTTTCATACATCCATTCACTCACACATATCGTAATTTAGATCCCAATCAGAAGCCGATAACCCCCTGATCAGGTACCCCCAGAGGTATTGATTTGGTATGGGAACATGGGGGACATTGTGACCACGTCCTATTTAACGTGCCCCAGTCACCATTAGTGAACACGACGGTCTTTAGCCAGGTCGAAGCGCCGATTTCTCAATCATCAGAATAGCAGGCTCCGCCGAGGACAGAACCCACAACCCTTCTGATGCGAGCCCGACGCTCTACTGACTGAGCTACCGCGGCTCATATATTCTTACGTTCTTGGAATAATCAGAACTTAAAAAAAATCTTAGCTGTTGGTTGTATTCTCCTTGTGTACGATTCACACTGTTTTCACGCAACCGTTTGGAACGACGACTGTACACTGGTTTTGTTCAGACGCTGCCCACGACGGTTAACCTTCAAGAGGGTTTATTAAATGCCTTTACCCTCCTTCTAACTTAGGGCCTAGAACTATTTGTATTTTATTATCTTAGAGGAAAAGAAAAATCGTCGAATCTAGATGACTTATAAGGTTGTATAAGGTTAACCCACAACTGTGTAATACAAGTAGACTGACATTGAGAGGAGCTTCAAAGAGTGTGACCAACATTTGACTAGTGATGACTGCTCTATGAAAAATTGAATTGGTTGGCCGATTTGGCATTTTATAACGTAGTTTGGCGATACAAAATCCTATGACAGGATAGATGTGTGAATGAGTAATTCTATAGAGTGGTGACAAAATGGGGAATTCGCCAGTCTACTAGAAAGTTGTGTGGACCAATCGGATGACGAATCAATAGATGGACATATTCTCCTGTTCCGTAGACCACCAGATGGAGAATGTTCATTTCCAACCAGCAGACGAAAGTAGTCTATGAATCACCTTACTAATAGATTTGATCACATGAAACGGCTACTATTGCTCTCGCTCTACATTAATATTTCCTCTATGGGCTAACCCTCAGGTGGTTGTGAAAAAGTGGTATCTCGTCATTAGCAAAATTGTCATATCTTGGTAGACGATACATCTTGTCTGTAAAAAAAACAACTTAATAGATAAGATATCTTGTCATTAGCAAAGAAACGACCAGATCTTTATCATATGTCATAAAAAATTTACAATTTCTTGATGACGAGATATCTCGTCATTAACACATTTCGTCATATCATGGTGGACGAGATATATCGTCTAAACCACTTGGATTGTTAAAACCAAAAGACGAAAACTATTTGACTTGCAAAATTATACTATTCACAACACACCGAAATTCTTACTTAAATTTTAATGTGAATAATGAATTTAATTTTTAGCAATTACCTAGTAAACTAAGCAATTATTTTCAGTTCTTGAAGGTTTCTATGCAGAACCAAACCCTAAGTTAGTAATTCATTTTATAATAGGCTTATGTCGTTACATATGCGTATCTAATTTACTTATAATTGAACCATTTTTAAAAGATATGTCCATACCTTTAAAAACTTTCAAAACCTAATAACTACAATTTGTGTGTTCAATTTTTAATTTTCCCTAGTCTTTTAAAGGCGAACAATTTATTTAGTCCAGAATCCATTCTCTGTGATAAATAATTGTATTTAAATAATTAATTGTATGGTTAGTAATAGCTTCAAAAAAATGTAAACCTCGTCTTTTGAAAATAACGATGCAATTATTCACCACGTGTGTTGCATTTATTTACTCATAAAACGTTAATGATCAATAACTCATTATTCAGATCAATTATGTGGAGTCATTAACAAATTAATAACTTTATTGATGATGAAAACAAGACACAAAACTAAAAGCGCCTTTACACGAATGGGAACGAGTAAACTCTGGATGGGTTGGTAGCGCGTGTAAACATTTCTATGAGACTGTCTACGATATGAAAACTTTCGCGACTTCATCGAAAAAATGTTATTTTAATTGGTCTTTCTGATTCCTATAAGAGGTTTTTTGTTAAGGTAAATGTAAACTGGCTGGTTTTTTTAGTAGAACATGTTTCCTGTACTAATTACGTATTGGGAAAGCAAGGAAAACTCGTCTTTCAGCGGTTAATTTGTTTACATTGAGGATCACATTGATATTTTAATGAATGATTTAAAATTCAATTGTGATTTTCGGCTCGACGTGGGGAAAATGTCCTTTGGTATCCAATAGGAAGGTCTTGGGACCACTGCGATTCCTATCATTGGTTATTTGCATGAAATGTAAGCATTTGAGAGGTTTATCTCTTAAGTTAAACGCAGAAGGCACAGGCATTTCTGAAACAAGACGTACTTCGTGTTTTACTGGAAGTGAATTGGTATGCTCAGGCCCTGATTTACCATTAGGCCCGTGAGGCACGGGCCTAGGGCCCCCATAATTTAGAGGGCCCCTAAGTTTCAAAAGTATCTAAAAATTATAAAAAGTTTTTAAGTAGTTACATAAATTATTGGGTAGTTACGTAAATGAACGTTGACTGTTTCCCCCACTATCACATTCTTGTAATTACATTAATTATCTAACTATTACGTTTTTAATTTTCATCTGCTTTATTTTGTTTTGTCAAGAGTTATAAGTAATGTCACGATTTTCTCAAACTTTTTGGTGACATCTGTGAAACGGTCAACAGTCAAATACGTAAGTACCAATTATTGTTATAAAATTAGTTTTTGTGATGAACAAATAATATGAGGGAGGGGCCCCTTCCTGCGTGTTGTGCCTACTATACCAAATTTTCTAAATCGGGCCCTGGGTATGCTACTCGAATTACTCATGTTGCTTATATAATTCACCGTAAATATAATTTTGACGTAGAATACGTCTAACCTTTCGAAACCGGGGTAACACCCTTAAATTTTGAGTGTCACAAAAAAGTGTGACCGTGTGCTGAGAAATTCCTCCTTGAAGCGGGCGAACAAGCGACAAACTCTCATTACACTCACAAATATTTATTTAATCTAAGTTACATTACGTGGATACAACATATATATTATTTACAGAACCTTTCATAACTACCCGACATAACGGACGCTACGACGCGTCTTCAGTATACGCAGCCGATAACTCACTGACCTCCTGAGGGTGTCCTTGATCGGAGCCGGGGTTAGATTTAGTTTTAGTTCTCACTTTTAGTTCGGAGGTTTATAGCTCTGCAGCTGACGCTGCATTTATAGTTCACCTGTTACAGTACAAAAAATAGAGTAACTTGAAAAAAAAACTGACACAAAAATGAACGATATCGCGTTCAAAAGACCATTAAACAAAGAATGTTATAAAGGCTCACTGATCTTGCGCTGACGTCATCGGCTGATGCAATAGCAGCGCAAAGTTGAGTCACGAAAATGAGCATTTCCGCTCACATTGATATAGTCTATATCCGGCCTTCTTTGTGTGAGCACGAGGTTTGAGGTGTCATTTGTTTCATCATTTTGAGCTTAAAAGTATTAATACATAAAAAAACCTTTATATTTCATGCTTGTCTATTGGACTTCGAAGTATGGAAATTATGCAAACATTTTAAAATGTCCAAATAAATGCATAATAAACTACAGAGTAATTATAGAAATGTCAAAAGAAAGAAAGATTGAGAGATGGGGAATCCAAGAAGAACCGGACATTCGATGCTGAGTGTGAACGGCCTCGGAGGGTGTTCTTGAAAATATAGGCGCTGCATCTTCAAGGTTAACAAATGCGTGATACGACTGCGCCAAGTACCTACATGGCTCATTTCGACACAAATAGAATATCTAAAGACATAAACGTTTTACAATCGAATATTTGAGTTTAACCCATAGAGGTGGGTAATAAGCCACAGCCTTCAACATCAACAGTGAGTGCACTATGTGGTGTATGTGCGGAGCGAAGAACATTTGATGTGTAAAATAAAAACAGTGTAGTACTAATTTCTTTCACTTATTCACCATATGGCCTCACTGATGTATTCTACGCCTTAAACCTAGCGGCCGTGTCCCGACACAACCCCGTCCGTTTTTTTAAAAAGTATCTTTTGGTTTCATTGAAAGTATGTCCAATACATGTGTTACACTCATGTCCAATACATGTGCTCCAAGAATTCTGGATGCGAAAGAATATTTTCCAAATTATTATACAAAATTACTTCATAAGAATAATTTAAAGTTTGAACGGAATTAACACCAAATGTCACCCAATCTGTGATAAATCGAACTTTGTCAATAGTTCTTAAGGTAATCGGAACTTAAGGGCAGTCCACACTGCTTCCCATGTTAAAAGGAATTCAATGTACCTTCTTTTAGAACTTAATTGCTATGGGTATAAATTTTCATAACTTATACTCATTGGGTAGTTGTAGATGGTCATCGAGTTAAAATATTTTCTATACATTTCAAGAAAATACTAGCAGAATTACTCGGCATTGTTCGGGTTCAATTGGTTAAGCGTAAATTTATTAAACAGCGGTTTTTGTACGAAATTCTTTCTTGGCGACATAAGTGCGCCCAAAGCGTTGCCACGAAAAAGTCTTGATATCAAAGCTGTACCTGGTAACAAACTTATAGAACATCCTGCACATTGCTTGAAATCGCTTGAGGTCGCTTGTAAAGTGTGGTTTTTACGCTATAAAACCCAAGCAGTCAACTAGATATAATCCGAGGAACATACATGCCGACATTGGCTCTGCAAAAGAATCGACTGTTTACAAGGTAGTCTGTTGTTCCAGCTCTGTTTTCATAATCGAAGATCTCTATTAATAAACACAAAGAAACCCGAAAGAAATCCATTACGGGCTTTACCGGAAATCGATTCAGAAAATTTTAAACTCAAAAAAGGTTTCAGCGTTGCACATTAAGGAACTAACTTGCAAACGCAAGAAAATAACGAATCCTCTCACACAGGATACATTGTACATAGAAATATGTAAACTCGGAGACCCCTTAATAGTTCAACCATCGATTTTTAACGTTTTCTTGCGCTGAAGTTATTTTAATTAATTTATCTGTCGATTATTTTCCAATAATTAAAGAACAAATTAGATTCATTGTGCCAAAGTGAATACAAAACATCAATTCTAAGCTTTGTGTGGACTATAAGCCAAAGGAAATGAAATTTGTTTTGAAAAATGTCGTAGGTTACGATTTATGTTCCCTTTTTCCCCTTTAAGTTCGTACAGGTAGTTTTGAAATAGCCTGTGTATATACGTTCCAATTTTTCTATTTTATATCTTTTTCATCTTCCCTACAGTCAATTAGTTGGAACACACCTCGGCGTTTGCTCCAAAGTCAATTAAATATCAACAAATATGGTAATAATGTAATATTAAAAAAATAATTGATATTAAGGGTAATTTAATTTCAATTACACATCAAATAAGGAAAACAACTACTGTTTTGAGTCCACGTCTGATTCTTCAAAATATCTCACTTCGTGTTTTTATCACAGCTTTACGTACACGAGACATTCTAAAAAAAGCAATTTTTCACTATTTATCGGTTTGATTTGTTTTTATCGATCAAGTAGAGCTTCCTATAGATGTTCAAAAAAAAGCTTATAGTTTCGGATTTTCTAGTTTCCGCGTATTCCACATAAACTCTATTAGATTGAGATCAGTATTTGGGGATGGTGAGCGAGAAATAATAAGCTCTCAGTGGGCACAATATAATTTCAACCGATCTTAAAAGAATATAATTTCGTATCAATAATTTTCATAAAAGTGAATCCACAACCAACTATTACAATTATTGTTCATTGCAACCTACTTTTTCTATGTGTCTACACGAACTCCCTGTCTTCTATCCCAACTTTTCTACATCCTTCTATGCTTTCTATCTCAATTTTTTTCTATATATTCTCTTTATATCTCGTTCTATCTATCTGTCACGAACTCTGACTATTTTTTATTTGACTATTTATTCCAGAAGACAGCTCACGTTCGCGTGGTGTGGAAGTCTGGATAGTGGGGTGCCAGCTCAGGTATTGCCTCGTCATCTGACCGTGGTTACAAATTACGAGGTATTGTCCTCGAATCCTTTAGAAGCGGCTCAATCCCATGATAGTACTTTACGCAAGTCCAACTTGATTGGCTAGTTTCACGGGCTTGGCTTCACTTGGATATCTCGCCAATCTGATTGTTGCAGTAACCATTTGATTTTGAATATGCGCGTTGTTTCGTAGAAATACAATACTTATTAAGGGTACTTATACTTTAAAGAGCTTCTTCTCGTGAAGCAACGATGGCCTAATGGCTAAAGTCACCTACCTTGAGATCAGCTGCGGCAGCGGAGGATGACTTCCCGAGTTCAAACCCAGCTGGCGGAAAAATTTTTAGATCCTCCAAATTATTTAAAAAAAATTCCAATTTAATTCCTTTTCATTCTAATTTACTTTTCCTAATTTTTAATACTCTTTTTATATTTTTCCAAGCTTCCGTTGATTTTACATAAATAATCTAAGAACCACTCCTGAACTCACTACCAGCTGATATTTTTTCGCCCCTCTGCCGTCCCCTTTGCTTTAGGATGATGGTGTCGTATCCACAGCTGGCTTAGGACCATTCTGATGTAATAAAAAGCATACATAAAACACTAACTTATATAATTATTAACTTATATAGAAAGGATACAATTTTCGGCTCCCACCTCTACCCACCCATAGCCATGGATCTGAAAAGAAAAGAAGAAAGCAGAAAGGAAGAGATAAATCGCCAATAGAAAAATTCTCATGACATACGTATCTAGGTCATGTGATCCGATTAGCCAATCAAGTTGGACTTGCGTAAAGTACTATCATGGGATTGAGGCGCCTGTGATCCTTTGGGATAATCCCGGATCGTGACCAATAGCCAGTTGAGTTGCTCCAGTGCGATGTTAATTAATCATACCTATTTTCCTATCAAGAACATGGTTCAACACGAAATAGACTTTTAGCACATAGAATTCTTTGGTAATCGATTTTGCCTCTGTATATAAACCGCGTGTATTCAAAAGCAGGATTTATTCTCTTCGAATGTTTGAATGCTCCGGTTACTTCTGGCTGCCTTCAATGTACGTAATATACAAGTATATTTCAGCAATAAATGAGTAGCGATATTTATGCGATGTTTTTTCATTCCGGGTAGGCGCTTCTTTGTGTTTATTTTCGAATAAATTTCAACAAAAGAAGAATATAGAACAAATATAAAGCATACATAGAAGCAGGCATCAACGAATTCAATCGGTTTATTTCCAGCCCGAGAAAAAAAGTTAGTTTCATGAAAAGCCGAGATACCATCTGACTTCTTAGATTATTAGACAAATTTTAACGTCTTTGATTCAATACTATCTCTTTTTTCTTTAGCTTTTTATATTTCTATCTTATATCACTTTATCCTTTATCGCAGATTAGGTATTACCTTTGGAAACCGGGGTACCACGCTTTTTTTTTGAAGTGCCACAAAAAAGGGGAATCACGAAAAATTTAATAACTTGATGAATATAAGAGATTCAGAAATGAACGATATCACATTTAATAGAACTTTAAACAAATCATGTTAAAAATACCCATTGATCTTGAGCTGAGGTCATCGACTATTGCAATCGCAGCGCAAAGTTGAGTAACGAAAATGCACACTGCCACTCACATTAATTTAGTCTAACTCTGGTCTCCTTTGTGCGAGTACGAAGTTTGAAGGGTCATTTGTTACGTCTATTTGCGTTTTCTGTATAATTTGTTTAGATATCGGACGTCAAAATGTGGAAAATCGCAAACATTTCGAAATGTTCAAATGTATGCATAATAAAGATTAAAAAAAATTATAGAAAACGTCAACAAGAAGAAAGATCGAGAGATGTAGAGTCCAAGAAGATCCGAACATTCGATGCTGAGTGTCAACGGGCTCGGAGGGTGTTCTTAAAAGTATAATCGTCGCACCTTCAAGGTTAACAAATGCCTGCTACGAGTGCGACAAGTACCTCCACCACTCAGTTTGACGCAAACAGCATACCAGATAAGATAAGCGTTTTATTATCGAATGGTGGAGAGGTCGGTTGTGAGGTTGGTACAGCTACACTCTACGTTTATGAGTGATGGCAACGGCTTGGCGATTTTTTTTGGCGCACTTTTAGTAGCGAGTTACGATAAATTAAGGCAACCCATCTTTCGTTGCTGTTGTTGTGGTTTCATGGCAAACGGAAACTTTCAATTTTAATTTTTAATATTCTAGAAAGTTCTTCCAAAATCCGTTTAAATCGTTGGATTTCATTGATTCGTTTGAAATTTTTTCTTTTCTCCCATTGGTTATTTTGTTTTTAAAATATCCTTTTATTGCATTGGTCCTTTTAAATCGTTTTCTGTGATACCATTGGTCCATTTATTTGTATTTTGACAGTTGTGGAATTTTTATTTTGTTGTAATAGTTTTCACGACAGGATTAAGAGTTTAGATTTTTTGACCATTTTCGTTTTCATTATTTTTTTACGAGAGAATTCTGACGTTATCAGGCATTATTTCTTGCTTTTTTTCTTTTGTAAATCTTTTTCTTTTTCAACATGCTCACTGTATTTAGTGTAATTGATAAGTTTCAGGGTATTTTTACCACTCGTAGCTTAGTTTATCTGCTGGTTCACAAATGTGTTTTGATATGTGCTTAAGCTTACTACTTTTTGTGAAAGTTTTTAAAAAAATACTTTTTAAAACGTTCTGAAATGTGCTTAAAAAGTGTGTTGTAAAAATAAAAAAAATTGTGACAGGAAAAGAGTTAGGAAATAATTATTTCCTTGGCGACTTTAGAAGTTCGCCAAAAAAAAAATCGCCAAGGCCGTTGCCATAGCTCATAAACGTAGAGTGTAGCTGTTCCGTGAGGTTCAACCTTCAACATCAAGTGCACTAATTGTGATATATTTGCGGAGCGATGAACATTTGATGTTTAAAATTAAAAGTGTTGTACTAATTTGATTCACTCTCATTCACCATATGGTAATGGTAATTTTAAATAGCGTCGTACTAGAGCGACACAACGGGCTATTGACGACGGTCCGGGATCAGTCCCTTAAGGGAAAGATCTGAGAAAAACACCTCGTAATTTTGAACCACGATCAGATGACGATATTCACCATATGGCCTGACGGTACAGCTACACTCTACGTTTATGAGTGATGGCAACGGCTTTGGCGATTTTTTTGGCGCACTTCTAAAGTTGCCAAGTGAAGAATTATTTCCTAACTCTAATGTCACAATTTTTTTTTCTTTTTACAACACACTTTTTAAACATATTTTAGAACGTTTTAAAAAGTATATTTTTAAAAAACTTTCACAAAAAGTAGTAAGCTTAAGCACATATCAAAACACATTTGTGAACCAGCAGAGAAACTAAGCTACGAATGGTAAGAATAACCTGAAACTTATCAATTACACTAAATACAGTGAGCAAGTTGAAAAAGGAAAAAGATTTACAAAAGAAAAAAAGTAAGAAATAATACCTGATAAAGTCAGAATTCTCTCGTAAAAAAATAATGAAAACGAAAATGGTCAAAAAAACAAAACTCTTAATCCTGTCATGAAAACTATTATAAGAAAATAAAAATTCCACAACTGTCAAAATACAAATAAAAGGACCAATGGTATCACAGAAAACGATTTAAAAGGACCAATGGAATCAAAGGATATTTTAAAAACAAAATAACCAATGGGAGGAAAGAAAAAATTTCAAACGAATCAATGAAATCAAACGACTTTAACGGATTTTGGAAGAACTTTCTAGAATATTCAAAATGAAAATTAAAAGTTTCCGTTTGCCGAGGTTGCCATGAAAACCACAGCAACAGCAACGAAAGATGGGTTGCCTTAATTTATCGTAACTCGTTACTAGAAGTGCGCCAAAAAAAATCGCCAAGCCGTTGCCATCACTCATAAACGTAGAGTGTAGCTGTACCGGCCTGACACACTCTATACACTAATCCAAGCGGCTGTGTCTTGACAGAGCCCCGTCCGTTTTTATTATTATTTTATGCTCATGTATTTATACATTTCAAAATTCGATAAAAATAATTGTGCGTCGGGATGAGGATTTTGAATCTTTTAAAATATTTCACCCATTCCACTTGTGGATGTTAGGGAAATTCCTCATCACGATCCATCCCTCAAACCTTCACACTGGCCACGGATGAATTCACTTTTCAAATAATGAGACATCCGTTGATGGCTCTTTGCGGAATCCTTGAACTCCGGCTAAGCTCAGTATTGCCACCAGCACGCATTAAAAAAAGAACGAAAAAAGGGCGAAGATGAAGAGCCCTCGCACTTATCGTTAATCGATGAGATTAGAGGCTGATAATGAAGATGAACTCGCATTTCCTGGCGCTGCGGGTGGAACAAAATGGAGCTCGAAGATGCGAGCGCAATTTGGCATGCTACCAAATTGCTTCGCACACTCGGATCGTGAAGGGGAACTAACTAGGTACCACATTCAGTGGGTGGCCCGATTCACTCAGTTGGCAGTTTCTGCAAGTGGGGAGTTTTCGTCTCTTTCGATGTCGGAAGTATTCCCATCTTTCAGTCTTCGCGAATACGCTTGGGAGAGTTTTCAGTAGTACACACCAACAGGAAGAAAAAAAATACCTTCGTTAAAAAAAACTCAGATTGCAAAATATTTTCGAGGTTCATTGTTTTTAATTAAGTAGTTTTCAAGATTTTTGAAATGATGTATTACTTTTCTTCGTAGCTGTTTCGAAAGGTTTTCTTAAAAAATATTTATTAATTCTCATCAGGTGGGTAGGTAGGTATTTAATTAACGTCACACTAAGCAACGCAATGGGTTATTGACGATGGTCCGGGATCAAACTCGCAGGGAAAGATCCGAGATAACGTCATTTTGAACCACGATCAGAAGACGAGGTCACACCTGAGTTGGCACTCCACTCTTCATACTTCCACACGACGCCAACGTGAGAACATTTGCGGCCACGACAAATTTAACGTGCACCAGCCCCCTTTGTGTACTATAGTTTGGGGTTGGATCCGAACTCGTAACCCTCCGGTTGTAAATCCTTTACTCTGCCAACCGCGTTACCACGGTCTCTCCTCCATGTGGTGGAATGTGGAAGTTTGGAGAGTAGGGTGCAAGCACGTAACTAAGGGGTGGATTCAAGCGGTTCAAGGGGTCTACTACTATGTCGCGTGGATCAATCACGTGAAGAATTATTAGATGATCGTCCTCTCTCACCCCGTGGATCAATCAGCCAACGAAAGTGTGTTTCCATCTTTTCAAACCAAAGTAGTTTAAAGCCAAGTTTACACCGGAGTTGCAAACTTCTCCCCTTCCAAACATCGAAGCTATTCCGAGAAATGTTACTAATTTAATCGTCAAGATCTCTTGTCGGGGTGATGATTTGGCTAGTTTGCAACTCCAATTTTCTTTCCACCAGGAGCCGGTAATGAAAAAATGATTGCAACTTTTGGGCGACATTCTCCGAGAGGAAATTTGAGATGAAAATGCTTTTCTATTTCGCCCCGTTTCGACATTGCTTGACAATCACCGCTCCCCTCTGCCCTTCGGCACTACGTGTTCGTTCACACCGTCTTTTGTTCGCTCATTGTGACTTTTTACCCTCATCGCTGCCCTTGACTACATCTCCCACCAAACTGTCAATGAGTGACCTACTCGATTAAAATGGCGTGATGAATGGTGATCACTCTTCTCTACAAAGGGGTGAAAAGAGTACTCACCCCTTAATGTTGCCGATAATGTCAACAAAGCGTTTACACAGAAGTGGGTCAAAAAGGGGTTAGCATAGAAGAACGTAAAACGTCCTTGTCTCAAAAGGTTAGAAAAATATTTGCAACTCCGGTGCAAATATTCAAAATAAGGATCATGCTACTAATAGCTTGGTCAAACGATCCTGGGCACATACGAAGGTTTCAATAACTCCCTTTACTTTCATATTTCCTCCAGGGTATGCATGCGTGATTGACAGAATCACTGTTCACGACTTTTGACACGAGCATTCTTCAAAGAAATAATTCAATAATTCTAGTGCGAAAATGTTTTCCTACGTCTAGTTTGTCCAATTGTAAAATCTAGTACTCATATAAATATAAAAATATCGGTGCAGGAGAAGACTTAGCACTCTTGATGGATGTGTTTGTTAACTTCGAACTGATTGACTTTATAGCGTCCATTCTTATTTTTATATACCTATAAAAAAAGTTCAAAATAAAATATTTATTCCATATCAATATATATTTAGATATTTTTTTTTCACACAGGAATTATGTTTATCTTCACACAACAAACGTTTAAAAGATTATCACAATAGCCTCCAACACACCTCTTGACCCATGCTAGCATGTATAATACTATCTGCAATAAGTTAGGTAGTTAATTAACATCACACTGGAGCACTACATCGGGCTATTGGCTATAGTCCGGGATTGTCCACGGTCAGTTGATTACACCAGAGTTGTCACTCTTCAAATTTCCATACCATTCCAACGTGAGTATATTTGAGGCAACAACGGATTTAACGTACACCAGCGCCCACATACACGTCGGTCTCTGGCTGGACCGGGTTTCGAACTCGCAATACTCCGATTGTTGAAAGTTCACTTTTGCAACTTAGCTTCCACTGTCCCTTTCCATATAGGAATTAAGTTTCTACAAAACGAACATTTAAAAAGATAATCACCAATAGTATCCGACACACATTTGTCCCATCCTAGTATGTATAGTAAAATTATATGCATGAAGGTAAATAAAGATTACAATCAATGTATTTGAATCTGTGTTTGGCCACGGCTAATTGTTTCATCAATTCAGTTAGCCGTTGTTTGGCTACGGTTATGCTCAACAGATTGCAACTCCACCGATCCTTTAGAAACTTATTTCCGAATTAACATTCCACACACGTGTAAACAAGCATCTATTTGAGAAACTTGTTTAACCATTGCTCATTAACATGCATCACATTTCATGAAAGCTTTATTAGGTAGCTGTCTTTGCAAGGCAAATGTTTATTCAAAGTCCCCGCTGTGAGCAAACAAATGCAACATTATTGGGGTATTAAGTGGAATCAGGACTCCAGTTCAGAAACAGCCACTGACTTGTCACTCAAACGGACTTTTGATTAAGATTCGAAATGTCGGTTTATTTCATGTGTGTGTTTAAAGACAATTGAATTCGGCCCTTCGACGATACTTCAAAGTAATGAGAATTGCAATATCCAGAGTTTGAAATTACTCCTACACATTTTTGAACTCTGAAGATCAATTGTTGTTTCACACATCGTTTTAAAAGATATGAGGATTAGGTTTCGCGTTTGGATTAATCTACAGATTTGTAGCGTACATTGTTATTATTTCAATGTATTCGTCGTCAATTATATGGCAATTTTTATGTTAGGGGCCATTTATTTTGGAGTAAATTTTAAAATTGATGCCAAGACACTAATAAAAAAGAAAGAATAAAACCACAAGGTGTAGTCAACCCAAATCCATTTTTATTTTTAGAAATTTTCTATTCTTAACTCTTTTTTCTTTGATTTATTGAATTTTGAATACGGCTAACATTTCTGTTCCCAACTTCCATTTAAAGCTTGTGCAAGAGTTTTGAAATGCCCTATACAGGTTCCTTAACGACGTAACTACACTCTAAAACAAAAACAAAATCGACGCACCAAGAAGGAGTTGTCTGATTGCGATAAAAATTGGTAGATGTGAAGACCATATATAGCAAAACAAACGATTTAAATTTCCGAACAATTGAATGATTTATTTCAGAGTTTGACCGTTCCAGAGGGACGAAGTCAATAGGGCGTTGGTCCACCTCTGGCCTGGTTGCAAGCTGTCACCCGGCGTGGCACAGACTAAAAAAGTTCCCTGGTGGTGTCCTGCGGAATTTCTTGCCAAATTGTCTCCAACTGTTGAGCGAAATGGTCAACATTCCGGGATGGTTGCAATCACATTCTCATAACGTCCCAAATGTGCTCTATGGAGAGAGATCAGGAGATCTAGCTGGCCAAGGAAGTGTTGGGAAAGCTTTAAGACAATTCATAGAAACAAGTGCCGTGTGCGGCTGCCCATTATACTGTTGAAATGTAAGTCCGGGGTGTCGCAAACACACAACCGGTCGTAGAACGTCGTCTACTCACCACTGTGCTGTAAGTATGCCAGAAATGACTATCAAAGGAGATGGCATCGCTGACCATAACGCCCTGTTTGGCATGAGTGGCGTGCGATAGTAAGATCAGGATTCCCACTCTGCCCTGGACGTCTCCAGACAAGTCTGCGCTTGTCGTCAGGATAGAGTTGGAAACGGGACTCGTCACTAAAGATAATACGTCCCCAGTCAGCGCCGTTCCAAGTTGATCGAGCTCGTCACAACTCCTTCTTGGTCCGTCGATTTTTTTGTTATAGAATATATTTAACTCCAACTACGACTCAAACCTCCGACCGGCGAAGGGTGACCACATTCTCAGTCTGAGTCAAGCAATCTATTTCTTAGGCAAGCCACATTTAGATCCAACACATGTCCTGCTAAGCTAAATAGGCTGATATACGCATGCTTATCAAAATGATTTCTTAAAAAACGGAGTATGATTGCTAAGGTTTTGCTAAACTCGACAAAACGTATATCGGAATGTTCTCATTACATGTTCTGTTGGTGGCCTTACATGAATTAGTCTTGACAGTCCCTTGAAACAAACTAGTTTATCGACTCCATTTCTATTAGACCTTTTCTTTTTCCAGAATAAATAACACGATTAAGTTTCTCACTTACCGACCACTTTGCTTACTGTCCTAGGAAAGTTACCGAATCGTTACGTGAGGCGAGACAGTATTTCATGAAAATCAGAAGCATATTTCATGCAACTTAAAAGGAGATCAAATATACGACTATTCAGAGAACGGAATATTTATCTAGTCACTTAAGTAATCATGCTTCCCAAAATTTCAACAACCGTAATTTATCCAACATTTGCACTCATTGAATAAATTTTTAGAAATGTTCTATTACATTTAATCAGTCATAATATGAGATCTCCTAATTATCGTGGTAAGTTTTCAGTTGATATTGCACTCTTATAAACATGAAACGCATATTAAGGACTAAGAAAGCACTTAAAATTATAATCCTCAGCACCTGAAGCCATGAACTTATGTGTAATGACTACTGGGATAGTCATCACTTCTAAAACCTTGCACCAGGGAAATCGGATCAACAAATATCCGCAAGATTAGAGAGTCAATAATGACATTTAACTTGGTTATGTGCATTAACATCCATATACCGGAGATCTCAAAATGGAGTATACACCGTGAATTTGAGATTTTTAGCACCCCAAAACTCTGTAATAAATATAACTTGAATGAAATTTTTCACGGAATGGTAGAGTATATTTTTAAAAACTTATAAGGCTACAACAAATTCCATATTCGCTAAAATATTTTCGAAGAATGGTTTTAAATGTCTAATTTACAAAATTCTATAAGAAAAATTGAGCATACTTCTAACCTAGTGCTTATATAAAATGTAATTGCACAAAAGTTTACATGTAGAACAGCTCCTAAGTCGTAGAACAATCAATCAACAATAATTTGATGTTTTTCTGAATTTTCCCATTCTTTTCTTTCATAGAATCGTTTTCACGTTATGTGTTCTGAATATTGTGATTTTCAATCATTTTTCTACAAGAAACATAAATTCCAAGTTCATTGAGGTGCTAGGATGATGGATAGGTGCTGTTTATCTAAGAAAACACTTAAAATTTTAATATCCATGGCCTGGAGCCATGAATCTTGGGGATTTACAATGGCTACCGGGATAGTCATCTCTTCCAGTAGTAGTGTACCAGGGAAATTGGATCAACAAATCTACGCAAGAGAGGAGAGTCAACAATCACAGGGAGACATTTGACTGTGGTTGTGTGCTTGCATGATTTGCTCGAAGTAAACTCAAACAGAATGGCGATAATTTGGTCAGAACATAGGAGTCCTGTACTTATAGCGTGGTAAACAGACTGGAACACGAACAGCATATACAAGCCCTGCGCCAAATTCAAATGGCAAATAGCAGTTAAAGAGCCCAATGACGCTGATAGATTGTGAACATCTGGAACAGTAGGTTGTGTTCTATTGGAATAACATTGAGGTATTTTAGGGTTAAATTGAGAGAGAGAGAGAGAGAGAGAGAGAGTCTGAACAATACTAAATTGACTAGTACTCTCTGAATTATTCTCTACAGTCATTTAAGTATAAACACTAAATACTATGTTCAATGGCCCAAGGTTTATTTCCATCCATAAAATTCCCTCATGAATAAAATTAATATACTCGAGAACTATTCTTGCTATAAACAAAAAAACTAGGCGGAGTGCGAAGATTTTACTTCCGCTACTCAAATAAATGCTCTCGAATGATATCTGGGTTACCCTAAAATATAAATTATCACCATTTTGGTGTTAAATCGAATAGGCGATGGACAATTAACTGTCTCATAGAATATCAATTCAAAATATAGTTTTTAGAGAATTTGTATTGATGTTTTCTTTTTCAGTTGAAACAAGCCAAGTTACTTCACGTTCTAAATACGTATAGGCAACAAGTTCAGTCGGAAAAATCACTATATTCGCCTACATTTCGCTTGAGAGAAAATAACTCTCAAACATTGCGACGTGCTTGAACAGTGAAAGCTGTTAACAATCTGAAGGAAAGCAGAAAATCCAGCCCCAAGTAAATTTGTTTAATAGAAATTTTGAAAAAGTTGAGTTTTGATCTGGATGAGCGCTTGGGAGAACTCCGAAGTAATGATCTAGAGCGTTGAAATGTATAAGAGCTTCTCAATGTGGCTGTACGAATAGGATTTCCAGAAGATAAATTTCAAAACAGAGAACATTTGATAAATTATTATGAAAAAAAAAAAAAAGAGAACAAAAAGAGGACAGGAAAAGTGAAAATCCAGACAAGTTTTTGAATTACTTACGAATGAGTGTTCGAACATTTAAAAAACTTGCTAGAAAATACACTGACAAGATTATGTCTCAAAACACAAGGATGAGACTATACCTCCTACACAATTATATAGCAAAATGTACTAGCTGTTTAGAATTTCGATAAATAAATTAACTGCAACCAATATTATATTCTTTTAAATTTATCACACAATAAACACGAAAAATTATAATTTAACAATGGGTAGAACTAATATAAATACTACTGACAAACAACGCAAGTAAATGACTAAATAATACACCAACACCTAATTATAACTCACCGAATTCTGCGCAGCAATCATAGTTGAGTTATCGACTTCGATTTAATGCTAAAAGTGGCTAGGTTAGCAACGCGATTTCCTTTCAAACTAAAAAAGGCTGCGAATCGTCCGTCTCTTACAATTCATTATATTATAATAAGAACAATATTTCTTACTCTCTCTCTCTCTCTTCATTCTGATATAATAAGAGCAATATTTCTTATTCATATTTTATTCTAACACTAGCAAAATACCCGACCTTACTCGGTTTGGATTGGTTTACTCTAGATTGAAGAGATAATCAAAAGATATAATGACTTACGTTTTTTGTAGAATAAAAATTTATTTTAACATCTTTCGCCATCTTTATAATTTCTACAACTTACTTTGGACACAAATCCTACACATGCATATCCATTCATGTAATACATTTCACATACATCGCACAATTGCTGTATGACAAAGCTACAAAATGACGAAAGGTGATACTAAGGATACTACTATAAAAGACGATTTATAGGAAGATTTGGAATTCCCTTTCTTAAGTTCTTTTCATGTTCAACTCAATTTTTGAAATTACGATTTACGGCGAGTGCTCTCACACTCATAGTCAACAAAACAATATTTTTTTACTTGTGGCACTCTTGCCTCCGGTATGCGACATTGTGAAATTTTGCAATCTTCTCCTGTCATTATTACAACGAATTTTTTAATGTTGGAAAAAGTTTCAGTTTGGATTAATAAACATTATTATTCTTTCAATAACGGCATTATTCTTTCAATAACGGCATTATTCTTTAAATAACGGCATTATTCTTTAAATAACGGCATTATTCTTTCAATAATGGCATAACTACACTTAAAATTTGCTGTATGCAAATTTTCATGAAAATATCTTAAAACGCGTGGACGTGTATAGGGCACAACATACAGACAGACAGACAGACAGACAGACAGACAGACGGACAGACAGACAGACAGACAGACACCAAACGAGAAAAAGGCGGATTCGGCATCAGAAGGGTCCAAAACGGATAGAAAACTTGAAATGGGTCGAAAATATTGAATGTACAAACAAACACTCCATTCTTATTTATATAGATGAGTCTAAATTCTCATTGGTAATCTATTTGATATCCTAATGAGATGCTTTAGTATGGAGCTCAATATACACTACAAGTTGAACTTTTTACTATACGTTTTGATGCATTTTAATAATACATACGATTTTCGTACAATGTACTAGATCTATTACGTATTTGAATAGCTGTGGTTTACATAACGATATTGTAAGCAATGTATATATATTAAGGCGGAAAGTTCAAAATGTGAAATATATTTTTTAACACAATTCGAAATAATGAGCAAAGAGAACAAAAAGTGAACAACCGAAAAAAAGAGGACATAAAACGTTCTGAGTTAAAAAAGAGAGTGAAATCCCAGCGGAAAAGAGGACGTGTTCTCTTTAAAAGAAATGTTCTGGCATCCTTATGTACGAAACAAATAAAATAAAATATTAATTCTAGTGTTCTTAAGTAGCAAAATCACACTGTTATGATGAATGAGTTTTTTGTTTGGGCTTTATTGCAAAATGTAAGTTATGTAAAATAAAATATTTTAAACATCTTTATATCATCAATCAAATATTCATAAATTATTTATACTGCGGAGAGATATAAAAATGAGTCAATCATAAATATTAGAATCTACTTTTTATTGTTTGAGTATAATGTTTTGGAAAAAAATATTTTTCGCGCAATACCGGTAAAACAATTTTATTTGAAAAGTTATTTATCCATCTATATGCTTGTAAAATAAACTGAGTTACATACCGCAGTCATTTAGAACTCAAAATGTCATTCCATGAGGACTTCGAATAGTTCTTAGCCCCCTCTACACATCTAGAACAAATGTAACGAGGGTTAGTATGTAGCCTAGGGTACAGGCTCTAAGGAATATATGTAGCAAATTTGGTGTGGATTCTTCAAACCGTGTAGATTTGTATAGAGAACAGAGAAATGCCAACTTTGCTTCACTTATATAAGCAAGTTAAAGTTGCAGTGGTTTAAAAAAAAAGTCAATTCACTTTTTTAAAAAATGTGACTTGGACACAGAAACCAGATCTAGATAAGTCAATCTGTTAAGACACAACGTGAATAAGTCAGAGATTCATTTGACTGCCATCAAATGGCAATGGAAATTCTAGTGTTAAAGGAAACATAGGTTTTTTTAATCGTCAAAGTGGTGTTAGTCAGACTTTCACTACTGTGTTTGTAAACGCATCGAGATTGTTGACTGAGCTTCCTAAGTTCTGCGTAGGAAGAAAGTATTCAAGATATATTAGACGGATCTGATGGTTTAGGACACCATGTTCCAATACATAACACAACGGACGTAGAGGTGTAGAGGACGTAGAAAGAGGTGCGTGACCATGTGGACGGGTTAAGTTACAGTGGTGTAAATTTTCCAGAAATACACATAACGCAATAGGTACTGTATAATAAATTCCGGAACAAAAATAGAGTAAAAAAACTTCAGAAAATTACGTAACTAACGTGGTTAGTTCAAAATTGTACAGGGAACAAGAGGGATGAGATTTCTTTCCGATGCGGATATTAATTTAGGGTGCATTAAGTGTCAAAGTAAAAAAAAAAAAAAAAAAAAAAAAAAAAAAAAAAAAGCGAAATTTCTTTTGCGAGTGAGCAAAACGCGTACAAATTTTCAATCTTTAGCCGTGAGTTTTTTCAAGAGTAACTCAAACGGGAATTCTTGAAACAGGCCGAGGCTGTTTAAAAATTTCAATTTGGTTTCTGTTCATATTTTTTTTGATGAAATTCGGAAAAAATTGAATTTTTCATGTTTTTTTTAATTATTATATCTATAGCTTAATACTATTAGTTTTTTAATTTTTTACACATCACATAAAACCTTAGTATGTACTCTTTCTTATAGTAAAATTGTTTTTGAAGTTGGTAAATAAAAAATTCGATGCAATTAAAACTTTGCCTTACAAATTTCGAAATTTTTAGATCGTAATTTCCGGTACAAAACTAAAACTGTCATATCTATAGTTTAATACTATCACTTTTAAAATTTGAAAACACCACGTGAAAGTTTAGAATGTAGTTTTTTCTTGGTATATATATTTTTAAAATTGGTGTGTGTGTGTGAATAAATAAATTCTATGCAATGAAAAGTATGAGTGAAACATTTCTCGACCGTTATAAGTTTTTCTTCACAAAAATTAAATATATCGTCGCGTAGGCATAGCAACGATTATATTTTATTTGGCCATTGAAACTTGCTGTGACGTCATGGTCCGGAAAGCATCTACCTTAAAATGAATTTCATTTTAAGGTCGATGCCAGAAAGTCCAAAAGGTGGTTGCTGAAATCTGAATTCTCATATCATTTCATCGTTTTTTGTAATTTTTTAATCGGATTTCTCCAGTTTGAAATCTAGTGTTTCTTCTTTTTTTCCCCCTTGGACACGCACTTGGAATAATTTTACGTTCTTTTTTATTTGAGTCACGGCCAAGTGCAGTTGCTCTTTTCGGGTAGTATTACTCCTTGCTTGTTTAAAAGCATTACTTATTACTGTTTAATTTGATTTCGTGATAAGACTTTTTAAAAGCGTAAGTTTCTTGCTTTTTCTTTTGCTTTAAGACTTTTTGAAAGTAGAGCAATATTTAATTTTCATCATTTATGCAATTTTTTGTTTGCTGCTGTTTATTTTGGTATAATTAATTTTTGTCATGGATTTTTTTGTTTATTACTGTTTAATTTGGTAAAGCTAATTTTTATCATTTTGGTTTTGTAATTTACGTTTGTCGAGAAATCAGCGAGTCTTACTTTTGATTTTGTATCGTTTCTGTAATTTTATTGTTTCTTGTTGTTTTCGTTAGCTTTAAGACTTTTTTAATTAATTTTTATCATTTATACAATTTCATGTTCGTTGCTGTTTAATTTGATCTAGCTAATTTTGTCATTAATTTTTTATTTATTACTGTTTAATTTGGTATAAATAATTTTTAAACTATGGGGCTCCGCCCCCTGCTCGCTACCGCTCATCAACCCCTGATGATTGCTATGCAATCCCATTCCTAACATTCCTTTTGCGAGCGTCTCTGTGAGGGTCAGGTGTGAATGTGTTATGACTTTACAAACCAACACACAATATAAAGTCTTGCTTGTTGCGCAAATTCTAATTCTAAGGAATCAGTCACATCACCACACAGCATGACTAGAGCATTTCGCCTCAATCTTTCCCTAAAAAAGAAAAAAGAAATTATTCCCACCATCACCCGAAGTGACATGGCCATGTCGCCTCATTCCTTTCTTGAAAGAGAAAAAAAAGATGTGATTTTAGGAACCAACCGAGTAATTACAAAATTTCGTGATAGCATATATGTTTTTCTTCGTGGAGATGAAAAGGTTTCTAACTGGTTTGCCAGGCATAAAATTTATCGCCGTAGCCATAGCAACGATTATTTTTTTGGCCTTTGAAACACGCTGTGACGTCATGGCCGGATAAGTTCAATCAGGAATAACGAATTATTATGTGCTAGATATAAATATGACTTTCCAAAACTAACTTTGTATGGAAGAACATGGACAACTCAACTCTCCATATAACTAACTGTATACATAAAGATTGGACCATAACATTGCTGCCATAGTTTTCAATCAGAGTTGCTGGCAAGCGAATAATTTTCTTTCGTTTCGTTTGTTTGAAGTTTTAACTGTCGTTTGAATAGAATTCGTTTATTCTTGTTTTATTTTTGATCAAATGAAATTCAAGTCAAATCGTGTGATTTGGGTTTTATTTTTGAGCATTTTTATTCTATCAAAATGCCCCCACTTCGAAATAAGTCATCAATATGTAGAAAAAAATCCGAAAGATATCCAGTTCCGGAAAAAAACAGATGGATCAGGAGAACAAAGCTAAACAAGAAGAAGAAAACGCGTATCAAACAGAACCGAAAGTATTCCACTGAAACGGTTGGAGAAAAAGAGAAAAATTGACCATACAGGATGCATGACGGAAAAGCGACTGCAGAACAAACCATATAGGATTGCTTAGCAATCAACGGGGGTTAACGATCGTTAGCAAGCAGGAGGAGTAGCCCCTTAGTATTAAAAAAAAATAATAATAACATTTAAAGTATCAATCTGCTGTAAAATTTTCCACAGACTTCAAATCTTTTGAAATTTTTACTCTATCTTTAACGATCGCGAGGATAGAAAACCTCAAATAGACCTTGCCCGCGACAATTAAAATTTCTAGCAAGAAAGTTTTGCTAAGCAACAGCGTAATTAAAAACATACTAGAATCGGAAATCCCATAAGAAGAAAAAAAAGCTGTTTTTTTTCTCTCAAAACGTGACGTTACAACATGGCATGGTTCCAGAGGCTTTAGGACGAAAAATGCGCAATCTTTCTTTTCTTCAATCAAGGATCAGTGACGTCAGCTCCACGAAAGAATGAACGCAGAGGAAACAACTAAGAAATAAATTTTAAAATAATCTAGATTAAATTTTTAAATTCGGGATGCCAAATAAAATTTTCATAAAATTAGGACTACCTGTGTGACAGACTTCATTATTATAAGAGCCATAGAATCGTCAGGAGACTGCATACATACACACACAAACACTTCCTTTTATAATACACTCACTGCCAAAAAATAAGCATGAAAGTTAAAATGCGAAAAAAACAAGTACTGCTTTGATTGACACGAAATACGACAGGAAAGTAGTAAATAGGTTTTTGCATGAAACAAATCAAAGAAGTAATTAACAAAGATGAAAACAATATTGAATTTTTATAAATTATAAGATGAAGTCATATTGGAATCATACACAAAATGATGTTTAAATATAAAACAAATAAACAAACCGACATTAATAGGGTATGTGACCATCCCTCATCCTCATACGAAGTTTACAGTGTGTACCATACTTTCCATGAGTTGATCAACCACCCCAGAGTCAAGTAATCGCCATTTCTCCTGTAGAGCAGTTTGAAAGTCTGTGAGAGTAGCTGGGGGTGGAAAATGTGCACAGCACGGTCGAGGACATCCCAAAGATTTTCAATGGGATTGAGGTCGAGCGAGTACACCTGCCAAACAATACGCGTAATCCCCTCACTCTCCAGGTAGTCGTCGACTATGCCAGCTCTATGGGTACGCATTATCATCCATTAAAACGAAAAAAAGACCAACTGCACAGAACCTCGTCTGTATAGATGCGCAGGTTAGTGTGATATCCCAACGAAATCCCGGCCCACATCATGATGCTTCCACCTCGGAATGCGTGATGCTCGATGATGCTCTGGGGCCGATTGTGTGTGCCTTGTTCTTTCCAGACCCTTACACGTTTGTCATCTGGCTCCAGTGCAAATCTCGACTCATCCGTGAACATAACGCTAGCCCAATCAGACACACTCCAATTCATATGTTGCCGACATCACTTTATTCGTACCCCTCTGGATTGGATGGATAGATAAACACAAACTCGTGGTACCCAGGCGAACAGTCCATTCATGTGTAGCTTGTGGTGCACAGTAGTGGCAGATATCGTCTTAACAATGGACGCTGCAACCACAGATGTCCAAGTGTGGAGGTCGCTCTTCGATTTCACTTCGCTACAACAGCAATATATCGATCCGTAACTCTTGGTCTTCCGGCCACAGGTCGTCGGGCAACTGTTTGGCTTGCTTGGAATTGTTTCCATTATCGTGAAATGACGGAATGATGAACACCGAAGAAAATAGAAACATCAGTGATAGATTGCCCTGCTTCATGGCGTCCACAGAACGCCAGCGCTCACTATCTGCCATTCGTCTTCTGGAAGTCATAGGAACACGTCTGTCTTGAAAACTAATCGTACGACATTTCTAAACACTTTTTATCAGCACTTACATGCAACTCCTCTAACCCTTCACAATGCTGGTTTCTTTTACGACTGCATTTTTTGTATATTTCTCGACTCGAAAATGTGATTAGCTGTTACATAACACATTTGCATACTTCCATCTACCTCTGCAGCAAATTGCAGCCCCTCAAATTCAGATTGGCTTCTGGAAATAACATTTTCCTCTCCGTGTTTAACTTTTGGCAGTCAGTATACACTGAAGAGCCAAAACATTATGACCACCTACTCAATAACGCGTTGCGTCTCCTTTGTCCTGCAATACAGCTGCAACTCGCCTGGGCATAGATGCCACAAATTCTTGGTTCATGACTGGACACAGGTTGTATAACTGTATTTGAGCTCTGAGCTGCCGCTTCGTGACACCCCAAATGTGCTCTATCGGATCTAAGATCCGACCAGTTAGGTGTCAAGGACATTAAGTGGAATTCATCAGTATGCTCCTCGAACCACTCCACCACAATCCGAGCCTTGTGTCATGGGCGTTATCTTGCTGGAAGATTTCATTTCCAGTTGGAAAGACAGACACCATGTAAGGGGGCAACTGTTCCGCAATGACGTTCAGATAGTTGGCAGCGCTCATGGTCTGTTCTACCACAACTACGGGTCCCACAGTCGCCCCTGAGAACGTCCCTCAGAGCATAATATCGCCACCACCAGCCTGCGTATGAACTGCTGTACAAGAGTGGAGCAACTGTTCGACTGGCAGACGGCGTACCCTGACACGACCATCGACGTGATGAATGAGAAATCGGGATTCATCTGACCAGGCAACTCTGTTCCACTCATCCATGGTCCAGTTCCCGGGCCCACTGTAAGCGTAGTTGACTATAACGCTTGCTCAACAGAGGCACACGAGTGGGACATTTGCTGCACAGTCCCATATCCAACAGTGTCCGCTGAACTGTGTGTTCCGAAACACTTGCGCTTTGACCTGCATTGTATTGGGCTATCAGTTGAGCCACTGTCTCGCGCCGATTTTGCTTTACCAAGCGTGACAGTCTCCGACGTACTTTTTCTTTGATGACGCGTGGACAAACAACACCTTGGCGTCTACTGCTGGTGTCAACGTCATTTATCCATTTTACATGAATATTAACAACGGCAGATCGTGAACAACCTACCAGTCGTGCAGTTTCGGCGATACTCGTTCCGAGTCTTCGGGCCATTACGATCTGCCCTCTATCAAATTCGCTTAGATCAGCAACCTTTCCCATAACTCGCAAAAGTAAGTGCAAGAATGATTACTTACTTTCTCCAGCAGCATTTAATTACCATTCTCATTTAATCACGTGCACTTCACGTCATCCAGACGAGTTCATTGAAAAATGATGGTCGTAATGTTTTGGCTCGTCAGTGTAGTAGAGATAGGGAGAAGATTGCACTGTGCAGCTGAAAGACAATGTTACGATAGCCAAATAGTTGCCATTTTTTTCTGGACTTTGCTTAGATTATGAAACATAAAATGTTTCCTTCAATTCAGATGCTTTTTTTGCTGCGTTCTGTGTAAATAAATGTATGAAATGCATACGCCAGCGGCTTCAGCTCCATCTGTTTCACATGATCTGGATGGAGTATGTGATAAGTGTAACTCGAGTAGAGGCTATAGGAAAATTTTAAGGCCTCTGATTCGTTGGTTTCTCACCGTCATCTATGACGTTACTCACTCGTAGTGCGCATGCGTGAGAAGTATCAATATTTACTTGGAATGACGAGCCTCGGCCTCGTGCTCAGTCCGTCCCATCATGATTGATCAGTGGAGGTTTTATTAATGATTCTCAATAACTGTTCTGAACATCTTATACAATAGACAATGCACATTTTCAAGATTGTAATGAAAATTCTTTTAGTTCATAAACATAGGTATTGTGCAGCTGAAAGATAATGTTAGGATCGCCAAATAGTTGCCTTTTTTTTCTGGATTAGATTCTATGCTTAGATTCTGAAACATAAAAGTTTTCCTTCATTTCAGATGCTTTTTTTTTGCTGTGTTCTGTGAAAATAAATGTATGAAATGCATACGACAGCGGCTTCAGTTCCATCTGTTTCACATGATCTGGATGGAGTGTGTGATAAAACAGTATCTCGTGACAGAAACAGACGACGCGCATTATTCCAGTGTGTCAGGTTCGTGACAGCTGAAGACGTCATCGCACTATGCACTTTTCATAACTTCCATGCGTTGCTTCCTTTTATTTATTTTGAGATGCGTTACCCATCGCAGAGACTTGGCATGTAGACAGGAGGAAAAGGCAGAAGTCTCTCATGATTCAAGAAGGGCTTCACAAAATCAGCAAAAAATATCTGTCTCCATATGATGCTCCACATTCGCACCCAGGGAATTGCTTACAAATTGCTTTTTCTAGTTTTGGCACAAAAATACAATGCATTTCTTGGCTTCTCAAATATACTCGTACATTGACAAGAAGTCCGATTTTTGAAAATACCACCAGATATGGCTCCTTGCAAGCTTTAATTTTTTTGTCTCAAATTACCATTCCATAGCTAAGCGAACTAGACATATTAAATAACATATAAGTTTGAATGAAGATCATGAAAAGTTGAGAGCTCTAAATTTATAAGAACGTGGGAATGTGTAAGGAGATAAAACTCCAAATATCGGAAGCAAATTTAACAGGTTGACTACCGGTCACGGGGGGATGTGTGGATAGTTATTATCCCGTCATAGAAATGGGTTTTTCCCAGAAGGCGACTTACTTTTTACAACAAATATGATTGAAAAGTGGTAATAAAACAGGATTATGTGTATCATACTGTTTACAAAGTAATATTTAGGCCTTTTCTGATAGAATATTTTGACTACGCGCTGGCGCGTGATGTGTAAAAATGAAACAAAATAATGATAATAAGTGACAAAATGCATTATTTTTTTATGATATTTTATCACTTCCAAATATTGAATTATTATAAATTGGTTACAATGGTTAATATTATTACTGCAAACAATATTTTTAAACATTTTATTTGTGGGTCACCTTCGTCACGCCAATACCAGAATAGATTGGCGAAAACTCAGCCAACAAATTTGCAATTTAATCATCTGTTAGAGGATTATTAAATTGCATTTTTCTTTTTTTAGGGTGCGAAGGAAGGCAGAACTATCATCTCTACAAGTCATATTACAAGATTTTTTAAAATAACTAATAAAGCTATAAATTCGAAACCACATACCTTTACAACTAGCTTCTAACCGTTAATCCACGTCAATACCAGCATACCTAACATATAAGCCGTTTAAAGCGGAGAACAGATGTTGAGGCGCATTTCTTCCCGCGCGAACGCGTGACTGGCTACTGAAACATCACTCCTCACCACTGGCGCATGATCGACTCTTAAGCGTCGATGCCACATCACGCGCAGGCGCGAAATCGATAGCAAAAGTTTTAAGGAAATAAACTATTTAAAACTTACATATATACATGCGAGGCATTATATGTCAAGCTAAATGTATGTGACGTAGCGTTTTACGTGTTTCCTGTACGTATTCCGTACTTGATGTCACTGGTTTTTCCGAGTAAGGTTTCAGCACTTCGACAGTTAAAATTGCAAAGAGCGAGTTCCGAATGGATGTATGATAGTTGATTGGGGGTCAGCGTCAATTAGAGTAATCCTCCAGGTGGTAATCTTCGATTTGTAGTGGTCAGAGCCTCTGGCTCAAAACCCTATTTCTGTCACCAGTTTTTAGCAAGAGACAATTTGTTTTTCTTTGATCTCCATCCCTCTTGTAGTAGTAGGACAGTTTTGTGTCTTCGAGGTACCTCTTCATTGTCAAAACTGACTAGTGGTCGATGAACGAGATATCTCGTTTCTTGCAAAATTGACTGGATCACATTCGAGATTTCTCGCCTAAACCACTTGAAGTGTTAAAAGCGAAACGTCATCAAAATGACCGATGAATTACACTTTAAAGTAATTCCTACTTGTAGAGAGCATTTCAGCACACACACACACACAGAAGAAGTAAAATATTTGCAGATCGTCTGCTTTGTTGGCCTACGGTGAAATACATCTGATGCATTTCAATAACAGAAACTGTATACTGGTACGTGACAACAAACGTTTGTAAGTAAATTAAACCAACCTCTAAGGGATTCATTGTCCATTTTGTGGTATTGTTTAAATGTGAGTTCTTTGAGTTATGGAACAATAATGTATTATTAAAATCGCCTAGATCTTGCCATTTCGATTAAACTCTTCAGCAGTCTGGCCAAGAAAAGGATAACTTCATTTTTATTACCCAAGTTCGAAACTAGCTAATACAAGTAAGGTGAATGTGTGCAAAATGACTCATCATTAGATATAAGTAATAGACCTTCAGTGCAGTTGCTCTGCGTTGAAAGTGTGGCCAGCATGTCGACTAGTAGTCAAACGACTGCAGAGTGAAAATTGACTTGGTTTGCCGATTTGGTATCTTATCGCCTTGTTTCGCGATGTAACATTTTATGACAGCGTAGGTGTGTGAATCCACGTTTCTATAGAGTTGCGACAAAAGTGAAAAAATCAACAAAGTCTACCACTACAACATGACAAATCAATGAACGGTCATATGATGACTCAATGGATGGACATCTTCTTCCGTTCCCTGGACTAATCGGATGACGAATGTTAGGATCCACTCAACTTACAAAAGCAGTCTAAGGGTCACGTTATTACAAGTTTTAGTTACATGATTCTGGGCATATTAAAAGATTACCATTTCTCGCTCCACTTTTATATTTTATCCAAGCTTGGATTTTTCCGTACTGTGTGCTCATGTGTGTGTGATCAGATTACTATACTACTATCAGTGGACAAATCAGGTGATGAATCGAAGGATGGCCGTCTTGTCCTGTCCCCTGGACCAATCAGATGATGAATGTTAGGATCAAACCAACTAACGAAAGCTGTCTGTCACCTTACTACTAGATTTAGTTACATAATCCTGGGCATTGGTATTGATCCCAGACCGTCGCCAGTAGTTCGTTGCAAAAGCAAATTCTTCTTCCTACCTCTTTGTTTTTCATCTGAAACTGTTGCACATCTCTCACAATCAGACTACTATACAACTATCAAATGACAAATCAGATGATGAATCAATGGATGGGAGTCTTCTTTCGTCTTCTTGGACCAATCGGATGACGAATATTAGGATCCACCCAACAAACGAAAACAGTCTGAGGGTTACGTTACTACTAGTTTTAGTTACATGATGACTGGGGCACCTTTTTGCAACAAATGCAACTTTTTTTCACGCATTCTACGCTGCATGTAAAGTACTAAAATCAAAATTCCTCCTACATGGGGTTTATAGTGAGTTATAACCGCAACATAAATGCAACTTTTTGCATAAATGCAACCACCTGCAACTTTTTAAAATATAGCTTAAAATTAATTAATATCAAATTAATATTTCATTTTTTGCTCTCTGAATCAACCCTTCGATCACGTGTGTCTGATCATGCGAACGCCGAAGTATTGCGGAACAAACAAGTTCATGGTAAGAAGGTGTTCGTCCTAAGACGAAAGGGAAATAAATGGCAAGAACTATTTTAACACATTGGTTGCCACTCTTAATAATCCAGAGGAAACTTGCGTAATCCACTGCAGAGTTTGCGAGGTGAGTGCCGATCATTAACATATTGCTCGCCTTGTAGATGACGTTTTAAGATCTCTGAATGTTGAGCGAAAGGATTTTGCGCTTCTATTATATGATACAGCACATTATATGACTGCGGCTGGCGCAGGTTTTCAATGTTAAAGAAATTACTGGCCAAGGATCGGCCATTCAATGTTCTTCTGTATTTCAGTATGTATTATAATACTGTTGTATACGACTAAAATTGTCAATATATTTTGAATTTTTTTCATTTTTTACGAATATTTTATTTTAGAGTTTAGTGTATCAAAAATAAATGCAACTTTAGGGTATGATAGATGCAACTTTTCCTCTTTTTACTGCAACAAAAAAGTTGCCCTAATGATTGCTACATTGCTCACTCTACTTTTATATTTCCTTTATGCTTGGATCTTTCCCGTTGGGATTGATCTTTAACCGCTGCCAATAGTTCATTGCAAAAGCAAATTAATCTTCCTAACTCTTTGTATTGCACAGCGCTTATTTCAGACAATTATACGACAATCTTATGACAAATCAGCGGACCAATCAGGTGATGAATCATTGGATGGGAGTCGTCTTCCGTCCAGTGGACCAATCGGATGACCGAATGTTAGAATCCACCTAACTTAAGAAAGCAGTCTAAGGATCACGTTATTACTATAGTTACATGGTCCTGGGCACATTAAAAGGTTACCATTTCTCACTCTACTTTTATATTTCCGCTATGCTTATATCTTTCACATTGGGATTGATCTCAGACATCCTCGCCAGTGCTCCGTTGTGTAGTTTCGGCGCAAATGCAAATTCAACTTCCTACATTTTTGTTTTTCATACGAAACTGTTGAAGATCAACAACGCGATACCTCGAAGAAAGAACAATGGGCGTTCATAAGTTTGAGTTTATTTTTCTGGAATTTATCGATACTTTATCAAAATCTTTTCCCGCAATGCGTAATCCTATTAAACTTTTCCTTTATTGCAAACCTTTCTCTTCCGCTGCTCCGGTACACCCAAACTATCGAAGAAAAGTTTCCGGGAGGGAAAATTATTTCGCAAAACTGCGTTCGATATTTTATCACCAGGCAGGTAGACTGCGGGAGGCTAATTCTAAGTTATCGGCATGTCTGGGTAAGTTTGCGTGTGCAGTTATGCCTTTTCTTCATGAGTTAATGAAGCAGTATTCATAAGTTTCGAAAACTCTTATTAAATTGGTCTCTTCATGGAACGGGTTCAACCGGGTCTGGAAAAAATAGCTCCTTTGAAGTCGGTTTTGAGGTAGTTTTGCTGTGCTGCCGACACGGATGTTTGATTTTCTATGCAACATTGTTAATCCATCAAATTTGGTTTTATACTCAATCTTGGTCTCATCAATCATATGATTTCATCCGCCATTTGATTTTATCGCATTCATTTAACTAAAGTTTAATATGTTTAACTTTTAATGTTTTAAAGTAGTTAATGCTTCTCACATAAAGTTTCTAAGTGTGTGTTGTTGATTTAAAGTTACACTGGATCAACACAATGGGATATTGCTGAAGGTCCGGGATCAAATTTGGGGGTGAAGTTCCCTGACGCCTAAACAGGTCTAGGTAGGGGATGTAGGAGGAATATGTCAGTCTCTAACGTGGCGAAGCCGCTCTAGCCAGCAGGCTATCGGTTTGGGTCGTAGGAACTGGCACAGGGCGATGCCGCTGTTCCTGCGATCAAGTAGCGACAGGAACCTCCTTAGGTGCCACACGGAAACTAGCGGTGTCGGGACCACTCCCCGGCTGCCCTAGGCCAATACCTGTACGCTAACGAAAGAAGGCTATCTGGCGGACGGCAAGGGTCTGCAAGACTCCATAGATGATGGTATCGGTTGCCCACGGTACCGGATAGACAGGGATGTCGGGGCAGCCTGCTGTTCCGTTGGGCTACTCAGGAACGCCGATAGGTTCCTAGGAGATGCCTGGGTGTGCGTCTCTGATCACCCCTCGGCACGAATCTATGAAGAAAACTTTTCCGGCTCAAAACGGACCTAAGGTTGACTGATATCATTGAGCCGGACCACATATCTTCAGCGCACACATTCCGGGGTCGACCACGTCCACGCCCTATCGTGTTCATCCTGGGCAGATAAGGGTTTTTCGGACGGCGCGTCACTAGGCCCACTTCTAAAATTTCTCATTAGAGGCTTTCCCTAGCTTCGGCTAATCCGCTGTGGGTTTTCAGTAACTCGGTACGGAGGGGTCTGCTTCCATTCGAAGGAAGGAAGGAAGGAAGGTCTAGGTAGGGCCGTTGGAAACCACGGGGGTCCCCCTACTGTATGGGGAAAGGAACCCGTTTGGAGAAGGGGGAGAAAAGGGCTTGTACGAAGGCCCAAGTGGTGTCCAACGGCCCTACATGACCTGGTGAGGCGACGGGGAACTTCACAAAGTTCGAATGGAAAGATCCGAGAACAACACCGTAATTTTGATCTGCAGTCAGATGATGCGGCCCCATCTGAGCTGGCACCACCCCATTCTCCAAACTTTCACAACACGCCAACAGGAGGAATTTGACACGCACCAGCATCCTTTGTACACGTCGGTCTTTGGTTGGATTTAAACTGGCATCTCCTTCAGGGTTTCTAATCTCTTGTTCGTCCAACTGGGCTACCAAGTCCTCTTTTACTTTTTAAGCTAATTTTTTGGTAATTTAGGTAATTTTTAATTAATGTCGTACTAGAGAAACACAACGCGCTAATGATGACAGTCCAGTATCATTCCCTTAAGGGAAAGATCTGAGGACAACACCTCATAATTTTGAACCATGGTCATATGACGAGCATCACCTGAGCTGGCACCCTACTCTTCAAACTTCTACACCAACCCAACGACAGATTTTCGGCCACGACAGATTTAAGGTGCACCAGTCGCCTCTGCACCATACGCTTACAAATATCCATGGCCGGACCCGGATTCGAACCAAGAACCTTGGTAGTTTATTTGGAGACAGCATGTATTACACACTTTGAGTCGACTTTGTGAAAGCTTGAGGTTAATTTATAGGCCGGCCACTTGTTTTCCACGCATAACAAATGCATTACGCTTTTGGTTATTTTCTTAAATCATAGCGCAAAAGTACTAAATAATATTTCTTCGAGATGGACAGAAATAATAGATTCAACTTGCATGGGTAAAACGATGAAATGGATAACATTCCGATTCTTTTTCAAAATGTATCTATATTTAATTCATAGGCAACATTAAGTCATTATTGTGTACCAAAACCAAAACGTTTCACAAAAATGTAAAAGCTTTTTATGAGCGACTTTACCTTAAATTAACGTTTTTACGAAGAAAACGAGCTCGATATTCTTTCTGCTCTTTTCTTTTACTGTACATCGACCACTCATCTCATACAAGAATGACTTTTTTGCTCCTGCAGATTTAATGGAAAAAAAAATGGTATTTTTTGTGAAATCCAAATACCCTGGCCGAGATCATTAAAGACGCAAACGTCTCTCAGATAACATTCACTTCCAATAAAGTTTCTTGTGGTTTTTTTCGTGTAACTGTCTTACTGTAACAACTTCATGTCAACGGTTGAATTTCAAATGTGGAGCTTTTGAAATCAAATCATCTCAGATTGGGTAACAAAAGGCCTAGGGAAGAAAAGCAGAATATCCTTTAGAAATCGTAAGCCACCAAAAAAAGAAATGCGTATATGGAACACTGAAGTACGCATATTATCATTTTTGATTGGTTGGCATGGTGAATTCTTTTCGCAAATATAGCTAATTCAATAGTAAAATTGGTTTCTTAACTTTTCATCTTGTTTTTAATCTTGAAAGCATAAAAAAATTTCAGGAAAAACTCCCGATTTCGATCAGAGCTCTGAATTAGAACGATAGTCATATGTGGTAGGTAGTTATTTTAATTAACGTCGTGGAGCAACACAACGAGCCATTGAAGATGGTCCAGTATGCACATAGTCTACCTTAACTCATCGTCATCTGACCGTGGTTCAAAATTACGTGGTGCTGTCCTCGAATCTTCCTCTTAGGGGATTGATCCCGGACCGTCGTCAGCCGACCAATCGGTATAGTGGTTAAGGTGTTAGCCTCTAGATCGGAAGGTTCCTGGTTCGAATCCGGGTTCGGGCATGGATGTTTGTATGCGTATGGTGTAGAGGCGGCTGGTGCACCTTAAATCCGTCGTGGCCGAAAATTCTCACGTTGGGTTGTTGTAGTAGTTTGAAGAGTGGGTGTTGTCTCTTCATCTGACCGTGGTTTAAAATTATGAGGTGTTGTCCTCGGATCTTTCGCTTAAGGGACTGATCCCGGACCGTCGTCAATAGCCCGTTATGTTGCTCTAGTACGTCGTTAACTAAAATTACCTTTACCCGGACCGTCGTCAATAGTTCGTTGTGTTGCTCTGGTACGTCGTTAATTAAAATATTACCTACCTTTATTCAATTGGTAATTGGTAATTTTTTAGTTAACGTCGTACTAGAGCAACACAACGGGCTATTGACGACGGTCCGGGATCAGTCCCTTAAGGGAAAGATCCGAGGACAACACCTCGTAATTTTGAACCACGGTCAGATGACGAAGCAACACCTGAGCTGGCACCCCACTCTCCAAACTTCCACGCCAACCCAACGTGAGGACTTTCGGCCACCACAGATTTAAGGTGCACCAGCCGCCTCTACACCATACGTTTACAAACATCCATGCCCGGACCCGGATTCTGTCCAGGAACCTTCCGATCCAGAGGCTAACACCTTAACCACTATACCGGTTGGTCGGCTACCTTTATTCAAGTAGAGGTTATAGGAACATTTTAAGCCCTCTGATTCGTTAGTTCATCGCCGTCATCTGTGACGTTACTCACTCTTAGTGTGCATACGTGAGAAGTATCAATATTTACTTGGTAATTGGTAATTTTAGTTAACGTCGTACTAGAGCAACACAACGGGCTATTGACGACGATCCGGGACCAGTCCCTTAAGAGAAAGATCCGAGGTCAACACTTCGTAATTTTGAACCACGGTCAGATGACGAAGCAACACCTAAGCTGGCACCCCACTCTCCGAACTTCCACGCCAACCCAACGTGAGGACTTTCGGCCACGACAGATTTAAGGTGCACCAGCCGCCTCTACACCATACGTTTACAAACATCCATGCCCGGACCCGGATCGAACCAGGAACCTTCCGATCTAGAGGCTAACATCTTAACCACTATACCGGTTGGTCGGCCAATATTTACTTGGAATGACGAGCCTCGTTCTCAGTGCGTCCCATCATGATTGATTAGTGGAGATTTTATTAATGATTCTCAATCAACTGTTCTGAGCATTTTATGCAATAGACAATGCACATTTTTAAGATTGCAATGAACATTCTTTTAATACTAAAACATAGGTATGTATTTTCAATTCTGTGCCTCAGAGTAAAAGTATCGTATGTTCAAATTTTTTGATTGAATGCCACTTACGATGAAAACCCTATAAACTATTATAAGTGAGCAACCATTTATTTGTCTTTAAAACATCTTACTTAAAATAAAGAAAAAGCCATTAAAAAAATTTTAATCCGTAAACTGTAACATTTTCCAAATGTCAGTTACGATAGTTGACCCCTGAGATACAGAATTATAATTACATTCCACAGTTCATAAGCATATTCGGTGAGCAACACGCCGGTTTCTCAAGGTTGAAATAAAAGAATTCATTGACATTAAAACAGTTTTTTAAACATTAATATAACCAATTCCATTGCGCAACATAGTGTATACTACTCGTATTAAAGTTCTAATTGATTAGACAAGAAAAGCCAATCGCCCGCCAACGGAGGAAATTGATTTTTAACTATGTATGAGCGAGAGTTTCAACTTTGTGTTATTATTTGAGGCAAGTTCCTAAGTTTGGTATTTGCACTTAACCACATGGGCTCAATTTACTCAAAGATTTAGAAACGACAGCTTTCGCGTTGATTTCAGAAACAGATAGCGAATAACATAATTGTTTATAAGAATCCTTAGTGAACAACTGAAAAGAATTGAAAAGTTCAAAAGTCTTAGTTCTCAGGTTTTGTATTTGCTCTGAATCACCTAGGCTGAATTTACTCTTGAGATTTATAAACGAAAGCGTTCGCGTTGATTGTCAGAAACTGATAGCGAATAACATAATCTTTTTTCGGAATACTTAGCAAACAACTGAAAAGAATTGGACAAGTTCTCAAGTCTTAGTTCTCAGGTTTTGTATTTGCACTGAATCATCTAGGTTCAATACGGAAAAAACTGAAAGAATGAAGTTTTGCTGAGAGCAGTGAGCCACGAGACTCGGCATTGCTCGTAAATAGTACTGACTAGGGGGCCTGCCCCCTGCTCGCTAACGCTCGCCAACCCCCGGAGGATTGCTTCGCAATCCTCATTGGTTCGCTGCGCGAACCTATGCTCGCTTCGCTCGCCTCAATGAAGACATGTGTCCTAGCAGAAGGGATTGTTTATAAAATATGTTACCAAAAAAATGTCTTTAAAATCTAAATTTGCTGTATTACAGAAAAAATATATACAGTATCTCTAAAATCAGAATTCAAATGAAAACTTTGTGCAAATTTTGACTCGAAATGTGAGCGTTGCTTTGGAAATTGAATACCCAGCATGTTGTTTGTATGTACATTTTCTCAGCACTCAAACGACCCACACGTTTTCATTGAGTTTGTTGCCGAAAGTTGTAGTGCAAGCGTCTTGTTGAACTATAATTGTTGGCCCTGAAAAGGACCGTTTTTTAAATGGCCTTGAAAAGATCCTCCGCTTTCTTTGATTTCTATTATAAACTAACTGCAACAGCTCATTAAAATTTCCTTTTTTTTTTCAATAAAATTTCATCCGATAACGCTATAAATTCAATCGATGCGCGAGACTTCGCGATAAACAAACAATCGTACAGTGTTGCCAAAACGCGATTACAAATAACGTCTTTTTTGCGTGCCACGTAAGAGAATTATATATATAGATACTTCTCACGCATGCGCACTATGAGACTATGAGTGAATGACGTCATAGATCACGGTGAGAAACCAACGAATCAGCGGGTGTAAAATTTTCCCATAGCTTCTACTCGAGTAAAGGTAGGTTATATGCGTTATGGATAAACCGCAAGGGAAAGATCGAGGACAACACCACGTAATTTTGAACAATGGTCAGATGACGAGGCAACACATGAGATCACATCATACTCGACAGTCATATGAACAGTGATTCAAAAGTACTAAGTGCTATACTTTGAACTTTTTCTCCTGCACTTTGGGCCACGGTAGCGCAGTTGGTAGAGCAACGGAATAGTATCCGGAGGGTTTGAGTTCAAAGTTCACCGCATACGTGTAGGCTGATGCACGTTAAATATGACGTGACTTCAAATGTCCTTATATTAGCGTTGTGAGGAACTTCGAAGAGTGTGGTGAATCAGGACTTGAATTTGTAATCCGAGTCTGGCGCACCATGGCCAAGTATGACTCTTGCGCTCTAAGAACCCACAAACCAAACAAACAACCCGCTACGTCTTTCTCTTACGATCGTCAATTCAGTTCTTATCTTTCTACCGATTTGGTGGGAAACTCCGGCATTACCGGGTAAGTCATGCGTGTGTGCTTCGAGCAGGCATACATCTTCTCTACTCGACATCAGAGTTTATTGGAAGACGTGGTATTTCCGATATCCCACATTTACTGAACTCCTTCACAATTCAGTATTAACAATGGTGTGACGCTTTTAACCCGTTTGACTGGAGGGTGTTGTAATGTGTCTATATGAATAAGAATGGAGTGTTTGTTTGTACATTCAATATTTTCGACCCATTTCAAGTTTTCTATTCGTTTTGGACCCTTCTGATGACAAATCCGCCTTTTTCTCATTTGGTGTCTGTCTGTCTGTCTGTCTGTATGTTGTGCCCTATACACGTCCACGCGGTTTAAGATATTTTCATGGAAATTTGCATACAGTGAGGACTTATATCTTCATTTAGTGAGTGGAATCGGTTGCGAAAGTCTGTCTGTCCGTCTTTCTGTTCTATGCTCGATTTTGTGTTTGTGTGTTTGTGTAGGCATCACATGAACTGTATTCCAGATATTTGATTGCAGTGTATTTAATTTATACATTATCTATTAGTTTAATAAATGCAATATTAAACATTTCTTTATTGTTATATTTAGATGAGTTTCATGCTAAAACACCTGAGTAAGTATACTTAAATCAACCATAATTTGGTAGTTTTGGAAAAATTCGAATGTCTATTGAATATTACGATTACTTCGATTACTTTACCAGTACTGCTGAAAAAGTAATTATTCTTCAAAAAATTATGTAGGAGTGAAACTACTAACCTCCCCAGTCCTCACCAACAGCGCCCTCTACCTCCTATGGGCTGCGCGAGCAGCGAGCGACAGAGAAGGAAGTCAAACATTAAAGAGGAAGGTTATTCCTCGGATGTTCTGAAAGGACTTACTTGAATGAGCAAGACGTGCTCACCGATGTTTGTGGCTTGTGCCAGACGGGCATAAAGTATATTTTTCTGTATATATTCATCTGTAACTATTCATCAGCTGCACCTTAATCATTAATTAAATCTTATTTACCGGAACTGTGTGTGAACTCAATTATTACAAAATGGGAGCTCGGAAGGGATGCACGGACATTCCGGTGTGAAGTAGGTGTTTTAATGATAGTTTTAAAACAGGTGAATTAAATGCTAAACTTTGTGTGCGTGTGCTCTGAACTGTTCTGTGGATTATCTGAACTGTCTGAGTGATTCAGTGTGATTCTTCTGTGGATTAACCCCCTGGACAGCAATCATCATAAAAACGTGGATACAGTGAATATCACCTGGAACTCTGATCTTCCGGACAGCAATCTTGTAAGTACAATTTTTGAAAATGACTTTCTTACAAAGAGCACGAAAGATTGATCTCCTAAATCTCACCGATGAATTTGGATTAATTGTACAACCTGGTGCTAAAATCCCTGAGATTGTGGAACTTATTACTAAAGATGATAAGTACGAGGAAAGATTTGCGAAAATTCGCTTAGAAGTTATCTCTGCCGAACGGCAAGAGACAGAAAATCGAGAATTTGAATTGAGAAATAATTAGAACTTGAAGCGAAAGTGAAGACTGATAGTCATGTTTCTTCAACAGTCCCGAAAACGCAAAACTTGTTAAAATTAATGCCTCATTATAATATCGGTAGCGATATTAGTGTCTATCTGTCATTGTTTGAGAGACAGATAAATCGTATTGAAATTCTCAAGGAAGATTGGGTCACGCATTTACTCCCATTACTTCCATTAGAAATTATCAATATTGTCGCCAGAGAACCCGATCCAGATGCTAACGAATACAGTCATGTTAAAACATTGCTTCTAAAACGTTTCAAGTTAAGCCCTGAACAATTCCGACAAAAATTTGTTGCCCATAAAAAAGAACCGTCTGCCTCTTGGCGCGATTTTGCTTTTGAACTGGAAAATTATTTTGATGAATGGACATCCGGATTAAGCGTCAAAACTTTCGAAGATTTAAAACAACTTTTGGTTTCGGACCAACTGAAACAGAAAATACCCTCAGAAGTACGTGAACACTTTATAGATGAGCTGCCAAAAATTAAAAATATCGAGGAACTAGTGAACAAATTAGATGATTATGAGACTGCGCGTCGTAATTTCAAAAAAGAAACTAACCGAAGCACGTATGAAAATATCAATAAAAAGCCATTTATCAAGGTTCATGAAAACGCAGCATCAGTCGTTCGTGCTCAACCAATTGATTACAAATCAAAACATAAGTACAATTATGGTATTAAGCACGAAAATAGAGCAAAAATACATTGTTTTAATTGTAATTTATACGGGCACAAAGCCTTTGAATGTTTAAATAAGAAAGAAGGTCCGAAATGCTCAAAATGTTTTAAGTTCGGACATATTTCTACTTTTTGTGACCAAACAGATGTAAATAAAGCTCTAATTACTAGCAATAATAATCGTAAAAGTAAAATCGAAACAACTGTGATAGTTCAAGATTTTAAAATAAATGCTCTATTAGATACTGGATCAGAATTGTCCATGATCAGTTATGAATGTTATATTAAAATTGGGTCTCCAAACTTATCCTTTAATAATGTATCATTAACAGGAATTGGAAGTGAAAATATTTCTCCGTTAGGATTTTTTCATACTAAGATATCTTTTGATAATTGTTCTGTTGAAAGTGATATTTATGTGCTAAAAAAACTGTGTTCTGAAGCTATTATTGGAACTGATGTGCTCAACAAATTGAATATTTCCTTAAATGAGAACGGTGTAGAAATTAGGGGTATGAGAAATACATTTCATGTAAGCTTTGTAGCAATAAAATCTGATCACACTTTCGTTTTATCAAACCCTAAGCCTCCCTGCATTCAAAAAAGAATATCCTCTGTGTTTAATGTCATGAACCCCCAGCACGATTCCAGCTGCGAGCATGTTATGACTAATCCGAACTCTGCACTTGAGAAAGATTTTTTATTTTGTGTTAGCGATGCAATCCATTTGAACGAAATTGATCTATCTGGTATTATGAGTAGTAAACACAGACAGGAAGTGGTATCACAAATTCAGAATTACGAGCCGCGAAAAATAAATAAAACGGATTTCAAAATGAGTATAGTTCTGAATGATGAAATTCCAGTAACGGAAAGACCAAGACGTTTTGGTTTTGCGGAGCAAAAAATAATAAACGATCAAGTTCAATCTTGGCTTTCTGAGGGAATTATTCAAAACAGTTTTTAAAATTATGCTGCACCTGTTGTACTGTGTAAAAAGAAAGACGGCTCGCATCGGCTCTGTATTGACTACAGAAAACTAAATAAGAAAGTCATTAAAGATAAATACCCTCTCCCTTTAATAGAAGACGTTCTAGATAAATTGGAAACATCGAATGTCTATACTTCACTTGATCTCAAGAATGGATTCTTCCATGTGGAAATCGAAAAGGCTAGCAGAAAATACACCGCATTTGTTACTCATAACGGACAGTATGAATTTGTTAAAGCTCCATTTGGTCTGTGTACATCTCCAAATGTATTTATGCGATTCGTTAATAATGTCTTCAGAGAACTAATTCATGACAACACGGTCGTAGTTTACTTTGACGATATTATTATTCCTTCACAGGATGAAGCAGAAGGCTTAGAAAAACTGAAACGCGTTTTAAAAGTCGCCGCGGACAATGGTCTAGAACTTAATTTCAAAAAGTGCCAATTCTTAAAAAGAAAAATAGAATTTCTCGGATATGTAATTGAAAAGGGTACAATTCAACCATCACCCAGTAAAACTGTGGCTGTAAAAAATTTTCCTATCCCTAAATCGGTAAAACAAGTGCAATCATTTCTAGGATTGACGGGATACTTCCGTAAATTTATCCCACAATACTCGTTAATCGCTAAGCCATTAAGCGACTTATTACGAAAAGAAAAAGTATTCACGATTGGAGTGGAACAATTAGAATCATTTAACAAACTGAAGGACATTTTGTCTCATAAACCTGTTTTACATATTTTTAAACAGGGAGTACCTCTGGAATTGCATACTGATGCAAGTAGTCTCGGATTTGGATCTGTATTATTAATGAAAACCGATGATGGAAATTTACACCCGATACAATACATGAGCAAAAAAACAACATCCCAACAGGAAAAATATTGCAGTTACGAGCTCGAAGCGTTGGCAGTAATTGAATCTTTAAAGAAATTTAGGAACTATTTGTTAGGTTCAAAGTTCAGGATTGTAACTGACTGCGATGCTTTCCAGAAAACACTATCAAAGAAAGAGCTTGCTCCAAAAGTAGCTCGTTGGGCTTTGTTCCTAGAAGAATTCGATTACGAAATTGTTCATAGATCAGGAACTTCCATGAAACATGTAGACGCTCTTAGTCGTAACGCCGTTTTGGTCGTTACACGAGCACAAGACGAATTAACAACTAAAATAATATCTGCTCAAAAAATGAAGACGAACAGATAAAATTAATAAAAACCTTAGTTGAGAAGGGTGAAGAAAAGGGTTACTTTGTTAAAAACGACATTTTGTATAAATTTGAAAACGGAAGAGATCTTGTAGTAGTACCAGAAGCACTACAAAACGAAATTATACGGAAAGTGCATAAAAATGGTCATTTTGCTACCGCAAAGACAGAAAAAATGCTAGAGCAAGAATTTTATATCCCTAAAGTACGAAACAAAATCGAAAGTGTAATAGCTAATTGTGTAGAATGTATTCTGTATAATAGAAAGCATGGTAAGGGTGAAGGCTTTTTGAATCCTATACCAAAAGAAAGCATTCCATTAAGTACTTACCATATAGATTTCATTGGACCCCTTCCGTCTACAAATAAACGATACCAACATATTTTTACTGTCGTAGATGCGTTTACAAAATTCACTTGGTTCTACCCTGTAAAATCGCCATCCTCACAGGAAGCTGTTGATAAATTAAAATTACAGCAAACGGTATTTGGAAATCCTGCCAGGATAATTACCGACAGAGGTTCTGCCTTTACTGCAAATGAGTTTGAAACTTACTGCACCGATGAAGGAGTAGAACATGTGAAAATCACGACTGGAATCCCCAGAGGAAACGGACAGATTGAACGAATGCACAGGATACTAATACCTGTTTTGGCAAAGCTTTCTCACGAAGATCCGGCCAAATGGTTCAGATATGTGTCCAACGTACAACGCGTGATCAACAGTACACCATCAAGAAGTACCAAGTACACCCCATTTGAACTGATGTTGGGAACGAGAATGAAAAACAAAGAAGACGTGAGAATCAACGAAGTACTGAATGAAGAGTATTTAAATCATCTGTTGCTTGAACGTGATGAGATGAGGAACGACGCTAAAAGAAACATCCTACAGCTACAAGAAGAAAATAGAAGACAGTTTAACAAGAAGAGAAAGAAACCCCATCTCTACAAGCTGAATGACTTAGTTGCCATTCAAAGGACTCAGTATGGGACCGGCTTAAAACTGAGAGCCAAGTTTTACGGCCCTTACAAAGTCACATCTGTCAAACTCAACGACCGGTATGATGTAGAAAAGGTCGGATGCCATGACGGACCTAACCAGACATCTACCGCTGCCGACCATATGAAACCATGGTCGAATAACCTGCGCTAGTGAATGTACATAGAACAAGATACCTTCTTTCCTTTTTTTTTCTTTTGTATTTTTCAGGTTCATCTTTCTGTATACCTTTCATTTGATGTGTTGTGGAGTTGCCAGCCGAGGACGTCTGTACGCAGGACGGCCGAATCTGTAGGAGTGAAACTACTAACCTCCCCAGTCCTCACCAACAGCGCCCTCTACCTCCTATGGGCTGCGCGAGCAGCGAGCGACAGAGAAGGAAGTCAAACATTAAAGAGGAAGGTTATTCCTCGGATGTTCTGAAAGGACTTACTTGAATGAGCAAGACGTGCTCACCGATGTTTGTGGCTTGTGCCAGACGGGCATAAAGTATATTTTTCTGTATATATTCATCTGTAACTATTCATCAGCTGCACCTTAATCATTAATTAAATCTTATTTACCGGAACTGTGTGTGAACTCAATTATTACAATTATATTTTTTAATGGAATTTCAGCTCTGATACTTCACGTATTTCGAGTCTTATTTTTGTTCTTTGCGCAATGAAAACGATTTCGGAATATTTGAGACAGACGATATTTTTCAACGAAACGAGAATGAACAAGATCGCGTGAGCAGTGATATTTTCTGTTTCTTTCGCTCTGAATTAATTTCATATTTCTAAATTTTGTGCACTTTTAGTTGTAAATTGTGGCAACTGTACGTGATCAAGAGATAAAAATTAATCACAAATTAATATCTTTAGAACAATTTTTCCGACATCTTTTATTTTGTTCTTTTTCACTGTTTTCTGTTTTAAATATTTATTATTTTAATAAATGTGTTTTCCTTCTCATCACACGCAACAGCACCACAAAGTATTAGACTTTAAAATGTTAGGTAAGTCAGTATAAATTTTCAGTAAATTTTAAGTGTAGTTATGCCATTTTTGAAAGAATAATGACGTTATTTAAAGAATAATGCCGTTATTGAAAGAATAATGCCGTTATTGAAAGAATAATAATGTTTAAAAATCCAAACTAGAACTTTTTCCAACATTAAAAAATTCGTTGTAATAGTGACAGGAGAAGATTGCAAAATTTCACAATGTCGCATACCGGAGGCAAGAGTGCCACAATTAAAAAAATATTGTTTTGTTGACTATGCGTGCGAGAGCACTCGCCGTAAATCGTAATTTTAATTAATTGAGTTGAACATGAAAAGATCTTAAGAAAGGGAATTCCAAATCTCCCTCAAAATCGTCTTTTATAGTAGTAACCTTAGTATCACCTTTCGTCATTTTGTAGCTTTGTCATACAGCAATTGTGCGATGTATGTAAAATGTATTACATAAATGGATATGCATGTGTAGGATTTGTGTCCAAAGTAAGTTGTAGAAATTATAAAGATGGCGAAAGGTGTTAAAATAAATTTTTACTCTACAAAAAACGTAAGTCATTATATATTTTGATTATCTCTTCAATCTAGAGTAAACCAATTCAAACCGAGTAAGGTCGGGTATTTTGCTAGTAACTATAATAATTTTCGAATCGCTGAAAAATAAGTTTGAAATAGTGTTCAAATTTGAAATTTCTGTAGCTATAACAAGAAATAATCTGGACCTACAAATAGCGACTTTCTATATCGTGATGACCCCTGAAATTGACACACATTTTAGGATTGAATATCTCTGGAATACAAAGGTAGTATATATATGAAATTTGATATTTAGACTGATTTAACGATGCAGAATCTGATTATGGCATAAAAACAGTGTGTTTATAAAAGAAAGTTCGTTGTTTGTACAAAAGGGGATATAAAGAAGTCCCCTTATGTAATTGTTTGAACTGCAGAGGACATTATTCGCTATCTAATGCTACCTTTGAATTTGCTCTAGTATGAATAGTGCTCGAATTAATGGAGGTAGTGTTCGGTTTCTTTTCATGACTGTACTCTACAAAGTTAGATTTTCAGTGAATTAATTGATGAATTGTATGAAGGACTTTCTGTTACTGTAGTTCCAAAAACGATTGCAGTATAACTAACTACTTAAAATAGATACATCCAGTGTAATATATGTTGTAATCTTTATGCACGCACACATTCTGATTATAACAAAACGCTATCATCAGAAAATGTGCAAGTATATTGGCAAATATTTCATTTAATAATAATAATTGCTGTAAAGCATTAAATGAACATGTCGCAAAATAACAAAGACTTGCAGACAGCATTAAAAAATTCAAAACATTGTATATAACCTTTAACGAAAGAAAATAGAAGTTAGATTTTAAGACGTGTAGAAAATCCGAAAGTGTCTTTTCTTGAATATTTTTTGAATTATTTTTTTGGCGAAATTAGTAGTGTGCTAAAATAATCAGACAAGGCCTTTGCAAAGGTAATGGTAATTTCTAATTATAGTCATACAAGAGTAACACAACGGGCTATTGACGATGGTCCGGGATTAGTCCCTTAAGGGAAAGATCCAAGGACAACACTTCGTAATTTTAAACCACGGTCAGATGACGACGCAACACCTGAGCTGGCACCCCCACTCTCCGCAAACTTCTACTTGAGCTGGCACCGCAAACTTCCACATCAACCCAACGTGAAGACTTTCGGACACAACAGATTTTTAAGGTGCACTAGCCGACTCTTCACCATGCGCTTACAAACATACATGCATTGACCCGGATTCGAACCAGGAAACTTCCGATAAAGAAATTGATTCGTGACTTTTAGCACGTAAATGCAAAATTTCAACTCGTTCTTCACAGTATTTTTTCACTAGAATAGTCATTTTAAATAACGTTTTGTAAAAGAGAACACGACTAATTTCTTCTAAGACGAGAACAGGAAGATTTTAAAGACAATATAAAAATCTGTTGACTCTCATGTAGGGGACAATGTATTTACAAAATATATTATAATATACACTATATAGACTAAAGTATTCTGAAAAAGTGCTTTATTATTCTATTTAGTAAGTCAAATGCGATAAATGAATGAAATAAAAATCAAAAGTTCTAAAGATGCAAATTCTATTTCTTTTTATTGAACTTTAAGGTATCAAAAAATTATATTGAGACGAAAATTAACTAATTAGAAAGTCTTTGTGCACAATCTTCTATGAATTCCATGGTGGTAGCAAATAAGTAGTCCCTGCAAATGATATATTCAATAATAATAGTCTTCAAACAGAAAAATATGATATTTTCTTCTTGAAGAGCTTCTGCTGCATTTTTCAGAATGGTTGATTTCATCCCAAAATCTATCCAATTGATTCCTTGATCGAAAGGTTAAGTTCTCTGGACAAGATAATCGAGCAACTGCTGATTACATCAGTTGCGAAATGAATATCTCATCATCTTCGTTTCTTTCATAAATAAATAAATCTTAAATTATGTTCGGATTGAATCTTTTTTCCCCAATTCACTCCAACTGAAACGATGCATGATGTAAGAGTAGTTATTGTTCAAGAGGACCATATAGTTTTCCTCAAAGCGAATTCCTTCCCCACAAAGAATATTTCAAATATTTTGCTATAAGGTTTTTCTTTTTCCGAGCACAGGTGTATACTTTTCTGGTTTAATATTTGCCCTATCTTCGTATCTGGTTTCACAAAGCATTTGGGAGTACATTTATGCTTAAATTATGCTATTATTTTTTTATCATGTCCTTTGGAGGTATTCACAATCTCGGCACTTTTGTTTGAATTTGTTAAGGTATTCAGTGTATTTCTACAAGCGAAGTTCTATACTTCTACTCGTTCTTGGAATATGTCGATAATCTTGTCAATCTCTTTTATTTCCGCTGAAATATTCGGATGATAGTTCCAGGTACGAATTCTAGTTCTTTTGTTCTTTTTACAATCCTATTCATCAGTCCATTTACATGTCTTAGTAACCTCCCCAATCACATCCATCAAGTTATTCATCATTCTTTGCACTGTCCCCACAGTTGAACATCCATCAAAATTTCAGCAATCACCACAATCATGTACATATAATTTTCCATCGTGTCCATTATCTCTCCAATCGCATTTTCCACTAACCCCACAATCACATACATCAAATAATCCATCCTTTTCATTATTTCCACAGTCAAATTCTTCAAATTTTCCAGTAACCCCACAATCATGTACATCAAGTTTTCCATCATTTTCATTACCTCTTCAGTAAAATCCATCAACATTTTCATAATTTTTGGCACCCCCACAATCATTACATCCATCAACTTTTCTATCATTTTAATTATCACCAAAATCATTTTCATCAACTGATCCATCACTTTCATTACCAGTACAATCAACATCACCAATTTTTCTATCATTTTGACTATCCCCACAATCAAATCCATCAACTTCTCCGTTATCTCCTCAATCATATCCAACAACTGATGCATTATAAAAAAAATCAATTTAATCAACTTTTTCATTGTCTGCACAATCATATACATCAATATATTCATAATTTTCACTGTCTTCACGATCCTATTTATCAACTTTTCAACGATTTTCGTTATCACCATAATCACTTTCATCAACTGATCCATCAAGTTCACTATGTCTAAAATCAAATTCAACGGCAGAATCAATATTCTCACAACTACATCCATTACCTTTTCCATAAATTTCATCATCCGCTTGATCCCATTCATCATTTTCTTCACAATCTTAGTCATCAACTTTACGGTGATTTCCATAATCCCAATCATTTTCAGTAATATATTGATCGTTTTCATTATCCCATGATCATAGTCATCAACGTTTCCAATATTTTCGCTTTGAATCAAGCCGATATCCAAATTTGTATCCTTCTCACCATCGATAGTCAGAGCCAACATGAAATACACCATCAGCGGTACAATATATGTTGCATCTCCGATTACAATTAATCCAAACATTCCCCATAACCACGGGGTTAACAAAAGCCACGCCACAGCCGTTGTTTTATCCATATTTAAGTCACTAGAAAGTTGTCAAAGGAGTTATAATATTTGCCAACTCAAGTAAAGTAAATCGATTTCTTGTATGTTCTAATTCTCCAAAACAACGCCGAAAGAGGAACTACTGTTGCAAGCGCGCACATTGTTATACACTTTTATTCCACCTTTTGTTTAATTACCAACAATATAAGAAATTAAACTTATAGATATCTGGAAAACAATGGATACCAACAATTGACATTTGAATATAAAATCAATATTCCTTTCGATTAAAATAATCTAAATGTAAACATTTATGCGTGTGAGAATACTCTCTACATGAAATAAAATAAACTTTAGAGACCGAAATCAATTTAAGAACGTAACTTTGTAATGCTTTCGGAGCATTCAAATTAAGGTTCGTAATTTGCGAAACGTTTCCTTGATGAAAGTTAAATTCATTGACCTGCTCGATATAGTCACGCCTTTTCATTGAATTTAAAGATACAAATAATTCTATTCATTCACACGAAAAAAGTGCCTTTTAACTGACACATCTTTTTCTGTAAAGTCATTAGCAAAATCGGGTGGTTGTCTCTACGATATACCGTCATTGGCAAAACTGACCAGCTCTTGAGGGATGACGTATCTCGTCCTTAGTGTAAAAAAAACTTATAATATCTTTATCTCCTTATCAGAAAAAATAGAGATTGTCCTGATGACGAGATATCGCCACCAAAGCAAAATGGATTAGGTCTTCATTGACGAGATATCTTGTCAAAACCACTTGGTGGGTTAAGCTTCTTTAAAAAGAATTAGTGCGTCAACTAGGGGAAATAATTATTGATGAGTGCGGGTGATGGTGATAGTAGCTAGTATCATAATAAATTTCTTTAAAATCTTCTGCAGCAAGGATTCGAAACTGATCCAACCACAAATCCGAGGAAAGTCTGAGATCAATCCGGATCGACACAGACCATCGTACCCAGATCCCTCGAAACAGACTCCACGAACTTTCACTGGTTTCAGAATGATGGAAAGCTTTCTTAACCCCCTCCCTCTGGTCATTATATAGCACCGCCGGAATAAATAAAACAGCAAAATCCTACAAAACTTGCTCGATGGAAGATTGATGACAAAACCGCAACTGGACACCACTCTCTTTCCGCAAATCGTTCCAGAGGGTGTTGAGCTCACCACTGGATGTTCGATTCTTTCCACTTGATATTTCACATCATCCCCTTCGAGGCTGCAATGATGGATTGCTTTATGAGCATCTCATAGCAAATGGTCCTGCTAGAACTATGGGGAAGACGAAACGCATAAGTTGAATGGAGGGTGGTGTTAAGAAACTCTTTCTAACCCGTCATCTTCGAGAATTGAGTGTAGGTGTAGTAGAAAAGATAGAATTGGACACGGGGCTCAAATGACCAACCCCTGTAAAAGCAATAATGTGCACAAAAGATAAAATTTCTACGAAAATTCTGATAATTCGCTATTAGTGATAGTAAAAGATTTCCATCAATTATTATTTCGGAGGAATTATGCCATAGTTCAGGACAAGAACAAACATCTATGTAAAACAAGTTTATTGTTTTCCTCATGTTTAATTGGTGGTAGGTATTTAATTGACATAGCGCTGCAGTAACACAGTGGGATATTGTTGACGGTCCAGGAACCACCCCGAAGGACGAACCCACGTCATTTTGAACCACGGTCAGATGACGATCGTAAGTGTGTCAGGTCTCAGAGGGTTTGAATACCAAAGAGAAAATATGAAAGTACAGGCAGCAATTATAACTTTCTCATCCCAGGATCATGTGGGTTCCTGGTTCGAATTAGGAATACGACATCGATGTCAATGTTTTTTAAAAAACATCGATGTATTTAACATCGATGTATTGGGGTCGATGTTTTTGTAACATCGATGTTTATACTTGTCGATGTTTTATTTTTAAATGTAAAAAGTACCGGTATAAAAATTTTGAAAATATCCAAGTAGCATAAATTTCATAATCAGCAAATTAACCATAATTTTAGACCAAAGTGACCAAGGGTGAAGGTTCTGAAAAGTAGGGATGCGACATCGATGTCGATGTTTTATAAAAAACATTGATGTATTGGAGCCGATGTCACATCACTAGTTGCTAAACCAGTTTTAAGAACTGGGGAAAAAAGTTTGAATACATTGAATTTTAAAAACATCGTTAGTTTGGGGGTGATGCATTATCAACATCGATGTTTTGCTGTCGATGTAGCATCACTAGGTGCTAAAGTAGTTTCAAGAAATGGGGAAAAAGTTTAAATGCACAGAATTTTAAAAACATTGATGTTTTTGGGACGATGTATTATCAACATCGATGTTTTAATTTTGAACATCGATGTTTCAAAACATCGATGTTTTGCTGTCTATGTCGCATCCCTAGTTCGAATCCGTGTTAGTGCATGGATATTTGTAAATGTACGGTGTAGAGGCGGCTCGTGCTCTTTAAATGTGTCGTGGCCAAAATTCCTCTCGTTGGGTTGGTGTGGAAGTTTGGAGAATGAGGTGTCAGCTCAGGTGTTACCTCGTCATCTGACTGTGGTTCAAAATTACGTTTTGTTGACCTCGTATGTTTTCCTTAGGGGAATGATCCTGGACCGTCATCAATAGCCCGTTGTGTTTCCCTAGGACGTCTTTAATTAAAAATTACCATTACCATTAATCAGGATCATGTGACTAAAACTAGTAGTAATGTGACCCTCAGACTTCCTTTGTCTGCTAGGAGGAACTTGACATGCCTTCGTCTAATCCGTTCACACTTTTTGATGCTCCTCTCAATAGATCTGTCTACTTATATTTCACGTCTGTGTTAGAAACCTGCGAGTTGTAGGTGTCACATGTTCAATTCCTGTGATTAACGCAGACATTTATCTTCTCTCTCTCTCTCTCTATAAGTAAAATTTTCCTAATGTGCGTATACCCATTAATTGATGTCGTCTTGCGTTTGGCCTAATATAGCTCTTGTGCCATAAAAAATCCAATTGAGTCAAAGCCATACTTATAAAAAAATTTTAATTTTGGTCTTAAATGTTGGATTTAAAGTCTCACCGAATGGTGTTAGAGCACATTTACTAATAACTATTGCATGTTAAGCAGTTTTTCGGATTAAAGAATGTAAACTCTTATATCCACAATCAATCTTCTTGAAATTCTAACCCAAGCTTTCCTAAGAACCCTGATCTAAATCAAACACGAGTCCACCAAGATCGAAATAACTAGAAAGATCCATTAAGAACTGGAATGAACCGATTTTCGAATGATCGAACTCTTTCTTAACCACCTCTCTTCGATCATTATATACCTTAGACCACTCACCACATTGATAAATAAAACATCAAAATCCTAACAAACTCGTTTGATAGATGATGAATGACACCACCCTTCACCCCCTCAATCATTCTAAAGGGGTAGAGTCAACCACTCGTTGTTCGATACTTTCCACTTGGTATCTCGGATCACCCCCTTTGAAGTTAGAATCATGGATTGCGTTTAATAGCATGCCATTGCAAATGTTCGAAGTCGACCTCAGACAGCAGATGACGATACACATAAACTGGTTGAGGGTGGTTTTTTTTATATGACCTCGAAAGACCATCCAATCAACAAGTGTTTAACCCTCTGAGGGTCACACACGTATTATTCCATCATGCAACCAGTCTTCTCTGCATGTCTTCTAACCGCTCTTATGCTTCTTGAACACCTTTCAAAGGATTTATGGCTGCAGAGAAAAGTGGAACTAGCTCATCACTGTAGTGTCTGCTCCTGAAAATTGACTCCGAAGAGGACGTTATTGACTGTCTGCGAGATGTCCGGGTCACCACTGCGGTCCTTGTCAGTACCGACATAATAATTCCAAAAATTACATTAAATTGCTTTAATCAACATTTAGGGCATACAATTTCATGAGACTATACAGCATCCGAAGATTGATGGCGCGTTAGCTCGAAGTTTGGGTGTCGTAAGAGTTGGCGAATGCGCAGAGCAAAATTTCAGTTCACACTGTGCGTTGACGAAAAATGGTTTGGTTCCCGATTTGGCTGACGAAGGAGATTGCCGTAGATTTTTTTCACACAATACTTGTGGTTATCTAAACATTAGGTGGGTTTTAGGATAAAAGTAGTAGAGTATACTTCTTAGGTAATCTGGTGACGCTCTCGGAGCTACAGCCGGACAAGCGGTGATCGGTTTATTTCATGGCTTATTTTATGTAACCCAATACCATTTTAAGATTCACCCAGATCGAATTAACTTCTAAAGAACTTTATCTGGATTTTCAACTGACGGAAATGTTTTATTAACTATCTTACTTCGGTCATCATTAGGGCAACTTTTTTGTTGCAGTAAAAATGGGAAAAGTTGCATTTATCATTCCCTAAAGTTGTATTTATTTTTGATACATTAAAATCGAAAATAAACTATTTGTAAAAAAGGAAAATAAAATCAGAATTTATTGACAATTTTAGTGGCATACAAAAGTATTATTATACATAATTAAATACTGAAGAACATTGACATTATTGAATGGCTGATCCTTGGCCAGTAATATCTTAGACCTTGACATTAATACTTGACATTGAAAAACTGCATTCAACAGAGACTGATGTTGCCTGCATTGTTGTAGTAGAAAATAATCACTTGGAGGAATATCGTCTAGGGAAAATGTAGCAATAACCGTCAGGTCGTTATTTTTGTCCAATCGCTTTTTAAGATACGCTTTAAGGTTGCACGGAACTGCAGTAAAATCCTCGATCTGTTATCTTCATTCGCTGTCTCAATGTTGTACGCTTTCGATTCTGATTTTTCTACGAGACGAATCAAACGTTCATAGCTGCTTTTTATTTTCAACAAACGTTTTGGCAGCTCTGGGTGATCGAAGTTTTGCGTTCCAATCATCTGCATGGTTTTATGTATACATATATATTCGGAAATATTACCCTGCAAAATGGTTATTAAATAGTTGCCTATTTAATTTTGTGCTAAATTAGCGAAATTAAATAGTTGGCTATTTAATTTTGAGCTAAATTTTAAAAAGTTGCAGGTGGTTGCATTTATACAAAAAGTTGCATTTATGGAAAAAGTTGCATTCATGTTGCGGTTATAACTCACTCACAATACACCCCATGTAGGAGGAATTTTGGTTTTAGCACTTTACATGCAGCGTAGAAATCGTGAAAAAAAAGTTGCATTTGTTGCAAAAAGTTGCCCTACTAATCATATACCATACTCTCCACATTGATAAATAAAATACCAAATCCGTTCGATGGACATCATCCACGAACTCCAAAACGTTCCGGAATCAGGTTGAGCTGAAACACTCGATGTTCGATTCGTTCCACTTGATATTTTGGATCATCCCCTTCAATGATGGATCGCGTTATTAGCATCTCAGCCCAAACGATCGTGGTCTGACTGTGCAGCTGGACGATACGGATAAGCTGGACGGAGGGCGAGGTTCAGGAAATCTCTTTTCTTTCCCTCCCCCTCCGGCATTTGACTAATGCTCGGTGGACAGGTGGTGATAGTTTTGCGTAAGTGGGGGTGCTCTGGGAGGAAGGCGGTAAGAGCGGGATGGCTCATTAGCGCAAGGGAGGTCGGGCGTGCGAATTTATTGGTGGCGATCAAACTTAAACAACTCCGCAATGGCAGCCATTCATTTCGAGACGCTAATGCATTCGAAATAATGTACTAGCAGCCTGACGAAGGAGTGTGATGGGGCTACAGAAACGCCGATGCGAAATTTAGTTTGGAAATTCACGTAGTTTAGACGACATATCTCGGTCATCGAAATCTGACCAATTTTTCTGATGACTGCATATGTCGTCAACAGGATTTTACTGTTTTTTTGACGATGACGAGATCATGATCTGGTCAATTTTACTGATGACGAGATAGATTCTGAGAGTAGGGATGCGACATCTACAGCAAAACATCGATGTTGATAGTACATCGCCCCCAAAACATCGATGTTTTTAAAATTCAGTGCATTTAAACTTTTTACCCTGTTTCTTAAAACTGATTTAGCAACTAGTGGATGCGACATCGGCTCCAATACATCGATGTTTTTTATAAAACATCAACGTTTTGAAAACATCCACATCGATGTCGCATCCCTACTTTTCAGACCCTTCACCCTTGGCCACTTTGGTCTAAAAGTATGTTCAATTCGCTGATTATGAAAATTATGCTACTTGGTTATTTTTAAAATTTTATAACGGTACTTTTTTCATTTAAAAATAACGACAGGTATAAACATCGATGTTACAAAAACATCGACCCCAATACATCGATGTTAAATACATCGACGTTAAAAAAACATCGATGTTTTGAAAACATGAACATCGATATCGCATCCCTACCTGAGATATCGTCATGGACAACCTCCTGGAGGGTTAAATGGTTTGATACCTTATTAACCCCTTGCCAATTTTGCCCGGGACGCTATTTTTGCTTTTTTACTGATTTGCCCGTACGGCGTACGAACAATATCAATTCTCTGTCGCTTTTACTCTTTCGCCCGGATTTTTTGCTATTTTTAATACCAAATTAGTCGTATAGATGGCGATAGTTTTTCACTATATGGTAGTTTGCAGTCTATTTTGTTCTATTCTTATTGTTAAAAAAAAACAAGTGACTAAAGCTCGCGCTTTTGTCGCATGTTTTGCATGACTCGGCGAATTTTTATCATTCAGTGCTTAGCTTTTTGCATGTATTTTACTTTTGCTGATCATTGGACAGCTTCATTGATATACAAGTAGTGCAAACTATTTTTACCATAAAATAATGGCCTTTTCTGAATATATGCAGCTAAATTCTTTGGACTGTGATTAGGAATCAGAATATGAAATATCTGTAAATGAGTCTGGGGGTAGTGAAAGCTTTCTATATAATTTCGATACTAGTGATGGATAAGATGGATAAGTCAAGCAAGGCAATATTTAAAAATTAATAAGAAAGGTAAGTAAATGTAAGTGTAATTGAAAAAAAACTGTAAAGTAATTGTATTTTTTTATGTGTACACGGTAAATGTAACTTCCATGCAAGGCGCTCTCTTGTGGGAATAAAAGAAAACTTCCAGAGAAAACATTATTCTTCTATTTGCAGTAAAAAAAAGGTTGTTCTAAATGCTTAAAATTTTTTGGAAACGTTAATTTTAATAATAGTTTTCTACATACAAATGTAAAATAAACAAAAAGTACAATAAAAAAAATGTGACATTTTTGGATTCAATTTGGGAAAATAAATGAAACTGTTAAGGGGTTAAAACGCATAAATCTCGTATTATACAGGTATATACCATTCGAAAATAATCATAAATGCTGTCATATGACGAGAACAACACCTGAGTGGCATCTCACTCTCCAAACTTCCACTCCACTCCAACGTGAGGACATTTGAGACCATGATAAATTTAATGTGCACTAGACCTCGTGAACACGACGGGTTTTGGCCGTACCGAGTTTCGAACTCGCAACCCTTCGGTTGCTAATTCGTTGCTTTTCGAACTGAGTTACCGCCACCCGATAAACATAGTATAAGTGTATAACACCTATACAATTAAACGCGCGCCAAGTGTATACATCTATATCTTATTAAACGCGCCAAGTGTCTATACCATCTATACCATTTAACGTGTATACCAGCCAGCATGGTGGTTATGATCCTTGGTTGTCACCGAGTGGGCCCGGGTTCGAATCCCTGATAAGGCATGGATGTAAAATTGGGAAAAGAAGTCGGACTTTCGCCTGGAATGGATTACCATCATGAAAGGAAAGCAGCGCACCCCTACTGTTCTTTGGTGGGATCATCGTTTGTAATAATAAAAAAATATTCTTCTTCTGTACTTGTCTTGAATGTTTCTGTTCATCCCTTGCTTTCATATGTATCCCAGAAGAACATACAACAACAAAACACAATAAAACAGGGTTCGAAAATTCTTCAGTCCCAAGCCCACCACAATAAAAGTCCCGAACGCATCACAATCAAGCAGGTTCCGAGCACACCGCAATTTAATTTTATGAGCATATGACTGCGAAATTTGACAACCTGTGGCTTAATTTGACGAAGACACTGCAAATCTCACCATGCCAGGTTTGAAAAATCAAGAGCATACGGAACTCGAAAACCCACTAAAAAGAAGAAAATGTCAGAAGATTAAGTTCTGCCCCTGATAAGGTTAAAGTAAAGAAACACTTCCAAGATTCCATCTCATCGCCACGGTTCACATATGTTTCCTGCTCTGAACAAGCATATCCATTCATTCCCCGGAATGTAGATGGCTGCGACCCAGGGGAGGCGGAATTTCTCAAGAAGTCCATTCGCTGCTGATGTCGCCAGAGATTTTTCTTTCGGACAGCTTTTCCCTCAGCGAAGAATACGAATAGAGCAGTCGCCATTTCTTTTTCTTGTTCATCTACGCCATTCCAAATACGGAAGTTTCAACGGAGATTAGGCTTCGTTTCTTACGTTCCATTTAAATTTCAGTCTCCTTTTTCATAAGCCATAGGCAGAACATAAGAGAGCGGACAAAATATGAGCCTAGGTGTCATGAATGAGATCCCTGATGAAAACAACCAAGCAGAATTCATGATGTCAAGATTTTTCATTTGAATATACATGCTATAAGTAAGCAGGTAGCCCGGTTAGAAGAGTAGCGGATTAGATTGTGGTAGATACGGACTCGAGACTCGATTCAACCGAGGACCGTCCTGTACATAGTGACTGGTGCACGTTATATCTGTCGTGGCCTGAAGTGTCCTCACGTTGGTGTGGTGCGGAGGTTTGGAGGGTGTGTTGCCGCCTCAGGTATTGACCTCGTCATCTGATAGTAGTTCGATATAACGGATTGATCCCGGACCATCGTCAATAGCCCGTTGTGTTGTTTCTGTGTGACGTTAATAAATTAACTTCTTTCTATTTCAATGTTAGGTTAGGTAGATAAGTAAAATAGCAGTGTTAATATTCTCGTCATCTGATAGTAGTTCGATATAACGGATTGATCCCGGACCATCGTCAATAGCCCGTTGTGTTGTTTCTGTGTGACGTTAATAAATTAACTTCCTCCTATTTCAATGTTAGGTTAGGTAGTTAAGTAAAATAGCAGTGTTAATATTCTCGTCATCTGATAGTAGTTCGGTATAACGGATTGATCCCGAACCATCGTCAATAGCCCGTTGTGTTGTTTCTGTGTGACGTTAATAAATTAACTTCCTTCTATTTCAATGTTAGGTTAGGTAGTTAAGAAAAATAGCAGTGCAGCAACACAACGGGCAATCGCTTCTTTTTCAAAGGGCGGGATAACAAAATCTGCCGGAGTTAAAAGTACGATAATAATAGAATATAATAATATGAAAAATAACACCAGAACAGTAAATCAGTCTATCTTATAAAGCAGAGGGGCCGAGGTAGCCCGGATGTAAGAGTAACGGATTAACAACCGGAGAGTTGCGAGTCTGCATCATCCAACCAAAGTCCGTCGTGTACAAAGGGGATGGTGCATGTTAAATTGGAAGTGACCTCATATATCCTCATGTTGATGCGGTATCGAAGCTTGGAGAGTGGCGTGCCAGCTCAGGTGTTATCTCGTCATCTTACAGTGGTTCAAAATTACGTAATTTTGTCCTCGGATCTTTCCTTGGCAATGATCCTAGATCTGAGGGCTGAAGCACGTTAAATCTGTCATATGTATATCTGCAAATGTTTATCATGTTGTCTTGAGGTGAAAGTTTGGAGAGTGGGGTGCTAGCTCAGCTGTTGTGACTGTGGTGCAGAATTAAGAGGTGTTCTTAGATCTTTATCTTCGGGGTTGATCCTGGGCCATCGCCAATAGCCCGTTGTGTTCTCCAGTGCAATGTTAATTGCAATACCTAGCTACCTGTATACAGATTATTTTTTATCCTATTGCAAGGACTACTGTTTTGTATATTTTTGTTGCATTTCTTTGTCACAATATATTTTGTGCCTGGATTTCAAACGAACTAACTCTTGTCTCATAATGTTGTTAGTTCCGTCGCTAGTATTGAAGGTAAACAATTTTAAAGCACACTCTTGCGGTTTTTATGTTTGGATTATTTACAAATCCCAAAGAATTTGGAATTGTTAATCATTTTGACACAATCATCAATCAATCATGTCGAACCCAAGGGGGAGGCTGATGATCTTCAACCACGCTTAAAGCAACAGAAAAGCTACATTTTAATCGATTTGGAAATATTATCAAACGGCGTTATGTGAATTTGCAAACAAAAAGTTATACATAAATCTCTAGTGAAAAATAACTTTTCATAAAACTTTTCAAAGGCAAATTTAAATTACTTTTAAGTTTCACACAGTCTAGTACAGGGATGACGAACCTATGACCCGCGGGTCAGACATTGACCCACGCAGGCTTTTTAAATGACCCACGCTTTGATTTTTATTAACTTATCATCATCATTTCATCATACACATAAAGAATTTTAAGTATTTTTCGAATCCCTATTTTGAAAAATATGGGAAAAAAATTACAAATATTAATAAAAAACTTAAAAATAAAAAAAATGCATACATGATTTTTGTAAAATGTTTTAGATTTATTGATTATACATAATGCTGCTTTAAGATTTATATAAAGACCGATTGAGTTGAATATGTAAATTTAAAAAATACCGCTTGAGAATGAACAGATGTGGTAAATACTACTAATAAAGACAGATTTCTTGAGGCCTTCTTTCAAAAGCGCGTTTGGCGAGGCTAGCGAGGTCCTTCGCAAAGATAGTAAGGCGCAAAGATAGTAACTTGAATTAGAGGAATACAAAAACACAATAAACGACAATTTGCACAATTATTGAAGGAAGTTAAGTGCCAGTATTCAGGGATTTTGACATACAACAATGTTCGATGCCTCAGTTCCGGTCAAGTTCTTAATCAGTTTGTCATTTTATTAGAAGAAATTACGCTCTTTTTGAATGAAAAAAACAATATTTAATGAACTGAATAAGAAACTTCAAGGAGATGGAAAAATTGTTTTAATGATGTTTGAGAATATAAGGATATTTATGACGAAACTTGACATCTTTACTAGGGTTTTGGAAATGAAAAATCATGAAATATTTTCCTGAATTACAAAAATATTTTCAAAACACAATACAATTGAAAATACGCTTGACGTTCAAGATAATGCAATCAAAAATTATTTATTGATAATACAGTAAATAAAACAGGCCTTTGAGGAGAGATTTAATCAATTTAAAAGTATGGAAAATACATTTCACTTTATTTTATATTCATACAATACGAAATTCGAAATAATGAAGTTAAACAAATTTGAGTGGCTAGGTATCCATGATTTAAAAATGGAATTAGTTGAAATTCAAAGCAGCATAGTTTGGAAAACTAAATTTGATAACTTAATTTCTAAAGTAAAAGGAAAAATGACTGAAATTAGTGCAAATTAGAATGATCCCACATTAATATAATATTAAACGTATGGGATTATTTACCAAATAATTTTATATCAATGAAGAAATTTACTAATGATCTTTTAACGATATTTGGATCCACATATTCATGTGAAAAATTGTTTTCTTCGATGCATTTTGCACAGTCTACCAATAGAAATAAAAGCGGAAATGAATTGACTGCAAAATGCGTTAAACTAATGTATACTGAAAATGAACCAAAAATTAAGAAATTATCTGGCAAAAAACAACAACAGATTTCTCTTTAAATATACTTTAACTTTATTGTACATACACATATAATATCATAACACAAACACCTAACTATATTATCTATTAAAATATAATATTTCATATATATATTGTTTTTTTTTCTTTGTTCATTAAAAACTCAGTTCATAGGGTCTGGGCATGATTTCTTCCCTTTTATATCAATTTTTTGCTCTTCACTTACAAAAGTAAAAGTTGTAAAACAAAAAGGAATCGTTAACTTTTTAAAGAATTAAAAAATTGAGAATAAAAAAAAAAGTTTTTTACCATGCTCTCTTCTTTTTGTCCAAGTGACCCACGAGCTAGTACTAAAAATATAATGAACAAATTTGACCCACTTCTTAAAAACGTTCGCCGTCCCTGGTCTAGTATATTCTTTTCACTTTGATCTGAAGGTAAAGGTAGTATATCTTATAGTGAGGGATGAAACTACCAAACCATTCCTACCTATTCTGTAAAGGAAAAAGTGGCATAAAATTACATTTTTTTAAAAACAAAAATTGATAGTTAAATTGTTTTTATAATCATACTACTCATTGAAAAACCAAAATTTTAAGTACAAATGTTTTGTCCTCCATTTTCGTCCCTAAATAGGATAGGATGACCACTTTCTCAACCCTTTCGAAAGAAAAGTTATAGGTGCACACCTTCAATTGTAAAATGGCCTCATCAAGGCCTTCAATTACAAATAAATTTTCAGCCCCTCCTAAACGACTATAGCAGCACCGTGGTGATGATGGCGACTACTTTGTCAGCTTCTCCATGGAATGCTTCTGGTGAGAATCGGTAATTAAATTATTCAGAAATTGTAAAATAATTTTCACCCCTTCCAAAATGCCTGCACTACTACCATGACGATTCAATGCTTTTTTCTCTTCCAAAGAAAAATAACTCGGTGTTCGTTAGCAGTTTCTTTGTTCTTGCAATTAAAAAGCAATTTTCACCTACCAAAATGACTGCATGATGAATTCCATCTCTCCCTCAGACTCTCCAGTGAAGCGTTCAGGGTGATTATGCAACAAATACATTCTTCTGCAATTATAAAAAAGTTTCACCCCTTTCGGAATGACCGCACCAGTACGTTGATGATGACAACTACTTTCTCAGCTCTTTCTGGGTGAGACTGCAAATACATTATTCAAAAATTACAAAAGAATTTTCACCCTTTCCCAAATAGAATGACTGCACCAATACGATGATGACGATCACTTTATCAGGCCCTTAAAGAAAAGTTTGGGTGCAATTGTTGAATAAATGCATCATTCAGCAATTGTAAAATAATTTTCACCTCTTCCAAAATGACTGCATCCGTAGTAGGACTTATTTCTACGCAGAAAATGTTCAGTCTTTTCCTGTTTTGAATGCAAATATATTCCAGCGCAATTGAACATTAGCAAAATTTATGGGATATGTCTTCATTTTGGTTGATCTTCGTTGTGTGAATATATAAGTTTTAGTAAAAGAAGAATGGAATAAATTCCAAAGACATGGATAAAACAAAGGCATCATCGGATTTGATATTTTTTTGCCCAGACCTAGAAACAGGGTAAAGATTTAAGGTGTACGTACACACTAGAAGTTTATTATTTTAATTTTAACTTTAAAAATCCTGTTTTTTTCACAGTAGGCAATTGGTTTATGCTTAAAACTATTACGTGTACGTACACACTAGAAGTTTATTATTTTAATTTTAACTTTAAAAATCCTGTTTTTTTCACAGTAGGCAATTGGTTTATGCTTAAAACTATTACGTGTACGTACACACTAGAAGTTTATTATTTTTATTTTAACTTTAAAAATCCTGTTTTTTTCACAGTAAGCAATTGGTTTATGCTTAAAACTATTTGAGTGAAAAAATCATATTTAACTAATTATTAATTAGCTAATTAAGATATAATGAGCTAATTAGCATGTTTTTGAACAGTGATATCTCAAATTCTAATTTGTTTAGAAAGACAATTCTAGTCGGAAATCATTTCCAATATTATTCTTCATGTTTTGACAATCAATCAAGTTTCTTGAGAGAAAATGTTTTCTGTTACAACTTTTTTCGCCAAGAATGCATAAAATAAACACGATTTTTTCTAGAAATTGAGGATTTAAAAAGTCATTAAAAATTTATTTCTTAACTAATAACTCTGATTGAGGGTCAAAACACCCGCTGTATTATATAGATTATAATGATACAAAAATAATTATAATAGATTAGTTTAATGTTGAGTTATACCTGTTTGAACAAAGCATCCTATTGCAGAAACTTGTTTCTTCAGAAATTGAGTTTAAAGTTTTGGAAACACGTCTGTTCATAGTGACAGTACTTAACGAAAACCCTTGTAACTACAAAACTAATTAGAATATTTTCAAGATCTTGGAATCATTTGAAAGCTAAGGAATTGAAGAATATTTTGAAGCAATAAAACAATTAGACTTTTTGTTGAATTTTCAGGATTTCTAGTGTGTATATACACCTTAAGAGAAAGAGGGTAAGTAAACACCTCACATCTTTTATTAGTTTTATACGACCTTCACCCCTTTGAGGCAATAAATGATGTGGAGGACCATTTTCTCAGCTTCTCACAGCAAAAATGTATAGGTAAGCGTTAGAAATTCGATTCCTAAAGCTCCGAGACATACATCTGAACAAAAGATATACCGTAGAATCGTGTTAATAGAAGCAGTTTAACGGACAATCCTGTCGTGGCTTCCAACTTTACACTGTAGAATGCAACAACTAGTGATTTCGAACTTGATCTTTGTAGGAGAGAGATTAAATAGTATTTTTTTAAATATTTACATTCAACAGGCTAATGTTATAAGGCACAACAACATTTTTACTCAAAACTGCTTCAATTCACTCGATTCTATGGCTCTGGCTATAAGTAACAAATAAAATCAGAACATTTATTCCTGGATAATAGAGAGACGGAAAGAGAGACAGACGGAGTGAGGGGGGAGTCCACCTACCACTCCATTCATTCCATCACGACCACAAGATGACCGAACGGAATCACTGAAGTGAGTGTATCTATGGAATCAAGTGCGGAAAACTAGATTCGGAAACAAAAGGAGACTAGGACAAATCGGTACACGGGTCTGTCTAGGGGCATCCATCATTCTCTCCGTGGCAGAAAGAAGAAAAACAAGAAAACTCTGAGAAAATGTTCCGAGCAACACATTGAGATCCGTCTAGGGGAGCATCTGACCAGCCATCCTTCACTCTGTGCTCCGTAAAACAAAGAATACTTCTCGGTCGGGTGCTCAGTTACTTGCTTCAAAAATTGATCTTGTTTACTCCCGTGTGGTCAGAGTAATGATCGATCACTTCGATGCATTTTGTAATCCGAGAAAAGCTGTCAGTATACTTTTTCTCTGAGGCGAAAGTGAACTTTTGGGAACATGGAAAAGTTGAGGGGGAAGGATTTAGAACGCTCAGTTTTATCAAAGTTCAGTTTGTGGCGATACAATATTTTTCCTTCAAGAAGCTATGTCAGTGAGAATTTATGTGACAAACCAAACAGCTCTTCTAAAACATGATGAAACGATCGACATGAAGAGGAAACATTTAGTTTTATCGCGATTCATTTTATGGCGTTACAATGTTCTGCTACAAAGTAGCTATGTTTGTAGCAGTCGTGTGGCAAATTGAATCGCTTTTCTAAAAAGTTAGAAAATGAATGACGTTGAAAGGAAACAATTAGTTGTATCGATTCACTTTATAATGTTACAATGTTCTGCTACAAAGTAGCTATGTTAGTAACAGTAGTGTGGCAAATAGAACAGTTCATCTAAAAAGTGAGAAAATGAATGATGTTAAATAAAACATTTAGTTTTATTACGATTCACTTATAGCGTTAAAATGTTGTGTTTCAAAATTGCTATGTTGGTAATAATCGTATGATAAAGCGAACCGCTCATCTACACTCATGTCCAAAATTATCTTTTAATACACAAAAACAATTATATTCCATGAAATATTCAATCGATGTAATCCACTTTGCCGACCAATTGGTCTAGTGGTCAAGGTGTTGGCCTCTGGATCGGAAGGTTTCTGGTTCGAATCCGGGGTCAGGGCATGGGTGTAAATTGTGCTGTCCTTTGTTAGGGACAATGATGGTCCACACACTGGGTGCACCTTCACGAGTGACCATCACTTCCGGCCTTGTAGAGGCCAAGGACAATCCTTAGTGACCGCCATTGGAAGTACTGACCGTGGCCAAGGAAAACGTCCATTGCCCGCCATTGGAGGAAAAAAAATTTAATCCACTTTTGCAAGGAATCTGTGAAAGACATGCCTAATTAGAATTATCCAATAAAAAGTGTTCAAACGGTTTCTGATTTGCTAATCAACGCGTTACGTCATCCGACTGTGAATCAAGCGCTTTGCGCAAAGTGAATAGCTGAGTGAATTTCTAAAATACAGTGTTTGATTTCAGTGTGCAAGGATTCGAAATTTTTTGTTATGGCTCCGAAGTATCATTTGTAAGAATCTGTGAAGTGGCGCATTATCGGTTATTTAGAAGCAGGGAAGACAATCATGGAAGCAGCGAGAGGTGTGAAAATTTCAACAGACAGTCTCTGCGCTATGGAAACAATTTCAAAACTCTGGAACTGTTGTAAGGAGGCCTCGACTATGTCGTAAATGTATAACAACTGCTTCTTAAGATCGATAAATGGCAATAACTGCCCGTCGTAACAGGAAGTCTGCTCGGCCGTTGAGTTAAGAGCTTGGCAGCCGCCACGGAAACTGGTATCACGGCAAACTATACACAGAAGGCTGAATGAAAAAGGCCTTTATTCCAGAAAACCAAGGGTATCTGTTTCACTGTCTTCACAACAGAAGAGGGATCGCTTTAGTTGGTGAACAGAACATCATAACTGAAGTCAACACCAATGGACCCATGTTCTCTTTACTGATGAGTCGAGGTTTAGTTTAACATGATTCTAAACGTTTTTACATCTGAAGGGTGTCAGAAACGTAAAATATTCTTTCGAACATTATGGAATGTGACCGTTTTGATAGTGCAGGTGTGATGGTGTGGGGTGGAATAACGATCGCTAGACGTACGCACCTTCACGTTTTCAACAGAGGATGTGTGACCGGCCAGAGGTATCGGGATGAGATCTTAGAACGTAATGTAAGACTTTTCAGAGGTTCATATGGATCTGATTTTTTATTTATGGACGATAATGCTCGTTCACATCGAGCAAACCTCGTTGACGAATTCTATGAAAATGAAACCACTGAGTGAATACCGTGATCAGCAGAATCTCCTGATCTGAACCCAATAGGGAACTTATGGGACTACCTTGGAAAAGCAGTTGCACAGAGACATCCTCCTCCTAGAGCTGAAAATGCTCTGAAGACCGCATTGATGGAGGAGTGGAACTCAATTCCCCAAACTGTGGTTAACAACACTATTGCCAGCATGAAATCACGTTATGACATGTGTGTACAAGTCAGCGGCGATCACATTCTATATTAAATTCACAAGCCTTCATTTTTTCTGAGTTATTCATTTTTTTCTGAACTCTCATTGTCACATATTATTACTACAGGTTTCATTCTACAGTTTTATATCATATTCAGTGTTCTTAAATTTTTATCTTTTGTATTTATGTGTTATGATATTCTGTCTCATTCCAGACAAATTCATAAAATTATAGTTCACAGTTTCTGAGACATCCGTGTTTCTATGCATGTAAAGATAATTTTGAATATTAGTGTAAAAAGATGATAATGTGAACAATCTAATGAATTATATAAAAATGAGTCATATAATTTTTTAGTGATTCACTTTATGGCGTTACAATGTTCTGCTACAAAGTAGCTTTGTATTGTACCGTATCAACGAAAAAGTGAAACCACTTCCTGGTTAAAATACTTATATTGAGAGTTAATATTTACAGAATTGTACAGCTACAGTTTTATAATTAAAGACGATGCCCATCACCGATACAATACAGCCTCCTAACAGATAAAGTTCTACAAATCGTCTGCGGATAGCAACAGCCTTCGTTCCAAAGTGTCTCTTCTCAGCCCGCCTCCTCCAGTCGTCACGTCCGCAGTCGGACCAGGGGGTGGACTTGAGGGAACGAATCCCGTTGTGAGCTCCCACGATTCTCGATAATGATTCTGGATGCTCTTAAGACGTAACAGTATGTAACAGTCGTGTGGTAAATCGAATCGCTCATTTAAAAAATGAGAAAATGAATGATGTTCAAAGGAAACATAGTACAATACATAAATACAAAAAGACAAATCTAGAATATCCTTTTACGAGTTTTACCAAGATTCACGTACAATGAATCCTGTCTCAGTAATTTTCATGTAACAAAACAAAACAGTCATCTAAAACCTGAGATATATTTTACTGACATGAAAAGGAAGAATTAAGGGGGTCCGGGACACATCATAAATTTTTTTTATTAATTAATTTAGAATTTTGAATTTTTTTGTTCCGATTACCTATCTAACTAATAAGCAAAATCACAACACAAAATTTTTCCAAAAGTTTTTTTTTAATTTTAAATTAAAACTTTTTGAAAAAAAGAAGGGTCATTTTAAATTGCTAAGGTTTAAAATATTCTTGGTCAATTTTCAAAATTCTTGCAGTAAATTATTCACAAATTTATAAACTTTAATTTTGATTCAGCAATTTAAAAAATATTAATTTAATAAAAAATAAAAAAATATTTGAATGAAAATTTTTGAAAATTTTAAGGTACTTTTTTTAAAAAAAGTCACATTTTTAAAAGTAAATATTTGTTTCAAATTTGCTGAATCGAAATTAAAGTATAATGTTTGAAAAGGATATATTCTAAATTTCAACCCTTAAACTTTATTGGTTTTCGACTGATAGCAATTTGAATACAGGAAATCTTGAAAAAAAGTATCATGGAGAAAAACGCATTTAAAGTTTTAAAGACAGAAGTTGTTGCCATGACAACAACTGTCAAGAGTGTTAGATTTTCAAAACAACGCACCACAAAAATTATTATATCTCTAGTTCTAATTAAGACAGAAACATGATTTAGACGTCATTTTAAGCAAAAAAACATAGAGAATTTCTTAAAATCATAAAAAAAAATTCCGAAAATTTGACGATTTTTGTGTCCCGGACCCCCTTAAGCTTTATCAATATTTCACTGAGGTTGACTTAATTACTTATACTTCACTTACATTGTCCAGATATACAAGTAGAAATGTTAAATAAATATTGATTTTACAAATTGAGCCAGCCCATTCAACCACTAGAAGAGTTATTGAACGACAAGAAATCGTATTGGTTTGTAATATTTTATTACCACACCCTAGTATGATTTAAATAACTTTTTAAGTTGATTACTTCTATTTATTTAATTCAACATTTATTCCAACAGTGGGTATTCCAACGCGCGAAACGATGTGCTCTGACTAATCAGATCAGATTCACCACTAGCGCCGTCACCTCTGATTCGTACGTGAGCATCGGTTTGCGCCATGAGCTACCTAACACATATGAGTGTTGCACGAAGTTCGTTTTCCTACATGGTGGAAAACAATTCTCGTTCGTTTTCATCGAGACCTGTGCCATAATTCCTTAGGACCTTCAGTGACTTCAGATTTTCGAATGAAGTAACTGAGCCTCGTACTAAGAACTCTCAATAACATGCTAGGAAGCATTCCATGCCCTATTGTGATACCAGAGACAAAAAGATGAGACGAACCTTTACATTTACTTTAGGAATAACAACTTTTATAATAGTCCCCTTCCTGAAAATATTGTTGTGCAACTTTGATGTGACGTTCACTTGAAGCGGTAGGAAAATTTGCGATGAATTTGTTTTGCACTTGAGCGATTTTGTCGAGACGAGTTTCAACAGTGCGTATTGGCATATTTATGACATTAACAAAATATCAAGGGCAGCCATTACTCTCAAGCTGTTATTAATCATCCAGATTTCCAAACTTTATCATGTCAATATGTTAGGCATGGGAACACTTTACTCAATATCTTTCCATTCGGTAATATTAGAATGTGAGCACAGGTATGAATCTCAAGAGGCCGTTCTAAGATCACTTCAGAAAATTCTTAAATCTTAAGATCATGAAACTTTGAAGATTTAAATAATATATCTATGGCGGGTAAAATGTTTGTGATGATGAAACTGCTTAACTTTCCGGGAACTTTAAGATTTGAAGTTGTTAGGATACTTCAGGTGAGTTTCAAATTCGAGAGACATAATTCTTAAGTTGTCTGCACATTAATCTTAAGAGACATTGAAATCCTTGTTTTGTTTTCTGATGAAATTTTGATGCAAAATTCGTATATTTTGAATTGACTCTAAGGACCACGTAAATATTTAGAAAATGGTTTGAGGATTAGATAAGTTTTCTCTCACATCGAAAGTATTACGCATTTGTATTTACGCATCAACGCATGTTTTACTCGTATTATTACAACGTAACTACGCATGTTTTATATATATATTATTAACGGATCTATATATGTTTTATATGTATTATTAACATATCTGGGTATGTTTCATATGTACAAGTATTATTACCATACTAGGGGGCTCGCCCCCTGCTCGCTAACGCTCTCCAACCCCCGGAGGATTGCTTCGCAATCCTCATTGGTTCGCTGCGCGAACCTATGCTCGCTTCGCTCGCCTCAATGAAGACATGTGTCCTAGCAGAAGGGATTGTTTACAAAATATGTTACCAAAAAAATGTTTTTCAAATCTAAATTTGCTGTATTACAGAAAAAATATATACAGTATCTCTAAAGTCAGAATTCAAATGAAAACTTTGTGCAAATTTTGACTCGAAATGTGAGCGTTGCTTTGGAAATTGAATATCCAGCATGTTGCTTGTGTGTACATTTCTCCAGCACTCGAGCCACCAACACTTTTTCAATGAGCTTGTTGTCGAAAGTTGTAGTGCAAGCGTCTTGTTGAACTGTAATGGTAATTAAATGTTCCTGAAAAGGTACAGCTACACTCTACGTTTATGAGTGATGGCAACGGCTTTGGCGATTTTTTTTGGCGCACTTCTAGTAACGAGTTACGATAAATTAAGGCAACCCATCTTCCGTTTCTGTTGTTGTGGTTTTTATGGCAATCTCGGCAAACGGAAACTTTTAATTTTCATTTTGAATATTCTAGAAATTTCTTCCAAAATCCGTTAAAGTCGTTTGATTTCATTGATTCGTTTGAAATTTTTTCTTTCCTCCCATTGGTTATTTTGTTTTAAAAATATCCTTTGATTCCATTGGTCCTTTTAAATCGTTTTCTGTGATACCATTGGTCCTTTTATTTGTATTTTGACAGTTGTGGAATTTTTATTTTGTTATAATAGTTTTTTCATGACAGGATTAAGAGTTTTGTTTGTTTGACCATTTTCGTTTTCATTATTTTTTTACGAGAGAATTCTGACTTTATCAGGTATTATTTCTTGCTTTTTTTCTTTTGTAAATCTTTTTCCTTTTTCAACATGTTCACTGTATTTAGTGTAATTGATAAGTTTCAGGTTATTCTTACCAATCGTAGCTTAGTTTCTCTGCTGGTTCACAAATGTGTTTTGATATGTGCTTAAGCTTACTACTTTTTGTGAAAGTTTTTTAAAAATATACTTTTTAAAACGTTCTAAAATATGTTTAAAAAGTGTGTTGTAAAAAAAAAAAAAAATGTGACATTAGAGTTAGGAAATAATTCTTTACTTGGCAACTTTAGAAGTGCGCCAAAAAAATCGCCAAAGCCGTTGCCATCACTCATAAACGTAGAGTGTAGCTGTACCCCTGAAAAGATCCTCCGCTTTCTTTGATTTCTAACTATAAACTGCAACAGCTCGACTAAATTTCATTTTTTTCTCTCAATAAAATTTCATCCGATAACGCTATAAATTCAATTGAGGCGCGAGGCGCTACGTGGTAAACAAACAATCGTACAATGTTGCCAAAACGCGATAATAAATACCGTCTTTTTTGCGTGCCACGTAAGAGAATTATATATATAGATCTACGCCTGTTTTATTTGTATGATTTACGCATATAAATGCATAATTTACAGTTTTTATTCATGTATCTACACTTGTTTTGCTTGTATGATTAACGCATCTATGAATGTTTTATATGTATTATTAGTGTATCTATGCAAGTCATATAGTATGTATCTCTTTACGTATGTTTTACTTGTATGATGAATGTATCTACTCATGTTTTATATGTATTATAAACGAATCTATGCATGCTTTGCTTCCATAGTTAACCGTATCTACTCATGTTTTATATGTATTATTAACGAATCTATACATGCTTTGCTTGCATAGTTATCCGTATCTACGTATACTTTACTTCTATGATTTGCGTGTCTTCGCATGTTATTTTAATATCCTTAACGTATAAACGTGTGATTTACTTTTATGATTAGCGTTACTTCGAATGGTGTTCTTGTATCATTACGGTATCTACATATGTTAGTATGTTTTACTTCTACGATTAACGTATATACGCTACTTGTATGACTAACCAAACATAGTAACTGTTTAAACTGATTTCAACGTGTTTTTAATTACTCTTGAACATAAAATATACTTAATTTATGGCCCTTTGAATTAGTCCCTGTACCTAGGCAAATGGACAAGCCAGGATTGGAGCTATTTTCTTGATTTGTCCCATCTCTTTTCATTCAAACAGTCGTCCAATCCCCTACAGGGTTTTTATGTATTGGTACCATTTTACTTAAGGATAAGGAAGATGTGACAAGAAATGTGACAGTGAGAGGTATGAAACATTTTAAATATCTCACCTTGAATTATATTTCAGCAGTTACAACTTGCCTCACAAAAGGGTACTACAATTCCTCTCCCTCCTGTTTCTTTATTTTTCATATACTTTATTCTTCTTTCCCCCACTTTTTATATTCATGTGGTTTGTTCGAATGCTGTTTTAATTTGGATCTTGAAGAATAGAACTAAAAAAAAAAAAACTAACAGATTCCTTTATGCGTTTGGAAAAACGTGTTGTTTATCAGTCTAAATTTTTGTTTGTCAATGCTAAAAGATTTAATTCTACATAAAGTATTGTTTGTTAAATATGATAATATACAATAACGTATTATTAACTCTCCTGATGGCTGTCTCCACCAGATATTTCGTCATTAGCAAAACTGACCAGATTTTAATGGGCTAGATTTCTCGCCAAAGCCATTTGAAGGATTAATGCGATCAGCATTTCTCATGTGACAATTAACTGAATTAGTGTTACCAGCACTTTTTTTTCAAAATGGCTAATGTGGGAGGGGAACACAGCTTCCAAAGAAGATATGGGGCAACCTTCCACACTTCTCCTAGTTATTTTTCTGCATATACTGATTAAATAATTACATTTTTAATGCAGAGTAAATTCCACTCACAGAAACAAAATTGTGCGATGCTGCAAAATTACTGTGAAATTGATCGAGGAAAGGTTCACACGGCACATATGGTTGCAACACGATGAAGCAGCATGTCATACACTTCTTACGATAGTATGAAATTAAAGAGACGCATTTACTAGTTGAATGCCCGGGAGAAGAAAGTGCTTAAAACTACGACGTACGTAGCAGAACAAACAAAGTTTTTGCAGAACAATTTTTCCTTAATTTTAACAAAATTTTGGCCGTTTTTAAATCATAAGTTACGATGTTCTGCAGTGCGAAGCCCGCTCCTTGCCATACGTTTTTTTCTTTTCTAGCTACAGAACAACCTCCCTACACCGCCCCAAATTACCACAAACACTTTATAAATAACACATATTTTATGACAATCACAAAATATTTAACTTCAAAGTCATCGACAAAATTGCAAATTCTGAAAGTATGCCTTGGTTTTGAATAAAGTAAGTGAATTAATTTTGATGTTTTAAGACGATAATTGTGTTTTACGTCTGTTTTTGATTTGACTGCAGTTTTCAAAATTGGAACAAAATGCCTGCAGAACAATTGCAATTGCTTGGAGTTGTGTTGCAGAACACCGAATATAATTATGCACCTGGGGTCGAATGTAATAATATCTGGTGATGTCAATTGACTCCCTTGTTCTCTTCGTTTGACCACGCGAATTTGTTTTTACATAAATGACTATTTAATCGAGTCTACGCTAACAAGTCGATAACGATCCAACAACCTAAGCTGAACATTTTAGGAGAAATAGAACAAATCCTCCCGAAAATGTGCTTTATCGTGATGGAAAATTCTGTCGAAAGAGATCATATTTGCAGCATGGTCACTTTGCCGATGCCATATACCACAAGGAAAGTGACTAGAAAAACGTTATGGATGAATAGAGTCCTTCATGAATTGACCTTGGAATTTTTTTTCTGATTGACCTGTTCTGTTTGATTACGAATTCACTAATGTCGAAATCACATACGAAGAAATTGTAAAAAATAATGTGGTTGAAAGAGCCTGTTTGCAGTGAGACCAGAGGTGGTTGTTTGTGATTGAGTAGACAATTCGTAAAATATACTTAACGACTACTGTCTTATTTAAAAAGCATCCCAAATCAAAATGGTACACTCAAATTAAACTACTTACACATAGGTTCTTTTGCTTTAGCAACTCATTGAATAGCTATAATGCATAATGAATATTTTGTTTACAGATATTATTAAATATTTGCAGACCTGTCTTTATTTTTAAACTTACTTGATTGACAAAACTTAGATTTGGGAAGATTAAGTTACCTTCAGCATTTCTTTTTGAAAAACGACGGAAGGGAATTCCCAATCTTACGAAACATATCTATATGTAAGGGAGATGTCTAATTTCTCTTTGACAGTCGACCCCTTTGAGTTTCTTAACATTTTATCAACCCCCTGTATCTTATTATTACGTAATTATACTAGGATAAGCAAAAAAAATTAAATAAATAAACCGTTAATGTGAACCGTTAGGTTGTTTATTTTATAGTTACCTTGTTTATTGTATATGCATAATATAGTATATATTATTATATTGGTTTAACGTCAGAGGGATGTTTTTGTTTTTGTTTTTGATGTCCTTCTTAACAATACGTATTTGATCGGATGGATAAATAAAACAAAATGTAAACAGACTTTATTTAGAAAACAATAATACTATTTTCCTTGTATGTATAAAAATAAGACATATTAATTTAATATACAATTGTCAAACGTTTTCATTTGTAAAAGGTGTTCTTCGTGACTCTTGATGATTAGCAAAACCATTAGCAAATACGTCATTTTGGTCTACTTTATTGGCTTCCATAACTATTTTCCTGACCTCACTCTATTTTACAGGTCCCATTCATATCACTGTTTCCAAGGTTCACTTTTAATTGCGTTGTCAATTAGGATGGATAATTAGATTCCAACTTTTCCATATTTAATATTGACATTCAATAATGTCTTATATTTTTCTATTAATCACTAACAACATTATTCACCTCATGGACTAGACTACGTTTTAGAATAGACATGAGAATTAGAAAATAAACAAATAAAAGTATTTCACAAGTAAAGTCAATAGATTCAGCAAATAAAACATTTTATTTGGTGTATAATAGCGCTCTAATACAGTCTTTTAATTCCACGAAATAACATATAACTGGAGAGAGAGAGAGAGAGAGAGAAGTGAAAGATACGTTTTCTGTATACACAAAAGAAAAGAAAAAACTTTTGAGATTGATTGGAATTTTATTTCTGAAAAATAAATAAAACCTTTCCAAAAATACAGATGTTTCCGGATAAAGTTTATTCATGACTTTAGAATTTGGTTTCCTCGATAAGTTTTTATTTTAAGCAATTTTCAAAGTTTTCATTCGGCAGTTAATTAGTGTACTAAATTTTGCTGTTGTTGTCTTAGAACAGAAAGTCATTTTTCATCAAACAAAAATCCTTTCTGCCAATAGAATTTTTTTTTGCCTCAATCGTGCCCTGATTAGTGTAGAATCTGTCTAATTAAATGAATGAACACATTTTGTCTACGTCACTATAAACGCATTTTACTTCGTTCGAAATAAAAAATCACCAAGGCTCGACTCGTGGCATGAAACATGGCCGGCACAAAAGAAGAGAAATGTGCTCAGTGGAGAAATATACACAACGGAATCGAGAACAAATGCTTTCCACTGCCGCAAAACGGTATACTTATTCCAAAGATAAATGGAAATCCCACTCGTTCTTGAAAACTCGTTATTTTTTCATTTTCTTACACGGTAAAAGACTGCCTTGTCTTGTAACGAGGAAAATGATACGGGCTTGGATTTGATTTAAGGCGGCCATTGATTGTTTGGAACAAAATGGTTCCCGCCTTTTCTCTGTAATTATACGTGTTCTGTGGTTATTACAATGTTACGACGGGAAAAAACGAGAACTAAGAAATTCTACCTCGATCGATGATGCATGAGCTTATTCTCAATGGAAAAGATAATTAGATCTGTTAATGAAGTACCTGGCAACACTTCGATATCGTCTGCTTATAAATTCTGTTATGAAAGAATGTTCTCCTAGGTTTGGGCTATAGTTAAAAAAGTTGGTAGAAAATCCAATAATTGTGTACCAGATGGTATTTTAATTCAAAATTGTTCACGCAGTTTCGCTTTCATTAGGCAAAAATGTTCAAAAAATGAAATTTTATGTCCTTTAGGAATGACACTTTGCAAAGTAACAAACTACGAGTAATTAGAAATTTGTATTTTTTGTACAGCCTGTAGTGAATTGTGCCTGTCAGGTTAGAGTGGAAACTGGGTATTTATTTTTGATTGTTAAAAAGGGATAATTTAGTCATAGTAAATCGGTGAGTCTATATGTGGCAAAGAAAAACAACAACCTAATGAAAATAAAGATAGGTAGTGTGTGTTAATTAACGTCTCACTGAAGCAACAAAGTGGGCTATTGGTGACGGTTTGGAATCCATCCTGAAGAGAAAGATCCAACTACAACACCTCGCGATGTTGAACCACTGTCAGATGACAACATCAACATCTGAACTGACACCCAAACTTATACACCACGCCAACGTAAAGACATATGAGGTCACCGAAAATTTAACGTGTGCACTAGTTTCATGTGCGCGACGGTCTTTGGACCGAGTATTGAACTCGCAACTCTCCTATTGCTAATCCGTTACTCTTCCAAATCTATATATATATTTCTCTTACGTGGCACGCAAAAAAGACGTTATTTGTTACCGCGTTTTGGCAACATTGTGCGATTGTTTGTTTACTAGGAGCCTCGCGCCTCATTTGAATCTATAGCGTTATCGGAAGAAATTTTATTGAAAAAAAAAAGAATTTTAGACGAGCTGTTGCGGTTTGTAATAGAAATCTAAGAAAGCGGAGGATTTTTTCAGGGCTATTTAAAAAACGGTCCTTTTCAAGGCTAACAATTATAGTACAACAAGACGCGTGCACTACAACTTTCGACAACAAACTCAGTCAAAAAGTGTATGGGTGGCTCGAGTACTGGGGAAATGTACACACAAACAACATGCTGGGTATTCAATTTCCAAAGCAGCGCTCACATTGCGAGTAAAAATTTGCTCAAAGTTTTCATTTAAATTCTGATTCCAGAGGTACTGTATATATCTTTTATGTAATACAACAAATTTAGATTTGAAAAATAATTTTTTTTTGGAATATCATATTTTGTAATTAATCCCTTCTGCTAGGACACGTGTCTTCATTGATGCGAGCGAAGCGAGCATAGGTTCGCGCAGCGAACCAATGAGAATTGCGAAGCAATCCTCCGGGGGTTGGCGAGCGTTAGCGAGCAGGGGGCGGACCCCCTAGTGAGATATATTCCCTAAAACAAAAGGAAATCAGCTTCAAAGTACAATATGTCTAAGAACATAAAGTACAATATGTTTAAACTACCAATTTGGATATTGCGTGTTGTATCAAGCCATAACATGCAACAGGTTAAGATGATTGATTGATAAGTAAGACCTACCGTGTGGGGTCGCTATAAATCTCACAATCACAACTATTCAAGCTCTGCATCACGTATCCTGAAAAGAAAATCGCTTGACTGTATTTCACCATTTCACACCCTGATATGTACGTTTGGACTCAATATACATTATATGGTCAAAAGTATTTGGACACTGCAGGAATTCGGAGGAGGATCCATCTTAGTGTGGGGTTGTTTTTCCTGGTTAGGAATCGGCCTATTGCCTTGTGAACACTATCATGTACCTCGACGTTCTGGATAATTCGGCCCTGCCTACACTATGGTAATACTACAGCGACGATTGTTGTTTCCTACAACAGGATAGTACGAAACGTGTGCTGTACTCGTTTCCTGAAAATGAGGTGGTTTTGCTTGACTGGCCAGTTTAGAGCCCCGATCTCAATCCGATCGAGCACTTGTGGGACAAACTGGAGCGATGTGTACGATTCAGCCACTCACGCATACCTTCACAAGACTCTTCTCACAGCCTTGCAAGAGGCATGGCGAACTATTCCTTACAGAGAACTTGTGGAATGTATGCCTCGACGTGTTACATTTGTAATACAAGCAAGAGGAGGGCCTCCCCGTTACTAAATAGAATAACAAAACGTTTTTTTTTTCCTTCTGAAAAACATGCAGTGTCCAAATACTTTTGTCCATATGTGTATATATAATTTTGTGTGGTGACTTAAAGATTAAAAATAATATTTGTTAAACGAAAGTATTCAAATAATGTTACACGGGAAAAATTAGTTAATTAAAAAATTAAATCATTTGAAAGTCTCTAAAATAGGTCATTGAAAAACACTTGTATCGTTAGAATTTAATGCAACTTAACAAGAGTAAAAGGACTGGAATGAAGAATTTATTCAATTTCTTAAAACTTAGAAGCAACTCGAAAGAAATACAAGACGAATCGGAAGTTTTCCGCTTTTAAATACACTCATGGTCCATAAATTAAGGATAATGCCAGCTCTGGCAAACAAAGGTTCAGAAACAAAACAAACTTGACTTATTCATAAAGCCCATTTATTAAACAAAAGATTAAGAATAAAAAAGAGGGTCGTAGTTTTTATGTTACCATTCATAAAAACTACGATTATTGCCTCACTGGAGCAATTACAAAAAATATTGACCTCACAAAACCTTAACATGACATGGTTGGTATGATGGTTCATACATTGTATGTCTCCCAGACGATGAAATACAGTCCGTACAACGCCTAGGCATGCTGAGGATAAAATTATTGAGCTGATCTTGGGGAAGATCACTCCACTCAGCAACAATGCTCTCCGAAGTTCCGGTACACATGTAGGAGGTGGTTGACGGACTGCAACACTTTCGGCCAAGCATGTTCCACGCTTGCTCTATCGGATTCAAGTCAGGTGAGAATGCTGGCCATTCCATACGGGTGATATCCTCAAATTAAAGGCATTCGTTTACCATGTTTGCACGGTGAGGACGGGCGTTGTCATCCATAAACACAAATTCTGCGCCCATGGCACAATATACGTACATGTTGTTCCAGAATGATGTCCCGATAAATTTAACCTCTCATGGTTCCGATTTGAACATGTAGATCTGTTCTGGAGCACAGTATAATTTTGCCCCAAACGAGCAAACCTGCACCACAGTAATGGTGTCTTTTAATGATGTCGTCTTGATGGTAGCGGGTACCTGGCGTTCTCCATATGAACGTCCACCGTGAATCAGACTGCAAGCTAAACCTAGACTCGTCGGTAAACATTACACAAGCCCACTGTGACGATGTCCACATCGCATGCTCCAGGCTAACCGCTGGCGACAGTGAGTTGCCGTGAGTGGAACATGTCTGACAGGTCAGCGAGCATGTAGACCAACATATCCCGAACGTCTGTAAACGGTTTACGAATTATTGACAAAGCCTAGAGATGACAATTTGGGCGATTCCAAGTTCCACTGAAACTTCCGTCTGAGTACGCCCATATTCCAGGCGGCCGATAATTCTACCACGTAAAAAAATAATCAACATGCGTCCTCTGTGCCGTAACTATTCGGTTGTGGCACTGAGCGGCTTACAGAACGCTTATGAACCATTTTACTTGTTTGCTACCATTCCTTATATATACCTCTCTTACACTCTCGTCATTGTGACTATCGGCGTCATCTGATGGCTTCCTGTGATTTGGATAGTATCCTTGCAGATGTGTGCTATTATTCTACAGGTGAAATTTTTACTTTAGAGTTCGATATCCGTGTGATTCTGAATTATTCTTAATTTATGAACATGAGTGTATATCATATTTTCAAAACTTAAAATTTTTTTATATTAAAATTAAAAAATATCAAAATGTTGACGTTGGGCAAAATATATGTATATTAAAATATTTATAACAAATCACTTCATTTTTAGATGAATTAACCTCTAAATTGTCTTCGTAATGTTTGGTTAAAACTATTCTAAAACTATGTTTGGTTAAAACTAACTTAATAATTACTATTAGGAAAAAAAAATATTTCGTTCAGAAACTACATAAAAGACATAGTATACAAAGTTCGAAAAATTATACAAAAAAAAATATATATATATACAGGGTGGTCCCGAATTCATGGTACAAACTTTAATGGTAGGTACAGGACATTGTAACAATGATTTATTGTATAGGAATGTATAGTCGCAAGTGACGCGGTGAGGCGAAAACAGGGGAAATAACGGCCGAAAGGAAAAACAAAGATTTTATTGAAAGCGTTGTTGACAAGTGTCATGTTTACAGTAATTGTTCAAAATTGCTTCCACCAGTATCGATACATGCTTGACAGCGCCGGTGGAGCGATTGGCGTACACGTTCAAAGATGCCTGGTATTTCACGCACACCTGCAGCAGCTACAGATAAGCGAGCGACGAGATCCTCATCTGAGTCAACTGGAGTCTCATAAACAAGATGCTTTAGATGTCCCCATAAAAAGTAATCGAGGCTCGATAAATCGGGAGATCGGGGTGGCCAAGGGACTGGTCCACCACGCCCAATCCATCGAGTACCAAACGTGGCATTCAGGTAATTCCGTACATCAATGCTTACTACCCACGCGGCTCACTGGCGGAAGCTATCTTATTTTTCTGAAAGAAGTGTTACCACAACTGCTGCATGATGTTCCGATCGCCATTCGTAACCGCATGTGGTTTCAGCACGATGGGGCGCCAGCACACTTCAGCATTGATGTACGGAATTACCTGAATGCCACGTTTGGTACTCGATGGATTGGGCGTGGTGGACCAGTCCCTTGGCCACCCCGATCTCCCGATTTATCGAGCCTCGATTACTTTTTATGGGGACATCTAAAGCATCTTGTTTATGAGACTCCAGTTGACTCAGATGAGGATCTCGTCGCTCGCTTATCTGTAGCTGCTGCAGGTGTGCGTGAAATACCAGGCATCTTTGAACGTGTACGCCAATCGCTCCACCGGCGCTGTCAAGCATGTATCGATACTGGTGGACGCAATTTTGAACAATTACTGTAAACATGACACTTGTCAACAACGCTTTCAATAAAATCTTTGTTTTTCCTTTCGGCCGTTATTTCCCCTGTTTTCGCCTCACCGCGTCACTTGCGACTATACATTCCTATACAATAAATCATTGTTACAATGTCCTGTACCTACCATTAAAGTTTGTACCATGAATTCGGGACCACCCTGTATATATACACAATTGTTGAAGACAAGTTAAAGAAATATATTTGAAAAGTAAGTGTAGAAAATTTCGTTTATTTTTGACCAGTAGATTGATGTTGCAAACAAGCCAAATAGCCACTCAACACGAGATCTTGTCGATAAAATTATAGTCGTTTCTCGGAATGTCTTCGATGTTTGGAGTGAGGGTGTGTGTTTTTGCAATTCCGGTGTAAACGCTGCTTAAGTTTTCGTCGTGGGTTGATGGCAAAATAACGTGCATATTCTCGGAAAGCAACCCATCGCTCGCGAAAGTAAATCAATTTTAACGAACAGAAAAAAATGTAATTAATTTTCTCTGGTTTAATATATAATGAATTTACCTACGCAGAAGAAGCAGTGTAAGATGTTCGATATTTAGGCGGTAACGCTGTAAATCGCTGTTTACACTTGGAGTGATATCGCTCAAAATCGTTCATTCGTGTTGGTTGTATCACATCTTTAGAAACTAAATTGTTATCCGTGATGATTTTCAATGTTTCCAAACATTTTTGCCAAACTTTCTTCTGTAAAAGATAATTAAAGGCTCTGTTTTTTCCCCCACAGATTGCACAGTACGGTTTGACTGACATTTTCGATGTGAGAAGCGTACTGCGATGCTAAGAGCAGGTGCTCAAATTAGAGGGACAGCTGTCCCAAAATTTCGGAGAGGGAGATGTAAGCAAGCGAGGAGTTTGTGTTAGCCTGATATGAACTGGGTGCGCGGTATCTTCACTCATGCAGCAGAAGGTTTTCCCCACACTACCGAACCAGCTGAATATTGTTTTCTTGATTAATATCTGAATAATTATCTCGTGTTAAATTTTCAGCCGGCGTAAAATATTTTGAAAAAACAACTTTTTTACATGTTTCTAACGTTTCCCGCCTTCACCCACACGGTCGTGCCAGCTGAATTCGATTTTTGACATTACCTATAAATTAGCTAACTATTGTGACACAAATCAGTCGGTGTAAAATGACCGACCCAAAAGTGTCGTTACCTCCCGGACTACTAGAGTAGGTATCATCCGGCTAGTGAAATAATAAAAAAATTGAGAGAAAATGTTTGAGTTTTTGAAGTTATTAGCCAATTTTACTTTGCTGTCCGGGTTTTACTTAGGCTCCATGGTGTCCTTTGGTACTGTGGACAATCGATTATTATTAACATAAAATTGCAAACGGGAATGTTCAAATTCTGTAACAAACGGTGAAAGTTATTTGAAAATTTAAGTGTTAGTCTCTGAAAAACGAAGATCCAGTATGTTTTTAGACAAGTGAATAAAGATTGAAACGTGCGCACATGAAAAATTTACGATTTATTAATTTGTTTTAAAACTGAGAAACACCTTTGAAAAAGACATCTAAAGCCGCGTATACATTTGCGAGCCGAACCTTTCGCGAGGCTCTGTTGTTGTTGTTGTCGTGCGGGCCATATATGGCCCAATTGGGGGTGCCATTGCCCCGGAGGATTGGACTTCTTCATACATGACACATCCGTTTTACAGGAAGGTCCCTTTCACACATCCATTCACTCACACATATCGAAATTTAGATCCCAATCAGAGGCCGATAACCCCCTGATCAGGTACCCCCAGAGGTATTGATTTGGTATGGGAACATGGGGGACTTTGTGACCACGACCTATTTAACGTGCCCCAGCCACCATTTAGCGAACACGACGGTCTTTAGCCAGGTCCAAGCGCCGATCTCGCAACCATCAGAATTGCAGGCTCCGCTCGCGAGGCTCTATTTCTCATGATTGGGACGGAATTTTGGGCGCTAAACGAACGGGTCGTGAACCGCTCGTTGGCAATCCGATTCCTGTCGTTTTTCGACGAACACAAAGACATTTTTTCGGTTCAGATTTGGACGGCATCGTGAGTAATTCGTCACTTCTTTCAGCTCGCGAACCTCCAGGCTCCATCCTGATCACCGGTGGTTGACGAATGACTGTCTGGTGGTTCGCGGTATGGATGCGGCATCGATGTTTTGAAACATCGATGTTCAGAATTAAAACATCGATGTCGATAATACATCCCCCAAAAACCAACGATGTTTTTAAAGATCAGTGTATTTAAACCTTTACACCCCATTTCATAAAACTGGTTTAGCAACCTCAATCCGAGGGGGGGGGGGCGATTTAATTTGTCATTTGACGTGTTTATTAATTGATAACTGTGACTTTTTTTAACTGTCAAAAATAAATCAAAAAATTAATAAGAAAAATTAACAATTTTTTTAATTTTTAAATTGATAATATAAAAGAAAATAATGTTTACAACAATTTTACATAGGTACTACTTACTATAAGTATAATTAGGTATGTACATAACAATAATTATTGTTAGTTATTATTAATTATTTATCAAGTTATGGAGGGTGAAACACAACAAACTTATTTTTTATTTACTCAAATAAAAAAAAATTGGAGCCTATAATTTTTATACGTCCCAATATTTGTTATTTATAGTTTGTAAAAATAGAAGTTTGTTAATTTTCTCCACCTTAAGTCGACTTCTTTTTTCATGAACTATCCCACCAGTTAAGGAAAATATTGTTTCTGGTGGCCCTGGTGGGACAGGTGTCGCCATCACTGACCAATACTTAGTTGCACGGTTATTTTTTTTAAACTTTTACTATTGTGTTTTTTTCATTCAAAAATAAAACATCGACGTTAAACAAACATAGGCTCCAATAAATCGATGGTAAATACTTTGAAAACATCGACATCGATGTCGCATTCCTACTTTTCAGATCCTTCACCCTTGGTCACTTTGGTCTAAAAGTATGTTCAATTTACTGATTATAAAAATTATTCTACTTGGTTAATTTTTAAAATATTTTAATGATACTTTTTTATTTAAAAATAAAACATCGACAACGTAAAAACATCGACAGGTATAAATATCAACAATTATAAACATCGACAATTATAGACATCGATGTTAAAAAAACATCGGCTCCAATACATCGATGGTAAATACATCTATGTTTTCAATAAAACATCGATGTCGCATCTCTAGTTCGTGGTTGGTTCTTTCCTTTCCCATGGATCGCTGAGAGTTCATATGAAAAGAATTTCAACCCGCGGGCAATACGCACATTGAAGGCGCGTATACATCTTCGAGCCGAACCGTTCGTGAGGTTTGTCGCCGAACGAACCGCTCGTGGCCATCCGGTTCCTGTCGGTTTTCCGACGAATACAAAGGCGTCCTCAGTTCTGATTGGGACTGTGGCGTGAGTAGTTCGTTGGTTTTTTTTTTCTGCTCGCGAGCCTCCAGGCTCCATAGTCAACACCGGTGGCTGACAAATGACTGCCTTTTGGTTCGCGGTTGGTTCATTCCTTTCACATGGATCGCTGAAGTTCGTTGTGAAAATAATTTCAACGAATGGTTCGGCTCGCAAATGAACACGCACCTTAACAAATTCCAATCATACCTCATAATTTGTTTTCTACTTTCAAGCACATCCTAAAAACACGTCATCCTAGGGTGTCTGGAAAATAATTTGTTTCGAGTTTTTTATTATTAACCCATTTTACACCGTTGTTTCCAGTTTCACTTTGGCTCTATGAGTCAATTTGTACTGTGACCTATCGATTGTTATTAAAATTAATTTTTTAAACGAGGTTTAATTTCTGCAGTACATTCTGAAGATCTTTTAGACAAACAATTAGCAAGAACCACCCTGGTGTTTGGTGCGACGATATATCTCGTCATTAGCAAAACTGACCCTATCGAGACGGACGAGATAACTCGTCATTACAAGAAAACACGATCACGATCTTAAAAAAAAACTGACATGATCTTTATCTCGTCATCATAAACAAATTGGTAACACCTTGATGAAGAGACCTTTCGTCATTTGTAATATTGATCACATCTCGATGAACAAGGTATCTCGCCGATGGTTACTGAAATCCGTATATTCAATATTGTATGAAATAAATTAAATGATTTAAACTCACGACACGCATAAAAAAATAAACGATTTATTCACAGGTTTTAAAAACTGAAACGATGCAAAATATGCAGATATACTTAAAAAATACAAATAACACCTCAAGTTATGCTATTAAATACGTCATGAGAAATCATGTCTTTACGGAGCAAAGGACACCTCATTTCGGGCTCCTGTGCCGAATTTTCATCTCTATGAAATGTAAGCCCTTGTAGCCAGTCCAATTCCACCACCAGTTGCTGTTGCGGTTGTCGATCCCCGGCATGTACAGTCCGTTCGGATTGGACAGGCCGCAACCCGATGTTGGAGGGTACCACCAGGCTCCGTGGAAATGATCTGCGCATGCGTCGTTCGACTTATGACCGTCATTCTGGCGATCCTTAGTCGAGAACTTCATTTTGTCTTGAGTGTGCAAGTCATTGGCTAGAAGGAAAAATGGTAAACGTAATCAATAAAGCAAAAGCTTCACAAAATATCAATTTATGAAGCAGAGTTGACCTCTATACAAATCTACAACGTTTGACCAATCCAGACCAAAATTGGTACAGTGTACTTTAGTGCTACGGGTAACAGGATACATATTAGCCCTCATTCTATTTGGCCTAGGCGGGCAGAGGACAATTCAAAATCCTCATAGGAATAAAGCCGTGTTTACACCGGAGTTGCAAATATTTTTCTCCCCCTTTTGGTGGCGATAACGTTTTATTTTCAACTATGCTGTCCCCTTTTCGACCCATTCCGGTGAAAACGCTTTGTCGACTTTATCAAAAACACCAAGGGGTGAGCACGCTTCTTACCCCTTTGTAGAGAAGAGTGATCATCATACATCACGCCATTTTAATCGAATAGGTCACTTAACAGTTCGGCGGGAGATGTGGTGAAGTCAAGCAATTAGGGTAAAATGTCACAGGGAGCGAACAAAAGACGGCGTGAGTGACCACGGAGTACCGAAGGGCAGAGGGGAGCGGTGATTGTCAAGCAATACCGAATTGGGAAGAAATAAGGAAGCCTTTTAATCCGTTTTATTTTCAACTATGCTGTCCCCTTTTCGACCCATTCCGGTGAAAACGCTTTGTCGACTTTATCAAAAACACCAAGGGGTGAGCACGCTTCTTACCCCTTTGTAGAGAAGAGTGATCATCATACATCACGCCATTTTAATCGAATAGGTCACTTAACAGTTCGGCGGGAGATGTGGTGAAGTCAAGCAATTAGGGTAAAATGTCACAGTGAGCGAACAAAAGACGGCGTGAGTGACCACGGAGTACCGAAGGGCAGAGGGGAGCGGTGATTATCAAGCAATACCGAATTGGGAAGAAATAAGGAAGCCTTTTAATCCCAAATTTCGTCTCGGAGAAATGTTCCTCAAAACTTGCAATCCTTTGATAGTTACCAACTCGTGGTGGAAAATAAAATTGGAGTTGCAAACTAGCCAAATCGACACCCCGACACGAGATCTTGACAATAAAATGAGTGCCGTTTCTCGTAATAGCTTCGATGTTTGAAGGGGGAGAAGTTTGCAACACCGGTGTAAACGTGGCTTAACATTGACTATGGAAAGATTTCGGTACGCAACTCATGTTATTTTACCAGTATTGATGGTAAAAGAACTTTCCAATAAATGTGTTTTACCATTATTGCTCTAAAAACAATTTAATTATAATACTTAGGTTTGCACGTATTTTTGTTTCATCCCATGATGAGAGATAATAATTTTTGAATACTTGATTGATGAAAAAAGAATACTTAAAATATTTAATTTCAAATTTGAATTTACAATTTGAAATGGGAACACGAAAAGCCTAAACGGTAAACTCATTGATCATAAAAGCGTAGCTTTGTTACTCGGTATCTGGCAACCCAGAATTAATGTTTACTTTTTAAAATTTGGATTTAGAATTCTATGTTTGTGCACTTTAGTTGGCATCGAAATGTTGAGGTCATATTTGAGCATTTACAAGTATTATAAATAGTTTCCTCCACCGAGAACGTTCTGTGGTTTTCTCTTCCTGAATTAATAATTATTATCTTTATAAATATTGCTCAAAAGTCTTGTTTTTATAAATAGTTTCCTCCACCGAGAACGTTCTGTGGTTTTCTCTTCCTGAATTAATAATTATTATCTTTATAAATATTGCTCAAAAGTCTTTTGTTTTGTCAAATTGTTTTATTTCAGACTATATTCAGGAAGTAGAAATTGGACAATGCATATATCTTTCTTTTTCAGAATTCTACATTTTTTCAAGGACATGAATTTCGTTTCTATTTGAATTTATGTTCCAGTATTTTACATATTGGAGATATATTATTTTGAAGTGAATTTCAATGATTTATTTATTTCTTGTATAATATCAGACATCGATAATTTTTGGCGGCATATGTATATTTCGACCAAATTTCTTTAAATCTTCTAGAATGCTGTGTTTCCTAAAAATAAATAAAATATCTATAACAAAACATTTTTATGTAAGGTGTGTAATTTCGTATTTTAAAATTACCAAAATAAATACATTTCTTATTTGAAATAAAAACAAAGTAAAAAAATCGCTTTAAAATAAGATGGGTTTCGTTAAATTAAAACGGGTTGCAAGTTGCAGTATAGTCATAGTCATAGTTATATAGAGTGGGGAGGTCAGGAAAGCCCTAGGTGCTGATTCCACTAGGGAATATTGCACCAAACCCCATTGTTTTTCGATATTCCTGTCAGAGAAAGCCAGATTCCTTGAGAAAGGCCAAAAGGCTTTTGACAGGTTCTTCGTGAATTGTATCAAGTTCTGTTCCAAGACCTAGACTTGAGTGCCTTATGTGAAGCAGAGCTTCGCATTCAAAAAGTATGTGGTGGGCAGTTTCATCCACCATATTGAATTTTCTGCATAGAGGTTCTTCTTTAAAGATTCCCATCCTATGAAGGTGATAGTGGCTTGTGAGAAATCCAACTATCACCCTCATCTTACCCCTGCTAAGACGAAGGATCTGAGAAGATGTTTTCATAGAAGGTTCTTGAATCATAAGCCTTGCATGTTTTTGATCGGTGATTTGCTTCCACTTTTTTGTAGTTTCTTTAAGCATTCTTTCTCCTATCACCCTTTTTGCGGTAGTCTTAGAGATCCCGCAAAAAGGCTCAGGGCTTAAAGGTAGGTCTGCAGTCCCCAGTTTGGCTAACTTATCTGCATTTTCGTTTCCTTCTACACCAGTATGCCCTGGTACCCAAGTAAGAAAGATCCTATTATGGGTCCCCAAGTCATGTAGAAGGTTCCTACATTCCCAAACAAGTTTAAGTTGCAGTACAAATGTATTTCGAAATTGTGACATAGATTTTTATTTTAAGAATATTAATGGTTGTATTTGAACTCGCAACCCTTCAGTTGCTAATCTGATGCTCTTCCAAGTAGGCTACCAGGGCCCTGAAGCAACAGTGGGAAACAATTTTAAAGTAAAAAAAGTACTTACACGCATTCCCGCTGAAATCTTGCACATGCAAAACGTACGCGGCTTTTTCGTTGTCGATCCAAAAATTGTCGTGAAAAGAGTACTTGTATTCACCGGAGACGCTTTTCAAGTCTACCCTCAAGGAATAAACGCCTTGGTTGGTAATGGTGTAGATATTTTCGTTTCCTGTAAAGTAACAGTAGAGGGTATTTTTGTGCTCACATGTCAATTCTTCCTAAAACCAGATCTCAAAATGCATCTACTCGACCCAATGTCGGCTCTAGTACTACTAAAATCTTTCGTTGAATTTACATTTTCTATCGCGTTAAGTGTTTAAAAATTTAATTGTAGTTTAATCTAATTATTTCAATGAATACATCCATTAAAAAGAACAACTATAGTCTACAATATAAAATATTATTACAGTACAGTGTTAACAGTAATCAATATCAAAACAGAATAAACAGTACTAGTATATAACGTAATTATATCAGTGAAGTTACCTGCATTTGTGTTAAACTCACTATCCAAAGATTCTCTGTGGCCTCTAAATGTCAAGTATTGGCTAGCTAATAAATTGCTAATGTCTACAAAACTTTCGAACAATGTCGCGCATTTTAATTAATATTCTGTACGTATATTTCTAGAGAGAAGTCTTTAAGAGTAAGCCTCGTAGAAAATCAGAAAAGTTTAATATTTTTCATAATATAGAACATGCCTCTCAAATAATTATTGTCTGATTTTCTACAAGGCCCTTTTTCTAACTCAAAGCGCGAGGCCTTCGACGGTCGCTTGCGTAACTTACGCCTTCCACGGCTACTGAATCGATCCCTTAGCATAGCAGCTAAGGAATAACAGAAGATTCCCGTAAAACTTCTGCATGGAATACCTAACGCTGGACACCTGTTTATATGGTGAAGTAGATGATTTTCTCTCATTAAATGCTTGGGTAAGGGCTTACAACATTCCTCCGAGCAGGACTTGAATTCATAAGGTATCTTCTTAGGTAGGTAGGTATTTCAACCACGTCGCACTGGGGCAGTACAAAGGGCTAACTGGATCAAACCAAAGGAAAAGGTCCGAGAACAGCACCACGTAATTTTCGACCACGTCAGACGACGAGGTAACGCCTCAGCTGGAACCCCACTCTCCAAACTTTCACACCACGCCAAGGTGAAGGCTATCCGAGGCCACGAGAGATTTAACGTGATTCAACACAACCACCCTTGTGCATAACGGTCTTAGGTTGGATTCAATCTGCTAACACGTTACTGTTCCAACCGGGCCACCGGAGGAAGAACTCGTGACTAACCTCTTCGCTACCCAGGTCCACAGACGTGGACCTCGAACTCTTTCGTCCTAAAAATAATCTTTCTGAAAAAATTGGTAGTTGAGAATTCGGGTACACGTGCGTGGAAGACTAAGCTTCCGATTGACACCAATAAATGGCTGTATAAATCGGTAATTCTTGTGGAATATTTATTATTCAAAAGCGATTTGGAAGAAATGGCGTCTACTCAACGTGCTCGTAAAAGTAAGTAAATTTCATTTGTTTTTAAATTCTTTAGTTAATGTGTTTTAATTGATAATTTCTTAATATATGTGATGATAGTTTTTCTGATTTTAGAAATATCTTATCATTTGCAAATTATTTGCTTTCAGCATAATTCAGACCCGAAGTACAAATACGTGTACCTAAAATGTTTAGCCCCTATGATGACACCATCTAAAAGAGGAATTTACTTGAGTATTTCATAATATTTATCAGAAAAAAACTGATTTTCAAACAATTTTTATACTGTTGGTAATGAAGAGGCTAATGGTATCGTGAGTAATAGAATCAAGGACGTCAAAAACCGAAGTGAAACTCGTTTACACTACACGCTAGCAGCCACTGAACGCTTTAAATAATAGGTTTTTCTTCTTCAACTACAAGCTACGTCATTTGGTAATAGTCTACTTATCTATCAAACCCTCGTGCATTATTCGCACTTCAATTTGCTCATGATTAACTCATTAAAACTTGACAGTAACTTTTAATAAACATATGGCAATTTGCAGGTAAACATTGTAACGGTAATTTATACGTACCTAACCAGAAATCCCTTTCCACATCTCCAAAGCCGTTTTTATAATCTTCCCAACCTAGAAAAAAGTCTGTCTGGGTTGAATAGTTACCTCTCCTCTGAATAACCTATTTCAAGGAAAAAAACGAGATGAAGTTAGCAAAAATCATTTCAGAGAAACAACGATTCTTTCCTTAAAAAAAATAATCACATTTCAAAAAACTTGTTCGAAAATATTACTTTTTTTTCGCAAGACTGAAAAAGTGTGTAGCAACATTTTGAAAATAGTAATATTATTCTACAGAAAGAAAGGACTAGATGGTTGATATCTGTTACCATGCTATGTACACTGTACCGGATGAATTGGAGTGATGACAGTTAGAAATGATAGCGCAGAGAACAAGATCTTTGGATTTCACCACTACAACATTTTTTCTAACATTATATAGCCTTACAGATGTTTACAACCAAGTTATAGATATTTTGGGACAAGAAGGGTTCGGCAGAGGTTAACAGCTACAGTACACAGTAGTAGTCTTCAGCATATTATACTACATTTTATGTTCCGAACACACTGTAACGTCATGGCCTACGTCATCACGAGCGGCCCAGAATGCTTTGCGAAAGGCAGAGAGAACAACGAATACGGGTGAGACGGCTGATGACATTGTATTGAACTTCATTTAAATGTCTTTCTTTTAACTTAATGTAACGACGTTTGTTTGTCCAAGTAGTGCAAGTACCTGCATTGTGTGTTTGTGTCGTCCAAGCCAATAAAAGACTTGACGGTCAAATACAGCTACCTAATTTCAATCTTTGAAATACGCTACAACATGTTTGGAATCTGCTTTCCAGAATACTTTATTGACTTTTATTTGAGCACAATGCGTGTTTATATTTGACGACTGGCACTATTTGAAACCCTGATTCACCCAACTGCGAGGACTGCGATAGCCCGGTCGTAAGAATAACGGATTAGCTTCGGAAGGGTTGCGAGTTTAAATTCAACCACAGACCGTCGTGTTCAAATACGTATCGTGGGGTGTTGCATGTTAAGTCTATCGTGACCTCAAATGTCCTCACGTTGGAGTGGAGTGAAAATTTGGAGAGTGCGGAGCCAGCTCAGGTGATATTCACATCTGTCCGTGGTTAAAAATCACGTGTTGTTGTTCTCGCTTCTTTCCCTTCGGGTTTGATCCCGGACCGTCACCAATTGCCCGCTGCGTGTTGCTCCAGTGTTACGTTTATAAAAATACCTACCTGCCACACAAGTGCCATGCCGTAATAGGAATCAGAACTCATGTCATCTTCAGGTTTCCAAGGCTGTTGCCTCGGCCGTTATCACAACTGGGATTATCACAATCTCGCTATCAGTAATAACAGTTTTTTTTCAACGCACTCAACAGAAAAGGGGTCGACAATTTTATCGATTTTATCACACAGAACACCTAATATCTCGTTAAGTACAGGTTATCAGTGTCCAAGCTTCCACAGTTCTCCCTCGGAAAGTTGGTCGATTGATTTGGGTTGGCACAAGGTCAAACAATGGACAAGGCCTTAATGCTGGTAACTTTTAATTTCATTAAAAAAAAAATTCAATATCGAAAATCCTTTTCTAATGTATTAATCTCGTGTTTACTTCTAAACACCGTGTTAAATCTACCATATATTGTAAAGGGCACAGTGTGGGTTAAGTGTCTCTCATAATACAGGGTGGTCCCGAATTCATGGTACAAACTTTAATGGTAGGTACAGGACATTGTAACAATGATTTATTGTATAGGAATGTATAGTCGCAAGTGACGCGGTGAGGCGTAAACAGGGGAAATAAAAGGAAAGAGAAATGAAGTGATCGGTTGGTATCATTGCCGGTAGAGGGCAGTAGATGTCTAGCCGCTGTTGAACATGATGCATCGCAGTAGGGAAAAGCGCCATTCACAATTGTGCTGCCGTAGACGATGGGTGACTTTACGTATGCAGAAAAAGCAGACATGCATTACATGTACGGCCGTGCAAATGGTAACGGCAGAGCTGCGTTACGAATGTATCGCGCGGAGTATCCTGATCGACGAATGCCGGATCATAGAATTTTTCAACGGTTACATCGTCAACTTTGTGAAACAGGTGCGTTCGACGTCAGCAGACATGGCGCTGGTCGATTAAGAGCTGTACGCACTCCAAGGCTGGAAGAAAGCATCTTGAACATTGTGGCTGATAGACCCCAGTCAAGCACAAGAACTGTTGCGCGTGACGTAGGTGTGAGTCATCAGACTGTATGCAGAGTGTTAAACGAAAATCGCTTACACCCCTTCCATTTTCAGAAAGTACAAGCATTGAATCCGGCAGATTATCCTCGCCGCGTGAACTTCTGCCTGTGGGTGATGCAGTAATGTGCGTTGCAGCCGGATTTCGTAGATTATGTGCTATTTACAGATGAAGCGACATTTTCACGCGAGGATGTCTTTAATGCGCACAATTCCCATGTGTGGGCAACCGATAATCCACATGCAACGCGTCGACATGCGTTTCAACAACGTTTCAGTATTAATGTGTGGGCTGGTATTGTGAACGACTTTTTGATTGGCCCATACTTACTACCCACGCGGCTCACTGGCGGAAGCTATCTTATTTTTCTGAAAGAAGTGTTACCACAACTGCTGCATGATGTTCCGATCGCCATTCGTAACCGCATGTGGTTTCAGCACGATGGGGCGCCAGCACACTTCAGCATTGATGTACGGAATTACCTGAATGCCACGTTTGGTACTCGATGGATTGGGCGTGGTGGACCAGTCCCTTGGCCACCCCGATCTCCCGATTTATCGAGCCTCGATTACTTTTTATGGGGACATCTAAAGCATCTTGTTTATGAGACTCCAGTTGACTCAGATGAGGATCTCGTCGCTCGCTTATCTGTAGCTGCTGCAGGTGTGCGTGAAATACCAGGCATCTTTGAACGTGTACGCCAATCGCTCCACCGACGCTGTCAAGCATGTATCGATACTGGTGGACGCAATTTTGAACAATTACTGTAAACATGACACTTGTCAACAACGCTTTCAATAAAATCTTTGTTTTTCCTTTCGGCCGTTATTTCCCCTGTTTTCGCCTCACCGCGTCACTTGCGACTATACATTCCTATACAATAAATCATTGTTACAATGTCCTGTACCTACCATTAAAGTTTGTACCATGAATTCGGGACCACCCTGTATAGAAGGCGCTGTGTGAGCGCATGGGTGGCGTTTAGGCATTAGACACTGGAAAAAGAAGAGCTCCTTTAGACCTGATGGGTACGAAGCTTCCTTAGCCCTAACGAGAAGGAGGCTTCCTTAGCCTCAATGAGAAAGTGGTCCTTCCACAACTTTGTTATGTTTGTTGTCAATAAATTTGTTTGTCACAACGAATTTCATGAAGTCCACTAATCCAGCTAACGGAACAACACACAGTCTCGAGTAAATATAGCATTACGGTATAGAAAATGTGTTGACTCCTGGCTTGAAAATAGTCCTATTCCTTGTTACAAAGTGAATTCAATCTGAAAAGTAACACTGAAAAAAGTAGATATTATTCAAAGCCTATCAGTAGTCTTTGTCTTGACGAGGTGCCTCACCATTACAAAAGCACTGACCAGATCTTGATATATTCGTCGTAAAAATATCGGCAATACCGTGATGACGAAATACTGTTTCATTAATCAAATTTGTCAGATCTTGATGGACGAGATATCGCGTAGAAAACTCTCAGAAGGTTAAAATGTATGTTGATTCTTTACGAATATTTGTAATTAAATTTAGATCTGTGTTTATCTTTATTCAAATTTGTGTTTGTATGCTTTAAATGCAAGAAAATTAAGTTAAATTATAATTATTTGTCCTCTTAATTTCTCAAATTTTCTGTGTATTGTAGCGTCGTCGCCCAAACGGTAGCATGAAAACAGCAGTAATCGTACAAGGAGAGGATAGCTAACAGCTAAGATTTTAAGTTCTTATTATTTGAAGAACATAAAAATATGTACAATATTTACATCATAGCATTAATTACAGAACACAAATGCATTCCAGTATTTGTTTTCAAAGACCAGAGTAGTCACCCTATGCTTCAGGCTCTTTCTATCGTCTCTCGTGCACTGTCTCGCCTCTGCAACCGTCGTTCGTCAGCAGTTCAAAAAAATCCAAAGGTAAAAGTCGAGATCCAATCAGAAATCTTCTGGACGAACACCACCTGTTCTACTCAAGTCGTTGTGACAGGAGTTGACGACGCGGAATAATAATCAGTCAGAATATATTCGGCATTCCGACAAATGTGAGAAGGCAGTGTGTAAGTCTTCACAGTATAGTTATTAGTTACGTATTGTGGTATTTATCATTGTCTTTATTAAAATGTTTCCATTTTTCTTTCTTGTTAAATGGTCTCTCTCCTCTGGAGTATTAAAATTGTTACTATAGTGTTGTTATTTTTGTCCAGTCTGACGCGTTATAGAACTTTTACTATCCTGTACCTATTGCAGCGGATGATTGTAATATGTCCATGTAACGTCCTTAAGTGAATATACGTCAAGGCTACCAAGATTACAGTGATGTCTTCTATACAGTCATAAGTCCCATCGCGATCAACCCTAACCTTTTTTTAACGACCCTGGTGGTTGTCACGACGAGGAATGTCGTCTGACTGTAAAAGTGACCAGATCTTGATCTCGTAACCATAAAATAGGCAGTATCTAGATGCCGAGATATCTCGTCTATTAAGATCTTATCGTCTCTCGTCATTCGAAGAATTCGTGACCGTAAAAAATTGACAGTATCTGGTTGGTGAAGTTTCATGTCATTAGCAAAATTAGTAAGATCTTGATGAACGATATATCTTGTCGAAACCACTTGCAGGATTATTCCCTTGTTGGTAGTCTAAGTCAGATTAGAAAATCAGTGTTAATAGATGGCAAAATACTGACTTACTATCCATCCACCACCGTCCATATCCATGTCGCAAAATACTTTGACACCTCTGGTGCCGTTGACCCGACTTCTGGGATATATCGTGTATACGCCGCTCTCTTTCTGTCCCATATCCAAGATTTCGGAACAGTCCACTGGACCACCCTCTCCCCTAGGATCGGGACCTGGACAAAAAAAATGCAACACAAAATGACTCAAAACAGGCAGTCATTCATATTGCGAAAGTAGTATCATGTTTGAAAACAAAAGAAAAAAGACATAAGAAATTGCAAAGTATGCTACAAACTAGTTTACAAAGTTTATTTTTTGTTTAAGACGGCAGGGTTCTGAAATTCTATGATGGGGTGAGGTTTTATTTTTTGGATAAGATCACAATTTTAATACAAATATATCCAAAAAATACATGGACGACATATCCCGTCGTAATTACTTGGTGGGTTAAGTAGACGCATTTTCCTCACCTTACCTACTAGTTCAGTAGCCCGTGGTCAAGGAGGTAGGTAGACAATTAACGTCGCACTTGAGTGGGCTATTGGGATCAGAACACCTCCCACGAGAAAGATTCAAAGAAAACGCCTCGGAATTTTGAACCACGTTCAAATGATGGGCTCAACACATGAATTGGCACCCCAATGCAAACTCCCACACCGTGCCAATGCAAGTAAATTTAAGTCCACGGGGGATTTAACATGCACCAGCCTCCGTGTACACGACTGTCTTTGGCTGGACTGAGTTTCGAACTCGCAACGAATCCGTTGCTCTTCAAACTTCGGTTGGAAGGGGTGAAGTCTCGTGATGTGATCATACTCTCTAGCATGTATTCTTACATTGAATAAATATATATTTAACAAATAAGGTTCGCGCGGACGACGGTAGCAAAGTTGGTAGAGAAGCAGATTAGAAGCAGGAGAGTTGCGAGTTGTGTATGATACAGCATGGTAAAATATGGCACAGGTGCCATAAAACTCCAAATCCAACCAAACAACCCGGTAATTGGTAATTTGTAATTAACGCCGTACTAGAGAAACACTACGGGCTATTGACGACGGTCCGGGATTAATCCTCTAAGGGAAAGATCCGAAGACAACACGACGTCATTTTGAACCACGGTAAGAAGACGAGGCAACACCTGAGCAGGCACCCCACTCTCCAAACTTCCACACCAACCCAACGTTGGGTTAGTTTTTAAGAAGTTATTTTTTGTATGCTTTTTTAATTATTTTAATACATATGTGTGTATTTATAATTTGTTCTGTACTACCTTTACGCCAACTGTGAGCGCTTGGAAATTTTCTTACTGTAGCCGTGAGAAAAGAAAACACCATTTAAGGTTATCAGCCGATCCCCGTGGGTGAGTAATGTGGTCTGAAGGTAAAGCGCTCATCAGTATTGGCAGTATGGGATAGTTTTCTAGCCCAAGTGTGGGTTTTCCCCCGCGTGTATTGTCCATTCGCGAGAAGGTGGTTCTGATGGCTTACTAATTGGAATGGATTGGCTCCTATTTTAAGGGGTTACCTTTGGATGGGGGTTGAGTGATTTGACGGGTTCTTTCAAGTTGGAATCACGATATAAATAAAGAGACTCACCGACAATCAGGACCTTTTTTGTGGAAGGAGTCTATTAAATACACAGGAGGTCGAGGATTGGGCCTAAAAAAATTTTCCGGCGACCTCGCGAAGGATATGGTCTGAAAGATTTTTCCAGCGACATCGTGAACCGCTTGGAAGGAAAAGAAACCTGCTGGATCCGGCAACTACTCTCCTCCATAGGTCGTGCCTGCTAGCAGTCTTGAGAGAGAGAGAGAGAGATGAGCTGCATAAAACTCCTTCCTCTCCTGAACAACTGAACCCCATGCCTGACATCTGACACATGGAAACCTCAGAGCGTTTTCCTTAGGGTCAGTCCGTTCCGTTCTTCGGGTTTTGCCACCGGTCCCCATCTTCTTTCATCTGGACTATTATCTTGTGCTTAATCTTTATTTAGGAACAGTGATTTTTCTGTATCTTGTTGCGGGCCCCTTTTATTAATCTGATAATTTGCTTGTTAAACCACTTAATAAATTCTATTTAATATTTAAGGGAACTTCGTTCAGTGCTTTATTCTGCATCTTGTTGCGGGCCCCTTTTATTAATCTGATAATTTGCTTGTTAAACCACTTAATAAATTCTCTTTAATATTTAAGGGAACTTCGTTCAGTGCTTTATTGTTCACACGGAGGCAAGTCATTATATAAGGATTTTTCACTATACGAGCAATACATATTTCAACCTAACACCAAGGTGAGGACTTTTGGCCACGACATATTTAATATGCACCAGCCGCCTCTACAGCATAGGCTTACAAGTATCCATGCATTGCCCCGGAACCTTCCTATCTAGAGACTAACACCTTACCACCAGACCGGTTAGACTGACCAACCAACCCGAACCCTGTTGTGTTGCTTCAATGCAATGTTAATTCCTACCTACCTACAAATAAGGTGGCATATGAAAATATCAGTACTCACATTTGGGGCAATCTTTACCTCGTCCTCCAGTACCAACTTTGAGTCCAGTCAGCGTGTCCAGAGCTAAGTTCATGTGAGCCATTGCAGTGTCCTTTTTGCTACACTTAGTGGGGTCTTCATCGGAATCTCCTATAAAATCACGAGATGTGTGTCATTCACAGAATCCACCAAACCCACAAAATCACAGAAGAATAATACGTTTAGAATTGCATGTTAAAAACCACTCACTGCATCTGGGGAAGAGGACCTTCACTTTGCTCAGGGAGTCCTTCACCAGTTGGAACTTCATTTCAGCCGTCACTTGATCTTCGCATGTTGTGTCTTTCTTAACAGCCTCGACAGTGAATAAGTCTGACCAAGTGGCACTCACACAGGTGGTCAGAACCAGGAGCAACAATGCTTTGCTCGCATGCAATGTGAGTCTATAATGGGAGCAATCGAAACTATGAATTACGTCATCTTTGTATTTGGTATAAGTAATGTTATTTGGTAATTTTTAATTAACCTCGTACTAGGACAATACAACGGGCTATTGACGACGGTCCGAGATCAATCGGCTAATGGAAAGGTCAGAGGACAACTCCACGTAATTTTGAATCACGTTCAGATGACGAGGCGACACCTGAGCCGGCACCCCATTCTCCAAACTCATACCAATCCAACGTGAGGACTTTCGGACGCGACAGATATGAGGTGCATCAGCCGCCTTTACGCCGTACGCGTACAAGCATCCATGCACTGACCAGGGTTCGAACCAGGAACCTTTCGATCTAGAGACTAACACCTTAACCACCAAGCCGGTTAGTCGGCTGGAATAGTAGTTAATGTATCTAACTGCGTTAAAAGCCGGTTTTTGTCTTTAAATTTCATATTTCATTTAATTCAATATTCTTGTTATTTAGGGGTCGTGGTAAAGACAGGCTAAAAGAGCAACGGATTAGGCAATCGGTGATTTAAGACGTATCCAACCAACGTCTACAAAGGGGGCTAAACCTGTCGTGCCTCAAATATCTTCACATAGGAGTGTCGGGGTAGTTTGGAGAGTTGTGTATCAACTTAACTGTTGACCTCGCCATATAACCGTGATTCAAAATTACGGATTAGGATTTTTTAATTTGGGTTTTGAACTCGGTCCGTCCTAAGTAGCCCATTGTGTTGCTCCAGTGCAACGTTAATTAAATACAGGGTGGTCATAAAAAACTTGGCCGATATATGGACCTGTAGTGGCCGTTCCGTTCAACCGATCGAGATGAGATTTCAGATATAGTTATTCAGAGGTATGAGCTCGGGATTCTGTGAACGACAACAAAGTGGCACTTACAGTTACGGTTATAGGTAGAGAAACTCGAAAATTTCGAATGGCAACGCCCACTTTTTCCCGTCTCAAAATGCTCAGCGCATGCGAAAACCCTGACGTGCGTTGGAACGGTACGTGTATCACAAAAAACGAAAGCGTTATGCACGCTCAAAAAACAGCTCTGCGAACGGCCAACAAAACCCCGTTCGGGGCACAAGCAGGAAATTTGCATATGTCGGAGGCAACACATTAACCACAGAACGCCTTTCGCCAGATATTCAGCCAGATCTTCAGTCGGAAGTTCGCACATGCCAACAAAATGACTCTGTCAGCGAAAGTTCGTGGGAAATTGGTAAAACTCTATTATCAAAATGGGATGAATGCCGCGGAAGCCTTGCGTGCTTAACATCGAAACCATTGCCAAATACGTGGCCCATTTAGCCCAAAAGCTCTGCGTGATTTAGCAAAGAAATTCGAAGAAACTGACTGTACCTGTGATAGACCGCGATCCGGACGACCAACTGTTCCTGAGCACATTGTTACGGAAGTGCATCACACAGTGAATTCAGGACATATGCAAACTGCAAGAGGTACAGCTCGCGTATTGGATATGCCGAAAACAACGGTTCTAAAGCTACTGCGCTCTGTACTCCGCATGTTTCCATACCGGTACCAGCGCGTCCAAATGTTGCACGCGGGGGACCATCAACAACGTATCGACTTTGCAAATGAATTCCTTATCCGATATGATGGCGATAACGACTAGCCTCTTAGCATGTTATGGACGGACGAGGCGCATTTCTCCTTAACTGGCAACGTCAACACCAAAAATTGTGTACACTGGGAAGGCACGAATCCGCACGCAGTGGCACCAATACCTTTATACGACGCCAAAGTTACTGTATGGTGCGGCATTGCAGGCACAATTGTTCTCGGCCCGTACTTCTTTGAGTAAGATACACCAACGGGGTTTGTAACATGTTCTGTGACAGGCTCTCGCAATACAGACATGCTGCAAAACTACGTCATACCAGAATTGCTGCAGCGAAATGCCCTGAATAACATCGTTTGAATGCAAGATGGCGCATCTACACATATAGCGACGGGGTAGTGTTCACGAACAGCATTTTGGCGACCGTGTCATCTTACACCATTTTCCATTTCCGTGGCCTCCTAGATTCCCCGACCTCACACCTATGGATTTCTGGATCTGGGGATATCTGAAATCTGGAGTGGGAGTTGCGACTTGAAGAGTGCTCGTTTAATTTTACGACACATAATACCTATTAGTCTGTTAGCATTTTGCTCTTAAGTTTCACGTAAGTTATCAAAAATTATCTATTCAGGCTATTTATTTGGAACAACAATCGCTGTTGCGACTTAAGATAGGCATTTCTATGCAGATTATTAAAAGTCGAATTTCTGTAAAAAGTCTAGTAAAGCGAACAGGATCAGTTCTTGCAAATGATAACAGAAGTTGCGGTGTTTTGTTATTTAGAATGTTAAATTGCAACCATAGTCAATAACCTTTTGCGTTGCTCTAGTGCGACGTTGATTAAAATTAACTATCACCATTACCATTGTCATTTGGTATTTTTAATTAACGTCACGCTGGAGCAACAAAATGGGTTATTGGTGACGGTCCGGGATCAATCCCCGAAGGGAAAGGTCCGATAACACCACGTAATTTTGAGCCGCAGTCGATGAAGAGGTTACATCTGAGCTGACACCCCACTCTCGAAACTTTAACACATAGCCAACTTAAGGATATTTGAGGACACGTCATATTTAGCATGCACCCTCTGTACATGACAGTCTTTGTTTGGATTCGAACTCGGAACTCTCTGGTTGCTAGTCCGTTGCTCTTTCAACCGGGCGATAGTTTTGCTGAATTTAAAATTACTGTCCCCACTCACAATATGGTATTTTTTTAAAAAAGAGCGACGCTTTACGGTTTTCACGGTGGCAGGCAATACGTAAGGAATGTTCCAGCGTTGGATCTTGGTCACAATACATTCACCATTTCATTTATCTGCATATTTTGACACATTTCCTTAATACTGAATGACCCAAAATTCATTAGACTTTTCTATTTTAATAGCGGAGTTTCCGCCCAGCTCACCAACATCCGGGGATTTCTACGCAATCCCATTTTGTTTGCTTCGCAAACCAACACTCATTTCAAAGAGTCAATCTCCTGTGTGTGTGTGACGGCGTAATTATTTTAATAATTCGTTTTCTCCTGATTTGCCTTTCCGGTCCATGACGTCACTGCTATTTAACGCTCGCTAACCTACGGTGATGATAACCACATCAGTAAAAAACCATCTCCATCTTGTTCCCTAAAAAATTTTGAATAAACCATGTTAATATCGTAATATTCGGATCCGTACTTAATAAAGCAAACCGTCTGAGTAATGGTAATGGTAATTTTAGTTAACGTCGTACTAGAGCAACACAACGGGCTATTGACGACGGTCCGGGATCAGTCCCTTAAGGGAAAGATCCGAGGACAACACCTCGTAATTTTGAACCACGGTCAGGTGACGAAGCAACACCTGAGCTGGAACCCCACTCTCCAAACTTCCACGCCAACCCAACGTGAGGACTTTCGGCCACGATAGATTTAAGGTGCACCAGCCGCCTCTACACCATACGTTACAAGCATCCATGCCCGGACCCGGATTCGAACCGGGAACCTACCGATCTAGAGGCTAACACCTTAACCACTATACCGGTTGGTCGGCGCAAACCGTCTGAGAATCGAGCGATAAAACGAGCACGATGTTAAAGCGAGTTTCAAGGGCATCTGGTGAACGCGTTAGTCAGAAAATGTAACCTTAATTTACGTGAATAAAAATGAACGCATATCGCTCTGCGATCTAAAATGTACGAAACTTGTATGACCAACTTTTGATCGATTCGAATTTATTTATTAACCAATTTCAAAAATAAATGTACCGTAAGAATGAGTACATTATAGGTTATACTGCGATGTTTTCAAATATCAAAACTTATAGTAATAAGATATAGATATGAGAGTTTTAACAAAAAAGTAACAAAATGTCACGATTTTTTCCGAATTTCAAAAATATACTATCAGATACCAGATTGAAGTTTCTAAAAAAACTCGACGAGAGAGAGCTGCAAAAATTTGCGTTTAGATGTACTCGAAAAAAAATCACGACTGAAGACTGACAATTTGTATGTCTTTTGATCACTCGCGTTAGAAATTTCGCTTTTTCACTTTTGACACATAATAAACCCTAAACTAATAGCCGCATCGAAAAAACTTCACATTTGTCCAGGGAACACGATGAAGAACAAACCATGTTACTTTCGGAATTTTCTGATTCGTACTTTCTCGCGAAAGCCGTCTAAGAATCGAGCTAAACAACCCGGTTTTCAATCCTGCTACAGCGGCGGTGGTAACTTTTTTCAATATAGAGATAACATCTTTGCTATCATTTTTTTTTTCAGATTATTTATGTATAATTATTCGATTATAATTAGAGGAACGAATTCACGACAGAATAATGAGTAAAACTAACCCAATACTACCTACACACTTAGCTGTCAATTATGCTAACCCATAGAGTTTACATTCGTCATTTTGGGATCAGACAACCATCATCTAAATAAGCATCTATAAGCACAAGCCTGCAAAACTAATTAAAAATAATTTACAAGAAGTAGATTTAGAGTTGTTTATAGTTGAATAAATGTAAATTTTTAATACATAAAAGGGGGTTATTATATTTTTAAATGATGAAATGACCTTTGGGTCACCCTATATTAACGAACCAAATATTAAAGAATCTTGACAATACCTTTGAAATACATCACTGACTGATTTTGCAATTCACAATTTACAGAACAGCTCAAGAAAAGTAAATTCCACTTACGTTTTCCTCATGGTCCTCTCCTTGCTCGATCAATCTTCCAAACCAGAAAACGCAACCTGACTTACTACATGAAACACTGAAATATTACTCTTCAGGACACCACTTTTAAAGTGCTTGCAGTTGTTGAACTTTAACCTCTCAGATATTTCGCTGTGGTACATTTCAGTTTCATGGGCATCAGCATATCTTTTTCAAGAGGTGGGGGCTAGTTTTCCTCCTATTTGTTTAATAACCGATAAACGGAAATGTATATCTCCATATTTGATGCAGATAGGATTGTATATCCCGTCAAATCCTTTTACTTTTCAGAGTGCCGGAGATGATAGTGTGCCCCAGCAATAAAATAATCAAATATTCAGCTCAGATTATTCGTTTCTTAAGGGCAAAACAAACTTCTCCCCGATTATCGCGATAAAAGGTGGCATTTGTCTTTTCCCCGAAACTGCGATTGAGTAACTGTTAACGACGAGACGAGATAATACGATCTTTATCCTTCGTGTTTACTGATAGTGGATGTCACTTCAAATCAATTTGAACCCTCCAACTGGTTTCTACAAGTTATTTCGTCCACCAAGGTCTAACCACTATAAACGGCGAAAAATCTCGTCAATCAACATCTTGCTGATTTTTTTTATGACGAGAATGAAAGATCTGGTCTGTTTTATTCTGATGACGTGATGCACTATACCTGGTCATTATTCTTCAGGTGATGAGAATACCAAGATCTGGTCAATTTTCTTTTGATGACGAAATGCACGATATCAGGTCATTAATATTCTAATGACGAGATTACCCACATTTGGTCAGTTTTCTTCTGATGACGAGATGAACGGTATCTGGTCGTTATTCTAATGAAGAGATTACCAAGATCTGGTCCGTTTTCGTCTGATGACGACGAGATGCACGTTATCTGGTCATTTTTCTTCTAATGACGAGATTACTCTGATCTGGTCAGTTTTCTTCTGATGACGAGATGCACGATATCTGGTCATTATTCTTCTAATGACTAGATTACCAAGGTCTGGTCAGTTTTTTTCTGATTGCGATACTCACGATATCTGGTAATTATTCTTTTAATGACGAGATTACCAATAACTAGTCAGTTATTCTTCTGATGACGAGATGAACGATATCTGGTCTTTCTTCTAACGACGAGATTGCCAAGATCTGATCAGTTTTCTTCTGATGACGAGATGTTCTATATTTGGTCACTATTCTTCTAATGAGGAGATTACCAATATCTGGTCAGTTTTCTTCCAGCACAAGATATCCCGTCCATCAAAATTTGGTCAGTTTTCTTCTAATGACAAGATATCCCGTCCATCAAAATCTGGTCAGTTTTCTTCTAATGACAAGATATCCCGTCCATCAAAATCTGGTCAGTTTTCTTCTAATGACAAGATATCCCGTCCATCAAAATCTGGTCAGTTTTCTTCTAACGACAAGATATCCCGTCCATCAAAATCTGGTCAGTTTTCTTCTAATGACAAGATATCCCGTCCATCAAAATCTGGTCAGTTTTCTTCTAATGACAAGATATCCCGTCCATCAAAATCTGGTCAGTTTTTTTCTGATGACAAGATATCCCGTCCATCAAAATCTGGTCAGTTTTCTTCTAATGAGATATCCCGTCCATCAAAATCTGGTCAGTTTTCTTCTAATGACAAGATATCCCGTCCATCAAAATCTGGTCAGTTTTTTTCTGATGACAAGATATCCCGTCCATCAAAATCTGGTCAGTTTTGCTAATGACGAGATACCTCGCTGAGACAACCACCTGGAGGATAACCTCCATTTCGACGATATATCTGATCCCCGTTCTGGTCTATTTTACTTAAGGACGCTATATATCGTTGATTAATTGAGTACTCTATTATTTCAAGTGGAATTAAGATAGAAGTAAAAGCAAATTGTACCTAAACCAGAACTGGTGACGGTTTGAAACAGTTTTTTATGCATAACAGGCTGGACACTACAGGGTAGCTTTTAACGCGTAGTCAAGCAACCCCAGGAAGAGTTAAATATCAATCTATAGTTTATGTAAGGCCGTTCCTTAGGTAGGAGCTACCCATGTACAAACCTCAACACACCGTTTCTCGAAACATTTCATTTTCCAAAAGAGCGACTGTCATCAAACGCGTATTAAGAAAATATGTGGCCCAGCCTTCTTTCACACCATTCCCTAAGTACCGTAAAGTTTGACTACCATTGTATTTAATGATTTCCGATTGTTTTCAAATTATTGACGAATTCAGGCGTATATTTTAGTACGAAACACATTTTCTCTTATATATTAAGTTTTGCCATGCGTTTCTGATACCTTTTTAATTCCTAAATCCCTTCTCGGAGGATATGTGACGCTCTTTACACGTACTTGCTTTTAATGTGTGTGATTATTTTTAGTACAATAACGTAAGTCAATCTGTGAAATTCACATTCATAATACTACCTCGTAACCTTCATGTACCTTGTGAAATTGTACTACTTTGTAAAATTCATGAGCAGTCCTTTTTCATGACTTCTCACCAGTTTTGATCTCTGACAGAAAAAGCCTCTTTAAGTAACAGAAATTCAAAGAGTTGGGAGGTAGTTGAATATAAGTCGTACTGGTGCAGTACAATTGACAATTGGTGACGGCCCGGGACCAATCCTGAAGGGAAGTATGTGAGGACATCACTTCTCAATTTTGAACCACGGTCAGATAACAAGGTTAACACCCGAGTTTAAAACCCCATTTTCCAAGCTAACATGAAGACATCTGACACCACAACATATTAAACGTACACCAGCCTTCACGTATATGATGATATTTAGTTCGATTGAATTTCGAATTCGAAACCAATCAATGGTTGCTAATACGCATACTATCAACTGGTCTATACATAGAAAATAATGAATAAATGAGCTATGATAACTTTTTTATGTGCCCATGACTAATACTAATAGTCACGTGATACACAGACTACTAACATGCATGTATTTTCTAATCCCTTCTTCCGTAGTATACATTGGAAGTGAAAGTTAATAAAGATTCTATACTTCTGTTCATATGGATGCGATTCCAAATTTAAGTAAGGTGTAAACATTAAGTATTCATGTGTGCTATAAAGTATGTTTTGATACTTTCTTGTTTAACAAATGTAGATTTTCGGACTTAGACAATAGTATACTATTCATCAATTCTTAAAAATCCGGAGGACAACACCTTGTTACTTTAAACAATAGTCATATAACGAGTTACACTTGAGGGGGCATTCTATTCTTCAAATTTTAACACCACATCACTAGCGAAGAGAACTTTTAATTATAGAGACATCTAGTCCCTTTTCATATTGCTACGTTAACATTATCAGGAAGTGACCGTGCCTATTTAAGGAATAAAATTACACATTATTAAGATATTAGTGCCGATTTAAGGAATCAAATAACTTGATATTGTTACATTTTTAGGTATGTCAGTAATCAAATACATTAACATTGTTAGGAAATTAAGAAATCAAATATACGTTATGTGTCTATTTAAAAAATCAAATAAGTTAAGGTTATTATGAAATTAAGTAATCAAATACCCCCCTTACATTGTTAATAAATAAAGTACTTAATTAATGAATAAAATATGTTGGTATTTTTAATAAACGTCACACTAGAGCAACACGGCTCAAATATGTTAACCTTGTTACATTGTTTGCAAATTAAGTGCTTATTTAAAGAATCAAATACATTAACATTGTTAGGAATTAAGTGGTTTTTTAAGGAATCAAATACACTACCATTGTTAGGAATTAAGTGCTTTCTTATGGAATCAAATCCATTAACATAGTTAGAAATTAAGTGCCTGTTTAAGGAATCAAATACACTAACATTGTTAGAAATTAATTGCTTTTTCAAGGATGGTATGGTAATGGTAATTTAAGTTAACGTCGTACTAGAGCTACACAACGGGCTATTGACGACGGTCCGGGATCAGTCCCTTAAGGGAAAGCCTTTTCAAGGAATCAAATACATTAACATTGTTAGTAATTAAGTGCTTATCTAAGGAATCAAATACATTAAAGTTGTTAGAATGTAAGGAATTTTTTTAAGGAATCAAATACATTAACAATATTAGAAATTAAGTGCTTATTTAATAAATCCAATGCATTAACATTGTAAGGAATTAGTCACTCTTATGAAAAATAAAATACATTAACGTTATTAAGAAATTAAGTGCCTGTTTAGGAGGTAGGTAGATATTTTACTTAACATCACACTAGAGCAACACAACGGGCTATTGACACCTATTTTGGAATCAAATACGTTAGCATTGTTAGGAAATTAAGTGCCGATTCATGGAATTGATTGGCGAATTAATTTCAACAGGTTTCTTCATGCCGCAAAATCTAGTCACACAACTAATGACGTTTTTGGAGAATAGTCTCGACTACTTTCCACTGAAACAATTTAACCAGCACTTCGGCAATAAACGCTAAAATATGTATCATCCAATCACATCCCCTGTCTCGCAGCGTGATTAGAAACACGAGGCACCTCAGCACTGTCTCCCTCAGAAAATTACCACCGAGCCTCCCACCTAATCCCAGAGCGAGGCGTCCTCATAACCCACGCTTAATTGTTTAAAAATGTAAGGCTCCATTACTTGCAAAAGAGTCGGGAAGTCGACGACAAGAGTCGAGCCAAGTGTTAGAAGCTAACTGATAAATATTCATGAGTCGAGGCCAGATTTTCACGGGTAACCCCCTCCAGTTAACGATTGAGTTCCTCGGAAGTGCCGAAAGTAAACTTCCTTTGTGTAAACTTCCAGACATGTTGGATCTTGCTTTTTGATTGCCTGTTGAGAGCGCCGATTGCTTTCGGCTGTTGTCAGTGTTGGAGGGTATTAATTAACCTACTTCCCTTGTCAGAAAGTCATGAGGTTTGGAGTGGCGGGATGGTTTTTTTGTTTTAGTGGAGCTGTCTTTCATGATCGAGCGGCAGAATGCATAGGGGTCATAGAAGGAGATTGCATTTCGATGTGGTGTACGATCTTTCAGAGAGCAAAATATTTAATTTGATATTACATCCTAGTTATTTTCGTGATTTGATAACAACGATACTGTTGTTGTAACGTCTGATAACGTCCTGATACAATTACATAAAGTGATATTAGAAAATACCATAATTTGTAATATTTTAATTAACGTCGTACCAGAGCAACACAAAGGTTTATTGACGACAGTCCGGGATAAATCAACCGGGAAATATCCGCCACGTAAACACCTCGGAAATATGAACCACGGTGAGATGCCGAAGCAATATCTGAGCTGGCAACCCACTCTCCATACTTCCACACAAACACAACGTGAGAACTTTCGGAAAAGACAGATTTTAGGTGCACCAGCCGTCTTACAAACATCCATCCACTGACCCAGGTTCAAACCAAGAACCTTCCAATCCAGAGGCTTAAACTTTAACCACCAGATCGGTTGGTCTAAAAAACCCCATACAGACAAAACTATTGTCATTACGATGTCACAATTGAACACAAGAATCAAGAAGGCCAAGGCCCACATGATATGGTCCACATGGCAGGAGTCTTATTTGCAAGATTGACTTGTGGGATGGAAGTTTTGACCAGAATCTTACTAGGATGGTCCTTCCAATGGAACCGCAAGCCGACCAAACGGTCTGGTGGTTAAGGTGTTAGCCCTAGATCAGAAAGTTCCTGGTTCGAATCCGGGTCAGTGCATGGATGTTTGTAAGCATATGGTGTTGAGGCGGCTACATTAACTTAAATCTGTCGTGGCCGAAAGTCCTCACGTTGGGTTGGTGTGGAAGTTTGGAGAGTGGGCTGGCCATCTCAGGTGTCGCCTCGTCATCTGACCGTTGTTCAAAATTACGTGTTGTCCTCGGATCTTTCTCTTAGGGGTTTGATACCGGACCGTCGTCAATAGCCCGTTGTGTTAATGTAGTATTATTATTTAACCATTTCAGTAAGGGAAAGGTTTGAAAGTATGAGAGTCGTTTTCTAAATGTAGGTGGAGCTAGTGTTCTTGCGGTGGAACGTGTTTCCCATACACATATTCCACAGGTGTCATCCCTTGGCCTGTTAAACCAACATGAATTCAGAATGCCGCCGATGAAAATTCCAACGAATGAATTCAGAATTGTATGTATATGACATTTGATTAGTCAACACAAATTAGATCAAATCAAAAGGGATATCAACTACATTTAGTGGAAACTGCGATTGGTATCATGGTTCAAAATTACGTGCGTAAATTCTCGTCGGATCTTCCCCTTTGAGATTGATCCCAGACCATCGTCAATAGCCCGTTTTTTTGCTACAGTATGATGTTAATTATAATAACTTCCACCTAGATAGGTATCACTTGATACATACTTGGGTGCGCTAGTAAATTACCCGTTTTTCCTGTCTGTTTTATTCGTTCACACTGAAGCCGACCAACCGGTATAGTGGTTAAGGTGTTAGCCTCTAGATCGGAAGGTTCCTGGTTCGAATCCGGGCCCGGGCATGGATGTTTGTAAACGTATGGTGTAGAGGCGGCTGGTGCACCTTAAATCTGTCGTGGCCGAAAGTCCTCACGTTGGGTTGGCGTGGAAGTTTGGAGAGTGGGCTGCCAGCTCAGGTGTTGCTTCGTCATCTGACCGTGGTAAAAAATTACGAAGTGTTGTCCTCGGATCTTTCCCTTAAGGGACTGATCCCGGACCGTCGTCAATAGCCCGTTGTGTTGCTCTAGTACGACGTTAACTAAAATTACCAATTATCGTTCACACTGAAAATTCATCTCTTATAGATTGATCCCGGAGGTCGCCAATAGGACGCTGTGATGATCTTGTACGAGGTTAAGGAAATACCTCTATCTACCATCTCGTATGGTGCAATAACGTCAAGTCATTTTCGAAATCTGTTCATGAAGTTTCTCAGATTGAGAAAATGTTTGTGAAGAAAGAAATTCTGTCAAAAAACGTATAAAGACGAGGGGACTGAGGTCCCTTATTTCTCAGCTTTCCTGAGCACTGATTTATCATAACTATGATGACTTCATTGGGACCATGTACCTCTATTTCTGTCGCGAATGGAAGCATACGATCTCACGATATGGCAACATGTCGTTATTCCAGTCTTTGGGGGCAAAATAGGACTTTTTAGTCTTTCCATCGAAAAGAATTTCTTTTCGTAACTGCAGTTTGGTTGACACATCCGAAAGATATGGATCATTCGTTTGTGTACGGCTGCTTTTTATAACGCAGACTACAAGTTTGGTACATTGTGGAGAATACAGCTGCCAGTAGTTTGATCACATGCTTAGACAAGTGAACCAGCAGACTGTGAAATTGGGAAAGATTTCAAAGGAAGGAAAACAGTGACTCGGTACTTGGGTGGAGGTTTTTCATGGTTATAAAAATATGGAGTTTTAAGTAGCTTAGGTAAAAAGTTTCGTGAAACTTGTAAACAAAATCCTTTTTGTCTTCCTGGAAAGAACAAAATGAGTCTATTAAAAAAATATTTGGCTTTTGACATTTCGCTGCAAAATTTCGTGAGATATAATGTATCAGAGCATATATCTGGAAGTGCTAAAAATATTATTAAAATGAAATATTTCATCACAACTTAGAATTATTAGGAACTTAAAATAGTTAGGTGTACCTTTCTAAATTAAATTAAATGTATCCAGTTTTTAATGTGTGTTAAAATCTCTCATATATTGTAAAAGGCGCTGTGTGAGAACGGGGAGTGTTGTCTCCCTCTTACTGTAGAGGGCGCTGCGTCTGCGCGTGGGTGACACTCAGGATTGAGACACGGGGAGAGGTGCTCTCCTAGATCTGTTGAAAACGAGGCTTCCTTAGCCTTTACGAAAACCAGGCTTCCTTAGCCTTAATGAGAGTGGTCCATCCACAACCTTGAAAAGTTTGTTATCAATAAATATCGTTTTTGTTACAACGAACTGTGTTAGTTAAAATACAGTCTACTATAGAGTTATCGGAACAACAATGTGGATTTTGTTATTTAGTTGTATTTCATGTCATACATAATCAAAATTAAAGGCCACAGTAACCCAGTTGAAAGATCAACACATTAGCAACCGGAGGGTTGCGAGTTCGAAACATGGTTCAGACAAAGATTGTCGCAAACACGAGGGCTGGGACACATTAAATCTGTCATGGCCTCAAATATCCGCACATTGATTTGGTGTGGAAATTTGAAGAGTGGGGTGCCTTGCAAAGGTGTTGACCTCGTCATCTGACCGTTGATCCAAATTACGTGGTGTTGTCCTAGGATCTTTTGCTGTAAAACCTATTTAACTATCTGTCTACCCTCTCATTGAAGCAATAGTTGTAATTTCATTTTTTGGTATTCTTGTCGACTCTAATATGATCTTATTAAATGGTATTTTCAATTCGCATCCTACCGGAGGAACAAAACGGGCTGTTGGCAACGGCCCGGGAAATTGGTAATTTTTAATTAACGTCGTACTAGAACAACATAACGGGCTATTGACGAAGGTTTGGGATCACTCCTCTAAGGAAAGGAACCGAGGACAACACCGCGTAATTTTGTTCAGATGACGAGGCAACACCTGAACTGACACCCCACTCTTCAAACTGCCACACTAAACAACGTGAGGACCTTTGGCCACGATAGCTTTAAGGTGCACCAGCCGTCTCGGCACCATACGCTAGATCGGAATCTAGAAGCAAACACCTTCTAATTCTTCAACAGATCTGGTGGTTACCAGACCGATTGGTCGGCGGCGAGGGTCCGGGTTCAACCACCGAAGTTGAAATTTGACAAACTATGCAAATTCTTTCAATTTTGAAGATCTGTGTATTTGTAAAATTTCATCCCATACACCAAGTTTTTAAATTTTGAGAAATAGTTATTAGATTGGAGCTGGTTGTACTGGAGTGGAGAGAAGAGTCTCCATAGGATGCAGCTAGTTGAAAGAGAAATATTTCACGATTAAAGTAATAGATAATAGAAGAGAACGTTATCGATATTTTGAACAGCAGAATTGTTACAAATACAGAATGGTGAATCGATTAGGATGTAGCGATAAAAGTAGTGATGAAAAAAACTAAAGACAATTTTCGTGAAGCTCAAGCTAGCTTCACACGAACAGATCACGAATCAATCTAAGTCCTGTAGAAGCTGAGTAGATTAGATTCGGATATGGATATAAATGAAATGTTCAGGCAGCGTGAAATGTTATAAGATCAATTTTTTTTCTTTTGGAAACGTCTTTTCAGATTTTTCAGTTTCTACTGGATTTAGATTGATTCGAATTCTGTTGGGATTTCCTGCTTGACTCTCAATCAGGTTTTTGCCTTCTAGGCCAACAGAATCTTTCCTTTGATTCATTCAACCAATGGTCGTTTAGTCATTACGTAGGCACAATACTCTCGTGAAGCTCAAGTCTGTTTCACATAGGGGTGCCAGAAGATAAATATCAGAAAAGAGAACATTTGGTAAAATTATTAAAAAAAAAAGAGGACACGAAAAGCACGCATTATTAATGTATAATTGTTAGATGTTACAAAAAAGAATCATCTTTGACGACTATGTTTCTTGAATAGTATATATTTACCACTAACTGAAAGAAAATCTCTGTTAAATGACAAAGTCTTAAAATGCATTGATGCGATTCTATATATCTTATACAATTCTATATCCAATGTACCGCCAGATGAGAATTTCGATTTGTAAATGAACTGCAACCAATGTATATTCTTTTAACGTTTAACTTCCACACGAAAAATGATAATTTGACAATAGTCAGAACTAATACAAATACCGACAAGCAACACAAGTAAGTAATATACCAACACATAATTATACTTCACCGAATTCTGTGCATCAATCATAGTTAGAAATCGACTTCGATTTAATGCTAACAAAAAAGGAGGCAAGGTTAGCCAACGCGATTTCATTCCTAACTAAAAAAGGCTGTGAATCTCATTCTTCTTGATAATAAGAACAATATTTTTTATTCTTATTATTCTAAAACGAATTTAAATTTTCATTGGTTTTCTTTGATCTCATAATACGTTTCAACACGAAGCTCAATATACGCTAAAGATTGAACTTCCTATTATACGTTGATGCGTTTTAATAATACGTATTATTTTCGTACAATGTACTAAATCTTGATCTTGTACGTATTTGAATAGCTGTGGTATCTATACATTACGATATGTATAGCAAGCTATGTGAATATATTAGCGCATAAAGTTTAAAATATATTTTTAACGCAATAAGAAATTATGAACAAAGAGGCCAAAAAGTGAACAACAGAAAATAAAAGATCCGAGCGGAAAAAGAGGACATGTTCTCTTTAAAAGAGATGTTCTGGCAACCTTAGTTCACACCAACAGCGTCAGAATCAATCTGAATCGTTAAGAAACGGACTAACGTAGATCCGGGTGTATTTAAGCGGAACGTTCAGGCAATGTGGAAGATCTTAAGACGAAAAAGAGATATTTCTTATTGTAACGTTTTTACAGAATCTTCGGTTCTCAGTTTCAATTGGATTAAGATAAATTCGAATTTTGTTGGTGTTTCGTACTTGTGACTTCCAATTAGTCTTGGTCTTCTAGACCAATTGTAACTTTTCTATTATTCATTCAACCAATGGTAATTTCCCTATTATATGTATGCTGTGTAGAAAGCATTACTTTGAAGGCAATTTCACATCAACCGAATCCTAAACTATCTGAATCTTTAAGACAATGACTAACACAAATTCAAGTGCTTTTAGAGTAACGTTCAGGCAGTGCGAAAGACTTTGACGAACAAGGCTATTTCTTATGGAAGCGACTTTCCAAATACTTTCCTTAAGTCAATTTCTACTGGATTTAGATTGACTTGGATTGGCCCGGATTTTGTTGCCTCCAGAGGCTTAAAAAACTTAATCAAACTCTTTTGAGGATACTTTTGGGTGGAACAATGTTCGTGCCCAATCGTTGTTATTGTCAGAACACACCGTAGCAATGCAATTAGAAAAAACTATTGTTTTCATAAACCTAATCTTTCCGAATCTTGTTGGATTGGAATAAAACAAGTAATTCATAGGTTCAGTATCCCCACATCAGAATGTCCCTCGAGTAAATTTCCAGGGACTACACGTTCTTTAAAACTAGCATAAATCACTCATTCTCGGGAAAGACAGGAAAGAATTAAAATGTCTCGTAAATTTTCTGCCTGTGTAATAACGAGGGAGAATTCTGCCCTGTTATAATGTCCCATGGGAATTCGGCTATCAATTCGTCTAATTGGGTTTAGGATGCTTTTACTGGGCTGGTATGGGATCGAAGGAAACTTTATGGGAGTGTATAAAGTATGCAAGAATCTCGTCTTTTCTTTACTTAGGGCGCTGTTTCAGCGCAAACTCTAGTGGTGGTTGCAATATTTCGCTCAGTTCAAGACGCGATTTGTTATACTAGGGCCGAGGCGATATATACTCCGGTTGTATGATTTGGGGTTTACAGAGAACGATACTATGTTTACATAAAGTATTTATTTAAAATGTTCTGTCCAGCCCAAAGTGAAAATATCTATGGGCATTTTTAATCTTTTTACATACTGTACCGGATGAAATGGTGTGATGACAGAAAGAAATGGTAGCGTAAAAGAACAAGATCTTTGGGTTTCACCCACTACAACATCTATTCTAACATCCTATGCAGATTTACAGATACGTAGAGCTAAATTATAGATATTTTGGGGCAAGAAGGGTGCAGCACCCACTACAACATTTATTCTAACATCCTATACAGATTTACAGACACGTAGAGCTAAATTATAGATATTTTGGGGCAAGAAGGGTGCAGCAGAGGTTAGCGAGCGTGTCCTCGCTCTCTCAGGTCTCAGTGGTTTCTGGCATATTCCAGCCGCCTTTCAGCCGGAAACCACCTGTGGATGGAATTTTTAGTATTCTCAAGGGGCTTGAGATTTAGGAGATCGTTATGTCAATGTAACGTCAGACGAAAAGGGTTTATGTCAAATGCCTAGAACTTTTTGATCGATGAAATGTCAAATGGAGTGCTGTAACAGTACTGAGAGAAGTTGACTTGAAAGAAGCTTTATGAACTCTAATTAAGGAATTCTTGAATATGTCTGCATTATATATATATATATATATATATATATATATGTCGGCTTGATCATACAAGTCGCATTTAGAGTGTTACAATATGCAGGATCTTTAGTGAACTCAAATTTCTTTGCGTTGGCTTGGTTTGGGTGTTTGGAGAGAGAGGTGATAGAAGAAATATAAAAGTAGAATAAGCAGTGGTAACCTAATCATGTGACTAAAACTAGCTGTAACGTGACCCTTAGATCACTTCCGTCTGAATGATGGAACCGAACGTTCGTCTTAATTGGTCCATGAGACAGGAGAAGACGCTCATTTACTGATTAAACATCGGATTCGTTTTCTCGACTTAACGATATCGCCGAATTTTCCGCCACTATCGAAATGCACATTCAAACACCTACCCTGTTATTAAATGTCATATCGCGAGACGAGGCGAAAAGATGTGAACTATTGAAACTAAGTCAATTTTTCAGTGCAGTCATATGACTATTAGTCGACATGGTGATCACATTCGTTGTTTGCCGACCAACCGGTATAGTGGTTAAGGTGTTAGCCTCTAGATCGGAAGGTTCCAGGTTCGAATACGGGTCCGGGCATGGATGTTTGTAAACGTATGGTGTAGAGGCGGCTGGTGCACCTTAAATCTGTCGTGGCCGAAAGTCCTCACGTTGGGTTGGCGTGGAAGTTTGGAGAGTGGGGTGCCAGCTCAGGTGTTGCTTCGTCATCTGACCGTGGTTCAAAATTACGAGGTGTTGTCCTCGGGTCTTTCCCTTAAGGGACTGATCCCGGACCGTCGTCAATAGCCCGTTGTGTTGCACTAGTACGACGTTAACAAAAATTACCAATTACGATCACATTCGTTGACGCTCCTTAAAACAGTAATGTTCAGTTTATTTATATTTCACGTCTATAGTTCAGCAATATGTACATGACTATATCCTTAACATGTTGCCTTGAATCTGAGGATAAAACTCAAATTAAACCTATGTACTCCAGAGAACACCTATATTTACCTATAGAAACCTCCATCTCTTGCACTGTTTTAGCCAAGGATATTCAAAAAATAGGGTACTAAGGACCTATGGTGCCTTCTTTGAAAGAAAATAATAGCGAATCTCAGAATTATCTTTTAAATATTACTATTCCTTGTCAGATGTAAAGTGTTACTTTTCGGGGCTTGGACAAAATGAAGCCGTTGCAACCTCTTTAAGTCCAAAACAATAATTCTTCAAGCAGTTTCGTCGAGATATCTCGCACATCAAGATCTTTCGAGATTTTCTAAGAACAACATATCGCATCATCACGATTGTCGATTGAAGGTATTACCGTTTCTTATGATGACCAGTTTAAGATCTGATAAATTTTTCTATTGATCAAATATTTTTCTAATGATCAATTCATAACTGGTCAGTTTTGCTAATGAGTATATAACTCGTCCAGTAATATCTGGTCTGTTTTGCTAATGAGCAGATATCTTGTCCTTTACGATTTGGTCAGAATTGCTACTGAGCAGGTATCTTGTTCATTAAAGGGGACCAGAAGGCTCCATTGAAGCCCATGTTAAAAAGGGCTTCTTTATGCCCATGCTTCTCAGACTGTATTCACAGCATTGGTTTAAAATTTTGCACAGTTAATATTCAAATACTTTTACATATATAGACATATGCTTTTGTAAAAAAATTGTTTTGTTTATAATTTATGATGTTATAAAATGTTTTTGTGAATTTTTTTACAAAAAGCATGATTAAGAATTTTTTTACAAAAAGCATGATTAAGAATTTTTTTTACAAAAAGCATGATTAAGAATTAAAAAAAAAATCTAATCTATTATTCTCTAAAAGCATATGTCTATTTGTGTAAAATCACAGTATGTTTTAGAAAAAAAAGTTTCAGAGCAATATGTTTAGTAGATTCTGAGAAAAAGGTACATCTGTACGAAAAAACAGCATTTTGAGAAAACAGCGTTTAAAGTATAAAATTGTAATTTACCCCCAAATATATATTTAAAAAAGTCCAGCACAATAAGAGGGTGTGTCAGGTCCTTCAGCATTTAAAAAGTTATCTTCTAACTCGTTTTTTCCTTTTGTTTCTTTTTTGCCGGTTTTTTTCAATACCTGTCTGCTTTCTGAGTGCAATAGAAACCAGCCAGTCATCCAATGTTCTCATTGCGGTGACACAATTAAGTACAGGTTCAATTCCTGCTGCTTTCAAAATTAAAAGTCACGATACATTTCCATCATTGAAGGAAGATACGGCTTCATGGACTCCAAGAGTGAGGGATTTCAACGTGACGAAAGTGTGTTTCGTTACAAGAGACCAGATAATATTATTGAACGACTCATTTGGATTCAGTTTGCAGTTAACAAAAAATGCACTTAACAGTTCGTAAAATTAAAGAAAAATAAATTGTTTACATGTATAACAGTGTAAGAACCGAAAACGTCGTCGTCAATAGTTGTGCAGAACATTTTTTAGTAAAGTTCTTTTTTTGAAAAAATAGTTAAAAATACTTTTAATAGGCGCGTCGACAAAAGGTGCCCACCATTCTAAAGGTGTAACATTTCAAATATTCAGAAAAACTTAAAATCTCAAAATGGACTTTGAGGTCATTTTTTGCTTTTCGGTCCCCTTAAGATGTGTTCAGTTTTGATATTGAGCAGATATCTCGTCCATTAAGACCTGATTAGTTTTGCTAATTACCAGATATCTCGTCCCTTAGGATCTGGTCAGTTTTGCTAATGACGAGATACCTCGATGACACAATCACCAGGAGTTCTAACAAACTTGTCCGGATCTTGATGAACTCGATATCTTGACACTTCCAAACCTAACCAGGTATCGATGGTCTGAAATTTACGTTTCTGAAACATTTCGCAAACAAGAGAAGTAAATAAGAGCATGACTCTGAGACGCTTGCCTTTACCAAACTTTCAGTGCTTCGTCATCTGACCGTGGTCAGACCGTGGACCGTTCAAAATTACGAGGTGTTGTCCTCGGATCTTTTCCTCAAGGGACTGATCCCGGACCGTCGTCAATAGCCCGTTGTGTTGCTTTAGTACGACGTTAACTAAAATTACCATTACCATTACCAAACTTTCAGTCATTTCATTTTCCTACTGCCAAGAGATCTTTGCCGTTGGGATTGATCCCGGGCCGTTGTCAATAGCCCAACGTGTTGCTCCAGTACGACGTTAATTAAAATACCCACCTACCGCCACTACCCCGTTGTGTTTCTACAGGGTGACGAAAATTTTCAACTTTCTACCATATAAGAAAGGATATATTAAAAAACACTGTAAGATCCCGTAGAGTGTGTGTGTTAATTAAATAACACGGGAAAAGGATGATGGCACCACATTAATTTCTTTATGAATAATTTCTTGTAATAACTTTTATTGCAATAATTAATTTACTGTGTTTAGATATGTAGGTTCACGTTGGGTTGGCGTGGAAGTTTGGAGAGTGGGGTGCCAGCTCATGTGGTGCTTCGTCATCTGACCGTGGTTCAAAATTTTGAGGTGTTGTCCTCGGATCTTTCCCTTAAGGGACTGATCCCGGACCGTCGTTTGGAGAGTGGGGTACCAGCTCAGGTGTTGCTTCGTCATCTGACCGTGGTTCAAAATTACGAGGTGTTGTCCTCGAATCTTTCCCTTAAGGGACTGATTCCGGACCGTCGTCAATAGCCCGTTGTGTTGCTCTAGTACGACGTTAGCTAAAAATTACAATTACCCGGACCGTCGTCAATAGCCCGTTGTGTTGCTCTAGTACGACGTTAACTAAAAATTACCCTTACCCTTAGATATATAGGTAGGTATTTAATTTAACGTCGCACTCCAGCAACACAATGGGCTATTTGTGACGGTCCGGGATCAATCCCCGAAGGGAAAGGTCCGACGACAACACAACGTAATTTGTCAGAACGAACCCCTGTCAGATGACGAGGTCACACCTCAGCTGGCACTCCACCTCTCCAAACTTCCACACCACATCAACTTGAGGACATTTGAGACCACGACTGATTTAACGCCCACCAGCCCCCTTTGTACACGATAATATTTGGTTGGATTTGATCTCGCTACCTTCCGATTGCTAATACGGTACTCTTCCAACCGGGCCACCACGGCTCCTTATACTGTGAGTTTAAGAACAAACAGTCGGGCAATGTTAATGGGTTTGGGGTACACAAGTGATAGAAAGCACCTGCATTGTTTAAGCTCTCCAGACCTTTATTAGAAGAGTTTTATCGATTTGTCTTTTCGGTTAGGTAGAGAGGTGCGTGAATTTCCGGTCCGGAATTCATCCCGAAGGGGAAGATTCGAGAACTGTTCGTAATTTTGACCCAAGGTCAAACAAAGAGTTAATACTAGTGTTTATACTTGCATACTTGTCCACACTTGCATATCAGGCTTACTTGTTTCGTCTTTTCAGGAAAAATAATGCACCTTCAGTGGCCTACATCAAAGGGAGAATTGACTTTTAAGGGTTGGAATCAAAAGATGAAATGCTGAGAAACATTTACTGCTTGTAAAAAATAATTGAAATTACTTTCTTCGGTAAGGACCAAATTATGTTTAAAATTATAACGAGTTTTTCATCAAAAACCACAAAGCTTAGATAATAGGTGGGTCTAAAAAAATGTTTTTTTTTTTTTTTTTTTCGGAACGCTTTAGTGCGTAAACTTTGACTATTGTAATAATAAGAAAACCGGCATACAAAAAATTAAAATCGGTTAACATCTTCCGTTCGCGCATCGTACTTAAAGTTTATGAAAAATTGCAAAAATCACGATATTTTTGTAATTTTTTTCTGTTAGTTAAACTTTTAAAATAAACACGCTTTCGTTTTTGTGCTTTATTTATGGTTCAAATAACCTAAATAATTAATTTCTGATCAATAATCTAATATTTTCCGTTCGCGCAACATCTTAGAAAAAACAGAAATTTACCAATATTTCGAAATTTTCACCGTGCAACTCTTCGCTCGTTTTGCTAGAACAAAACAACCCAGAACTCACCACGTGGAACCTCACCCACAACCATCCAATTGTTGGGTGCAGTATTTACATTATATTTACAACTATTTACAAATATTTTCCAGAGTAGGATTATTTGGCTTACTGTGTCTTTCATTTTTTTAAATATCTACTACACATTGAATGTCTGATTTTTTGGAGAACGGAGTCATAACAGATCTATACTTCAGTAGTGTTCAAATATAGCCATCTCTAGCTTCATGTCCACATACTTTATTCGAGGCCTCTGTCACAAGTTTGACGCACCTCTCCACAGCCAGGGTGCGATAGGGAAACTTTTGTATTTCTCTGATGGGGGCGTAGTGTCAGCATTCATGAGTGATTTAATATCATCTTCACTTAGGTCCCGCAGCATTGGGGGAGGATACAACACACAAATATTCCAATTAATAATTTCAATGTAATCGGAAGCTTGAAAGTTCATCTTCGGTGGTACGAAATTGCTAACAGTCTTCTTCTTTGGGACGGTTTGTCTTGATTTTAAGATCCTTCTGTAACCGAGCTCCTGAATATGTTCTCTATCATCGACAAGAATTGCCAAAAGAACATTCTCTGGGTGCGCAAAGAACGCATTTCGCTGTATTACTGGATTTACAAAACTTGAAGTAAATCGTCGGATAAATACCGTGATATTTGGATCGCTTGAAAAACATGTTTTGGTCCGTCAATAAAATATTTGCTCTTTTTTATGGCAAACCACACAGGCATGTATCATTGTAAGATGAAGCCAACTTTTTCTTTTAAGTTTCCAGATGGATCTGATGAACTTATATACCACCTAAGGACTCGGAATCCATCTGGAATGGGACAAAGGATCAGGGTCCCAAGTCATGTCAAGTCTTCTGGACAATGTCCCAAGGTGATTGCATTTGAAATGTCAAACAAATACTGTTGCTCTTTGCTCAAATTCCTGTCTATCAGGAATCGAACAATCTATGGGTTCATAATTGTTCATAATCAATCTGGGTGACCACAGGAAGTTTTTCACAGCAAGTGAGCTGCTGCTCGATTGGCCCACTAAAAGATCTAGGTCCTGCAGTGTGACTGTCAATATGTTAGAAAATGTGACGAAGAGGAAGCTCTTTAAAATGCAGGAGGCATATGCTCCACTGTAGCGGGCGTCCTACATGATTTTCTAGTCGATGGATGACACCGTTCTTCTATCCAGTGTAGGTTAAAGTGCCATCACACACTATTACTTCTAGTTTTTCTATGATATTGAAAGTTCAGACGAACGATAAATATTGATTTCAGTTAACCATTTGACGAACTCGAGGAAGGAGATACATGTCCAATATAAGTTGATACAGGTTCCTGGATAAGAGAATAGTGTTCTTTCACATTCCTGAGAAATTGCTTGGCATTCAATTTTTCGACGAACGTTCAAAGATAAGACCATCAAAGAAAGGACCCCAACTTTTCTCAAGAGTTTCAAACCAGTTCAATCTATTTCAAGTGAGGTCTTGTTCGCTTTATTCTAGCATAAGGAACGAAAAAATGCACAGTAAAATTTGCAAAATATTGGTAAATTTCTGTTTTTTCTAAGACTTTGCGCGAACGGAAAAAAATTACATTATTGTTTAGAAATTAATTTATTTAGGTTATATGAACGATAAATAAAACATAAAAAACAAAGATTGTTTAGTTTAAAATTTTAACTAACATAAAAAAATTACAAAAGTATCTTGATTTTTAAAATTTTTCATAAACTTTAAGTACGATGCGCGAACAGAAGATGTTAACCGATTTTAATTTTTTTATGCCGTTTTTCTTCTAATTACAATAATCAACTTTTCCATACTAAAGCGTGCCGAAAAAAAAATATTGATTTTTTTCGACGCACCCTATTAGATAAATATACCCATATTTACCCATTTATACTCTACTCTTTTAAGACTTAAACCGACAAAACAATAATCCACATTGCTATATCCAACTAGAACGAGCTTTCATGAATTGACAACATTGTTTTGAGTATGTAAATATCCTTTTGTTTGTTATATTTGATTGTAAACATCGAAATTCCTGTGTGTATTTGAATAATCTATCGTTCGTGTTTCTTTTTATCAAAATTGCTTTGTCTATGTGAAAATCCTTTTACTTGTGTTTATTTTTTATTATTTGAAAATATTTTCTTTTGACGTTCATTCTACCTGCCGTGAGAGCTAAAGTTTTCTATATTTATACTAGCTGAATAACCCGACGTTGCTCGGATTTCAATTATAACGCCGACAGATAAAATATGACCGCGACATTTCCCTGCGATAACTCAAATACACAAACCCTGTAGAACGTGTTACCTTATCCATGTCCTTTTATTGCAGAATAACAAACTTTAGATTTTAAAATTGGGGCTGCGAGGGGGCACTTTTAAGACTACCTGCATGCCAATTTTCATGGCTACAGATTGGTCTGAAGACGGAAAAGAAATAGCCTATATTTTCCGCAGTGTTCTTTAGTATAAGTGTAGCAAATTACTACTACTAAAGAACACTGCGGAAAATATAGGCTATTTCTTTTGATTTTCTTTTGATAGTATAAGTGTAGCAAATTGCGCTTCGTATAAGCAGCTGTTGGTTGATCAGGACTTTTTGCAAGTATATGGGGATCTGGCACGACGGGGCCTTCTGGACCTGGTGTAGGCTTTCCTACACCAGGGGGATGTGCAACAACAGTGTAGCAAATTTGCTGTCGATTAATCAAATGGTGTAGATTTGTATAAAGAATATACACACACATACACATCCTTTTCTTATATACAGGGTTATTTAAAATAAATCATCCTATTTCAAAATTCAATATTTTCAAAAATAAAAAACACTGAATGATAAGTAATACATGAATACAATGAAAACACATGGGAGTTCTATGTCTTGAAGAAGTTGGTACTCGTATGTTCTTCGTGAAACTATTTCACAAAAGCTCTTTTAGAAGTTTTTCAGTGGCAGAAATGATGATGGTGTATGTGGTTTGGATTTGTTTCAAATCTGGCTTTTCCCCCAGATAAAGTAAGATCTCTCCAACTTCGTTTTCCAACAAGATGTGGCACCACCCTACTGGGAAACATAGGTCCGTCATTTCCTTAACAAGGAGCTACCTCGCAGTGGACCAGATTACATGATGTTACACAGCTGGTCACCTAGGTCACCTGATATCACCACATGCGATTTCTTCATTCGGGGGTTTGTAAAAGATAAAGTGTGTATGCCACCATTACCCACAAATTTATGCAAACTTAAACAACGGATTTCTGCTGCTGTGCAATCAATTACGACTGACACAGAACGTGTTTGGCAGGAATTTACAAGCCGTATTGGCATTATACGTGTAACTAAAGGAAGTTATATCGAACACTTGTAAAAAAAACTTTGATATTTTCTCTTTGTATTCATGTATTGCTTATCATTCTGTGTCTCTGTGTCGTTTATCGATGAAAATATAGCATTTTGAAATCGGATGATTCATTTTGAATAATAACCCTATACATATACAATCATTGCCATAAAAATTTGCGCACCAAGAAAACGTCGTCAAAATAAAACGAAATTTTGCACACGTAAGTACTACTTTGATATAAGTGATTAGAAAATCAAAGAAAAAGGATCATTTATTGCAGAAAAAAGTACATGAAATTTGGCATGAAGGTACATGACGGCCAGATATGCAAATGATTAGAAATGCAGCTTGATTGCGCATTGCGTAATGCCACTAGAGGTTGTTGAACTTCATTCTCCTTGGGGTATAAAACAGGTAAGCAGAGATTGTTTGAGTGTACATAATCTTTTGCAAAGGAAACGCTGAGGTAGACATGCCGTTACGCCGCCATCGAAAGCAATATGACCAGCTGCCAGAGTTCGAGAGGAGAAGAATCATCGGGATGGTGGAAGCTGGGTGGTCAGCTTGGCGAGTAGCTCGTCAAGTAGGCCGTACTGATTTTACTGTGAGGAGGTGTTGGGACCAATGGACAGAAGAGACGTCATTTACACGGCGACCAGGCTCAGGACGCCCTTGACAGACTAGTCGTCGAGAAGACCGTCACATCATACGAAACGCACGCGTAGAGCCAACTGCCTCATTGGCCGCTATCCAGACAGGCAGCACCTTCACTACGGGCCCCTGTGTCTTCCCGAACCATTGCAAGGCGCCTGGCTGAAGGACATCTGGTATCGCGGCTTCCATTACGTGTGCTGCCAATGACACCCACCCACCGACGCCTCCGTTTGGATTGGTGTCGCGCACGACGGGATTGGACTGCAACGGAATGGAACCAGGTCGATTGCAGCGACGAATCTAGATTCAATTTGAGCAGTGATGACAATCGTGTTCGTGTGTGGAGGCCCCGTGGTGAAGGCCTCAATCTTGCCTTCGCTTTACAGCGACACACCGCTCCCACAGCTGGTGTGATACCATTGCTTACGATACACGGTCACCCCTAATATTGATCCATGGCACAATGACAGCCTAGCGGTACTTCCATGACATCCTTCAGCCATATGTGATGCCACTCAAGGCAGGGCTCCCAGGAGCCATTTTTCAACAAGACAATGCTGGGCCACACACAGCAAGGATGTCACAAGACTGCCTCAGCCACATTGCCACCCTTCCCTGGCCTGCTCGATCTCCAGATTTGTCACCAATCGAGCATATCTGGGATCACTTGGGACGGCAAGTTGACACCCTACGAGTTTGTTCGTACTAGAGGCGTGTTTACAGCAACTGTGGAACGAGATGTCTCAGGACATCATACGGAACTTGTATGCCTCAATGCCCGCTCGTATCGCATCATGTATTCGCTCTAGAGGGGGTCCAACAGAGTACTAAAACTTCCGTTCATTTGTACTTTTTTCTGCAATAAAGGATCCTTTTTATTTGATTTTCTAATCACTTACTTATATTAAAGTAATACTTACATGTGTAAAATTTCGTTTCATTTTGACGACTTTTTCTTGGTACGCAAATGTTTATGGCAATGAGTGTGTATATAAATATATAAACGCTTATATATATATACACGGCCCGGATGAGATTGTTTCCGGATGTTAGTAAAATTACCACTTTCCCTATTCCTCCAAAAAAAAAAAAGAAGTTCGAACTTTAGCATCAAAAGAATAGTTAGGCCGGAAGAACTTTCTATTTAACCTGGGGTAATGGTTTTAGAAATACGAGTTCAAATGTGTGTGTGTTTTCATGGAGGGTTTGAGGGAAATAACAACTGAGAAATAATCACACACTCCAGTAACTAATGTCATAAGAATTTCACTTAGAAATTAAATTTTGGTTAAAATTTTTTTTTACTTAAAACCTTTACTTAGTTTGTACATTTTTTAGTGTAATTGTAGGTGTTTGAGAACAATCGGTTTTTGCTTTATAATTCAGCGATACACTTTCCGAATGGTATTAATTTTCTTTACATGTATACAAAATACTATACGAATAATTATTTTGATAATATACCGAAAAATAATGCGCACAGGACAATCGATTTTTGCCAATTTATAACAATTTTTGACAGCGTTTTATGCAATCACTTAATATTTTTAAGAAGGTTCGTAATTGAAGTAACCTTGCTCTTAACAAGCTGTTGGTGACAGTCTGGGATCAATCCTAAAGGGAAAGACCCAAGGACAACACCTCGTTATGTCGAACCATGGTCATTAAACGAACTCAATACTTGAGCTGGCAATTTCTAAACTTCCACACCACGCCTTCGTGAAGAAATTTGAGACCATGACAGATTTAACGTGCACTAACCCCATGAACGTGACGTTCTTTGCTTGTATCGAGTTTTTAAATTGAAACCCTTTGGACGCTAAACGGCTATTCTCCCGACCCGGCTACCACGAGCCGTTAGTATTGCGGGCAGAAAATTTATGTAAAGGTGTTTTAATAGAAAACAGTCTGTGAAATTTATTACAATAGGATAACTGCAAGCAGCTCGTTGGGTTGCTCCAGTGTGACGTTAATTAACTACCTACCTACCTACCATTTAACTGCAAAAATATATCCCTATATAAATATTTCTCTACGGGAAAATTGCACGTAACGAACGAGCTGATAATGCAGCAAAGAATGCTGGGGGTTAATATATATAAAGGGTTGGTGAGCGTTAGCGATCAGGGGGCAGGCCCCTTTGTTGTTTTTATATTTACATTGATTTTATTTCTTTTATCATGCGTTTAGCGCAGCTTTCCCGTTTTTGGACCTTACGCCATAAAACCCCAAAATCCAAACCAATCCATAAGGGAAAAATATATAACACGAGATAAGTAAAACATTTAATAATGTGAAAGACGTTTTCAAATTTTCTCCAAACTGGTGAAAATCAACAACACATTGCAGGAAATTGATTTCCCACGTTTGCGCTATTCTGCATTTGGTGGCCTCTGGCAGCATTGTTCAATGACTACTATTGAATGAAAAAAGCAACATTGCAAACATAATGGAATCACCCACTTCGTTGTTGACAGAACTCGATTTACACAATCGGGGCGAAATTAAAAAACTGAAAGCTGCTCTTCAAGTGTCAAAGTTCCGTAGAATTGATTTTGAAATAGCTTCCCCATATTACATCACGCTTAGACATATTACGGCGTCACTCTTTTTTACTTCAACCAAAAGCGATCATTCAATTTCTTAAGAATCGGGATTTGTTTCAACTTAATGTCCTCAGCTGAATCAGTAGGGTAGGTGTTCCAAATATCGCCCACCCTAACTATTTCTCTGTATCTCAACCTCCTGGGCAGGGAAATCAAGCTGGAAACTAAATGAATATCACTAGGAACTATTCTCCTTTGGTTTCCAGAGATCATATACCTTCTTTACTTATGTCAGTTTAAGTTAACTAATAAAACTTCAAAACGTTTCCCTTGAGAATTTTCAAGAGTGGGTTCCTAATATCGCCTACCCCTGTTCCTATGATTAGCCAACAGGCGAAATGAGGAGCTACTATTAAAAATGAATTGCTAGTACAGCATTCGTACACCTTTAGTATTTAATGTACTTTCAATCATATAAACGAAACTATGATTTGGAAACACTTACCTGGATATTTCCTGAACGGATTGGAGACACAAAATACGTTGTGATCATAGCCTCAAATACTTCAGATGCAATAGTGTTGTTGATATAACTGATCGGAAACTTGCCGGTGGCGCTACGTGTGGCAAGACCATAGACCATCAAGGTAACTACATAAACTCATAGATGTCGCGCGTAGTAGATTGCAAACACGAGTGGGCGTTATTTTGTTTCAGATAATTTATGTTGGTCCAGTAATTTCACCTACCTACCTACCTGCCCTTCAAAGATGAACTATCCTACGCTCATCTGCCCTTTGACCGGAGCTGCACTATGCAGCGTCTTGCATATACCCCACCCAATGTTTCTCTTGTATCTCTTTCCTCCCTAGCACGCCTTCATGGATTACGAGAAAACATTTTCACATCCATTCCAAGACGAAATCCCTCATTCAGTAAGACTTCCCGATACTAGATAGAGCTGAACATCCTTAACGAGCCAATACAAACAGCTGAGCGGTATTATTCAATATATCTCAGGGTACTCCAATTAGCCGTCGCCAATAGACCTTTATATTGTTCCAGTTCAATAATGTTGGTCCAGATAATTCAACTACCTAACCATAAAAAAATGAACTTCCACAAGGTCATCCACCCACTGATCGGAGCAACGCTATTTAACGCATATCCCTCAGTCAACGTCTCTCTTCATCTCTACTCTTTCCTCCATAGCATGCCTTCATGGATTATGAGAAAACACTTTCGTATCCATTCCAAAACGAGCACTTTTACGCGAAAGGCCTCATTCAGTATAACGTTCCGATGCTAGATGGAGCTGGATATCAATAACGTGCCCATACAAACTGCTGAGCGGTATTTTTTCAATGTCTCTCAGGGTACTCATACCGATTCGCTCATACCTTCGTCTAGACAGGGCAATGCGTGTTCGTGATGAGCTTGTAGATTTATGTCGGTACTTTTTTTTTTTTTTTGGCATTGAGACCCTGCATGTTTTTCCACATTTCTCCTATTGACGGCAGTTGAAAGAAAGTTCGATGCGAGTAGAAAAGGAAAAAAGAGTCAAATCTTGGCAAATGATAACAGGAGAAAAATAACGTTTATGTAAGTGTTTTTTCTGGGAGAAAGATTGCTGTAGCATCTGTTTTTCGATGGCTACAGTAGAATGGGTGGATAGATCTACTTCTTTTATAGAATTGATCTCTGTTATATTTTTATTCAGTTCTATATTTTCGTGTCGACAACACTTTTAGATTTTTTGTATAGTTGGTTTGATTACATATTTCATGGTGTACTATTATTACTCTACCCTACAGTAATGGAGCGGATGCCAGCGGATTTGCACAAATCCGACTACTTGTTAGATTTTTTTTTCGTGGTATGGCCTGGGACCTTTGCACGTTGTTCTTGGTAAATTGAAAGTCGACGCCTACATGAACATTTTGGACAATCAGATTATTCCTACGCTCTGGGCATTTTATGGAATGGAAGAATGTTACTTCCAGATCTACAACGCTCCGTGTTATGTTATAGCCTCTGTCAAGCAGTGGTATCAAGATATGGTTGTAAAACGTCTTCCCTGGCCTGATCAGAGTCCAGACCTAAATCCCATAGAATATTTGTAGGACGAGTTAGAGCGACGCTTACGGACCAGGGAACCACGTCCGAAATCTACAGCTGAGCTGGTGATATTCTTGCAGCAGGAATGGACGCAAATACCCACAGCTGTGTATCAGAACCTAGTTTAAAGTATGCCCAGAAGAATTGCTAGAGTAGTTGCAGCACGTAAGGGACCATCCCCCTATTAAAGAATGTATTTTTCCCTTATACCATCACACCTTGCTGTCCGGTTCATTATTGTAGGGTAGTGTATATGTGTACTGCGTATATTCATGATGTACTTTTATACATTATACCTTCCCAGTTGTAACGACGAGAGGTCTCGTCCAAGATCTCGGTGATTTTGCTAAGGACGACATTTCCTGTTCAGAAAAAAGTGCCCTATTGCTACAAGGGGCATGAAGATATAAGTTGATTACAAGTTAAAGATACAAAGCACAAATTATTCCTTGCATTGAGCTGAAGGCAGTTTGGAACAGGTTTTAAGTTTTTAATATGCCAAATATCATTTTTCAACATAAAAAAAAATGTTAGTGAAATAGTATGTAAAACGACTATTAATGACATAAAATTTCAAAGGTTAACTACGTGTACTTGTGACATAAAATTTCAAAGATGAACTACGTGAACTCACTCAAACAAATATGGTATCGAAATTCCCTAACCAATTTTCATTCAGACTTGACGATTGTCTCGCTCATATACGGAGACGTGTCTTTCTATTGTCCCACTGGCATCCGACACTATAATGAGCAATACCTCTCTTCGTCACCTCATATTTCACATAAAACGGAAGTAAAATGTGTAAAACGACATGAAAGTTCAAGCATAAACTGTGTGCGCTTGAACTAAAACAAATGTGGTGTCAAGAGATTCTCAAACAAATTTTCATTGAGACTTGACGAATGTCTCGCTGCGACCTGCAGACTCGTACTGTCTCGCCCGCATCTATATATAGTAAAAAGAATGTATGTTTTATAATATCTTTACAAATCTACACCGTTTGACCAATCCCCACCGTATTTGGTACACATTTATTTTCAAACACTGCGGGAAATATAGGCTATTTCTTTCCCTTCATCAGAGCAATCTGAAGCCATGAAAATTGGCACACAGGTAGTCCGAAAAGTGCCCCTCGAAGTCCCAATTTTAAAATCTAAAGTTAGTTTTTCTGCAGCAAATGGACATGAATAAGGAAACACATTCTACAGGGTGTGTGTATGAGTTAACACAGGGAAATGTCGCGGTCCTATTTTAGCTGTCCTGGTCATATTTGAAACCCGAGTAACGACGGGTTATTTAGCTAGTCTCACATAAAATGGTTTTAAACTATGTAAGCCGACATAAAAGTCCAAGCATAAACCGCGTGCACTCAAACTAGTGAAACACATACGGTATCAAGAGATTCCCAATCTAATTTTCATTGAGACTTGACGAATGTCCCGCTATGACCCGCAGACACGTCTTCCTACTGTCTCGCATGCATCCAACAATAAAGAGAGCACGACTCTTCCTCTCCTCGCAGGGACCATTATTTCATTTCGTTGAAAGGCGGCAATTTTTTCCTTCCAAGTCCTGTCACGCGTCGGAGGATTAATAAATCACGACGGTCGGGGGGTCTTCCTCGATTCGAATTACAAATCGACAGACGCACGACAGAGGGCCGGAGGAAGCAGTCACGATACAGAGAATAAGCGATGTGACGTGAGACTGAACGAAGGGTCTGACGAGACTGGAGATGGATGGACCGCTTGCTTATGCTGCTGCTTTTGGGGGAGATTGGAAAGGTTCTGCATGGAGGGATTTTTTCCCTTGATTATCGCGCTCAGTTTTTTCTGTCTTGGAGCGCGATTGAACGATTGGAATGATGGATGATTAATACAGATGGATTCGCAGGGAGAATAATAAAGGGAATTTTAGTGAATGCGTGTTTTTTTTAATTGTAAGGTGTTCACCCGGTGATATCCGCTATGGCTATTTTCTGTGTCAGCAACATTTCTGCCTGAGTGTCCCTTTACTAGACGTTTTTTGTAGTAGTTTGATGTATGGATTGTCCAAATATGGGCCTCGTGCCGTGAAACCAACATACCAACTTTCGTTCTTCTCTGCAAGTTGGACTGCGTTTCTGTCTTGGAGCGGTGAAGTGGCGATTGAACGATTGGACTAGTAGATGGTTAATACAAATGGAATATTAGGGTGAATCTAGAGGGAAATTTCAGTAAATGCGTGTTTTTCACAGTCTTAGTTGTTCACACGCACGGTTCGGTCTTCTGTGCAAGTTGGTCTGTGGTTCTTTCTTAGAGCGGAGAAGCCATAATTGAACTATTGGACTGATGTATGATTAATACATGGATTCTCGGCGAATCATTAGGGTAATTTTAGGGAATGCGAGATTTTGTAAGGTTTAAGTTGTTTACACGTATATATCCGTTCAGAAACCTGCAGTGCTTCATTCACTTGCTCTATTGTACTTATCTTTTCTGTGTCAATAAATTTCTCTCTGTGCGTGTGTCAATTTATTACACGTTGTTTGTTGTAGTTTGACATAGCTTTGCTAAATACAGACCTCGTGCCATAAAACCGACGAAACCAACCAACTTTCAATTTTCTCTGCAATTTGGTCTTGGAGAGGTGTATTTGCAATTGAACGATTGAACTGATGGATGATTAACACAGATGGATTCGCAGGGAGAATAATAATGGTAATATTAGTGAATGCGTGTATTTGATACTCTAAGGTCTTCATACGCGCATATATCCGTGTTCTTAAACCTGCAGTTCGTCTTTTGCTGTATTTTTCTTTTTTTTTTGTCAGTAAAATTCCTATTTGTGTAGGTCCATTTTCTGGGCGTTGCTTGGCGTAACTTGACTAAATACGGACTTAGTGCCATAAAACCTACGAAACCAACTAACTGTAGGTCTTGTCTTCAAGTTGGCCTGTTTTTGTGCCTAGTAGAGGTGAATTTGAAATTGAACGATTGAACTAATAGATTCTTAATACAAATAGTATTAATACAAATACTGTAGGGTGAATCACGATAGGATTATTCATGAATGCGAGTTTTTTGAACGCTGAGGCGTTCACATGCGTATATCCGCTGTACATCCTGCAGTCTTCAATTCAATTCCTCAAATCTCTTTCTTGTCCATTTATTTGATTGACATAGGTTGGCCAAACAGGAACCGTGTTCCATAAAACCCACGAAACAAACTAATCGACTTTCAGTCTTTTCTGCGAGTTGGTCAGTGTTTCTGCCTTGGAACAGTAAAGACGAGATTGAACTGATGGATAATTGATGCAAATGGATTTGTAGGGTGAACTCTTAAGTCATCTATGCAGGCTTGTCTTCTATGCATGACTATCGACCAATTTGTACCTTCTTGATTAATAGACTATGGTCTAATACCCGCCAACTGAGCATAATTCATTATGTATGGTGCAACAACGATGGATTCAAAACCATTCTGTGTTTACTTGGTACATAAGATGGGTTGAGGTCACCTTACACTTCATATATACAGCGCACATATTATAGGCACAATCCATCTATAGAGAGGCCACACATTCCTTCCAGGCGGACGAACATTAATTGATCCGATCTTCTTGGGTATGAAGGACATGAAACACATGGACGAAGTACTTTGCATGCTTTTTATAGTCCAAAACTAGCTGAATAACACGGTGTTGCTCAGATTTCAAATATGACCGCGACATTTCCGCTTTAACTGAAATACACAAACCGTGTAGAACGTGTTTCCTACCGCGACATTTCCCTGTGTTACTCATACATAAACCTTCTAGAACATGTTTCCTTATTCATGTCCATTTATTGCATAAAAATAAAATTGATTTTTAAATTGGGGATTCGAGGGGCACTTTTAGGACTACTTGTATGCCACTTTTCATGGCTACAGATTGGTCTGAAGACAAGAAAGAAATAGCCTATGTTTTCCGCGGTGTTCTAAAGTATAAATGTACCAAATTTCGCGTGGATTGGTCAAACGGTGTAGATTTGTATAGAGATTTATTGCATATATATATATATATATATATATATATATATATATATATATATATATATATATATATATATATATATATATATATATATATGTATATATGTATACACTAGCAGAAAAACCCGTCTTTGCTCGGGTTGAATTAATAATATGTTGATTAAAAAGTGTCATCATCAATTATTTTTCAAAAAAAAATCTTAGCATCATTTAAGTGTACGGGAAAAAAAATTTAATGCCAATTTAACTTCTCCATTGTTTCTACAATTTACTTCGAACCCAAATATGCATATATATGTTGTATCCAACCATATAATCCATTTCATATTCGTCACACTTCTGATGAAGTTGATTTTAAGTTTTCGAGTGACTACGAATATTCCCGCGCATTCAAATTCAGTAAAACTGGCGAATTTTCGGTGGATAGTCTTGCACTTAGTTTTCCTATGAATTTGTTTTCATTGTGTCCTTCTTTCACCTAGTATGCGATATTTTCGAATTTCATCATCAATATGAGAAGATGTTAAATTAAATTGTTACAACATTCGTTACTAATTTAGTTTGAAGTAAACGCAATTTTTCTTGAAAATTCCATTCAGCTGCAGGTGGAATAACGGAACTTCTGTTAGATATATAAAGCAGAGTTGACGTTTGTCTGTTCTCTACACTAATCTACCTTTTGACCAATCCACACATTTGGTACACTTATATTTTAGAACCCTGCGGATATGATAAGCTACATATTAACCCGCGTTCTATTTGTCCAAGGGGGCTAAAAATTTACGGCATTCGTAACTAATTTATTTTGAAGCAAACGGCACTTTTTCCAGAAAATTCCATTCAGTGGCATGTGGAATAACAGAGCTTTTGTTAGGAATACATGTCATCAGAGTAGACAAATTAAACCCAATCGATAACAATTTTTTAATAAAAAGAAGGTTGATTTTACAGCGCTTTTACAAAAAGAAAATAACTTTCAACGAACGATTCACATGCATCTAAGTTGCGTAAGAACAGCTTCAAAAAATAGAGTAAGCAACCTCGACTTTCTGCCTCTTAAGACATAAAATTTCGATTTTTCAAAATTACTGAGTGTGATATTATTCCAAGATCAACAAAGTCTTGTAAAAAATTCCCTTTTCTCCAACGCACATAAAGTTTTTAATTGAACCCTCATGGTACTTTTTAAGATAATAAATTTGGTTTCTGAATGGAAAGCACGTATCTATTTAGAGTGATATATGTAGTTACTCTACTATGGAGTACAGCTTTCAATTACACCCATGAAACACGAAAAACAACTGAAATTTAATTTATTTTAATCGTCGTTCAATGAAAAGCTATATCAAAATTTTGAAATATATTTTGAACTACAAAGTATGACTACCAGTTTTAATTTAACGTAACCCATCTTGTTTTAAAGTTATTTTTGAAATTTTTCATGTCATTTTAAAATAACAAATTACACGCTTAAAAAATATTTTGATTCGTAAATTTTATTTTGTTTATATACACACTATTACGTATTGAACCAAAGATTTAAAGAAAGTTGGTGGAAATATACATATACCACCACGAAAGTACCCATGTATAGTGATATTTTGCAGGAAATAAATAAATAAAATCCAACTCCTAAATAATATTTCTGGTATAGGTAATATACCGGAACACATAATGTAAACATAAACAAAATTCCAATCCTTAAAAAAGGCAGAATTATGAAAAAAATATCTGTTCTAGCGTGTTGAATTTCGACTTTCTGAATATATTCTGAAGTAAAACAATTCGACAAAAAATTTGAACAACATTGATGAAGACAATGATTTATAAGAAAAAAAGAACACATATTTATAGTACTTGGGAATCTTCAAATATGATCGCAACCATCTGGTTTTCAACTCAAATACCCCAAAAAAGAATTTTAAATCAAATTAAAATATTAAACATTAATTCTGAGGTTGCCAGATACCGAGTAGCAAAATTACACTTTTATGATCAATGAGTTTATCGTTTGGGCTTCTCGAGCTCCATTATAAAATTTAAATAAATATGAAATTAAATGTTCTAAATTTTATTTCTTCATCAATCAAATATTCATAAATATTATTTTCATCATGGGAAGAAGTAAAAATTCAGTTCAAACATGAACATTATAATTTAATTTGTTTTAAGAAAATTGTTTTTCGATCAACAATGGTAAAGCAATCTGAGATGCGTACATCAATCGTTTTATACTCACTGTTATTTCTATGGCGATTTCAAATTGCTTTTGGCTTAGGCCTTAGGTCAATTTTAGGCCTCTTAGGATTCGAATTTTTCAAAATCCTTTCTTAGTGCACCCCTACGGTATAAGAAACACCCTGCAAAATTTCAGATTCCTAGGACTTGTAGTTCTTGAGATACAGTGATGAGTCAGTCAGTCAGTGAGTGGTATTTGAATTTATATATATATATATATATATATATATATATATATATATATATATATATATATATATATATATATATATATATATATATATAATACTTTAAATTACTTAAACAGCAGCGTTAGAAAGTTTTCTCCTTTTCTCCTTCTTTTTTATCTATTTAACTCACTGTTGAGTTATGTATTTCAATTAAAGTCTTACTGGATAACACAACTGGCTATTGACGACGGTCCGGTATCAAAACAGAATGAAAATATCGGAGGACAACGCCAACGTAATTTTGAACTACGTCAGATGGCGAGACCAAACCTGAGCTGCTCTTTAGAGGATTAAAGACGATAAAAAAGAAATGCAAGCGTTTATTTAAAAGTAAGAGGCAAACTTTGCACCCTATTCCAAAAGTGATTTTAGGAAACAAGATTTCGTCGCACCCTATTCTACATCTATTTATTATTAACTTTAAATTTATGAGCCTTTTCATGGCCCAGAGCGCCATGAATGAACTAGGCTAGAGCCTAGGGAAGGATATACGTATACCTGCAAGTGAAGTTCCCAACGCCGAACAGGATTCCCTTGAATGCTAAAAATGAATGTGAATCTCTTTTAGTCACGTTTGAATTATTAATGATAGGCGAAATGGGATAGTGAGTGATATAAGATATAAGGAATGTGGCGATATGGGGAAGCTTTTAGAAATTCTTAGGAGGAAAGCCCTGTTTAATGAAATTACGTCATTCAAGGAGAAGATGAGATGGATACAGTGCTGTTATTTACAACAGTATTGCGCTTTTTTTTTTGCAAAGGGTTGGTAGAAGGACGTGGAAAGACAATACAACTGCAGCTTTACAAAAGGTTCTTCATGGTTGAGATTGGTTCCACAGCTATATTTATTAGTATATTGTTCAAAGGTTTCACAGCAAAACATGGAAAGACAGTACAAATTCAGTTTAACAGAAAGTTATTAGTGGATAAGATCGGAGAATCTCTTCTTGAAGCTGGTGAACAAGCGACACAATCTCTTAACATTTACAACGGACTTAGTTAAACTGTTTGCATGACGTGGACACAGCACACCTATGCACAGAATCATCTAAAATACCCGACATCTCGGACACTACGAAGTGCACACATTTAAATAGAAAGTCACCTGACTCATGCAGAAGGCTGTCTCGAATCTAAAGAAGTTTTTCACGAGGCAAGAGGATGGACGGACCACGTGATACAAACAACCAATAAGCTTTCAAGGACGAAAAGACTCGTGTCGCCATCTATAATACGATAGTGAAGTCACAACACTGTGGGAAAACTAGAAGTGTTACACTACTACATAGTAAGTTAATTTTTATATAGTGACGCGTAAATTTTGTCGTGATGCGACGTAAATTTAATTACCTACCACCCGTCCGTACTTGATTAGACAAAGTTAGAAAGAGGAGAGGACAAAATAAACATTTCAAAGACAAAATACACTGTTATAATTAAATACACTGTTCAAGGACAATGTATTTAACCTCACGTTTACCACGCTGTACCATATTGATCTCGATGACGGCAAACACTTTGTCCCACCGAAAAAATTGTGGCTGTCGTGGTGCAGAAAGTTTGCCCACTGCGTTTGCAACACCTGCGAGTTGTACACGTCGTATTCTTGTAACTTACTCTGAGTGTATTTCTTTCTTCTGTGCCAGGAAAACTTAATTTGCAGCTATACCTCCATTACTTTTTTGTCATGTGTCCGGCACGGCATGGTCCATTGCGCCATGAAAACCAAAGCAACCATTCGAAATAACCATAGAAAAGTTTTATCTTCAATAGTCGTTTTGTTTAATCTTTTGACTATGGTTATAGATACAATTGCCACGATCCTTTCTTCGCGCGTATCTTATAACTTCCAAAGTACGAATGCAGTGTTGGCCGTAGTCGAAATTCTTTCTTGGTGCGATTCTTGTAACTTTCAAGGTACAACTGCTTGTCTAAATACCATGTTGACGCGATCAAGGTACAACTGCTTTACCGACCGTAGTCTAAAGTTTAAGCTTTTACAGTATTGTAAACTTGCTGAACTATTTATCAACATGGCGTGACAAGTTTGAAAGTGTCAGACCACTCATAAAAGCTATAACCAATACAAAATGGGACGACTTACATCATTGTGAACGTAAGGAATTAAGAGGGGCCAACCAGTCACCTTGACTGAATTCATTGGGAATAGATTAATAATACATTGGGTATGAAGTTGGGGTTTATTGTCAGTGTAGCAACTGAAAAAGAGTCGAGATCTTGAATATCTCGGATCTGGTGAGATAAAGAAAGGGATACGGAAAATGCTGAACTTGTGTGACCAGAAAAGTGTGAGCTCCTCAATAATCCCAGAAACCATTAAAGCTATCCCTGGTTCCGTAGAATTATCGTCATTACAGCTTTTTGTTAATCAGCGATACAGCTCGTCCCAACACCCGAAATCAGTCGGTGAGTATTATTGTACTGAACATCTTATCCATATTTGATAACTCAGCATATCTACCTATAGCTATGATGCTCTCGTGACACCAATCTATATATATAATTCTCTTACGTGGCACGCAAAAAAAGACGTTATTTGTAATCGCGTTTTGGCAACACTGTACGATTGTTTGTTTATCGCCAAGTCTCGCGCATCGATTGAATCAGATGAAATTTTATTGAAAAAAAAAAGGAAATTTTAATGAGCTGTTGCAGTTAGTTTATAATAGAAATCCAAGAAAGCGGAGGATCTTTTCAGAACCATTTAAAAAACGGTCCTTTTCAGGGCCAACAATTATAGTTCAACAAGACGCTTGCACTACAACTTTCGGCAACAAACTCGATGAAAAAGTGTGGGTCGTTTGAGTGCTGGGAAAATGTACACACAAACAACATGCTGGGTATTCAATTTCCAAAGAAACGCTCACATTTCGAGTCAAAATTTGCACAAAATTTTTATTTGAATTCTGATTTTAGAGATACTGTATATATTTTTTCTGTAATACAGCAAATTTAGATTTGAAATACATTTTTTTGGTAACATATTTTGTAAACAATCCCTTCTGCTAGGACACATGTCTTCATTGAGGCAAGCGAAGCGAGCATCGGTCCGCGCAGCGAACCAATGAGGATTGCGAAGCAATCCTCCGGGGGTTGGCGAGCGTTAGCGAACAGGGGGCAGGCCCCCTAGTACGAAATATAACATGAACTATTTACGAGCATAGTGCTTTTATGTTAACATTTGGGACCTCATTCGTACTAGATTTGTATGCGGCACCTTTACTTAAATGTGATAATTTTGTTGTACATGTACATGGGGAGGGGGTGTACAGTTCGGTCCCGAGCACCCTTGAGACATTGGCAACTTGTGTACGACCCCTTGGAGGGGTGTCGTAAAGAACCAAACGGTGTGTTTTTGGAAGAAGGAAGCGAGAGTGGACAGTATAGGGGAGGCCTTGCGTAGGCGTTTTGCTCGTACAAAATAGCTCTTATGTAAACTAATAATTTAAGTTTAACCTATCCAATTATCTTGAAACTTGTCTGTAACAATCATAACTAACTTGTAAATAAACCTTAATTGTAACTTAATTGCTCCGTTCCTGTTTACATTCAATAATTCCTTCAACATTCTACAAAATGGCCACGGCGGGTTCATCCAAACACATTCGAAGGAAGTAAGGAAAGGAAGAATTTGAATGGGGGGGGGAGGGGGACGAAACAAATGCCAGGTACTTGACGTTATTTGCCATCTGGCTTTCCAAAACGTTTGTACTCTGTTACTAAAATTAGTAAGTGCAATGAAAGTCTAAGTATTGAGCCGTCTTAAGTTGTTTACTATTACTTAAAATACAGTCAGATGAATCAACAAAATTTACGACAAAATAAGTGTGTAAGCAGACAGTCATTAAAATTATTAGGTGCAATGAAAGAGTCTAATTGTAGAGTCGCCTTAAATTGTCTACTATTACCTAAAATACAGTCAGAAGAGTCAATACAATTTACAATGATATAAGTGTGCAAGCAGAGTCATGAATGAAGCAAATGTCAGGCACTTGACTTTACATCATTCGCCATCTTTCCAAAACTTTTTTGTACTGTTATTAAAATTATTAGGTACAATGAAAGAGTCTAACTGTTGCACAGTTATTGGTTGCCTACTACTGCTTAAAATAGTCTATACAATAGTCGATAATCAATTTAGAATAAAATAAGTAAGCTAGCAGACAGTTATTCCCAAACAAGAAACGATAGCAAGAAGCAACTTGTGCATGTATTCGTATATGAACAGTTTGAAAATGAATGAATTGTTTTTTTAACCTTTAACAATGCATTGTACGCTCAGCGCAAACTAGTCTTTTATAAACTAATTTTCTCACTAAGAATATACCCTAAAATTTTCGTCACGATCTAAACTTAGTGTATCATCATAATTAAAAATGAATTAAATTCTTCTTATACTTAAAGTATGTTTGACCACATTTTTAACGTTTCCGCACACGCAATATTGTGAACTGGAAAGACCTCCTATGCACTTCGGTTCGTTAAATTTAACGAACCACGGATACCTGGATATAAAAGTAATTAGATCTGTTTATTTACTTAGAGCGCTGTCGTTTAGAGATTAGTCTGATGTAAACGCGCTACGTGTTCCTAGGGAGATGCTCAATGCAAACAGTTGGCAGCTGCTTTGTTCCAAGGAGCTGCTTGGTGAGCGTTTTTTTTAGAATGTTTGTTGGGCTAACGCAGTGGTCGACAAACTCATTAGTCAAAAGAGCCAAAAATAGGCAGTAAAATGATTAAGATTGAAGGAAGCCAAATATCTTTTTAAGAATAATGTTTTTAGGAGTCGGTTTACAAATACAAATACAAATATTGACGACCAGCTACAGGCTCAAGCCCAACAAGGCTGGTCCTTTGTTTATGAATTCTCCAATTCCCACTGACTATCCAATTGTGTCTTAAATTCGTACACTCCCTTTGAATAAACTATATTTTCTGGCAACGCGTTCCAACTGTCTATTACCCTATTAAAGTAGTAGTTTTTCCTTAAATCCCGATTAAAATGTGTCTTATTCAATTTATACCCATGACCCCTTGTTCTGTTATCCCTATTGAAATTTAAGCCCTCTGTGTCCCCTTGTTTTACAAACTTGAAAAGCTGAATCAAATCCCCCCCCCTTTCTTCTTCTTTCCAGCTAACATTAAATAAAACCAGATATCATAATAATAATCTTATTTATTGACAAAAAAATATTTTTTACATTAAAATGAAAATATGACAAAACAGGCATAAAGCTACACAGTACCCGAAAAACGACAAAAATATCGATTTTTTTTGCATTTTTTGATGGCCCATACATTTGGAATTCTTGGCTCAAAATTCTACATCTGATGTCCAATTAGTTTTAAAGATAGTTGAAGTTTTCTGAGTGTTGTCAAAATTTGACAGCATGGGGGAGGCGTGGTTCAATTCGTAATTGTTTTGCTGCATTTTTACATTCTTATAATAGGGAATATACACTATGTCACAAAAGGTCCTAAAATGGTACTTTTTTTACAAAAATTCGATCATGAACAATCTGAAAATCAACTTTAAAAATCTCAAAAAAGTTTAATTTAAGCGTAATAAGCGATTAAAAAACGCATTGAAGTCACGTGACTGGAAACGGGGTGGAGCTTGGTGTGACGTCATAGTACATGAAATCTCTCGCTACATTCGCCGGCTGCATTTTATTTCAGGTTGCTTTCATTGATGTTACGCTAATTTTATTTTTTAAATAATTGTGTTGAATTATAGTCTTTACATTATTATTATTATACAGATTTCTTCTTTAAAAATGACGACTGTAGAACAAGGCTTTGTAAAAGGCCAGTCGGAAAATCTACCTAAATTGGATGGTATATCCCTGTTTTCTTTTTTGCGAAACCATCCAAATTTTATGGGAGTAGAAATGAAAGGCGTAGAAGCGAAGAGTATGATAATATTTTGTACACCATATTTATTTTTAAAAAACATGAATTTTTATATTTTCTGGCAACGCGTTCCAACTGTCTATTACCCTATTAAAGTAGTAGTTTTTCCTGAAATCCCGATTAAAATGTGTCTTATTAAATTTATACCCATGACCCCTTGTTCTGTTATCCCTATTGAAATTTAAGCCCTCTGTGTCCCCTTGTTTTACAAACTTGAAAAGCTGAATCAAATCCCCCCCCCCTTCTTTTTTCCAGCTAACATTAAATAAAACCAGATATCATAATAATAATCTTATTTATTGACAAAAAAATATTTTTACATTAAAATGAAAAAATGACAAAACAGGCATAAAGCAACACAGTACCCAAAAAACGACAAAAATATCGATTTTTTTTTTGCATTTTTTGATGGCCCATACATTTGGAATTCATTAAAAAAAGTGCTTTTAAAGTGTAGTGCTATTATCAAAAAGTTGCAGTAAATAACATATTAAAAAATTAGGTCTCTACAAGCATTATTAGTTTTTGTTTTATGACTTCAAAAACTTAAAATGCATTTTTCTCAGACTTTTATTTTTGTGGATGCAAGTGTTTTCAATTTCCTAAGGCTTTTTTTTCTGTACAAGATACAGTCTAGAAATGTTTTGTAGATAATTTCATATATATGTACTTTAAAAGTTAGTATAGATTTAGGTCTGAGAATTCTAGTAACTTTAAAAAAAAATGTCAGATTGAATATTTTTAGAATTTTTATGTTTTTTTTAGATTTAGCTACAAAAATAATTATTAAAATTCAACAATCAGACTGATGGTCAATTCCATACAAACTTTTGTTCCCACAATTATTCAAGAAATATAAATCACTTAAAATAACTAAAAAAATATTAAAAATTGAATTTTTTAAAAGTTTAAAATAACTAAAAAAATATTAAAAATTGAATCTTTTATAAAAATTTAAAAAACTTCAAATTTTTTAATTGTTTTTAAATTTTAAAACAACGGTTCTTGCTAAACTGACTTTTTTTTATTGGATTCTAATTAATAATATAAGCTGAAAAAAAGCCATTAGTTATTTTTAATGTTACTGTGTGGGGAAATATTTTTTGAAAAAGGGTACTGTGTAGCCTGAACAATGACCTTGAATTTCTTTGGAAAGTTTGGATAAGTCAGATTTGTATGTCGTTATTTTTTATTTCACACACACACAAGCAGGATTATAGGTTCTCATCCAATAAGACGATTTCTCAATTTACTTTTCTAAAGGTTGATACTTGAAAAAGATGTAGAGCCAAAGAGTGTAAGAACAGCAAATGCTATTTTTTTTAAACTGATCGTATGAGTCAGGTATACTATTCAAGGTGTTGAAAATTATCATATGCCTTGTCCAGGTCTTCCAAAGCAGACCACTTTTTCTGTGACCTAAGATCATATTTATTTTTCTCCATTTATTTCATATCAGCATTAAGGTGCTCAAATTTAGAGCTTCATAATTATTTGTTTTTTAATTCCAGTTGATGCATTTTCAAGGGCCAATGCCAATATTAAAGGGAGGAGAACTGAATTCTGTTACATCAGCACTGAAAAAAATGTCAGATTGAATATTTTTAGAATTTTTATGTTTTTTTTAGATTTAGCTACAAAAATAATTATTAAAATTCAACAATCAGACTGATGGTCAATTCCATACAAACTTTTGTTCCCACAATTATTCAAGAAATATAAATCACTTAAAATAACTAAAAAAATATTAAAAATTGAATTTTTTAAAAGTTTAAAATAACTAAAAAAATATTAAAAATTGAATCTTTTATAAAAATTTAAAAAACTTCAAATTTTTTAATTGTTTTTAAATTTTAAAACAACGGTTCTTGCTAAACTGACTTTTTTTTATTGGATTCTAATTAATAATATAAGCTGAAAAAAAGCCATTAGTTATTTTTAATGTTACTGTGTGGGGAAATATTTTTTGAAAAAGGGTACTGTGTAGCCTGAACAATGACCTTGAATTTCTTTGGAAAGTTTGGATAAGTCAGATTTGTATGTCGTTATTTTTTATTTCACACACACACAAGCAGGATTCTAGGTTCTCATCCAATAAGACGATTTCTCAATTTACTTTTCTAAAGGTTGATACTTGAAAAAGATGTAGAGCCAAAGAGTGTAAGAACAGCAAATGCTATTTTTTTTAAACTGATCGTATGAGTCAGGTATACTATTCAAGGTGTTGAAAATTATCATATGCCTTGTCCAGGTCTTCCAAAGCAGACCACTTTTTCTGTGACCTAAGATCATATTTATTTTTCTCCATTTATTTCATATCAGCATTAAGGTGCTCAAATTTAGAGCTTCATAATTATTTGTTTTTTAATTCCAGTTGATGCATTTTCAAGGGCCAATGCCAATATTAAAGGGAGGAGAACTGAATTCTGTTACATCAGCACTGAGGTTTTTTTTAACAGAGGCTAACGTCGTTAAGATACTTCTGAGTTAAGGTACTTCGAATTTAAAATTATTTTGAAATAGTAACTGTCAATTACAGAGTTATTTTTCTTGGCGATGTTTCAGCAGGCTTGGAAAATAAATTAAAGTTTCTCTTTCAAAATCTTGAGCAAAAAGCGATAATTTGTTTTCGAATGAAATTACTTCTTCCAACATCGAAATAATTGGGTTTCCATTCCCCTGTAATTTACGATTAAGATTCTCTACTCTTATAAAAGAAAGTGTTTGTTTGTCTGTTTGTTTATTTCGCAGCCGCAAAATCGTGACGATCTGTGGCACTTACAGCAATGAGATTTGGCACACAGATAGTCCAAATTGTTTGCAATTTTGAGTCGCGGCGAAATTTTTAAACTCAATCTAGAAGATTTTAAAATTAATTTAATAGTTTTATTCTCTACCTGCTTCTTGAAACGCGTTTCGTCGTCTATGGTTTCGTCCGGACGAAAGAAGAAACCTCCTAAAATGAACTTTTTCTACCCAAGTGACCTTCATTTATATTTTCGCAAAAGATAGTAACGTCGAGTGAATTTTCTATTTAAAAAAAAAAAAAAAAAAAAAAAAAAGAAGATAGCACATTCTGCCCTTCGCGTTAAAAAAAAAAGAAACATATTATACACTAGCAAAATACCCGACCTTACTCGGCTTGAATTCGTTTACTCTAGATTGAAGAGATAATCAAAATATTTAATGACTTACGTTTTTTGTAGAATAAAAATTTATTTTAACACCTTTTGCCATCTTTATATTTTCTACAACTTACTTTGGACACAAATCCTACACATGCATATCTATTCATGTAATACATTTCAAATACATCGCACAATTGCTGTATGACAAAGCTACAAAAAGACGAAAGGTGATACTAAGGTTACTACTATAAAAGACGATTTATAGGAAGATTTGGAATTCCCTTTCTTAAGTTCTTTTCATGTGCAACTCAATTAATTAAAATTACGATTTACGGCGAGTGCTCTCGCACTCATAGTCAACAAAACAGTATTTTTTTACTTGTGGCACTCTTGCCTCCGGTATGCGACATTCTGAAATTTTGCAATCTTCTCCTGTCATTGCTACAACGAATTTTTTAATGTTGGAAAAAGTTCTAGTTTGAATTTTTAAACATTATTATTATTTCAATAACGACATTATTCTTTAAATAACGGCATTATTGTTTAAATAACGGCATTATTATTTAAATAACGGCATTATTCTTTTAATAACGGCATTATTCTTTTAATAACGGCATTATTCTTTAAATAACGTCATTATTCTTTAAATAACGGCATTATGCTTTCAATAATGGCATAACTACACTTAAAATTTACTGAAAATTTATACTGACTTACCCATAGAGGAGATATAATAGAATTCTATGGACTTACCTAACATTTTCAAGTCTAATACTTTGTGGTGCTGTTGGGTGTGATGAGAAGGAAAACACATTTATTAAAATAATAAATATTTAAAACAGGAAACAGCAAAGTAAAACAAAATAAAAGATGTCGCAAAAAATTGTTCTAAAGATATTAATTTGTGATTCAATTTTATCTCTTGATCTCGCACTGTTGCCACAACTCACAACTAAAAGTGTACAAAATTTAGAAATGTGAAATTAATTCAGAGCGAAAGAACCAGAAAAAATATCACTGCTCGCGCGATCGTGTTCATTCTCGTTTCATTGAAAAATATCGTCTGTCCCAAATATTCGGAAATCGTTTTCATTGCGCAAAGAATAAAAATAAGACTCGAAATAAATGACGTATCAGAGATGAAATTCCATGAAAAAAAAATTTTTTGAAGAATAATTATTTTTTCAGCAGTACTGGTAAAGCAATCGAATTAATCGTAATATTCAATAGACATTCCAATTTTTCCAAAACTACCAAATTATGGTTGATTTAAGTATACTTACTCAGGTGTTTTAGCATGAAACTCGTCTAAATATAACAATAAAGAAATGTTTAATATTGCATTCACTAAATTAATAGATAATGTATAAAATAAAATACACTGCAATCAAATATCTGGAATACAATTCATGTGATGCCTACACAAACACATAAACACAAAATCGAGCATAGAACAGAAAGACGGACAGACAGACTTTCGCAACCAATTCCACTCACTAAATCAAGATAAGTACTCACTGTATGCAAATTTCCATGAAAATATCTTAAACCGCGTGGACGTGTATAGGGCACAACATACAGACAGACAGACAGACAGACAGACAGACACCAAACGAGAAAAAGGCGGATTCGGCATCAGAAGGGTCCAAAACGGATAGAAAACTTGAAATGAGTCGAAAATATTGAATGTACAAACAAACACTCCATTCTTATTTATATAGATTTGCTGTCCCCTTTTCGGCGAGTGAGAGCAAGAAATAAAAAACATATTGACTGGGATTGTTAAGTTTTTTCTCGTAAAATCGGAATTGCTAAAGAAAGATTGAAAATTTCAACGGATTTGAAATCTGCGGAAAACTTCACTTTAGATTGATACATAAAAATATGATTTTCTTTAAATAAATAATTTTTAAATTGAATATATCTTCAACGGATTTGAAATCTGTGGAAAATTTTACACCAGATACCTGTGCCACGGGCACTTGCAACGCCGGGCTAGCCACGCAGTGGCTAGTATTTAGATAAGACTTAACGGCTACCATGAAATAAAATTTTTGGATCCACTGATCGTCTGTTTGTTTAAAATATTGAACACCCTTTTCAAGGAGAAATGCTTTAATTTAGAACAATAAGGAAGCGAAACGTTTAAAAAAGTTTCCTCTTGAAAGCCAACGTACTTTATTATGCAGCAGATCTGCGTATTCAGTCTCCATTTCAACTAAATATTCTTTAAATTGGCGATGATAAAGTGATTTAACAACAATTGTGTTGGAAATCTTGATCACCAATTCCATAACATTGCAACTTTCTTCTGGAAGTATCTGTGCACAAAGAGTTTCTAGATGAATGATGAAATGGTAAACAAGTATCTAGTGATTAATTTTTTCCTTCAAAGTAGAAACAAAATATTATCTTAACACGTCATACTTTTTGCCCCATCTATTGAAATTGAAACAATTTTATTGAGTGGAATATGATGTTTCTCCATGCATTCAATGACAGCGTTTGCAATATCCTCGCCTCGTGTTTGATCTTTCAGTGGTAATAATCCTAAAAGTTCTTCTTTAGAACCCGAAGACGAAATAAATCGAGCAAAAAGTGAAACGCGCTGCGTCATTTATGTCACAAGATTCGTCAACAGCTATTGATAAAGCTGAAACCTATTTAAGACATTCTATTTGCTGATTGGTTATATACGAAAACATTTTGACTGTTCTGTCTTTGACTGTTTTAGCAAACAGCGGTAACTCTTTAATTTTTTAAAGAATTTCTGCTTTGTTTTTAAATTTCCGAATAAGATAGACTTATTCTTCTATATATAGACTCTTCTGATAGACTTATAAAACATGTTTTAATGTATTCACCGTCTGAGTATGGTTTGCCTCTCTTAGCAATCTCTTTACTAACAATAAAGCTTGCAATATTAACATTGTTGGAATATTGCACCTATTAATTAAATACAGAACTTGATTTTTCCTGACTTTTCTGAAGCTCCTGAATTGCTTTCTTCCTCGCAACACCGGCGGGATATTTACTGCCAGCATTTAGTCGAAATCAATTCGTGGCAGAGCAGTATCAAGTGGCTAAAGAGCCGCGAATTGCCGATCACTGGGCTAACAGAAACAAGCGGAGGAATAAGAGAGCGAAAGATGTATTGTAGTATAAAGAAATATATGATTGGTTGATAGGTTTCGGGCTTTTGACTCAAGGTTCAAAAGCATTAATTTGGGCTTTTGGGCAAAAAGGACATGTTTGTTCAAGCTTCGCCAAACGCAAGACACATCGTCAAGTAATTGTGAAAGGAAAGAAAAGGAGGGAGAAAGAAAGAGAGAGATAAGAGAAAGAGATCGTGTTGTTATCCTGGGTTCACGATGACCGTAAACTGTTACCAATAGCAGTAAAATCCATGGGAAAAGAATAGATCACTATGATACATAGGATAGGTCATGCCGTCAAATACCGTCGTGTACGTGGAGGCAGGTGCACTGTTCTGTAATGGCCTCAAAAGTCCTCACGTTGGCATAGTCTGGACGTTTGGAGAGTTGGTAGTGGCAGCTCAGGTACTATACAACGGTAATCCGAGCATGGTTCAAATTGATGAAGTGTTGTACCCGAAGCGTCCTTTGGGATTAATCCCGTCCTTTGGGATTAATCCCGAAGCCTCGCCACTAGCCCGCCATGTTTTTCCAAAGCGACGTTAAATATCTACAACCTACCTACCCTCACAAATCATGTCTAAATAACCACTCTACTTGTTAAAAGATTCCAAAGAAACATGGAGCAATCACAACGAGCTATTGGAGACCGTGTGTGATCAATCCCTAAAGCTAGGGTTTCCTTAGAAAGCGCAGGAGTTATCTAGCAGCCGTGTTCCGTCATGATGCGGCGGGCATAACTAGGCTGCCATCTTAACAGAGACCAGATGTGTCAACTTAGATGGACATAATACTGGTGGAGAATGGGCTATACAGACGTCTGTCGTGGTTTATTTTATTCGAGAAACAAAACAAAGGGGCCTTTTTATCCTCACGACCAAAAGTTTCTATCTTTGCAATCGTTGAAGATACAGTGAAAATTTCAGCAGATTTCAAATTAGCGTAAAATTCTACGCCAAATCGATACAAAAACCAGATTTAATAGTTAATTATTTACCATTTGATTTTTTTAAAAAATAATTAATTATTTATATAAAGAAAATCCCATTTAAGGTAACGATCTGATGTAAAATTTTCAACAGATTTCAAATCCGTTAAAATTTTTAATCCATATTTAACGATCCCTATTTTACAAAAACGAACTATACAATGCCAGTCAAAATTTTTTGTTTGTTTTGCCGCTACAACAGAAAAAACGTTCCCCAACTGTTTGAGACCGCTGTGATGATCGTCGTGCAAATGGCGGCTCCGCTAATTTTCGTTACGCTCACAAATAACGCTCTTAAGGAAACCAACGCCATCTGTTTGTATAAAAAAACGTTTTAATGACATCATCCGCAGCTACATTACGGCTGCTAGATAACGGCTGCGCTTACTTAGGAAACCGTAGCTTTAGTGAAGATTCAAGTACACATTGTCTCGTAATTTTGAACCATGACGAGGTCATCACCTGATCTGACAAGCAGCTTGGCCAAATATGGCACAATGAAACGCCAAAATAGCCAATCAACTAAACAAGATTTTAAAGAACGTCTCCTTTACCTTATTCTTTCTCCGAATCCCTTTCTCAACATTCCTCTCACCTCTAAAAAAACTCCTTACCCTTTCTTCACAGGACTAAGAAGATCGTCCAGGTACACCCCCATCTATGTCCTTCGGAGATCAGATGTTTCCTTCCGGCCAACATTCTTTCCTGTCCGGCAGGAGAAACTCTCAGTACATCACTCTATAACGAGCACCAACCGTAGAATAGCACATAAGGAATTTCTACAAGCGAATCGGTTGCTTGAGGATTCCTTTAAAAGTGTTTATTTTGCTGATTGAAACAGAGGAACCGAACGGAAAAAGACACAACGAAGGTGAAATGCTTGGACGCTGAAGGAAGAAAGGACGATGCTTTAAAAGAAGCACTGTATGAGGACACGGAAATAAATCTCAAGGTTCCGCAGATAAGCGTGGAGGAAAATAAAGAATACGAACTTGAAATACGAAGATGTGGAGGGAGAGGTACGGGGTAGAAATTCTTCGAAACTAGGGTATCGTTCTATATTCCGAATGGTCGAACGTTTCTAGACTCTAATCTCAATAACTCAGAGAATGGAATGAGACGTTTCTGGTTTTCTAACATTCTATTGACTGTTTTCGAATGGTTCAATCGTTGGGCGGTTAACTTAAATATTTAGTTTGTCTGCTTGTTTTGCTTTTGTAGAAAAGAGAATACTTGTGTTTGGAGAGTGAAAAAGAAAACAATCGGGGATTTTTCACAACGTGGTGCAGCGAAAGGTTATGCTATGCAGGGGTGTTTCCAAACGTGTACATAATTTAATACAAAACTAAAGCTTATGCTCCGAAGCAGCGTGATAAATTATTTAAAAAACAATTTTATTAACTTTATTAAGAACAGTAAAAAAACTTTGCTTTCTGATAGAATTTTATAGTACTTTGTTTTTAATTCATAACGTCTAGCAGGTAAAATTTAAGTTTTGTTCTTGTTATTCAGGAGCTAGCGCTTTTCTCTTTGAATGAAAGAGTTGTTCAACAGGTTTAAAATATATATTGTTTAAGAGATAAATTTGAAAAAGGTAAAGATAAGACTTAAATCTGTGCCCAGATGGCAAAATGTTGCAAGTCACTTTTTCCAAAAATTGAGTTAAGTCCCATCCTGGAGTCTGGTTTGTTAGTTTTTAGAACGTGGCAAAATGTCGTAAGTTTTTTTCTTTCAGTTTATGTGAAAACAAAGGTAAAAAAATTGTTATAAATCAAAAACCACAGGATCACACGTTGAATCTTAAAATTGCTGTCACGAAAAATTAAAAAAAGTGACTGATAACATTTTGCCATCTGAGCACAAAAATGCAAATCTTGTTTCGAATCACGAACGTGAAAGCCGCCTCAGAATAAAGCATTCACATTGAAATGTAGGAATAACGGGTACCCTGGGATGCAGTTAACCCTTATATTAGAAATTTACCGCATTTGTTTTTTAACAGTTTCATTTTAGGTAGCGACAACCAACAGTAATACATGACTGACAGCGTCAACGCAAACATTAACGTTGGTGGTCACGCCTGACACCTTCTGGATGTGTTTATGGGCACACCCATTTGGGATTGAGAATTAATTAATTTTTTTTCTCTCTTTTCTCTAACATTTAGGTATGAAGTTTTTTGAAAACACCCCTATACAAATACCAAAATGTTATACTGCAGTTTTTCGACTATCTAACTCGTTACTTTATACTCTTGTTTCTTCCACGTAGGTATCTTCTGTTGTATTTGCCACGTGGTATTAAAGAATGCTCGTAGGACAAATTGACGAGCAGGAAAAACATTGAGCTTCGATCGCTAATCGGAACCCATGTCGATTTCCAAGGTGATATGACCTTCATTTCTGAGAAGCTACTACAGCGACTACACACTTGTGAAGGAACGAGGTAGCCCAGTTGGAAGATTAATGGCTTAGCAAGAGTTACAAGTTCGATTCCAACCAAAGACCGTCGAGTACAAAGAAGACTAATGTACGTTAAATCTATTGTGGCCTCAAAAGTTTTCATATTGATATGGTGTGGCAGTTTGGAGAGTGGGATGCCAGCTCAGGTGTGATTTCGTCAACTGACCCTGGCTGAAAAATACGTGGTGTTGCCCTCGGTTCTTTTCCTTGGGGATTGGCTATCGTGGCTTAGTGGGCATGTCCACTGCGCTAGCAACCTTCGAGTTGTAGTCAGCGCAGGTTCGATTCCCGACGGGTTCCTTCCTCCCTGGGTGTATTTCTCTCTTCTGTGTTTGTAAAACTTTATTGCGTGTGAATTAATGGGTAATTTTTTAGTTAACGTCATACTAGAGCAACACAACGGGCTCAATCCTTAAGAGAAAGATCCCAGGACAACACCAGGTAACTTTGAACCACGGTCAGATGACGAGGCAACACTTGAGCTGGCACCCCACTCTCCAAACTTCCACACCAACCCAACGTGAGGATTTTCGACCACGACAAATTTGAGGTGCACCAGTCGCCTCTGACACGGATTCGAACCAGGAACCTTCCGATCTGGAGGCTAACACCTTAACCACTAAATCGTTTGGTCGGCTAATTGCGTGTGTCTCTTACTTGCTGTTGTATGTCTAGTGTCTGGTGCAGCATGTCGAAATATGACCTTTGCACTATAAAATTGCAATCCTCATTGTTTCCTTGCACGAACTATACTCGCATCAATGGAGACATGCGTCCTAGCAGTAGGGATTGTTTACAGAATATGATATTCCAATAATTACAGTATATTTCTACTGTCTTAATATTCCTCAAACGAAATTAGAGTACCTCTACTCAATCATGCACGTTTTCTACGATAGCTATCAGTTCTGCCATTATGTTTTGCACCACTTTCAATTAATCTTTCATTGTCTCGTCTTCTTTGTTCCGTTTTCTTTGATTTTTACAGAGGCTGTTCGCACATTTTTTAGACGATTTTGATTAGCGATAATAAAAAATCTTTGCCGAAAAAGAAATAATTGCAGTTGTACTCTCTCTCTATGTTTTTAAAAGTCCAAATTATCGTCTGCGGCTTGAGAGGTTTGTTTTTATTCAAAATGGCGTTTTTAACGAAGCAGTGGTTCGAAGGCTATATTTATGCTCTTTCCGAATAGAAATATTCATATTCCGTTATGTTAAAACGATATGAGAGTCAAGGTTTTGTGATATCTAAAGCGTCGATAGGTAATATCGTCAACAAAAAAGGAAAAAAACGTCAAATTGGAGCCTCAAGTGGGACAAAAATTCCAAACAAGTATCCAAGGAAGAAACGGACATTTTCGACTATTGCAAAGGTAAATTGTTTAATGTTAAAAGAAAATCCCCCTAGTCAAAGGACAGTTGCAAAATCATTAAAATGCTCGTTGTCCAATGTAAACAAAATGATAAACATTGATTTAAATCTTAAGAAAGCGAAAAAACGCAATGTGCATCGTCTTTCACGCAATTTTCGTGCAACGCAATGTGCATCAGCATATCGCTGAGCGCAGGACACGCTGCCGAACTCTATATGAAAAACACTTATCCAAAGAAAAATTGAAAAAAATTGACACAATAGATGAATTATGGGTGTATTTAAATGATTGCAAAAAAAAAGCCATTTATTATCGTAAAAGGGGAGAAAAAAAAAATTTAAGTACATGGTTCACAGAATCGAAAGAAAATTTTTCTAAGGGATTCATGATTGTTGTTGGTTTTTCATATAATGGCAAGTTAAAAATAAAGAGAGTGGAAAAAAATGTCAAGATTAACTCCAAATACTATCAGGAACATATTTTATCGCCAATTTTTCTGAATGAAATACGATCGCTTTACCCACAGTGCCATCAATCTGTAGAACTCCATCAAGACAAAGCTAGCAGTCACTTATCAAAATCCACTGTAAATTTCCTAAAATAAATGGAACAAAAAACCGGTATCAAGGCCATACCCTTCATTGATATCCCTACTAAATGTCCCGATGTATCACCTATGAATTTTGTGCTTTCGGACTTTTAAAATCTGCACTATCCAAACGTCGTCCCACTTTTTATTCTATCCCGGAATGGGATAGAATACCTCTTCTGACACTTCAAAAGGCATTACTAGCCTGGAAATTACGGTGTTGAAAGATAGTTCAGAATAAGGGCTATCAAATAGAACATTTAAAACATAAGAACTTTATGTAAGTTAGTTTTGTGAATACAGTATACACTGTCTAAAAAATGTGTGAACAGCCTCTGTATTATAAGCTGCAGCTCGAATAATATTCATTTTTATTCAATAAAATTTCACCCATTAACGCTATAAATTCAATTCAGTCCCGAGGCTTCGTTATAAACATAGAATCGTACAGTGTTGCAACACGCGATCACAAATAACGTCTTTTTGTGTGGCACGTAAGATAATTAATTATATATACATAGATGGATGAAGTATAAGTAATATTTTTATTTTACTTCTGATATTTGAAGCAACTTGGCTATATCTGAACTCATGCCCCCAAAACAAACGACACAATCCACCCTTATTTGCCACTTTTGAAAGTAAGGCGGAGATAAATAAGCTTCCTATATACCCATATATAAAGCAGTCGCGTCTGTTGCAGCACATCGCTACTTATTATATGATCATTTATATCAGACGATCCGTGACAAGTCTCTTTATTTTCCCAACCTTAATAGAGCTTCTGGTGAAAACTATTTCCCTTATACCAAATGAGAGCCGTATTTTACAATTCCCCACGGAGGTAAGGAAAGCAACAGTCAGTGTAATTAGGAAACCTATCGAAGAACTGTTGGTTCAGATTACGGCTCTGTTGACAGGCCTATTTTATACATCTAAGGGTATATAGATTTACAGTAATTAGAAGCCTCGCTTAATTTATATGTTCGGTTACAGCCAATGGGTGAGACCATTACTTCATTACAGTTCGATATCAACTCCAAGACATAGAACAGAATGGGAAGGAAGTTTGTACAGTCGCGGGAAAAAACCAACCAGCTCCTTTATTTCAAGCACCATACTATAGCAAATTCTAAAGTATCATTCAGTATTAAATAACGTCCTCTACAAATTCAAATCCAAAACCGTTGCATAAATAGACGTCTTCATTTAAAATTTTGCACAAACATAAAAATTTCTGATGGAAACACTATGTTTTGATGCTATAATAAGATTCTGCATCGTTAAATTAGTCTAAATATGAAATTTTATGACTTAATATTCCAAGATATTCAATACTACAGGTGGCCTATGCTGGATTTCATTTCCAATAATGTATAAACTCAAAACGTTGTGCCATTGTGTTTACTTTAATCCCAGCTGACCAATGCGGTAAGTGGGTAGTTAATTAACACCACACTGGTACGACACTTCGGGCTATTGGCGACATATGGGATCAACCCCCGAAGTAAAAGAGTCGAGGGTACAGCTACACTCTACGTTTATGAGTGATGGCAACGGCTTTGGCGATTTTTTTGGCGCACTTCTAAAGTTGCCAAGTAAAGAATTATTTCCTAACTCTAATGTCACAATTTTTTTTTTCTTTTTACAACACACTTTTTAAACATATTTCAGAACGTTTTAAAAAGTATATTTTTAAAAAACTTTCACAAAAAGTAATAAGCTTAAGCACATATCAAAACACATTTGTGAACCAGCAGAGAAACTAAGCTACGAATGGTAAGAATAACCTGAAACTTATCAATTACACTAAATACAGTGAGCATGTTGAAAAAGGAAAAAGATTTACAAAAGAAAAAAAGCAAGAAATAATACCTGATAAAGTCAGAATTCTCTCGTAAAAAAATAATTAAAACGAAAATGGTCAAAAAAACAAAACTCTTAATCCTGTCATGAAAAAACTATTATAAGAAAATAAAAATTCCACAACTGTCAAAATACAAATAAAAGGACCAATGGTATCACAGAAAACGATTTAAAAGGACCAATGGAATCAAAGGATATTTTAAAAACAAAATAACCAATGGGAGGAAAGAAAAAATTTCAAACGAATCAATGAAATCAAACGACTTTAACGGATTTTGGAAGAACTTTCTAGAATATTCAAAATGAAAATTAAAAGTTTCCGTTTGAAGAGGTTGCCATGAAAACCACAACAACAGCAACGAAAGATGGGTTGCCTTAATTTATCGTAACTCGTTACTAGAAGTGCGCCAAAAAAATCGCCAAGCCGTTGCCATCACTCATAAACGTAGAGTGTAGCTGTACCGAGTCGAGGACACCACACGTCATTTTGAATCGGTGTCACAACTAAGATGGCACCGCCAATCTCTAAGTTTCCACACCACGCCAACACGAGGACATTTGAAAGCTACGACGCATTTAACATGCACCAGCCTACTTAAACTTCCAACTGGTCACCACGGGTTGCTAGCCAATGCGTCTAGTGGTCAGGATGTTTGCTTCTGGACTGAAAAGTTCTGGATTCGAATCCGGCATGGTTGTTTGTCCGTCTGAAGTGAATATGTTGTTGTTTCTTATGCCTACACTGGCAGACCAGAGGAGTGCCAGGCCCGTCGAAGACGGCAAGAGGCGAGGGGGGTGCGCCTTCCATGTTATTGAGCCCCATTGGGAGGAAGTCCGACTTTTGCTCTACGTACATGACACATCCGTTTTACAGGAAGGTCCCTTTCATACATCCATTTACTCACACATATCGTAATTTAGATCCCAATCAGAGGCCGATAACCCCCTGATCAGGTACCCCCAGAGGTATTGATTTGGTATGGGAACATGGGGGACATTGTGACCACGACCTATTTAACGTGCCCCAGTCACCATTAGTGAACACGACGGTCTTTAGCCAGGTCGAAGCGCCGATCTTGCAATCATCAGAATTGAAGGCTCCGCCGAGGACAGAACCCACAACCCTTCTGATGCGAGCCCGACGCTCTACTGACTGAGCTACCGCGGCTCAAGTGAATATGTGAAATCTCTGTATGGAGGGTTGTGCCTTGGAGGTAGAGAAAGTTAGAAGAACAACAGGAGAACTGAAACGCAACAAGGGGAAGTGTTGCGTCAGCCTCGCCCTAGCAACAGATGATGTCCAACCGCAGACTAGTCATCTATAATATTATAAAAGGAAGTGTTTGTATGTGTCTCTGTACGTAGTGTTCTGACGAATCTATAGCACTTACAATAATGAAATTTGGCACATAGATAGTCGAGAATTTTTTGCAATTTTTATATCCAGCCCGAATTGTAAAATTTAATCTAGGACATTTTAAAATTAATTTATCAGTTTTTTAATATTTCTGTCTTCTCTATGGAATGTGACGTCATTGAAGAAAGGCGAGGATTTTACGTTTTTCGACCGCTGACGTCACAAGCGTTTTTCATCTAAATGCCTTTGGTTCCACGCCAAGTTTTCCTATTCTAGCGTGTTTCGATTTACGTTATTGATAATGTCCACTTCGAGGCCATCACGGCGTGCCCCGTAGAGTACGTTTGCAAAGCAAACCAAATGGGTAATGGTAATGGTAATGGTAATTTTAGTTAACGTCGTACTAGAGCAACACAACGGGCTATTGACGACGGTCCGGAATCAGTCCCTTAAGGGAAAGATTCGAGGACAACACCTCGTAATTTTGAACCACGGTCAGATGACGAAGCAACACCTGACTGGCACCCCACTCTCCAAACTTCCACGCCAACCCAACGCGAGGACTTTCGGCCACGACAGATTTAAGGTGCACCAGCCGCCTCTACACCATACGTTTACAAACATCCATGCCCGGACCCGGATTCGAACCAGGAACCTTCCGATCTAGAGGCTAACACCTTAACCACTATACCGGTTGGTCGCAAACCAAATGGGAATACGTAGCAATCACCGGGGATTGGCGTGCGTCAGCGAACAGAGGTCACAGCTGACCCCACGAAAAGAACTATCACGGACAACGCCTTGCTGTTCACTCAGTGGCTATTTCAATAATATTAACAAATCAGGAATCAGACAGCACTTGCAACGAAACATCTAAAGAAGAAGCAGATGAAGTCTCAACGACGTATGACATCAATGGTGACTGGAATTTGCAGGAACTGAAAAATTACTTTGTTAAAAATCAGTAAGTTGCAACAAAATTTAAATTTGTTTGAAAATGATGAGAGATATTGCCATCAATTTCAAGAAATCCAAAGAGTTAAAGTAGATACGTTGGTAGGTATTTGATTAACGTTGGAACGGTGCAACACAACGGGCCATTGGCAAAGGTAATGGATCGACATCAATGAGAAAAATCCGAGGACAATACGTAATTTTGAACCACGGTCTGATGACGAGGTCACGTATGAGCTGCCACCCCATTCTCCTAACTTCCACACCACACCAGCGTGAGCGCATTTGAGGCCCCGCGAGATTTAACGTTCACCAGCTCCTATTGTATACGACGATCTACGACTGGATTCAAACTCGTAACCCTCTGTTACACTTTCAATTGGGTATGACGTAAGCCCACCACCATGGTACATCCGGGTAATCCAAGTGGTTCAATATTCCTCCATTAGAATGCCACGCTGACTAATGTCTGATTGTCCTGGAATTAACAAAAACAAACTTCAAACGTGCTGTGTGCATGTTTTGATAATTAAGCATTACTTTCGACAAATGTACACGTTATGCAGAATCTGTATGCTAGAGACATTGAAAACAGTAAACCATGATTCATTAACTCCGTGCATCATTATGTATTCCATTCATTTGAAAGAAATATAACTCAAAATCTACACACTGGAGAATAATTTCACAAATTTGCATGATTTATACAGAACTTTTTAGAGTACACCTGAAACTTTAATTCTAAGAATTAATTCCTGAATACATATCTCACTCCCAGAATAGGAGTCTGTCTGTCCGTCCATAAATCCACGCCGGAAAATATCCCTTCTACAAATATTCCTAAGTGTTTTTAACAAGAGAGAAATGATTTCGATAGACTATATATATTTGTACAAGTGATAATATATTCCAACACATTTATTCAGATGTACAGCAATGAGTTCTCGCGATAAGAATTATGCATGCATGAGAAAGTACTCAGCATCAGAGATTCAAATGGGATCTAAAATGTTATTCCATTCTAGTTTGTTGAAGGGGTCGTCAAAGACAACAGTACAAGGACACTTGAATTAAATAGGACAATATATCCTCTCTTGACATTGGGTTCCGAATACTTGAGAGGATGTACCAACTTAACTTTAATCGGTAATATGCTAAACGATTCGATAGTTGAGCGGGGCAAACTCCATAAGTCGGGATTCTGGTTGTAGCAATTCGACGTGAAAATATGTATCTTGGTACGTTGTGTCAAAGGTATTTGTATGGTGCAGATTTTTGACCTTGCACCATAAAACTCTAAAATTCAATACAAGGTACTTTTAGGAACTTCGAGTTGAGAGAAAGATTAGATACATCCAAAAAAATTATTGCTTTGATAAATTAGACTTTACTATGTTTATGTAGGATGTGAAGTCGGTTCTTCGCTTTTATGTACATTGTTATTTGACCAACCGGTCTGGTGGTTAAGATGTTAGTCTCTAGATAGGAAGGTACCCGGTTCGAATCCGGGTGAGTGCATAGAAATTTGTAAGCGTATGATATAGAGTCGGTTGGTGCACCTTAAATTTGTCGTGGCCGAAAGTCGTCACATTGGGTTAGTGTGGACGTTTGGAGAGTGGGGTGCCAGTTCAGGTGTTGACTCGTCATCTGACCGTGGATTAAAATTACGTTCTTGTCCTCGATCTTCCCCTTAGAGGATTGACAACGAACCGTCGTTAATCGCCCGGAGTGTTGCTCTAGTACGACGTTAATTGAAAAATATAATTTTTTCTGATTTCAAATCCATCAAAAGACTGCCGTGTACAAAAAGGGCTGGTGCATGTTAAATCAGTCATGGCTTGAAATATCACGTTGGAGTGGTGTGGGAGTTTACACAGAGCTGCATGCTCAGGTATTGCCTCGTCATCTGATCATGGATCAAAATTACGTATTGTTGTCCTCGTATCTTTTAAGGAATTGATCCCGGACCGTCGTCAATAGCGTTGTATTGCTCAAGTACGACGTTAGTTGAAATACGTACGTATCTCTGTTAAATAGTTGCTCCCGCTCTGGTTCTTAAAAAACAAATTTCAATACATTCAGAAATTTACCGAAGAAAAACTTTGAATTCCCTCAACTGATAATTTACTTAGAGGCCCAATACGACACCAAGGGAAAACCATCCAACCAATATTGATAACCTAGTCATTCATTTCGTAAAAGCCTCAAAATCAACAAGCGCTGTTTTCACCCACGAAGTTCTCGAAAGGGAACTCGGAAATGCGACTGCTTATATTTAAATTCCGCCTTTTTTCGCGACTCCAAACTATTTTGGAATGCAAATTGACATCAAAGGACCTCCCGGTTCGCACCCGCCGCATTTTGTATTCATTCAAAAACCTCTTTAAGCATTTTGCAGTTTTCCACAGAAGTTATTTGCTGTTTTATTGCCTCGAGGAATGGGAATTTCGCATTAGATGTCAAATGGCGTTTGCACGGAGAACATTTTCCAATCTTGCAGCCAGTCGGGAATATTTTTTTTGGGGTTCCGCTGTTTGGTAAGTTCTATTTCTGAGATTTCGTGGAACATCAGGCGCTACGTGCGTTTCGAATCCGCTTGAATCCACTCTGATTCAACGAAAATGGTTTATTGAAAATATTGCTGGTAAATATACTTCTCAATAATAGCCTCGTTCAATACCGTTGCGTTGCTTTAGTACGACGTTAATTAAAAACACCTTTCCTTGGAGTACTTCCAGAACACTGTCAGGGCTTATAACATGTCACGTCTTATCACGTTTTTGTTCTTTTGTTACTTTTGCCGCCTTATTGACATTTTATCACTTTTTTAGATGTTTAAGTTCTTAAATTCTACTTAGACAAGAACAATTTTTAGGGGGCAATTGAAAAAATTCATTTTTTACTCTGAATAAAGTCAAATGACAATTAAATTTGAAAAAAAAAATTTGAATTTGTTTTGTGCTCAAGTTTTTTTTTTCGTAAAAAAAAAAAAAAAAAAAAGATTTTTTAAATTTGATTTTTAATTTGATTAAATGTGATTTTTTCAGATATATTCATTTGCCCCCAATGATGATTACCTGAGGCAAGGTTCCCACGGTCTTTGAAAAACCCTTGAATTTTTTTTCCGAACTCGGGCTATTGAAAGTCCTTGAAAATTACGGAACTTCGTGTGAAAGAGCGAATAATTCATTGGTGTGAGATATTGTTCAGATCGACAAGGTAAAATCATTTGCGAACACTTAAATAAATGTTATATAGGATCTGGAAATTACTCCATAGAGAATTTGAGGAAGTAGGATCTTGAATGAAGACTATTGACGTTTACTGGAACCAGTTTTTCAGACTGCGAGACATTGTAGTGTGTATTCTAAATACCCAGTTGTGTCAAAGCTAGACTGCTTTGTCACTTTCTCATGGTAGTGCTGACATTGAACGTGGCTTTTCAGCCTCAGGAAGAGCTTTGACAGGAGACAGAGCATCAATGTTAGAACGCACACTCAATGCATTGATGACTGTCAAAAGTAGATTGGCAAATTTTGATAATCCATCTTATTTGGTGCTGATCACATCAAATCTAATGGATATGGGAACGGTTGCATATAAAATCTATGCCTATTTAGAAGATAAAACGGAAGGTACTAGAAAAATTAGAGAAGGACAGGAAATAAAATGAAAGACTTGAAGCAGAGAAACAAAATTTAAAGCATCTGTCAAATAAAAGAAAGATAATAGAAGAAGAACGAAAACTTAAAATTATATGTGTAAGAGATAGGATGAGGCGTTGGACAGTACTTCAAAACTGTCAAAGGAAGCCAATGATAGACTCAAGAAGGCGATAAAAAAAATTAAGAATTTAAGGAAGCAGCACTTACTCAAGCAATGATTGAAGGGGCGGCAAAAGTCTGAGATGATGCTGGTCAGCAAAGACAGACTTTAGAAAATATCCTTTCTTTTCTTGAGAAGAAAAAGAAAAAATCAATTTAAAACTTTTTCAACGAAAAAAAATCAGACATAATCTTTTTTAAGGAAAAGTAAAGGAAGAAATTCTTTAAAATATGTCATAAATAAACAATATATTTAGAAATCAATATTAAAATTTTTTTTTGTTAATATCGTTTCAAAATAATATCCTTTCTAAATGAAGAAAATAAAATATTTCCATAGAAAGAAAAGAAAAATATAGGGGGTATCTGGGATTATCTTTTTCTTTCCTATCTTTATACATGAATATATTTGGCATTATTGTTATTTGTCACTTATTGTCATTATTTTTGTTCGATTATTCACTTATTGTCACTTTTTTCTTTGATTATTCACTTTTGTCACTTTTTTACACCTTAAAACCTGCTATATTAACCCTTAAACAATACAACCCCAAGCTATTTACAGGTAGGTAAGCAGTGAGCAACACAATGGGCGATTGACAACGTTCCGGGATCAGTTCAAAAGGGAAAGAATCAAAAAGCAACACCACGTAATTAGATGACGAGGTCCCATCTGAGCTTGGACACATAATGTTTCATAAGTGAAATTGAAAAAAGAACCACAATTATTTTATTGCTAGATGAATGAATATTCCGATAAAAATTTTGAAATTAATTGTGGTTGTACGCTTGTGAGAAAACTTACGTAATTCTGAGGATGCTGAACAAGAGAAGAAAAAATATATATTTGTATACAAATTACAAAAATGTTTTATATATCATTTTCATCTTATGCAATATATAATTTAACCACAAATATTATTACTAGGGCAACATTTTGCAACACATACTACTTTTTTTCACACGTTCTACGCTTTATGTGAAGTACTAAAAACAAAATTCCTCCGACATGGGGTGTATTCTAAGTGAATTATAACCGCAACATAAATGCAACTTTTTGCATACTTGCAACTTTTTACAGTTTAGCTTAAAATTATTTAATATGAAATTACTATTCAATTTGTTGCCCTCTGAATCAACCCTTCAATTACGTGTGTCTGATCTTACGAACGCCGAAGTATTGCGGATCAAAAAAGAAGTTCACAGAAAGATTCGTCCTGTTGTTGTTGTTGTTGTTTCTTATGCCTACACTGGCAGACCAGAGGAGTGCCAGGCCCGTCAAAGACTGCAAGAGGCGAGGGGGGTGCGCCTTCCATGTTATTGAGCCCCATTGGGAGGAAGTCCGACTTTGCTCGACATACATGACACATCCGTTTTACAGGAAGGTCCCTTTCATACATCCATTCACTCACACATATCGTAATTTAGATTCCAATCAGAGGCCGATAACCCCCTGATCAGGTACCCCCAGAGGTATTTATTTGGTATGGGAACATGGGGGACATTGTGACCACGACCTATTTAACGTGCCCCAGTCACCTTTAGTGAACACGACGGTCTTTAGCCAGGTCTAAGCGCCGATCTCGCAACCATCAGAATTGCAGGCTCCGCCGAGGACAGAACCCACAACCCTTCTGATGCGAGCCCGACGCTCTACTGACTGAGCTACCGCGGCTCAGATTCGTCCTAACAGACGAAAGTGAAATAAATAGCAAGTACTTTAACACATTGGTTGGCAATCATGATAATCCAGAGCAATCTTGCGTAATCGACTGCAGAGTTTTCGAGGTGTTTTGATCATCAATACGTTTACTGGTAGATGCCGTTTTAAAATCTCTGTATGTTGAGCGAAAGGATTTTGCGCTTCTGGTATCCGATATAGCATATTATATGACTGTAGCTGGAATCACACTCACGCAAGGTGCTCACACAAGGAATCACAAGGTGCTTTATCCGCGATTGCTCCAAGTTACTTGAGTGGTACACTTGTTTCACAACTGCAGAAAAAGTCCAATGCAACAATGTCAAGCAACATCAGTCTCTGTTCAGCGCAGTTTTTCAATGTTAAAGAAATTACTGACCAAGGATAGGACATTCAACGACATCAACGTTCGTCTGTATTTAATAATGTACAAATAAACTTTGTATTTTTTCATTTTTTTACTTTTACAGATTTTAGATTTTAGTGTATCAAAAATAAATGCAACTTTAGGGAATGATAAATGCAACTTTTCTTATTTTAACTGGAACAAAAAAGTTGTCCTAATTATTACCTGTTTTTTTTTAAATCTTGAGTAATAATTTTCTAAAATTCATTTAATAGGAAAAAAATTAATCTTTATTTGAAAAAAAGTATTCTTGATGTGTTTGAAATTGTTACTATTTCTACTGTCATAGTCACAATCGCATTGATGTATTATTATATTAAATATGTGGTCCAAGTTGTATTAATAGGCTATCAAAACTCTGTTTACAAATCCGGAAATAATTAAAAAGTTTGTCTCGATAATTTTGTTGGATAATTATAATTACCTTACCTTACTCTATGAGGGCAGATAGGGGGGTATTTTAAGTAACGTTGCTCTAGAGGAACACAATGGGCTCTTCACACTCCCAAGGAAGCTAAACATATCATATTTCATACACCTTATTCTATCAGAATACCCATACAACAAAAAGTTTATCCGACACATTCTCGCTTCTGCACTCCGTAGCAACTTCATCTGAACTCGCAGCATACAGTGAAAAAGCCTTTCTTCTTCACAATGCATTCTATATTTCGCATTGCATTGCCCAGGAGACTGACAGGTCATTCGGAGGAGAATCTACGAATCTAAAATTTAAGAAAACGTATTTCGCTGCAGTAATGCGGCCCTTGTACTTGGTCTACGTGACACTCCGTTGTGCTAGCGTTAGACCCTCTCAGCATGGAGGGGTTGAAAGAGGAAAGATAGAGGGTGTATATAGCGAGAATATCTCGGGAGGTGGGAAGCATATACGCAACGATATATACTCAATATATATATATACGCAACAATATTCCTTGTTTGTCGCTTTTGTATGTCTTCCAGTAGTTTAGTTCTAGAGTTATGGAGATCTTCGGATTCGAAAGATTTCGAGTGCAAAGAAATCAATCCAACAAAGACATTTCGCTATCTATCAAGACTGAGTTGTCTTTATGTTGCAGATATTCCTTTTAGATAGCCTGTAAGGGGAACTTGGACTTGAATAATTTGAAATGCATCACCTTTTCTGGGAAAATTGATCCAACTAAAAAAAGTAAACTTTAAAGATTGGTTGGATTTGTTTAAGGTATTTCTTTTTAAATCAACGTCACACTGGAGCGACTCAGCGGGATATAGTTGACATTCCGGGGTCTACCCCTCAAGGGAAAGATGCGAGGACAACACCACGCAATTTTGAACCACGCTTAGATTAAGAGGTCACCCAGACCTGGCACCCCACTCTACAAAAACCTACACCACGTCAACATAAGGACATTTGATTAGATTCTTAGATTAATCTTAGATTATTAGATGAATTTTAACGTGTTTGATTCAATACTATCTCTTTCTTCTTTATATCTTTGTATTTCTAATATAACTCTGTATCTTTTGACGTAGAATATGTCTTACCTTTCAAAACCGGGATACCGCGTGTCAGAAAAAGGCGTAAATAGGAAATATTTAATAACTTGAAATCTATACATGATACAAAAATAAACGATATCGCGTTCAAAACAGCATTAAACAAAGAATGCTGTAAATGCTCATTGATCTGGCGCTCAGGTTATCGACTGATGCAATTGCAGCGCAAAGTGAAGTCATGAAGTTGCGCACTAATACTCACATTAATTTAGTGTAGCTCCGGCCTCCTTGGTAAGAGCACGTTTGAGTTGTCATTTTTTCATCTTTCCGCTGAATAAACAAGAATAGAACATACCCGTAATTATTTAATACTTGATTAGATATCGTACTTCAAAGGGTGAAAAAAATCACAAAAACTTCAAAATGTTCAAGTATATGAACAATAAAAATCAGCAGACTTGCAGAAAACGTCCAGGAAGAGCGATCGACAAAAGGGGTCCGAGAAGATCCTGACATCCGATGCTGAGTGTCAACGGGCTCGGAGGGTGTTCTTGAAGGTGTCGTGTATAGGTGTCGCACCTAAAAAGTTGAAAAATGCCTGAAAATGTGTGCTCCAAGTACGAAGGCTGTTCAATAAAGAATGATCATAAATGAATAAAAAGTAATTTCCTGTACTAATCCTTCAAACTTTTATGGTCTTTCTCAAAATACTCTCCATTACCTGCAATGCACTTATCCCACCCCTTTTCAAGTCTACAAGCATATGCTGGAAGCCATTTTTTGACAGGTCCTTCAAAATAGCCTACGCAACTTTTACCACTGATGATGTAAACCGCTTTTCCGGGAGGTGTTTCTTCAAATTTGGGAAAAGAAAAAAATTGTATGAGCCAAATCAGGACTCTATGGAGGATGGAGAATACACAGGACATTGGAATTGAAAGATCTGACGACCTGACGATTTTTTAAGGCGAAAACAAAATTTCAATGCAGTGTATTGTACTTCGAGTGCCACATCCATTTTTGCAGTAGGCGAAAGTAAAACTAGGCATTCTTGGCCGGCTGCCAAGGCCTCGGCACTGACGTCATGACCGTGAAATTTGCGCTATCTTTTTTCTACTTATTCCGCTGCACATTCAATATAAATTTTATTTTTCTTGATTTTTTAATCACTTAAAAAAATTATGATCATTCTTTATTGAACAGTCTTCGTACCTTTACCGCTCCGTTAGACGCAAATAACATATCTGATGACATAAATGTTTTGAAATCGAACAATGGAGTTCAACCCATAGAGGTCGGTAATGAACAAGGGATGCGACATCGATGTCGATGTTTTCAAAACATCGATGTCTTTTAAAAAACATCGATATATTTAACATCGATGTATTGGGGTCGATGTTTTTGTAACATCGATGTTTATACTTGTCGATGTTTTTACGTTGTCGATGTTTTATTTTTAAATGAAAAAAGTACCGTTTTAAAATTTTTTAAAATAACCAAGTAGCATAATTTTCATAATCAGCAAATTGAACATACTTTTAGACCAAAGTGACCAAGAATGAAGGGTCTGAAAAGTAGAGATGCGACATCGATGTCGATGTTTACAAAACATGGATGTTTTAGAAAAAAACATCGATGTATTAGAGTCGCTGTCGCATCATTAGTTGCTAAACCAGTTTTAAGAAATGGGGAAACAAGTTTAAATACACTGAATTTTAAATACATCGATAGTTTGGGGGCGATGTATTATCAACATTGATGTTTTAATTTTGAACATCAAAGTTTCAAAACATCGATGTTTTGCTATCGATGTCGCATCCCTATAATGAACCACAACCTTCAACATAAACAGCGAGTGCACGAATTGTGATATGTGTGCGGAGCGATGAACATTGGATGTGTGATATTGAAACAGTGTAATACTGATTTCTTTCACTCTGATTCACCATATGGCCTCACTGACGTATTCTACGAATTAAACCTAGCGGCCGCGTACCAACACAGCTAAGTTCGTCTTTTTTCTAATAACGAGATATCTGTTCTATCCGGACTAATCTATTTTTCCAACGACGAGATACATCGTCGAGACAATCACCAGTGGGTTGAAATAATTGGACAGACTGGATGTTTCGACTAAATGTGTGTGATTTAGATTGGAAAATATGAAAATAATTCTGAGAGCTTTCTGCAATATGTCTCAAGGAATAGATTGTTGAAATGTCTTTTACTTTCCTAGATTTCTCCTGGGAACAGGCCATGTTTTATTCTGGATCTAGATAACTTAAATGGATATTGGTAAGTTTCTTTATACCCTTGTTAACACTAGAAGGCAAAGCAATTTTAATTGACGTCGTACCATAGCCACACAGCGGGCTATTGACGACGGTCCGGGATCAATCCTATAAGGATATGGTAATGGTAACGGTAATTTTAGTTAACGTCGCACTAGAGCAACAGAACGGGCTATGGGCAACGGTCCGGGATCAGTAACTTAAGGGAAAGATCCGAGGACAACACCTCGTAATTTTGAACCACGGTCAGATGACGAAGCAACACCTGAGCTGGCACCCCACTCTCCAAACTTCCACGCCAACCCAACGTGAGGACTTTCGGCCACGACAGATTTAAGGTGCACCAGCCACCTCTACACCATACGTTTACAAGCATCCATGCCCGGACCCGGATTCGAACCACAATCCCATAAGAGAAATGGAAACGTAATTTTTAATTAACGTCGTTCGTATTGACAAGTTTCTTTTTACGCTTTTTAACACTACGCTAATTAACGTTGTGCGTATTGGCAGGTTTCTTTTGTTCCCCTTTTTAACACTAAAAAGCAAGGTAATTTTTATTAACGTCGTAATAGTGCAACACAACGGGCTATTGACGACAGTCCGGGATCAATCCCATAAGAGTGATAATAATTGGTAATTTTCAGTTAAAGTCGTACTGGAGCAACACAGCGGGCTATTGACGACTGTCCGGGATCAATCCTTTAAGGCAAAGATCCGAGGACAACACCTCGTAATTTTGAACCACGGCCAGATGACGAAATCCCATAAGGGAAATGGTAAGGTAATTTTTAATTAACATCGTACTTATTGGCAAGTTTCTTTCTACGCTTGTTAACACTAGAAGGCAAGGCAATTTCAATTACCGTCGTACTAGAGCAACACAACGGTCTATTGAAGACGGTCCGAGATCAATCCCATACGGGTAATGGTAATGGTAATTTTTAATTAACGTCGAACTAGAGTAACACAACGGGTTATTGACGATGGTCTGGGATCAATCCCATAAGGAAAAGATTTCGAGGATAACACCACGTCATTTTGAACCACAGTCAGATGACGAGGCAACAACTGAAATGGCAACTAAGTCTTCAAACTTCAACACCAACCCAACGTGAGGACTTTCGGCCACGGTAGATTTAAGGTGCACCAGCAACCTCCATACCATACGCTTACAAACATCCATGCCCTGACCCGGATTCGAACCAAAAACCTTCCTATCTATAGACTAACACCTTAACCACCAGACCGGTTGGTCCGATAACACTAGAAAGACGGGAAGTATACTTATACGTAGACATATGCGGGCCGCGGTAGCTCGGTTAGAAGAGCATCGGATTAACAACCACATATTTAAGAGTTCGAATCCAACCATAGACCGTCTTGTATAACGGCAGCTGTTGTACTTAAAATCCTTAGTGGCTTCAAATGTTCTCACGTTGGCATGGTTTGGAAATTTGGATAGTGGGGTGCCAGCTCAGGTGCTGCCTCGTCGTCTAACCTTAGTTAAAAATTAAGTGATGTTATCCTCGTATGTTAACCTTCGAGTTTGATACCGGCCGAAACGAGTTGTTTTGAATCAGTGCTAAGTTAATTAAAATATCTGCTTATGTTTACAGTGGGGAGGGGGGCATAATGTACGTAAGCAGAAGGGGAATACTATGCCAAATTACTTTTACCGTCATTGCTATTTAATCGTCCCCGAACGCGAGGAATTTTGTGGTTTTATGAAAATACTATTGTAACGAACAACATACGTACATATAAACGTCGTATATTTAATTTCTTTCATTAGGGATCGTTTTCTCTTTCAATATCATCTTGTATGGCCTCATCATGGCGAAAGGGTAAAATGGGTACGCGCAGGCGAAGTACGTCGGAATATATACTCCTAGTAGGGACCCCCAGTAAAGGTGAACCCAACATAGATAATATTATCAAGAGTCACGACACACACCTTTCACATTGACTGCGTCAGTTGTTGTGTGTTGTTGCTTATCTCCAAAGTCTGAGGGAGTCAGACGAATTCCAACAGTCCGTTGACACCAAGAAAGTCGAGAACCAGAAGGGGACTGGGACTCCTCCTTAGAAAAGCCTAAACAATCCAGGATGTGTTGAGCAGAAGCTTGATGGGTTAGACACTTGGTGCAGTCAGAAAAGAGCTTCCTGCCTTCACAAAAGGAGAGGCACCTAGTGTGCTCGCTGGTAAACCCCATCGTCAGTAAACTATGTTAATGTGACCACCACCTACTTTCGACGTCAACGTGAAATAACCAATCAAAAAAGGCAGGCGGCAACACATTGCAGTGGGGTGTATATAAAGGATGTCCTTGGCCATCGGAAAGCATTTCAATCGTTGACGTAATGCAGAAGCGTAGCGATTTATCCGACGTCCAAAAGGGCATGATTATTGGCTTTCGAGCCAAGGGTGGAAGCATTTCGGAAACGGTTAATTTTGTGAACTGTTCGCGTGCCGCTGTGGTAAAAGTATACCGTGCATAGCAAAATGGCACTATCCAAAATCAGCGGCTTTGGCACCTATGGTGCACCACGGGCTATAGATGACAGAGGCGAACGAAGGCTACGGAGATGCGTTCGGGCGAATAGACGTGAACTGTTGAGCAACTGACCACCCAGATGAACCAAGGGGCTACCAAGAGTGTATCCTCAACAACGGTTCAGCAAACGTTGCTGAGTATGGGCCTCCGCAGCAGACGCCTGGTTAATGCACCTATGCTGACTGCTGTTCATCGGCGACAAAGGCTGGAATTTGCACGCCAGTACCGCAACTGGACGTCCACAGAGTGGAGACAGGTGGCTTTTCCCGATGAATCACGTTTTATACTCCATCGGACAGATGGACGTTGGCGTATACAGCATGAAACGTCTGAAAGCAAACACCCTGCAACAATTGCCGGAAGAATCCAGGCTGGAGGAGGGAGAATTGTGGTTTGGGGAATGTTTTCCTGGCATTCACTGGATGCATTCATCATTGTGGAAGGCACGATGGATCAGCACAAGTACGCATCTGTCCTTGCGGACCATGTCCACCCCTACATGCACTTTTGACAGGTGATCACATTAATGTGACTGGACTGTGTATAAGGAAAATTGTATTGCTTTTTTTGTTATGCAAATAAAATTTTATACATTATTTATCGCTCCTACCTAATATGTAATGCTAAGAAGGATGTCAAAAACAAAAACCTTTTAAGGAAGCCTAGAAATATCATTACATGTACTATCGTATACATACTATAAACACTGTAAAACTATCTAATAAACCATCTAAATACTCACAAGCGTCTTTTTTGTTTGTTATATTATAATTACATAATAGTAAAATAGAGGGGTCGATAAGAAGTCATTAAACGCTTGAAGGGATCGACTTTCAAAGAATTTTGGCGACTCCTGGTCTAACGTGTCTGTAGAAGTATTCATACAATATTTGATTTGTCTCTTCTAGTCCTGTCCTATGGCAACATTGTAGCGAGAAAGTGAAACTTGTAACACATGCGAAGTATGTCGGGAATATAGCACTTCTAGTAGGGCCACCCAAGTCGTGAAGGTTGTGCTGCTTTTCCCAGGAAGGTGAACAGGTGGATAAATCGGACTTCTGCAGAGATGGCTCCCAGATCTTATGATCACTATCATACACGCGCTCTTTCCATCTCATGTGCTTGTGCTAAAGGAGGACGACCACCTGTCAGTACTTAAAAAGCATTTGCGCAGATCTCCAGTTTCTGTTCATCTCTAGTACCTCTGTGAATCACCAGGAGAGCTGCTTGCCTTCAATTTGCCCCGTCATTTAAAGGACCCATCTGACATTGAACAAAAACATTTATACAGTTTCAATGGATTTAGTGTAACTTGTTTTTTACACTGGGATAAGAAAGAGGTGGGATCATTTTTGATGAAATAAGTAACCTAGTTTCTTAATCCTTAAACTTGGAAACAAATTAAAGTTTTCTATTTTCTTACTGCTATTGGAGATACTATTTAGGATATCCTATTCGGTAGGACATACACTACAACGACAGTTATATAGGTAACTAGCTGAACAGCCCGGCGTTGCTCGGGTTTCAAATATGACCACGACAGCTAAAATATGACCGCGTCATTTCCTTGTGTTAACTCAAATACACAAACCCTGGAACGAGTTTCTTACCGCGACAACTAAAATATGACCGCAACATTTTCCTGTATTAACTCATACACAAACCCTGTAGAACGTGTTACCTTATCCATGTCCATTTATTGCAGAAAAACAAACTTTGGATTTTAAAAATGGGGCTTCGAGGGGCACGTTTATACCTACCTGTGTGCAAATTTTCATGGCTACAGATTAGTCTGAAGACATGAAAAAAGTAGCCTATGTTTTCTGCAGTGTTCTAAAGTATAAATGAACGAAATTTGGTGTGGATTGGTCAAACGGTGTAGATTTATATAGGACATATACACACACATACTTTTTATACATATAAATAGATTGTAATATCGGATTTTCATTCTTGCAAATGATAAGGTGCAAAATGAATGGAAACTTAGTTTTTGGAAATAAGTACAAGAGTTTAAATGAGACTGGTATGCAAATTGTCATTTTATCACTGTAAAGTCACATTGATTAATTAATGGGATAAATATTCACATTATTTCATGTAATAAATGTTGAAAAAACATTTTCTATGAAGTTAAACATTCAATTCAGTTTCCTAATTTATGACGATCACAAATAGTTCACTACCTATCCTAGACATTTTTTGGCGGTCATAAAGTGCCTAAAACTTCTATCATTGATTTGAAAGATTTAAATCTTGTATGTTAAATTTTATTCATTATTTGTCATGTATATTGTGTTTTGCTGTTGAATGATCTTTTTGTATCGTGCTTTATCTCCTGAATTTTGTTTGTTTCTTTATCCCTCTCTTCCATTGAAATTTATTTTTCGGCATGTCAGTTTGAATAAGTTAACAACGCAATCCTCTGTCTCTCTTTATAAAGTGGAAATATTGGCGACGTTACCGACATAAACCTCCGTGGGAGTCACTCACATAATTCCACCTTGCAACTCAATGTCTTCCCTGCTTAACGTATTCCAATTTTGATCCCTTTCTGATCAATCTAATCTTTCCAGTGGACTCTATTCAATAGATATTATATCAACATAATATTCAAAAGGATTATTATATTCTGAAGAGATGAGCGATAGAATTTTCCCAAGGGACTTTATGTCTAGGAATAAAGCTATGAAATATTTCAAAATGACTATAATCTGAGGAATGTTTCATCTTAGGAATCTAATATAATGACAGAAGCAGTAGAATATTTCGAATGAATTCTGTTCCACAGAATGAACCAATAAAATCGTTCCACGATAGATTGTCTTCAAAGTAAATAACCAATAGAATCAAGTTTCTAAAAACACTTTATTTTCTAGAAATGATCAATATAATCGTTACAAGGAAATATTGTCAAAAGAAATCACCAATGAAATCATTCAAACGAAAGATTCTTTTTGAAGGAAATGGCTAATAGAATTGTTCCGAAGAAATATTATCTTCTTAAGCAATGACCAATAGAATCGCTCAAAAGAAAGATTATCTTTTAAATAATTGATCAATAGAATCGTTCCAAGGAAATATTGTCTTATGAAATCACAAATGAAATCGTTCGAACGAAAGATACTTTTCGAAGGAGATGGCTAATGGAATTGTTTCAAAGAAAGATTATCTTCTTAAGCAATGACCAATAGAATCGCTCAAAAAAGAGATTATCTTCTAAAGAAATAAACAATAGAATCATTCCAATGAAATACTGTCTTAAGAAGTGACCAATAAAATAGTTCAAACGAAAGATTCTTTTCAAAGGAAATGACTAATGGTATTGTTCCAAGAAAAGATTACCTTCTTAGTAAATGACCAATAGAATCGCCCGAAAGAAAGATTATCTTCGAAGGAATTGAACCGTTCCACAAATTCTGTTCGAAAGAAACAGTATCAATAGAATCGTTCCAAAGATTCTATTTTAAGGATAGGACACATAAAATAAAATGTTGAAAGGATCCATGGATTCCTTAAAAATATGTGTTTATTCAGTCATTAAGTGTGTTTTGGGGGTGAAAGTAACATTTGGAAATCTTGTGAAGCTCAAATGGTTAAATAAATGAGCTACGTAGCAAATTAATGGGTTAATTGCTATTTTGTCGACTATCGGCGCAACCAATAGAATTTGTGTACTTTTTCAGCCATTGATATTCCTCTGTGCATATGATGTATGTTACAGAGAAGGTATCTAAATCACGCTGAACATTTTTAAAAGATATATTATATCAGGATTTCTGAGTGTGTGATTATATTCGTGCATGTATTTTAGAACGATAGAATACTTTTCTGTGAGAGGGTTTTTAAGTGTAAACAAACAAAACTGAAGGAAAATGTAGGTTTTACTTCCTCTTCCCCAAATGCGCTCTCATGATACAAATCAGGGTTACCTTAAAATATAGTATATCACCACTTTGGCGACGTTGGACGATGAATCAAATTGCAGCTGACCAATTTCATACATCGATTCGGAATTCAAACGCTGGAATTTTCATTTTGTACGTACTGAAATTTTGTTCTACCACAAACCGAGTGATGCCATGTACTGAATACGTACAGGAAGCCAGTTCCATCTCAAAACCACTACCGACATCGCATTTAGATTTAAAAGAACAGCCTCCGAGAAAGATATGGCTAAGCCGGGCTTCGCTTAGATGCACGTTTGAAGTGTGTAAGCTGTAAACAATTTTAAATTGACGCTTAATTTAAATAATAATTAAATGATTCAAACTAAAATAAAAAAAAAGAACGATCCGAAATTGCGAATCATAACCATTATAGTTTGGTGGATTAGTGTTGGTTCGACATTTGATGAATTGGCACTGTTTGAAAAGATAATTTCTTAGGACAACACGTTAATCTCTACACTAGACGAGGACACTACAAATTTAGTATCGTCAATGTTTACAACAAACACGTAAGGATAATATAACGGAGCAGGAGACAGTTCATCCAATTTGCCTCGAGCACAAACAAGTAGCACCTCCTTACTTATGTACCTTTCCACCTCACACCCACTACATTCTTTCGGTTGCAGTTAGGGGTGATGATCTCACAGAGTATGTGAATGCTTTTCCAACCAGGCTACCAAGGTACCAAAATTATATTGAAATTTTAAAAATAAATTGGCAGTAAGGAGGTGATAGGAAAAGGTAATAACATTGTTTAGAAACCTTTCATGTTTTCTAGTCCAGTATTGTCTTCGAACAGACGAAATAAATCGTTGTTTATATTAAGAGTCCGAAGATTTGTTTTCATTACATAGTTTTTGTTTTGAAATATATTCCACGAAAGTTTTGATTTATATACTGTTATATAATCAGGAATACCCCGAAGCATGCTTTACTTATACTTTCACTTTTGATGTGTAAAGAAGCTCAATCCTCATCTGATGACCTTCCTTTAATTTTTTTGAGCTGTCTATAAATATTTCATGTGTTATTGATTTTAGTGACTCTGTCCCAAGTTGGAAAGAAAAGCCGTGATGGATGTTACTTAGATCATCCATCATTTTAGAAGATGCTATCCTCCATAAAAAAAAATTATACAATTTCCATAAGTTGATGCTTTCTGATTCGATTTTTATTTTCCATCAATTGGCAGGCTTCTTGAAACACAGTTAAAACTGTTTTTTTTTTAACATTTTATTATTGAAATATATGAATTTTCTTTGAAATAGGATTAGCTAAAATTTTATTCTTTGAGAAGTCTTGTTATATTTGTTCGTTGTTCGTCTAGACACATCTGGTTTTTAACGAATACAATTGTTTTCTTCTGTCAGGGAGAGCTCAAAAAGATTTCCAACTTTGCCTACAGTGTTTAATGTGTCTTTACATTGGAAAGTCATGATCTATTCTGCATTCTATATATGTTAGAAATAACTCTTGCTTCTTCTTGGTAATAAAATTCAAAACACTAAATTATTCTGTTCACCATCCAAATACTTTCGTCAAGATAAATCGTCCATCAAGATCAAGTTATTCCTGCTAACGACGGTTTGCGGTAGATTGTTTGGAAAGTAACGAACTGGCAGCCGGAGGGTTGCGAATTCGAATCCGTAGTGTTCAAAAGGGGACTGGCGCATGTTAAATCTGTCGTGGCCTCAAACGTCCTCACGTTGGCGTGGTGTGGATGTTTGTAGAGTGGGGTGCTAGTTCAGTTGTGACCTCGTCATCTGACCGTGGTTCAAAATGACCGTGGTGTTGTCCTCGAATCTTTCCTTTGAGGGAGTTGAACCTGGACCGTCAACAATAGCTTGTTGCTCCAGTGTGACGTTAGTTAATACCTACCTACTTCATGCTAATGACGATATATCTAATGCAGGCCTCGAAATAGATTTTTTAATGCAGGTGAACCCAGGGCCGTATTTCTAAATAGGCTAAGTAGGCTGCAGCCTAGAGCGGCAATTTTTTCAGGGGCGGCAGTTTGGTAATTTTTTCAAAAGTTGAAATGAAGTATTTCATACGTTAATAATATTATCCGTACGAATTTAAGAATACACGTAACTTAAAAATATGTTTTAGTCCTTCTACACAGCCTACTTTTTAAAACTATAATATAATACAAATTCACAGCACGTAATGTATTATAACTTTCTTGTAGTGCAATCAAATTTGGTTTGACAACACTGGCACAAGCGCAGCGATTCGATCTGACAACATTGTTGGTGGAAGGCCCAGTGACTCCGCCCAAGGTTTATAGAAGGGTTCCGCTGTCAGTAGTCTAGTGTCAGTCTAGTCTGTCTGACGCTGTCATTCACGTCTATCGGTGTGCACAACGGGATCGTTGATGATTGTGTTGAGCAAGGCATATTCGTGTTGTTTGTTATGATTTTTACTTATAGTTTTGAGTATTCCAATACACACATACCGTACAGTTTTTAACAAGTCGGCTACTCTCTACTAGCTACTATGAGTGATGGTAGGAAGAGACTCAGTGGCGCTGAATACAAGAAACGAACAAAACTGAAACTTCAAGAACAAGAACGTGTTCTGAAACAATAATAAAAAACTTTATGTTTAAAAAAGATGAAAACACCAATGAATATCCTTTTATTGTATAAAACAAATGTATTAAGCAAATGTGAACTATAGAGGGGGTTGCAAATAGACTTTAGCCTATAGGCGGCATACTCTTAAATCCGGCCCTGGGTGAACCTTGTGCACCTAAGTTTTTAAATTATGTGCACAGGTTATATTTTAGGCACACATTAAAAAAACGTAATATAAGAGTACTAATGAAATGTAAACTGCTTTATTTTAGTTGGGTATGTTTATATATAGGTTCGTAGTAGATAGTAAATAAAAATATTTGAAAATCGAAATTTTCCCTTCTCCGGCTTACGGTTGTCACGACAGTCGCTTCAACAAAGCCACCGGGAAAGTGGTTCGATCATCGGAAAGTTCTGGTGATATGGCACAAGTAAACCTTCCTCCTGTATAAACCCATTACGGCCCAGCGATTTTGTTTTCGCATAGTGTGTATTTAGGAATTTTAATTTCGTTCCTTTAGAGCGAGAGATGTGGATACTAATAGTTTGTTCAAGCATCAAAATAACATAAAATACACCCCCCCCTTTTTTTTAACGTTAGCGGAAACAAATTAGGTGCACAATTTTATTTTCATGTGCACAGTGCACCTGTGCACCCGGGTATTTCGAGCACTGATCTAATGCATCTCAATCTCTTCAATTTTGCCAATAACGAGATAATTTTTTAAGGCAAAACTGGGTAGAATGAAGATCGAAGTAGGAAAAACGAACTCCTCTACGCCGAGAAGTGGAAGCCATTTCAAACAGGTTTCTACATTACTGGATGGTCATTAGAGGGCAGTTTTGGCTGCGGCTCTTAGATTTTTTAAATCGTCTCAAGGAACGGCTGTTTCGCCTGCATGTCCGACCTCCCTTACCTAATTACCTAATTTGAGCGATAGAGCCTTGAGTGGCATTTACGACTGATGCTTTCCTTTCATAGTATTGTGTGGCGTTTTTCCCAGAGCGACTTTCTGCCTTTCTCCTAAAGTGTTCACACCTCACGGTCGACAGGGTAGGTTACTGAAAAAAGGAGGGATCCTCTAGAACAGTGGTCCCCAACCCCCGGCCCGCGGACCGGTACCGGTCCGTGGATCAAATGGTACCGGGCCGTCCAAGGAATATTAAATTATTTCCATTTTATTTACTTTGGTGTATTTATCTCGGGTTTGTGCGGATCTTATCTATGAAATGTCCACTCAAATTAGGAGACGGTAAATCAGAACTTGAAATTTGTTCTGTTGCTAGAGCTTCAATTATGATTTCTTAATTCTGTATGTCTCTATTTTCCAATTTTGACAAATGTGACAGCTGTTTTCAAGTTGGCAGACAAAGTAGCTGCATTTAACGCCAAACTGAAGTTGTGGGGACGGCGCGTGAACAGAGGCATTTTGGACATGTTTCAGACATTAGTGGGGATTTTAGGCGAGACTGAGCCTAAACATTCATTATCTTCCTAGTTGGTGCACGATCACCTGTCTTTGCTTTTAAAAGAGTTCGAGCGCTTCGTGGATATTTTGTGGTTGGGAAACCACAAAATACCCACGAACTAGTAAGGAATGGATCCGCAACCCATTTGTCAACAAATCAGGCGAATCTAGCAATTCTGTGCAAGAAGAAGATCAACTGCTGGAGATTGCAAATGAAGGCGGCCTTAAAACTACGTTCGAGACAACAACTCCGCCGGTGTTCTGGATTAAAGTCATGGCGGAATACCCTGAGATTGCCACCACAGCACTTAAATCCCTATTGCCATGTCCGACAACCTATCTGTGTAAAGCGGGATTTTCTGCAGTGACAGCAACCAAATCAAAACGACGGAATAAACTGGACATAAGCAACACTCTTCGGGTGTCATTGTCTCCTATTACCCACAGATGAAACCGTCTCGTTGCAAAGAAACAAGCTCAGGGTTCTCATTGATTTAGCGTTCTAGCGAGTTAAAAAGTCACACTATATTCATTTTTTGGTATAAACGTATTTTATTTTGAAGGCATGTTTAAATACAATTAGATTAAAATTATTAAATCAAAACAATCTAAAATATAAACAATCAACGTCTCCCCCCCCCCTCAGCGGGCCGCGTTAAAATTATCAAACGTTGATCCGGTCCGCGGCGATAAAAAGGTTGGGGAGCACTGCTCTAGAAAGTCAGTCGCTGACAGCTCGTAAATAGTGATCGATGCAAGCGGTTACTTAAAGGAACAACATTCCCCGTACACAGATCTTAACCATGCCGCTGGTGTAAACGAAATTGTAGTGGTAACAAGTGTCTATATGCCACAGCGTAATGGTTAAAATAAACCTCCAGAGGGTTAAATTCCACAAGTGGTTGGAATTGACAGAGTATTGGTTTGATGCTAAAGCTCGTCCCGGTTTTTTTTTTGTCAATTTTTTTTTGACAAAGATAAAAATTATGTTTTTACTTAACATTACATTTTATCAGTATAGTACGTGGCGTTCTGTTCGATGACCGTACTCCATCTTTCCAATAGCTGCGAAATGCCGGGCTCAAAAGTCCTGAGTTTTCTGGCTAAAGGACTGATCGAGGTGACGAAACTTTTTTGAATCTTTCGCACATGGAATCGTCATATCACCCACGTCAAATCATTTTGCGTATTCGAAATAAATAAAAAAACATACTTCGTCGTAAATGTTCCTTATTTTCTGCCATTTAAAGAAATCTAAAACACACAGCCCAATAATTTTTTTTCCCACGCACCCTTCTTTCGAACAACGGTAAAACTTTCCAAGGATGAAATACACTACCCTACAACAATGGACCGGACACCAGCGGATTCGCATAAAATCCGACTACTTGTTTGGGGGTGTTTTTCGTGGTATGGCCTGGGACCACTGCATTTCGTTCCTGCTGAAATGAACGCCGAAGTCTACATGAACATTTTGGACAATCAGGTTCTTCTTACGCTCTGTCAATTTTATGGAATGGACGTATGTTAAATTTGTATGAACGATTTTGTATGAATACGAAAGATTTTGGACTAATGTTGTATATCGTCAAATGAACGGCGACGCCTACATGAACATTTTGGACAATCAGGTTCTTCCAACGGTCTGACAATTTTAAGGAATGGACGAATGTTACTTCCAGGACGACAATGCTCCATGTCACGTTGCAGCCTCTGTCAAGCAGTGGTATCAAGATATGGATTTTAAACGTCTTCCCTGGCCTGCTCAGAGTTCCGACCTAAACCCCATAAAATATGTGTGGCACGCGTTGGAGCGACGCTTACGGACCAGGGAACCATGATCGAAATCTACAGCTGAGCTTGCGACATTCTTGCAGCAAGAATGGACACCAATACCCATAGCTGTGTCTCAAAACCTTGTTGAAAGTATGCCCAGAAGAGTTTCTAGTGTAATTGCGGCACGTTTGGGACCCTATTAAAGCATGTATTAATTCCCTCATACCATCACATCTTGCTGCCTGGTCTATTATTGTGGATAGTGTAGATAACATTTGCTTTTTGCGATGTAATGCCATCTGCTGCCAAAAACGGGACGAACTTTTCCAAACACCAAATAGATTAGAAATCATGATTATAGTTATATTTCAGCTTAAATGTGTAACAAACAAAAGACATGTCAAAGTACCTATTCTCAGTTGAAACTATAAAAGTACCCTATATTCCATTTTAAATTTAGATTCTGGAATGGAAAAGACGCGTTGTGCAACATCCTAGTGACGCTATACAATGGGACTATGAGCCTTCTCTATATTGGGAGGTAATATTTTCTATATTTTTTACCTACTACCTACATTTAACAGTAGTTATGTAAATTAACGTCGCTCTGGTGCAAGACAGTTTGCTATTGGTAACGCACCGGGATCACTCTCAAAGGAAAAAAATCCGTGGGCACCTCATAATTTTGAACCGCGGTCAGATGACGAGATCAATACCTGAATTGGTACCAAACTCTTTAAACCACCACACCCAGGAAGTCACAGAACAGCACCCACTATGGCCCTTCAAACAATTGCGGGAATTGCACCACTGCATCTTTTACTTCAAAAAGAAGCGGTGTGCGTCAAAATGAGAATGAAAATAAGTACAAAGCTTGGAGATGCAAATTATAACAAAGATGACTACGAGGAAAGAGCGATAGGCTGGTCTATACATCCAGCTAAAACTCTTTCGAATGACAGAATAAATCCTGCAGTGGGAGTTATTCATTCCGGCATAAGCTACTATACCGATGGCTCTAAAATGGAGAAGAGAGTGGGAAGTGCATTCTGCGCTATTCAAGAAGGGCGCATAACACAACAATGGTCCACGAGAATGCAGGATAATAATTCCGTTTTCCAGGCGGAGCTTTATGGAATACTTTCAGCCATAAAAGCAGCAGAATCAAGAGCAGACAAAAATGTCAAGATCTGGTCGGACAGTCGAGCTGGTCTCCTGGCACTTAAAAACCCCAAGACGCCTAGTCCACTGGCACGAAAAATACAACACTTACTATACAACAACAAGGAAATTTGCCTAAGATGGATTAAAGCCCATGCGGGTCACGATGGAAACGAAGAAGCAGATAGATTAGCAAAAGAGGCAACAACAATGGAATGCGTAGATGAAGGGGTGAAATGGGCCAAGAGCTATTACAGAAAGGAAACCACTAGCTGGCTACTTGATGCATGGCAGAATGAATGGGACGAAGGAGAAACAGGCAGGACGGTGCACGATGTGTTACCAAAAGTGTCACTAAAATCATCAAGTTGGACCAGGGAAGAGACACTTTTCTTCACAGGGCACGGCCCATTCCCATCCTACCTAACGAGTTTTAAGAAAATCAAGTCCGAAAACTGCTCATGTGGTGAAATTGGCACACCTCTACATTACATCACAGTTTGCCCCCTTATAGTCTCATGGCATATGAGAACACCTGCCGACCACCTAAAAATTGCATGGCTCAGGAACATTGCATGCAACAAGGGATCGAGGGTTAAAATTATTAACATGGTGAGATTCATTGAAAATCATCAGGACTTGATTATCCTAAGAGACTAAGAAAAACGAACTTTTTTCTCACCTTGCATGATGTATATATATATATTTATAATGTAACCTAGTATAATGATTTAATGTATATACTGTATAGATGTAAGGATGTTTAAATGTAATGTAATGTGCTCTAACATTCTGGGTAGACATGTCACCTTGGTGGCATGCTCTACTCATCCAACCACACTTATTTAAACTGGTACAGTGTCTCACGACACTAGGCACGGGAGTGTGTGTTGGTGTTAGTTAGTTAGTATGTAAACTAGAACGAAAGAGTAAAGTAAAACGAAAGAGTAAATACTATGAATTATCCTCGTATTACACCTGTACTGATTCCTTAAATTTTTATTTCTATTGATGATAGTGTTGTTGCTAACACACATTTCATACCTTATTTAAATTCTTTCACATGGAATGCAAGTGGTTGCCGTAAGTTACCTTGAAACGAAGTAAAACTAATAGAAAAACTCAGACTGTTGCCGTGGTAGCTTTTTATTCGTTTATATCTTCGTTTAAGATCAGACTTAAGAATCACAAGCAGCTTTAAATGTAGTATATATAGGAAATTGCAAATCACTTGCTAGTCTTATCCATGTGACAATTTAATGTATTTTATAAGTGATAGCTTTCGATAAAATAAGGAACTTAATTTCTTAAAACTTGTACCCAGAAAGAAATTAAAGTGTTTTTTTTTTATTCCTCGGTGGAGATTGCTCTTGTATAAGACATATACATGTACTACAGTTATACGGATAACTGCAGAAACTTTGATTTTCAATCATCCTATGTATCTTGTGACACTTGACTCAGAAGCGGACACGACAACAAGAGGAATAATTTATAAATGACTTATCATTGAACATTAAATCACTGCAGCAGTCGTGAAGCTTGGGTCAAAGAACTCTGAAGTTGAAGCCATTTGTCCCAGCTACTTAGGCAAACTGAAATTTCCATGAAACTTTATCAAAACCTCCACGGGACTCGAACGTTCTCGATGACCGAACGCGTGTCATCTCGACATTGAAGAGAACAAAAAACTGGACAGAAGTCATGGAAATAAAAAATAGGGGGCCCCTCTTTTTGTTTACTCTCGGAAGAAGTCCAATGGCGTCGGCCATTCTGCCCGAACGGGCAATTTGCCGCGTGATTAAACGTGGACACCATCCGTTAACAGCCCTATGTAGCGTAAATATCAGTTGGATGCAGTTCAAGAGCCTCTTCCACTGGAGGGGAAATGGAATAAAAATAATCAGCAACAAATGGATATTTCCTGGCACTTGGAACGGAGTTCTGCAATCGTAGATAACCGGGTAGAACGCTCTACGGTTCCAGGGGTATTCCTGGTATGGAAGTACCGGTATTTTTCTGTTTAGAAACTTTTCGAACAAGTTTTGTTTTTTCTTCCAGCGATTGAACTTTTTTTTTCTTTCTTTGTAATTGGTTTTCGAAAAGTAAGAAATGAAAGCGTTACATATTTTAATTTTTTGTGCGTGTTTTTTGGGAGGGAAGTTTTAGAAAGAAGTGGGAATTCCAAATGAGCGTGGAAGTTTTTTGAAGTGGTGCATGAGTTCTTTTTTATTTTCTTCAACATTTGAACGAGGGAATTAGTAATTTGTTTTTTATTCGTTTTAAGTTGTTTTCGTTTTTACGCGAACAACGCCGAGTCTATTCCAGATTCAATGGCTTTACGATTGAATTGCTTCGTAATGGCTGCGCGAGGAACATTCCAATACTATATTCCACTCGGTGAGATTTCGCGAAATCCCTTTTTTGAAGGTTATGTTGTGGTACCTTTTAATCTTTTATTAACTCTCCAAGTGATTTTGACGAGATGCCTCGTCCAACAAAATCTGAACTATTCGAAATCTCGTCATTAAGGTATTGCCTTTTTTATGGTGACGAGATGAAGATCACGTCAGTTTTCTTCTCGTGACGAGATATCTCGTCCATCAAGACCGGGTTTGTAGCTTACGCAGATGATTTCCCACTCACCGTGAAGGGGAGCACCAAAGCCGAGCATAAGGTATCCCAACAAGTTCGAGACCCTTTTTTTTAAATGCGTATTAGCAGGGCTCGAAATAGATTTTTTAATACAGATGCACAAGGTGCACCAAAGTTTTTAAATTAGGTGCACAGGTTATATTTTAGGTGCACATTAAAAAAAAAACGTAATATAAGAGCATTGATATAATGTAAACTACTTTGTTAGTTATGTTTAACTAGTTGGGTATGTTTAGATAGAGGTTAGTGGTAGATAGTAAAATATACAGGGTGGTCCCGAATTCATGGTACAAACTTTAATGGTAGGTACAGGACATTGTAACAATGATTTATTGTATAGGAATGTATAGTCGCAAGTGACGCGGTGAGGCGAAAACAGGGGAAATAACGGCCGAAAGGAAAAACAAAGATTTTATTGAAAGCGTTGTTGATAAGTGTCATGTTTACAGTAATTGTTCAAAATTGCGTCCACCAGTATCGATACATGCTTGACAGCGTCGGTGGAGCGATTGGCGTACACGTTCAAAGATGCCTGGTATTTCACGCACACCTGCAGCAGCTACAGATAAGCGAGCGACGAGATCCTCATCTGAGTCAACTGGAGTCTCATAAACAAGATGCTTTAGATGTCCCCATAAAAAGTAATCGAGGCTCGATAAATCGGGAGATCGGGGTGGCCAAGGGACTGGTCCACCACGCCCAATCCATCGAGTACCAAACGTGGCATTCAGGTAATTCCGTACATCAATGCTGAAGTGTGCTGGCGCCCCATCGTGCTGAAACCACATGCGGTTACGAATGGCGATCGGAACATCATGCAGCAGTTGTGGTAACACTTCTTTCAGAAAAATAAGATAGCTTCCGCTAGTGAGCCGCGTGGGTAGTAAGTATGGGCCAATCAAAAAGTCGTTCACAATACCAGCCCACACATTAATACTGAAACGTTGTTGAAACGCATGTCGACGCGTTGCATGTGGATTATCGGTTGCCCACACATGGGAATTGTGCGCATTAAAGACACCCTCGCGTGAAAATGTCGCTTCATCTGTAAATAGCACATAATCTACGAAATCCGGCTGCAACGCACATTGCTGCATCACCCACAGGCAGAAGTTCACGCGGCGAGGATAATCTGCCGGATTCAATGCTTGTACTTTCTGAAAATGGAAGGGGTGTAAGCGATTTTCGTTTAACACTCTGCATACAGTCTGATGACTCACACCTACGTCACGCGCAACAGTTCTTGTGCTTGACTCGGGTCTATCAGCCACAATGTTCAAGATGCTTTCTTCCAGCCTTGGAGTGCGTACAGCTCTTACTCGACCAGCGCCATGTCTGTTGACGTCGAACGCACCTGTTTCACAAAGTTGACGATGTAACCGTTGAAAAATTCTATGATCCGGCATTCGTCGATCAGGATACTCCGCGCGATACATTCGTAACGCAGCTCTGCCGTTACCATTTGCACGGCCGTACATGTAATGCATGTCTGCTTTTTCTGCATACGTAAAGTCACCCATCGTCTACGGCAGCACAATTGTGAATGGCGCTTTTCCCTACTGCGATGCATCATGTTCAACAGCGGCTAGACATCTACTGCCCTCTACCGGCAATGATACCAACCGATCACTCCATTTCTCTTTCCTTTTATTTCCCCTGTTTACGCCTCACCGCGTCACTTGCGACTATACATTCCTATACAATAAATCATTGTTACAATGTCCTGTACCTACCATTAAAGTTTGTACCATGAATTCGGGACCACCCTGTATATATATATATATATATATATATATAAACATCTACATTCTCTCTTCTCCGGCGCACGGCTGTCTCGACAGTCGCTTCAACAGAGCTAGCTGGAAAATGTTTCGATCATCGGAAAGTTCTGGTGGTATGGCACAAGTAAACCTTCATCCTGTATAGCGATTTTGTTTTCGCATAGTCTGTATTTAGGAATTTAAATTACGTTCCTTTAGAGCGAGAGAGGTCAATAGTTTGTTAAAGCATCAATATAACACAAAACTTTCCCTCCCCTTTTTAACGTAAGGTGCACGGCATGCACCTAGCTACAAAATTTTAGGGGCACAATTTTAGTGCACCTGTGCACCCGGGTATTTCGAGCCCTGCGTAATAGAAACATTTTTATGATATTTTTATGTTTAGCGTTATTAAACGATAGCATTAGGCTATTAATATTTAAACTATGTTTTAATAATTTTGTAAAAATGATAGTTATGTATGAAATTTTAAAGAAATTTGCCAAAAACTTCAAATGCGATCGATCAAAATTTATTCAAACAATTTGAGTAACGATACTAACAAAATAAATTACATGCATTTTCTAGGGAATTAACTAGAATCAAAAGAATATATAAATAAACAATTTTACAAGCGATCGAATAATGAATATAAGATTTTTGATAGTTTCATAGTTCTTTTTCTTAAATAAATGGCCATATTTTTAAAACTTTTTAACTCAGCATAATAATTTTCTACTTCATTCTCTAGAACACATTATAAAGAACAAGTTCTCATAGTTTTATAATAATCCCTTTATAATTTTTCGTTTATAACATTTGAAGGGAGAAAATAATGCATAAATATTAATTTAGAGAAAAAAATTGTTTGAAGAGTGTATCGTTTGCTCTCTTTTGCTTTTACTCTTTGTGTACACACTTTTGATCTTTTTTCTCTTTAAAAACGTTCACACGATTTGCAAAAGACAAACCATTTAACATTTTAGAAAACTTTCTAAAATTATATTTGCAAAAAAAAAAGTAAATTTTAAATTTAAATTTTGACAGTGTTTTTAATGGCTACTTCCGGTGTATTCCATACCTACTTCCGTTTTTTACGCCATATTTAATATCTTAATATATCTGCAACTAATTAGCTTAGAGAAAAAATCAAATATATTTGGAAAGTGAAATATATACTCTGTCAAATTTGATCGAAAACTGTTTTTGGTATTTTTGTTCAAAAATGATATTTTGAACGTGTTTGGATTCTTTGAAAGAATTGGAAATGTCGCAATCTGGACTATTGCGCACCACTTTGGCTTAACCCCGAAAAGATAAAGGCATTGACGATCTTTAACTGATGGAAGGTGCAGGTGAGTGAACCAATCAACGGCTGTGAAGGAGCTAACATATATTGGCGTTACATGGGACAAAAACCTAAACTTCACCTTACACTTCAGAATAAACGTGAAAAGACCACCAAGTTCGTTTTCGCACTCAATAGATTGCCAAGGATTTTGTATAAAAAACACTCATGTTTACAACAAAGGATATACCTTAGTGTAATTGAACCATATCAATTCTCTTCGGTATCTGAGCTTGAAGAAATTGATTAAACACAAAATTTTGCCCCGACTCCCTAGAACAGCTCTCATTCCTATGACCAGATGCTACCGAACAGTGTCAACAAGGGCCTTGCAGGTCCTTGTCGGTATCCTGCCACTCGACGCGAAAACAACTATGCGCTATGCCCAGTACCTACTCACAAAAGCCAACACTGAGGCGGTTATAAGCGTCGAGAGATTCACACCTCTTGCTTTTGAGCAGAAAGTGGATGGTTGGTGCATCTACCCAGCTAATCGCATATCAATTCCCAATGTCAGCAAACTTCCGAACAGTGCAGAGATGGAGATTTACACTGATGGATCAGGGATTAACGATCTATTTCGGGCAGCATTCTTGTAATGAACGAGGATTATCCAGACAGTAAGTTTCCCACAGCCGACCAACCGGTATAGTGGTTAAGGTGTTAGCCTCTAGATCGGAAAGTTCCTGGTTCGAATCCTGATCCGGGCATGGATTTTTGTAAGCGTATAGTGCAGAGGCAACTTTTGCATCTTAAATCTGTCGTAGTCGAAAGTCCTCACGTTGGGTTGGTGTGGACGTTTGGAGAGTCGGGTGCCAGCTCAGGTGTTGCCTGGTCATCTGACCGTGGCTCAAAATTACGAGGTGTGGTACTCGGATTTTTCCCTGAAGGGAATGATCCCGGACCGTCGTCAATAGCCCGTTGGTTTGCTCTAGTACGACGTTAACTAATAATTACCAATTTACCCAGACAGTCCATGTTTTTTTCAGTGCGACGTTAGCTAAAATACCCAACTACCTTTTTGGTAGATTTGTAGTCAACGTTCGTTGCACTACAGCAATACAACGGGCAAATGTGCCTTTTTTTTGCAACACAGGTACAACAAATTATCAGTGTGTACTTTTAATTAACGTCGCACTGGAGCAACAACATGGGCTATTGGTGTCGGTCCGAATTCAATCCCCGTTTCTAACTATGATTCAGTAAACTTGGTTCTGTTACACACTGACTCTTGAATTCGTTGCAATTTCATTTCGCTTGGAAGGATTAGAGGAACATAATTTCAAAAAAAGTATTTCCAGCAACTGAATCTCTTTCACGCATTGTATATTTATCATTATGTTCCATCACGAGCGATATAAATGCAAATTACTCAATGCATTGTCAGCAGCATCTGTGCAACTTTCGTAGGGTTCTAATTTACATGGATTCTTTATTCGAATTTAATTTGGAACGAGAAAGCTCAAACCATATTTTTAGTATACGTTATTTGTTACTATTAGGCACAGTTCAATCGATTTTGTTTGGGTTTTATGGCGCAAGGTCCGTTAAAGGACAAACTGCGCCAAACGCAAGACTAAATGTACCCAATAAAAACAATTCAATCGGAAGTATGTATCTACAACAAGCGAGTAAGAAAATGTGTAACAGCTATTCTAAATCACCTTATTTAATGTTACTGTGCCCATTTCAGAGTCAAATGTCCCCGAGTGCATCTTGTACAACTCTGACGATGTAGATTATTATTTTCTCGCTGTATAGCTGCTCCTCAGGATGGTAATCGATGGTTTGACGAACAGCTACTAATCCAGGGAAATTGAATATAGGTGCGAGTTAAACACCCAGACAATTGCTACAATGTCTATACGTTCTGGTTTCATCAATGTTAATTTTCATCAAAATGTCCTGTTCTTAGTCTTGCTATTGTGGTATTGGTCTCTCTATCGGTGTTAATTTCAGAAATTGTTGTTTTATTTTACACTAGCTGAATATCCCGACGTTCCTCGGGTTTGACCGCGAAATTTCCCTGTGATAACTCAAGTACACAAACTCTGTAGAATGTGCTTCCTATTGCGACAGCTAAAATATTACCGCGGCATTTACCTGTGTTAACTCATACACAGACCCTGTAGAACGTGTTTCCTTACTTATGTCCATTTATTGCAGAAAAACAAACTTTAGATTTTAAAATTGAGACTTCGAGGGGTACTTTTAGGACTACCTGTGTACCAGTTTTCATGGCTTCAGATTGGTTTGAAGACAGGAAAGAAATGTCCTATGTCTTCTGCAGTGTTCTAAAGCATAGGTGTACCAAAGTTGGTGTGTATTGTTCAAACGTTATACATTTCTACAGAGAATAAGCACACACATACACCTACCCACATCCTGATAAAAATAGATAGATTTTAATGATGGTGTGTGTGTGTGTGTTATTATTGCGATATGTTAAGTGCGATGCGATAATATTTGAGAAAAGGAAATATGCGATGTAGATACAAACACATCTTTATTGAATAGATATCTGCGAAATACTAACAGACTACGACCATTCTGCGAGTGCAATAGGTTACGAGAACAGTTTTTCTTGTATTCTAGTTGCTATTTATTCTAGTAAATATACATCGATAGATGACAATGTATGAATTCTGATACTATTAAGAACATAAAATATTGGGTGCGATTACATAAAAGAATATGAATTAAATACAATTATTTTACAATTCTGAATGAGACGCTAACAAGTGATTGGAGTGAATTTTTAGCATCAGTAAGAGTTATTAGTGTATGTTCAACATTTACTAATCTGGCTTCCTTTTCTAATTGATCTGCGGCTTCATTTCCTTCCATGTCCACATATGTGGGATTCTACTGAAGAGAGTTTTTCTCAATTCTTCAGAGTTAAATATTTTCTTAGTTTAATATGAAAATGTCTTCCAAAAATTTTTGGTGTTCTGGAAGATTGTGTTATGGTAAGTATAAGGTTGTCAGGACATCTCTTTTAAAGATAACATGTCCTCTTTTACTGCTCGAATCTTTATTTCACTCTCTTTGTTCATTATTTCGGATTGTGTAAAAAATGTATTTCCCATTTCAAACTTTACACGCTAATATATTCACATTGCCTACTCCACTATGTACCAATAAGTATTTAGACACCTGTGATAGAAAAGAAAAACGAGAGGCAATTACAGCCTCAGCACTCCGGAGCATGCTTTCATGACGGCTAGTGGAATTTTCTTCCACTCAGCTTGGAGAAGACATGTAAGTTCCTTCACCAATTATGAACGGTTGTGGCACCTCGTAATTCGGTGATCCAGGCAGATGTCAGTTTTTTACACCCATTACCGATCTGAGAGTCAGTTTTTTACACCCATTACCGATATTCAGGAAAGTTCTGTGTGTGTAGTTCACGGAACAAGGCTCTACTTGGTGGAGGTTTCTTTCGAGTGTATAGGGTTCTGTTGGGCGATAAAAGAACTATTTTTGAACTGGGGCATTTCATCATACACTCTTCCGTTCTCTATGGTAATTAGTAATTCGGAAATTTTTTAATTAAAGTAACGTAACTAGAGAAACACAAAGGGCTATTGATGACGGTCCGGGATCAATCCCCTAAGGAAAAGATCCGAGGACAACACCAAGTAATATTGAACCACGGTCAGATGAAGAAGCAACAGCTGAGTTGGCACTCAACTCTCCAAACTTCCACGCCAACCCAACGTGAGGACTTTCGGCCTCTACAGATTAAGGTGCTACCCTGTGTTTGAGGAATCTTACCATGAGTCACGAGCTACGGAAATTAAAAGTCTGCAGCAAAGGATTAAGACTAGGAAGCTTTTTATTTCAACTTAATAATAGTCTGGGAAACCTGGAAGATATGGCTTGAGTGGAGTTGATAGGTCTAAAAAGTGGGGCCACGTACTATATCCTACTATCCTCGTAGCGTGTATATAACCAGAGTGTCAGTTGAGTTTAAAAACCACCGCTTCAGCTTTAATTCAGTATTGCCAGATAGTTTACGTAATTATATTATAGTTCAATGGCTTAGCGGGAACAAACTGTAGGGGTTGTCATAAGGGAACAGTTTAATGTAATGTGATGAGTACCATTACACGATACTACCACCGTTTGAAAAAAAGAGAGAAATATATATTGAAAATTCTAGCAGGATAATGTGATAACAAATTCTAAAGGTTGTAGTGATGGTAAATAAAAGTTTGTGCTCTGACAAGACTGCTATGTTCAACTCCATGCCATCACTCCCAAGAGTTCCAAGACCTAAAAAAACAGGATATACATAATATAAATATTTTTAAACATTAATGAAGTACAACGTGTCCTTTGTTAAAAAAGGATATGTGATGGTATATTAAACAGCATACAGCATTTTGTAATACAATTGCTCAGAATGTGCGCAATGGTTGACACGACACGTATTTCATTTTCACACGTAGTGAATTAAGCATAAAAAAGTAATGGAAAGGAAGAAAATTATTTCAGGTCGACATACAAATTCCACTCAAATCGTGACACACACCAATTTGCCTGAGAACATGTACTCGGATGCATTATATCTCCAAGATTAAAATTATTTTATATTACACACAGTACGGCGCTGTGGGGTCAGGTGTGACCACTGTTTGATGACGCTCGCCAACCCACGGTGATTGCAATCTATTCCCATTTGATTTGCTTCGCAAAAGAACTCCACAGGAACGCCTTGATGGCTAGGGTGGGCCGAAAAAAGTTTTTTGTTTTTATCACATTCTAATAGTGCGGAAAAGTTGTAGCTTGTAATAGCCCGTGTAGAAGTGTCGTGGTACAACTTTATACCGTTTGTACTTATAAAGTTAATATTTAGTATTACAACTTATAACGTTAGTATAATGAAGGCCAGAACTTCGATACTGAGAAAACGAGAAGGAAAACGCAAGTTTCAAACAAGAGATTTATTCAAGTGTCCCTTATTTGGTAAATCGGAAGAATTGAAGAAAACACAGTTGCCAACATACCAAGACTAGCTAAAATGCTGCTTTCACGAACGGAAAACTCTGTCACCTTTAAAAGGGAGCAGGGAACCAAGCTTGAAGGATATAGCTGAAAATGTTGCAAAAAAAAAACTGAAAAAGTGTACTTAACTGCTTCTATTCCCACAGTTTCACACACACGCATAGTACAGATGATTCATACCTAACACAGAACATACAAGAACCTAATGAATCACTATAAGGAAAGAGAGAAAACTACAAATTACCAGTCAAATATTCAACGTTTTTTGGAAGAAGCAAAGACAACTTTATTTGACATTACTGCTTGAAAGTGCGTTGATTTCACAGTTTGTACTTGCAAAAAGTCAAGTAAAGTCCCTGTTATTGAACAGGAATTTCTCAGAGATCAGAGAACGACGAGGTTTATGTACATTGGTAATGTTGATAAAACTACCAGTCCTGAATAAGAGTGAAGAACGGAAAGGTCTTGCTGTTAGCAGCTTATCCCACTTTGTCAAAGCTTCGTTACAAGAAGAAGCATCATTTGATTTGGGCAGCGAATCAAGTGGTAACATACACCCAGATACAGAGTCAGATTCAGAGTATGAACTTTCTACCTCGTCTGAGGCGAATCAGGATGCATGTCAGACTACCAGCCACTGCTAAACTTGTCGACAAATATCGCATTTCTGACTGAGCTTCAGCTGCCATTATTTCGAATAACGCTTATTTCGCACATCCCGAAAACATTTTACTGGCAATGTTAGTTGATGGCAGGTCTGTAATTAAGGAACTTGCTGTCAGGAGGATTAGCAAAAGAAGAAACTCAAAAACTTCTAAAAGAAAGAAAGTTCGCTCATTCAAAGTTCCAGCATTGAATTTCAAAGCCCCGGACTATACTGACTTAGTAATTGGTCATAGTTACCTGAATCGGGTCTTTCAGAACTTCCCATTGTTACAAGCTTTTCTGAGCATGATATTAGGAATCTTCTGAAAGAAGACGGCACAGTTTCAAATTCTTACTTTAAAAGAATATCTGCAATGCCTTGTCACACGTAGTCGGTAGAGGTGTGTCAAACTTGTGACAGAGTCATTAAAGAAAGTCTGTGGTGAGAAAAATAAAGACGGCCTCATCCGAACAATGTTAGCCCCAGGGCAAGCATGCTGTCATTTGAGAACAAATCGAAGTACAAACTGCAGTAAGTTAAGACCTATGTCTAGCTTGGTTAGAAGAGCTGCAAGTTAAAAGAATTGGGGAGGCAAAAAAAAAATAATCCGGTCATGATGAAATTTTTTACAGCTTTTAGTTAATAGTAAATGAAACTACTAGTGCGTATTAGAATGGAACTGTGCACAATCACCAGTTTTACCTTAATTACAAAAGTCGATATTTTGCAACAATGTCATTTTTTCAGTTTTTTCTGCAATATCGCTCCTATTGGGAAGGCAGAGGATGTATACTGAGATGAACAATTTTTTTACCTTTAATATTGAATGTATTTTAACTTTTGTGCACTATTGGAACGTAACTATAAACATTTTTATTTTTATAAAAAATGTCCTAAATTTGATCTTTTTGGAGGGTTTGAACCCCTTAGGGAGGCAAAAGATATCAATAAATCGGATGAAATTTTTTTCACAATACTTTATTGCATGATACAACATTTCCGTACAGTTAGAATGTGATAGCAAAAAAAAAATATTTTTTTCGGTCCATCCTAGTGATGGCTTTGAAGTGGCTGTTATCAACAACGTAAATCAAAACACGCTAGGATCGGAAAACTTGGCATGGTTCCAAAGGAATTAGGACGAAAAACACTTGTGACGTCAACGGTCAAAAGTCGCAAAATCCGCTCCTTCTTCATTCGAGATAGCTTTTCATTTCCGCTCTGATTTTGCACGGATGAATAAATTTCCAGCCAGACGAAAAATCTTTTAACTGAAGACAGCTCTTTTTTCTATCTCCTAGACTGTTAAAGATAGAGTAAAAATTTCAACGGATTTGAAATCTGCGGAAAATTTTAGTTAGATCGATACCTAAAATTATGATTTTCTTTAAATAAATTTTCCTATTTGAATATATTTACAACGGATTTGAAATCTGACGAAAATTTTACACTATCTATATATATAATTCTCTTACGTGGCACGCAAAAAAGACGTTATTTGTAAACGCGTTTTGGCAACAATGTACGATTGTTTGTTTATCGCGAAGTCTCGCGCATCGATTGAATTTATAACGTTATCGGATGAAATTTTATTGAAAAAAAAAGAAGGAAATTTTAATGAGTTGTTGCAGTTAGTTTATAATAGAAATCAAAGAAAGCGGAGGATCTTTTCAGGGCCATTTAAAAAACGGTCCTTTTCAGGGCCAACAATTATAGTTCAACAAGACGCTTGCACTACAACTTTCGGCAACAAACTCAATGAAAAAGTGTGGGTCGTTTGAGTGCTGGGAAAATGTACACACAAACAACATGCTGGGTATTCAATTTCCAAAGCAACGCTCACATTTCGAGTTAAAATTTGCACAAAGTTTTCATTTGAATTCTGACTTTAGAGATACTGTATATATTTTTTCTGTAATACAGCAAATTTAGATTTGAAAAACATTTTTTTGGTAACATATTTTGTAAACAATCCCTTCTGCTAGGACACATGTCTTCATTGAGGCGAGCGAAGCGAGCATAGGTTCGCGCAGCGAACCAATGAGGATTGCGAAGCAATCCTCCGGGGGTTGGCGAGCGTTAGCGAGCAGGGGGCAGGCCCCCTAGTATAGATTATAATACCTTACATCACGGGTAAGGTTTACGCCGGGCTACCAACGTAGTGACTAGTTATACTTACAAAGGCTGTTCGCACATTTTTTAGACGATTTTGGTTAGCGGTAATAAAAAATCGTTTGCTGCAAAAGAAATAATTGCAATTGTACTATGTTTTTAAAAGTCAAAATTATCGTTTGCCGCTTGAGAGGTTTGTTTCTATTCAAAATGGCGTTTTTAACGAGGCAGTGGTTCGAAGGCTATATTTATGCTCTTTCCGAAGAGAAATATTCATATTCCGTTATCCAAAAACGATGTGAGAGTCATGGTTTTGTGATATCTAAGGCGTCGATAGGTAATATCGTCAACAAATTTGAGCCTCAAGTGGGACCAAAATTCCAAACAAGTATCCAAGGAAGAAACGAACATCTTCGACTATTGCAAAGGTGCGTTGTTTAATGTTAAAAGAAAATCCCCCTAGTCAAAGGACAGTTGCAAAATCATTAAAATGATCGGTGTCCACTGTAAACAAAATGATAAACGTTGATTTAAATCTTAAGAAAGCGATAAAACGCAATGTGCATCGTCTTACACCAAAGCATATCGCTGAACGCAGGACACGCTGACGAATTCTATATGAGAAACACTTATCCAAAGAAAAATGGAAAAACATTGTCCCAATAGATGAATCATGGGTGTATTTAAATGATTGCAGCACAAAAAGAGACATTTATTATCATAAAAGGGGAGAAAAAAAATTTAAGTACATGGTTCACAGAATCGAAGGAAAGTTTTTCTAAGGGATTCATGATTGTTGCTGGTTTTTCATATAATGACAAGTTAAAAATAAAGAGAGTGGAAAAAAATGTCAAGATTATTTCCAAATACTATCAGAAACATATGTTATCGCCAATTTTTATGAATGAAATACCATCGATTTACCCACAGTGCCATCAATCTGTGGAACTCCATCAAGACAAAACTAGCAGTCACACATCAAAATCCACTGTAAATTTCCTAAAAGAAATGGAACAAAAAACCGGTATCAGGGCCATACCTTTCACTGATATCCCTACTGAATCTCCCGACGTATCACCTATGGATTTTTGTGATTTCGGACTTTTAAAATCTGCATTATTCAAACGTCGTCCCACAACCCTTACAGAACCCTCTGGAAAGCTGTTCAGGAGGAATGGGATAGAATACCTCTTCTGACACTTCAAAAGGCATTATTATCCTGGAAATTACGGTGTCGAAAGATAGTTCAGAATATGGGCTATCAAATAGAACATTTAAAACAAGAATTTTATGTAATTTAGTTTTGTGAATACAATATACATTGTCTAAAAAATGTGTGAACAGCCCCTGTATATACGAAGGTCGTTCGGATAGTAATATCCGCTTGAGCAAGCGCACCACTGTTACAGTGGCAGGTGCACCGGTCAAGGTCAACCAGTTTTAGGAACTCGTCTGACTGCCGTTTATTGAATTACATCTCATTATAACGGTAATTGGTGTTTTGGTAAAGCTTCGGTTTCCTAAGAAAGCAAAGCCGTTATCTAGCAGCCGTAATGTAGCTGTGGATGACGTGACAAAAACGTTGTTTATACAAACAGCGTTGGTTTCCTAAAGCGCGTTGTTTGTGAGCGTAACGAAAATGAGCGAAGCCGCCATTTGTATGACGATCGTCATAGCGGTCTCAAACATTTGGAGAAGGTTTTTCTACTGTTGCGGCATCATTTCATTTCCTGTGAAAAACAATTCGAGCAGAGGGAAGCTAAACAAACAAACTTTTTGACTGGCATTGCTTAGGTTGAAAATTTTAATGGATTTGAAATCTGCGGAACATTTTATACCAGATTGTTACCTTAAATGTGGTTTTCTTTAAAAAATAATTAAATTTTTTTACAAAATAATTAAATGACCAAATGATACATAATTTAATAATAAATCTGTTTTTGGTATCGATCTGGCGTAGAATTTTACGTTGATTTGAAATCCGTTGAAATTTTTACTCTATCTTTAACGATAGAAACTTGGACAAGAGAATAAAAACGCTACTTTGTTTTGTTTCTCGAATAAAATAAACCACGACAGCCGTCTGTATTGCCCAATTATCCTCCGTATTCTGTCCGTCTAAGTTCACACCTATGGTCTCTGTTAAGACGGCCGCCTTTTTTTGCCCGCGGTATCATGACGTATGACGGATGCTAGATAACGGCTCCGCTTTCTTAGGAAACCGTAGCTTAAGAAAACAAACTGTTGAAGAAAATCGAGCATGCTGCCAAATAGGAAGTGATATCTGTGATCCCATTTCTAAACGAAAAAAATGTGCGCCAAGCGAAATTTATCGTGAAATCAAAGTAGTGTATGTGGATGTGATGAATGAATCATGTGTGCATTTGCTGTGCCAAAATTTTAATGAGAGAAGAGAGAACGTCCATGATGAGGAGCGATGTGGCCGCCCAAGTATCATTACGGATGTGCTTGTCAAGTCTGTCGACCCATTCATCAAAGAAGATCGGCGTGTGACTTCGGATAAAATTCATGAAAAAATTTCACCTTTGTCTCGCACTATCATTTGCAAAGTGGTAAACAACCACCTCAAATTCTGAAAAAATTGTACCAGGTGGATGCTACGCATGCTCAATGACGTCCTCAAAAGCTTAAACACGTTGCTGCTTATCTCAATTGACTGGCGGTAGAGGAGTACGACGCTGTTACACAAAAGTTCGTCACAAGATACCACACATGTTTAAATTGACAAGGGGACTATGTAGAAAAGTAATATAAGGTATAAAAATGTAAATTAAAAAGTGTGATTGAAAAATCTTAATTGGTTTGTATTTTTTTAAAAACGGGAATTATTTTCCGTACGACCCTCGTATTATACTTATTTTATATAATACTAATATTCTTATATTATTCAATCATTTCGTCCTGGTTATGGCACACATTTTGAAAACTGGTTAAAATGTGATGGAAATATTCATATTGATTGAATCTAACAGCAAATGTGCGTTATCTTCATACGCAATTTTAACTGAACAAATCAATTTATTAACGAGGGATTTTTATTCTTTTCAAACCCGGGGGGGGGAGTGGCTTAAAAGAAGTCACGCTAGGCCCCTTGAAACAAGCAATGAAAATTTTCGTAATACGTATTCAGCAAGTAAACAAGTACAGGTGAAAAATAACAAATGAACATGTGTAAAACAATAAGTACGAATGTACGTTGTGAAACTCAAAATATTTTTAGCATTGTTATAAGACATTGTTTAGTTCAATGCAGTTCATCAATTTGTACAAAGTTCAAACTGTTATCTTGGGAAAGCTTATTTTGATGTTTGAAAGCTTTCTGCGATTTTAAAGTGATTTTGAGATTTGTTTGGATATTTTATTGACTTTGTCAAAAGAGCGACCACAAAGGATTCTCTCTTGACATTCAGATTTTCGTCATGAAGCCCATTAAAATGAAGATAGCTTCACTGACTAATTGGCTGCGGGTAAAATTGTAAGTATCTTCGTATAACCTTAGTACTCTACTCGAGTAGAACTTAAGCAGTATATTTATTAATGAATTACATCTTTTAGTCGTACAGAATTTAAAAGTAGACATTTAAATTTGAGAATCGTTTTTAAGCATTACATTACATCATTTTCAGATGTATTTTAGTTTTAATTCAGGTTATTAAATTACATCACTTCATTGATATAAAAATAGTTTAGCTTTTTATACCTCAAATTATAACTGTTAAATTATTACTATTTAATTTGTTTGTCATAAAAAATTTAAAACAAAAAATCTATAATAAAAAACGCATTGGGTAGACTTAGATGTAATGATTTGTTTTCATATTCATTTTTTATTTCGTACCGAAAGAAAGTGCGTGAATAAAAAAAAAAAGTTCAATTAACATTTTTGCTAAATTTTGCAGTCAGTTGCATCATACATATTTATGATAATTTTCTGTCTGAGGTACGTACAGTTTTTAATAATGTACTCTCACGTGCGAGGAAAGTCAACAACTAAACTCAATAGCGGCGTAAAGTACGGAAACTAACGCTTCCGTTGACAATTTAAGGGTTTCTTTCAGCTGCAAGCCGAGCAAACCTGTAGACGTAGAACGCCAGGGATTGCTGGATGATTACGACGATGAAGACTCGATCCAGATGTATGACGGAATCGAGCACTTGGAGCCTGAGCTCCAGTTGCCCCGCCCAGACAGGGAGGCCTCAAATGTCTCATTGGACACACGCACTAAGATCAATGCCATCAATAAGTGGATCGATGAGAGCCTGAAGGCCACACATGTGCAGGCACATTATAACATCAATGAGACTTTAGTGCCTGCAAAAAACAACCCTATTGCAGACAACGACTTCAACGCTATCACTAGGAGCTTGTCGTGGGGATCACTCTAGAAGTGAATGAAAAACTGATTCTGGACATAAACTGTTGGCCACATTAAATGCAACACCTGAAGGAAGCATGCAAATAATATGAAATTTACAACATGCATTAGCGGAGGTGAGATATGCAAATGATTTGAATTTCAGCGCAGACGCACATCACGCGCGCCTGTGGCGCCACTTCAAAGCGCTATTTAAGGCTTGGAGATTTCGACGATTTCAAGTACGGCAATTGTGTTTTTCTTGTGGTTTTTTCAAAAAAACGATCAAGTATGCCTTGTAGAAAACAGCGATCATCTTTTGATCAAGTATCCGAGTTCGACAGAGGAAGGATAGTGGCCTACCGAGATTGTGGATTATCTTTCAGTGAAATCGGTAGTCGTGTTAGACGAAACCAAACAACAGTAATGCGGATATGTGATCGTTGGATGCAGGAGGGTACGACGGACCGACGTGTTCTATCGCATCCACCTCAGTGCACCTCTTCACGTGATGACAGGCATATTGTGCGTATGACAGTAACGGATCGCTCAGCCACATCACGAACCATAGCACAGCACATTCAGTCTGTAACGCATCATCCAGTGTCTGCGCGTACCATTCGACGCCGTTTACAGCAGAGTGGTCTGTCCGCAAGACGTCCATTGCTTCGTCTACCATTTACGCAGAACCACAGACGTCTCCGCCGCCAATGGTGCGATGAAAGAAGGATGTGGACGGCAGAATGGAATGAAATTGTCTTTACTGACGAGTCACGCTTCTATCTGCAGCACCACGATGGTCGGATTCGAGTCTGGAGACACCGTGGAGAGAGGATGCTGAACAGCTGCGTTATGCATCGCCACACTGGTCCTGCACCGGGTATTATGGTATGGGGCGGTATTGGATGTCACTCTCGCACTCCCCTAGTACGCATTGCCGGTACATTAAACAGCCAGGGCTACATCTCCGAGGTGTTGGAGCCAGTTGTCCTTCCTTACCTTCAGGGCTTGCCCACATCCATATTTCAACAGGATAATGCGCGAGTCCATGGGTTCTTTGTCAATCGCCAGATTGAATTCTTTCCCTGGCCAGCTCGCTCTCCGGATCTTTCGCCGATAGAAAACATGTGGTCTATGGTTGTTCAACGATTGACCCAGATTACATCCCCAGCTGCCACACCAGATCAACTTTGGCAACGTGTGGAAGCTGCTTGGTCTGCTGTACCCCAAGAACACATCCAAAGTCTCTTTGAATCAATGCCGAGGCGTGTGGCAGCGGTGATCTCCAACAATGGCGGCTACTCTGGCAACTGATTTTGGCAGGAACTACACTTCACAGAAGTCTATAAATTTAATCATTTGATACTTGGTCAACATGTTATCTACATAATAAATTTTGTTGTGATATCTCTTGTCTTTCTTGCTGTTGCAATTTGGGTGGCCAGCAGTGTATCTACCGATTTTGACTAACCTCTATGTGACTCATGATATCTGACACCTATATGTGACATCAAACCTTTGACTCATGATCTTTGACACTCGATACTTGACTTTTCCTTTCTGGCTGCATTTTCTATTCGACTGAAGGAACTTAACGCATCATCGTTTTCACCACACAAGCCTCCATTAGAAATCATCCATAATTTCAAAACCCTCACTCAAATCCAAGCCAGCAATAGATTTACATTTTCAACAACAACCTTTCATTATGGCATTTAATAATTTTAACATTTTGATCTTAGAACAATAAATATTTCCTACCTCCATTCTGTTTGTCTTTTATGTCTTACATTCATGGAAAAAGCAGGTTTTTTTTTATGTTTAATAACATTATATATGCAGTAAAAAAGAATATTATAATTACAACAATCAATTAATAAAGTGTTAAAATGTTTAACGCAATTTGCGATTCGAAATATAATTTCCGTAATTAATACGATTGTGTTAATACACTTATTGATAACTAGCCACTACGGGCCAGCATGACGTTGCCCGCGAAAGTTCTTTTCGTGTGGTCAGGTGTGAGCACTGCTCGCCAACCACCGGTGGTTGCTACGTATTCACATTTGTTTTGCTTCGCAATAGAACTCTACAGACAACGCCGTGATGGCCTTGAAATGGCTATTATGAACAATGTATATCAAAAGACGCTCGTACTGGAAAACTTGACACTGTTCCAAAGGCATTAGTACGAAAAACGCTTTTGACGTCAGCGGTTGAAAATCGCAAAATTCGTTCCTTCTTTCGAGGTAGGGGTGACGTCGCATACCGGAACAAAGAACGATATATGAAAAAAATATAATTTTAAAATGTTCTAGATTAAATTTTAAAATTCCGGCGCTACACAAAAATAGCAAAAAATTAGGACTACCTATGTGCCGAATTTCATTATTGTAAGTGGCATAGATTCGTAAGGACACCGCATACAGAGACACTGAGAAACACTTCCTTTAATAATAGTAGAGAATATTTCACACCTTGACAACTGGATATCTTATGTTTTCTCAATATTGACTTCGCAACTTCATATACAAAGAAAAAGTATTATCGATAATTTTCACTGAATTGGTCGTTCCTGGATCTGAAATGCCATCCTTTGTACGCATATGAAGCGAAAGAAATTCTTTCTGAACTATCTTAATGTGTAGAAGCTCACGTTTGAACACGTACCGAGTTAGTTGTTAAACACTTTGGTACCAGTTATATCTGAAATAAGCAACCGTGTACATAATTATATACAAACTATTGTAGAAACATACGTACTACCAACAACAATATATACAACACCCAGAATGGGTCGTAAAGAGAGGATTCTACAGTTTGATGGGCACCTTTAGGATATGATAGGTTAGGTTTTCGGTTTTTATGGACCATATTTGACCAAGATGGTGCCAAACACAATATAGATGACGTCAAGTAATTGACACAGTATGAAACCTTTAATGATATAGAAGAAACAACCACATCAGGGAAGAATTTAACCAGATCCGCCTTTAATGTGCAAGGCAATATTTGACACCAAGGTGGTGCCAAACACGACATAGATAACGTAAAATAATTGACAGACACACACTACCAAAGATTTACTGACAGATGAGAAAAACATAACCAGTGAAGAATTGAACCTGTTACGCCTTTTTGAACGAAAACCATTTTTGGCCAAGCTGGTGCCAAACACAATATAGACAACGGTATTTGACACACTTTATAAAAACTTTATTGGCAGAGAAAAGAGGAGTACACCCAGGGAGGAATTTAACCGTTCCGTCTTCAAGTTTCTAGAGCAGCGGACTAACCCATTGAGTACTTAGAAGCAGAAACATAAAAAATAAATAAAATCGACTTAATTTCAAATTTTTTTTGCTATATAGTACATAAAAGTTCATGTACATCAAAGGTTAAAAATTTTTAAATCCTAAAATGTTTCAATAACTCTAATTCTTATCAATCTCCAACTCCTGTTTTACAAGTATTACATTACTGGTTTAACCCTAAAACCCCATGAAATATGTGTCCTTGTTGTCACTCTCTCTTTCAATCATCCTTATTATTTCCAAAGTGCGTTCTCGTCTACGTTGGAATCGAAATTGAGGATTTCATTAAAAGATAGCCCGGAATCGATAGATCAAAAGTGAGTCCCGTGGGATGGCAGAGTGCGTTTTATTAGACATTGGTTTTGGGAGTTACTTTGGATTTATGTCTAGTTTTTGTCATTGTTGCTACTGATCGATTCTTGGATTTTAATCAAACCTGGTGACAAAATCCCTGGTGTCTAATAAAACCCTTTATACATGGATTAATTGTGGTGTCGTCGCCTCAAAACGACAGCGTGCAAATAGTACGAATTGTGCACAAGTAGAAGAGAACCATCATATGATATGCCTTGAAATTATTTCTTATAATTAATTTCAAGAACATTAAGAAAAATATGCAGTATTTACGTAATCAAATTGACATCATCACACCAATACATAAAAGTATGTATAGTCATAGTCCAGCACGGTGACCAAGCGTCTCCCTCTCCTCTGGATTTCTAACATAGTCTCCAAAGTGCTCTGCCCGCAATACAAAAAATAAGCCAACTGTAAAAGTGTAAAACCCATCAGAGATTATCTGGATGAACACCACTTGCAAAGGCGGCATTGCCATGGCACAATGTAATAGGCACCTACCCTGCAAGTGACCCTTCCTAAAAGTCAAGCATAACGGAGTTTGTCACGATGTCACATAATGTTTAGTTAAGAATTGATACAATTTGTCTCAAGTCACCTCAATAAATACTATTAAACTTTTTTTTAACTGTCGAAAATAATCATGCATTATACAGGGTGGTCCCGAATTCATGGTACAAACTTTAATGGTAGGTACAGGACATTGTAACAATGATTTATTGTATAGGAATGTATAGTCGCAAGTGACGCGGTGAGGCGAAAACAGGGGAAATAACGGCCGAAAGGAAAAACAAAGATTTTATTGAAAGCGTTGTTGACAAGTGTCATGTTTACAGTAATTGTTCAAAATTGCGTCCACCAGTATCGATACATGCTTGACAGCGCCGGTGGAGCGATTGGCGTACACGTTCAAAGATGCCTGGTATTTCACGCACACCTGCAGCAGCTACAGATAAGCGAGCGACGAGATCCTCATCTGAGTCAACTGGAGTCTCATAAACAAGATGCTTTAGATGTCCCCATAAAAAGTAATCGAGGCTCGATAAATCGGGAGATCGGGGTGGCCAAGGGACTGGTCCACCACGCCCAATCCATCGAGTACCAAACGTGGCATTCAGGTAATTCCGTACATCAATGCTGAAGTGTGCTGGCGCCCCATCGTGCTGAAACCACATGCGGTTACGAATGGCGAACGGAACATCATGCAGCAGTTGTGGTAACACTTCTTTCAGAAAAATAAGATAGCTTCCGCCAGTGAGCCGCGTGGGTAGTAAGTATGGGCCAATCAAAAAGTCGTTCACAATACCAGCCCACACATTAATACTGAAACGTTGTTGAAACGCATGTCGACGCGTTGCATGTGGATTATCGGTTGCCCACACATGGGAATTGTGCGCATTAAAGACACCCTCGCGTGAAAATGTCGCTTCATCTGTAAATAGCACATAATCTACGAAATCCGGCTGCAACGCACATTGCTGCATCACCCACAGGCAGAAGTTCACGCGGCGAGGATAATCTGCCGGATTCAATGCTTGTACTTTCTGAAAATGGAAGGGGTGTAAGCGATTTTCGTTTAACACTCTGCATACAGTCTGATGACTCACACCTACGTCACGCGCAACAGTTCTTGTGCTTGACTCGGGTCTATCAGCCACAATGTTCAAGATGCTTTCTTCCAGCCTTGGAGTGCGTACAGCTCTTACTCGACCAGCGCCATGTCTGTTGACGTCGAACGCACCTGTTTCACAAAGTTGACGATGTAACCGTTGAAAAATTCTATGATCCGGCATTCGTCGATCAGGATACTCCGCGCGATACATTCGTAACGCAGCTCTGCCGTTACCATTTGCACGGCCGTACATGTAATGCATGTCTGCTTTTTCTGCATACGTAAAGTCACCCATCGTCTACGGCAGCACAATTGTGAATGGCGCTTTTCCCTACTGCGATGCATCATGTTCAACAGCGGCTAGACATCTACTGCCCTCTACCGGCAATGATACCAACCGATCACTCCATTTCTCTTTCCTTTTATTTCCCCTGTTTACGCCTCACCGCGTCACTTGCGACTATACATTCCTATACAATAAATCATTGTTACAATGTCCTGTACCTACCATTAAAGTTTGTACCATGAATTCGGGACCACCCTGTATATTCACATCGTTAACCGTTGGGTTTTCAGTATAACAAACCATATGGAATATGAAGATTTACTTTAAACGCTGTTTAAAGAAAACTTACCCAATCTTGATGTCGCCCTCATCAAAAAGTCAGTAATTTCTTGGAGGTATCTCGTTAATAGCAAAATTGATCCGATCTATATGGACGAGATATCTCGTAGAGACTTGTTAGAGGGCTAAGAACAATGTCAACATAATGATACTTTCCCCTCGATTTCTCGGTGGAGCCCACGTTTATTACATACAAGGATATTTTTACGATACATTTCATGCTTGAGAAGAGATTGCGCGATGCAGGGGCGCTGTGAGTACATACAGACATCATTACATCCGAAACTCAATTATTGATTCGTTTTTGAGTTTAAGGCTTAAGAACCAGAAATAGGCAAGTTTTCATTGGTTATACAAGCCATTAAAAGATAGAGAGACGTAGGGAAGCAAAGAGAGAAAGAGAGAGTGTCCAAGTATAGTTATTAGTAAATGCTTATTTCATATTAAATACCTGCACTTTTTCATCTGTCATCTGACCGAGGTTCAAAATTACGTGCTGTTTTCCTTGGATCTTTCCCGTTGGGATATATTGATCCCGGACTGTCATCAGTAGTCCGTTATGTTGTTCTTGTACGACGTTAAATAAAATACATAACTCCCAGCATTTTTCAAGAACAATCAGGTCGGTAGGTATTTTATTAACTTTACACTGATGCAACACAACGGGGAATCAATGACTAAGACCGATTTCAGTTGTAAATTGTTCCATATATTATTCTAAGTTTTGACTCTCAATCGAGATATATAATACAAGGAATATACATTTATTAGAATTTTTGCTTTTATCAAATAAGAATAAAAGTATAAGATTTGTCAGGAATTTGTATTATCATTTAAAAATCAAATGAGTTTTTTTTTTAATTTCTTAACAGCTCAAATGTTGTTTTCGTCATCTGACCGTGTGAATCAAAATTACGAGGCGTTATTCTAGGATTATCGCCTATAGCAAGTTGCGTTACTCTAGTGCCACGTTAATTTTTGAACTACATACCTACCCTTATTAATAACTCTGGGGTTCAAAATATTTAATGTTTCAGACAGATTATAATGATACAAAAATAATTATAATAAATCAATTCATCACTGAATCATCACCGTTTGAACAAATTGAGTATTGGAAACAGGTTATATGCTGACAATACCTAACAAAAAAGAAAATTAGATAAAACTAGAAAATTTTCTTAAATCGTTATAAGATTTTGATATGATTTGATAACTAAGATTAATATAATATTTTAAAACAACAACAAAAAATTGTACTCTGATCAATTTTCTTAATTTTTATTGTTTATATAAACCTCTATAAGCCTTGAAATAATCTATAATGTATAAGTCTACATTATATTCATAACCGTATGATTACAATTATAAAAATAACATTTGCAATAGATTTGTTGTCAAAATTTTAGTATATTCATAGAGCAAGGAGATTTAGGAAACAAAATAATGTGTTTTAATCGTGTGGCAGTACAATATTTATATTTAATTAGGGGAATTTCCTTTGTAAATTAGGAAGTTGATGCTCAATATAATATAAGAACGGCCTCCTAATAATCTTTTTGCATTTGAATTTCCGGAATATGTTATTTCTTGTCGAACGCCATATTCGAATTTCCACTGTTAAAATTGGTCAAATGATGAGAGGTGGTTCGTTTCGTTTGAGACTGTACATACCTTACCTGACTGTACACTTGAAACAGAAATAAGCAATTGTTTTGACTGTGACCATGCTTCATTTCCTTACTGAACAACATATCTGCTGTTTGTAATAATTGCATAATAATTACCTTTTCTTAATTTCACATTTCCTGAGTATCAGAGTAAATTTCTCACTATGATTCTAATTTATGATTTTGGTGCTTTCAAACATTCACTCTTGAACCCGGGACCAAAGTATTACCATTTCGCTCGACAAAAATAGAGGAAGATATATCTTAAAGTAAAATATTTCCAGCTGCAAATGGGAGGGAGGGAAACATTCTACCAATATTTATATCTCATTCTGTTCCATCTGGTAAATACAAATTACTCAAGGTATTGTCAGCAGCATCTGTGAAATTTTCTCCATCTGTTCTCATTCAATTTTGTGATCCGATTTCTCTAACTGAATTTAATACGAAACGGGAGAGTTCATCACCATCAGATTCACTTTCGGATAGTACACGCAGCAGCTGTAAATATTGGGTTTGTGCAAAAGCATGAAATGTTTTTCGACAAAAATTGAAGAAAAACGATTTTATATAGTACTAGCTGAATTATCTGACGCTTCTCGGCTTTATATTATGACCGCGACTGCTAAAATATGACCTCGATATTTCCCTACAACTCAAGTACACAAACCCTGTAGAACGTGTTTCCTACCGTGACATTTCCCTGTGTCAACTCAAATGCACAAACCCTGTAGAACGTGTTTCTCTGTCCATGTCCATTAGTTACGGTAAAACAAACTTCAGATTTTAAAATTGGGGCTTCGAGGGGCACTTTTAGGTCTACCTGTGTGCCAATTTTCATGGCTACAGATGGATCTGGAGACAGGAAATAAATAGCCTATGCCTTCCGCAGTGTGATCTGAAGTATAAGTGTACCAAATTTGGTTTGGATTGGTCAAACGGTGTGGATTTGTATGAAAAACATACACACATCCTTTTTTACATGTATAGAAAAATTACAGTTCATGAATATAGTACGTGCCTTCGATAATTTTTCTCCATCTATTAGGTAGCTGCGTTATCACGCGCTCATATAATAGGGAATATGCCCTATGTCACAAAAGGTCCTAAAATGGTACTTTTTTTACAAATTCGATCATGAACAATCCGAAAATAAACTTTAAAAATATCAAAAAAGTTTAATTTAAGCGTAATAAGCGATTAAAAAACGCGTTGAAGTCACGTGACTGAAAACGGGGTGGAGCTTGGTGTGACGTCATAGTTCATGAAATCTCTCGCTACATTCGCCGGCTGCATGTTATTTCAGGTTGCTTTTATTGATTTTACGCTAATTTTATTTTTTAAATAATTGTGTTGAATTATAGTCCTTACATTATTATTATTATACAGATTTCTTCTTTAAAAATGACGACTGTAGAACAAGGCTTTGTAAAAGGCCAGTCGGATAATCTACCTAAATTGGATGCTATATCCATTTTTTCTCTTTTGAAAAAACCATCCAAATTTTATGGGAGTAGAAATGAAAGGCGTAAAAACGAAGAGTATGATAATATTTTGTACACCATATTTATTTTTAAAAAACATGTATTTTTATATTGCTTTTAAAGAGTAGTGCTATTATTAAAAAGTTGTACTTAAGAAAATAGAATATTAATAGTTGTTCTCTTTTCCTTAATAACTAACACAATTCATTCTGAAACAGATTTTTTTGTATAGATATCTAGAATAGAATAGTATTCTAAGAGCTTTATATTAGGAAAATAATTTCAAAGTAGATTAAAATTATTGGGGTATTAAAATAGTACATTTTGAAAGCTAACTTAAAATTAATTTTCTGCATTAATTTTTTAGCAACATTTTTTTGTTAGTTAATAAACAATAATTTTTTTAATATATTTAAGCGATAAAACGTAATGCACTAAAACATGATCCAAAAATAATGTGTAGAGAAACTTATTGCGAGAATTGCAACTGCATTAAATATTGAACACAACATTTGGTAGTCCAACATTTTTAACCATGAAGAAGGTAATGTGATAATTTGATTAAAATTGCAAGAATTTGAATTCTATAATACTTATCATTCAGTTTAAAGAAGAAATATGACACAGTTTTACCAACTGCAAATTAAATATCATGAGTATAATAATTCAATGTTTATTGATGTTAGCTCTTTGTATATTTTTTTAACCAGTTTTGATTTATAAATATATAGTATTCCTATATTTATTTATTAAATTCTTTTTCATGAAACAAGAAATTCTGCATTATGAGTGACTTGATACCGAAAGAATATTTTTTCGTTTTAGCAAAAACACAAGTAGTTATCCACAAGCTTAAATCACACAATTCTTAATTTAAAAAAATTAAAAATACAAATAATTTTTGGTATTTTAAACTTACCAAAAATGATCTTCACAGCAATGCAAGCAAGAAGTAGAACACAGCTTTTTGTTTTTCTTTTAATCTCTTTTCATAACGCTGCACCATCTTCTAAGAACTTGTTCATATTTTGGTACAACAAAAAAAAAATACTTTTTTGGTGTTTTAATCGTTGAATTATGACACAAACGGAACAATAAAATATTTGTAATTCTTCTTTTGAACTATTTTCGAACCTTCCAATGCTGAATTAATCAAAAATATGCAAATATAAAACTACTAAAAAGATACCCATAGAGATAACACAGTTCAAGAAACGCTCGATGAGAAAATCATGAACTATGACGTCACAGGCAAAATTCGTCAGCGACTGCAGTTTCTCGTTGAAAGTGACGTCAGAGCAATTTAAAAAGCGTTTTAAATATAATTAATATCGTCAGATTGCAGTTTAAGTGGCATTTTTCTACTTGGTTTCTCATGCTCTTTCAGTTTAAATTGAATTTGAAAATCATGCATATTGTCCATTATGAGGTTTCTGGCTAAAGAACTTATTCAGGTGACGAAATTTTACGAATCACTTCCGGCACGTGGAATCGTCAACGGCACCCCCACCCTACCCAACGGATATTTTTGGCATCTGCCAAGCCTTCTTGCCTTTCGGAATTAAAATCTTAATTTGTCAAAAATGCTCCTTAATTGTCTGTCATTTTTCATGGATTGCTCAATTTAAAAAAACACTACTCAATAACCACATCCTCCCCAAGCAATTGCAGAAATTTCTTTTAAAGAAACATCCTAACTTTGTGCATGTGAAGTATTAGACAACACTTTGGTTATTCCATGGAACGCCATCTACTGCCAAAAATGTGTAACAGATTATTTGGTAATTTTTAATAAACGTCGTGCCGACCAACCGGTATAGTGGTTAAGGTGTTAGCCTCTGGATCGGAAGGTTCCTGGTTCGAATCCGGGTCCGGGCATGGATGTTTGTAAACGTATGGTGTAGAGGCGGCTGGTGCACCTTAAATCTGTCGTGGCCGAAAGTCCTCACGTTGGGTTGGCGTGGAAGTTCGGAGAGTGGGGTGCCAGCTCAGGTGTTGCTTCGTCGTCTGACCGTGGTTCAAAATTACGAGGTGTTGTCCTCGATCTTTCCCTTAAGGGACTGATTCCGGACCGTCGTCAATAGCCCGTTGTGTTGCTCTAGTACGACGTTAACTAAAATTACCATTACCAATAAACGTCGTACTACAGCAACGACGGTCCGGGATCAATCCCCTTCGGGAAAGATCCGAGGACAACACCACGTCATTTTGAACCACGGTCAGATGACGAGGCAACATCTGAGCTGGCACCCCACTCTTCAAACTTAAACACCGACCCAACGTGAGGATTTTGGGTTGCTTATCCATTTCATTTCCAACTGGGCTAACGCGGCCTATCGAAGGGATGGAGAATGGTCATCGAACAGAATGGCACATACTAAGGTGATCAAGTGTAATTTTTAGTAAATAGAAAAAACTTTCTTCATTTTTTGTCAAACTTTTACTTTAACATATTATTTTGGAACAGGTTTTTGCACCAGAGGCACCCTACCACCATTAGAGTTTAGACAGGATCCTCCGTCTAGATTATTAATGTGATAAAATGTTTTGAAAGACTGCTATATCAAAGATGACAAGTCTTGCTAAAGATAGCAAAAGCTAAAAAGCTATAATATTTTCTTTTGCGATTTTCAAACAAACCTTAGGGCATCTATTTTTCTTATAACGTATACCATGGGGCGTTTCATTTTGTTTTGTTGATGCTGTGTATTAAATTATGAACATTTTACATTTTTAATAACAGTTTATGTGCACAACGATAGATTTACTGATATTTCTATTAATAGTCCCTTTCCTGACGTGACACATAAAAGTTAACAATAATTGGCAATTTGGCAATTATAGGGCGCTGCACTTAAATTGTTTTCTCCAAACGTTTGTTTGGTGTAGAGGCGGCTGGTACACCTTAAATCTTTCGTGGCCGAAAGTCCTCACGTTGGGTTGGTGTGGAAGTTTGGAGAGTGGGGTGCCAGCTCAGGTGTTGCCTCGTTATCTGACCGTGGTTCAAAATTGCGAGGTGTTGTTCTCGGATCTTTCCCTTAAGGAACTAATCCCGCACCGTCGTCAATAACCCGTTGTGTTGCTCTAGTACGACGTTAACTAAAATTACCATTACCATTGAGCCGCGATAGCTCAGTCAGTAGAGCGTCGGGCTCGCATCGGAAGTGTTGTGGGTTCTGTCCTCGGCGGAGCCTGCAATTCTGATGGTCGCGAGATCGGCGCTTGGATCTGGCAAAAGACCGTCATGTTGACTAATGGTGGCTGGGGCACGTTAAATAGGTCGTGGTCACAAAGTCCCCCATGTTCCCATACCAAATCAATACCTCTGGTGGTACCTGATCAGGGGGTTATCGGCCTCTGATTGGGATATAAATTACGATATGTGTGAGTGAATGGATGTGTGAAAGGGACCTTCCTGTAAAACGGATGTGTCATGTCTGAAGAAGTCCAACCCTCCGGGGCAATGGCACCCCCTATTGTGCCATATATGGCCCGCACGACAACAACAACCATTACCGTTACCAAACGTTTTTTACAGTTGAATAAAACGTATTCCAAAGCTACCGCCAATGGACGTAGAAAATTATTCCTCTTTGGCGATGGTAACGAAATGTTCTTGAGAATAAACTTCAATTCTAAAATTAACGTTGGGTTGGTGTGGTAATTTGGTAATTTTTACTTAGCGTCGTGCAAGAGCAACACAACGGGATATTGAGGATTGTCCGGGATCATTTCCTTAAGATAAAGTTCCGATGAAAACAACTCGTAATTTTGAACCACGGTCAGATAACGAAGCAACACCTGAGCTGGCACCACACTCTCCAAATTTCTCACAGCAACCCAACGTGAGGACTTTCGGCCACGACAGATTTGTTGTGCACTAGCCGCCTCTACACCTGAAGCTTACAAACACCCATGCCCGGACCGGATTCGAACCAGGAACCTTCCGATCGAGAGGCTAACACCTTAACCACCAAATCGGTTGGTCGGTATTGGGTTGGTGTGGAGGAGGTGTTTTTATCGTATCTTTATATCTTTCGGGGTTGATCCCAGACCGTCGTCAATAGCCCGTTATGTTACATCAGAACGACGGTAATTGAAATACATACTTACCTTTCGGTTTTGTGTTTAAAGCAGAAAACAGTGGAATTTTTTTTCCACTGTATAACGTCGGCAAAGAGCAAAAACTAAGCAACTGACATTTTTCAATCAATTCCTTTGGTAAAGATCCGAGGACAGCACATGTTTAAGGTCTTAGCCTCTAGATCGGAAGGTTCCTGGTTCGAATCCGGTCAGTGCATATATGTTTGTAAGCGTATGATGTAAAGACGGTTGTTGCACCTTTAATGTGTCGTGGGCGAAAGTACTCACGCTGGGTTGGTGTGGAAGTTTGGAGAGTGGGTTGCCAGTTCAGGTGTTGCCTCGCCATCTGACCGTGGTTCAAAACTACGCGGTTTTGTCCTCGGCAATTGGTAATTTTTAGTTAACGTCGTACTAGAGCAACACAGCGGGCTATTGACGACGGTCCGGGATCAGTCCCTTAAGGGAAAGATTCGAGGACAACACCTCGTAATTTTGAACCAAGGTCAGATGACGAAGCAACACCTGAGCTGGCACCCCACTCTCCAAACTTCCACGCCAACCCAACGTGAGGACTTTCGGCCACGACAGATTTAAGGTGCACCAGCCGCCTCTACACCATACGCTTTCAAACATCCATGCCCGAACCCGGATTCGAATCAGGAACCTTCCGATCTAGAGGCTAACACCTTAACCACTATACCGGTTGGTCGGCAGGTTTTGTCCTCGGATCTTTCCCTTAAGGGATTGATTCCGGAGCGTCGTCAATAGCCCGTTTTGTTGCTCTAGTACGACGTTAACTAACATTAACATTATCATCAATAATAATCTAATCCTAAAGTCCTTCCATAATATATAAAGAAAACTGGTCTAGATTCTAGAAAGGTAAGAAAATAAAATAAAAAAATGTTTTTTTTTTATTCTAAGAAATATTATTTATGTCCAGAATTCTTTTTCTGAGAAGTTCTTGAGAGTATGTAAGTTTACAACATGGATATGATGTCACGTAGACTATGTCCTAACGTAATATTATTGCAGAGAAATACATTTTTTTACATTTTATATTCGGAGATGATGTGTTACTCTCCCTATGGCGAGTGGAAATACGAAATACATCCTGAAGGGGAAGAACTTTTACTTTATTCTGTGAATTCAAAAATATTCTTAGCATACCTGAGCGTGAGAAGTTGTTCGAGAAACAACTTTTGGATATCATGCTGTGAAAAAGTATTTATGAAATATGAGGCGTAGTTACTTTTTGAAATGTTAGGGACATATTTTTGTGTGAAAGTAACTTTATGTAAGTTATTTATTTAACGTTGGAATGGTTGGTTGGTTTTGTTGATTTAATAGCGCAAGGACCATACTTGTCCATGTTGAGCCAGACACAAGATACAGTATCGACTAATAGATAAACACACACAATGAAAGTTTTACTGACACAGCATAGAGAAATACACCCAGGGAGGAATCGAACCTGTGCCGCCCACAACTCGAAGGTTGCTAGCTCAGTGGGCATACCCACTGAGACACGAACTGGTAGTTGGTAATTTTTAGTTAACGTCGTACTAGAGCAACACAACGGGCTATTGACTACGGTCCGGGATCAATCCCTTAAGGGAAAGATTCGAGGACAACACCTCGTAATTTTGAATCACGGTCAGATGAAGGAGCAACACCTAAGCTGGCTCCCCAGTCTCGAAACCTCCACAGCAACCCAACGTGAGGACTTTCGGCCACGACAGATTTAAGGTGCAACAGCCGCCTCTACACCATACGCTTACAAATATCCATGCCCGGACCCGGATTCGAACCAGGAACCTTCTGAACCAGACCACTGAGACACAGTGGCCCTACGTTGGAATGGAGCATGATAGAGTGCCAGTTTCGTATTCGGTCGCTCAATAATAAATTTTAGAGGAAAGTATTAAATCATATTTCTCTTAAAAATACATAATTTCTAATTTAAATGTCATAGGTAAGAAATAACCTTACTAAATGTGGTGAACCTGGCCACCATTACACAAAAGAACTTTATTAAATGTGGTGAATTAGTTACCATTACACAAATAACCTTGCTAAATGTTGTGAACAGCTACCATTACGCAAATAACCGTACTAATATGGTGAAATTTGCAACCATTACACAAATAACCGTAATAATAAGGCGAAATTAGCAACCATTACACAAATAACCTTACTAATGAGTCGAACCTAGACATTACACAAATAACCTTTTTAATAAAGCGAACGTGTGCACTATTACACAAATAACCTCACTAATGAGGCGAACTTATCCACCATTACACAAATAACCTTTTTAATGAGGCGACCATAGCCACCATTACACAGATAAACTTAGAACATAGCAGGAAAAAAAGCAATGCTACGAATATCAATGATTAAGTATTTTTTGGTGAACCGGAAGCTAAACTTTTTATCTACAATCTGCTACATTGGTGACACGGCCGTACAAATCAGTCTACTAATTGTACCGCATTAGGATTTGATTCGATCTTTTAAATTATTGAAGATAGTATTAGATTGAATGTACCCAAGTTTACCCTAGGCATCCAGATTATAAACGACCTTCAAAGAGGTTTTCTGGACTCGCAGATCAAATAGACTTCCTAAGATACCTACACAATCCACAGAACATATACGACTTTCCGGAACGATTTAATCGGCCAGCAAACTATAGTGTCCCAATCCGTATTATAGTCTAGACGATATTAAAAGTGAGAATGACCAAGACGACCGGTACTGCCAATAATCCAAAGAAAGAATATGTCAGGGGTTGTTCATATATTGCCATCTGTAGTGTATACCCATTTATAAAAAATAAGTGTTCATAAGAGTAGTTAGGCTGATATTTTAACTAACGTCGCTTTGGAATAACACGATGGCTATTGGAATCGGTCTGGAATACAACTCGAAGGGAAAGATTTGAGGACAACGCCAGGTAAATTCGAACCAAATAATGATGACGTGGTCACACCTGAGCTGGCACCCGACTCACCAAGCTTCCACACCAATCCAGAGTGAGGACATTTGAGGTCACGACAGATTTAACGTACACTATACCTTTTGGTACACTCCATGTTTCCACTCAATCAATTATAATTCGTTACTCTTCCAACCAGGCTGGCGCGGCTCTCAAAAATGGAAGAAAGCAAATCGGCGAAAATGAGCGTTGAAATTCGCTCAAGCATATTTTCGCATCATATTTAAATTGTTTTCTCCGACCAACCGGTCTGGTGGTTTAGGTGTTAACCTCTAGATCGGACTGTTTATGGTTTGAATCCGGGTCAGTGTATGGATATTTGTAAGCTTATGCTGTAGAAGCGGCTGGTCCACCTTAAATCACTTGTGATCGAAAGTCTTTAAGTTGGATTGGTATGGAAGTTTGGAGAGTGGAGTGCCAGCTCAGGTGTTGCCTCATCCTCTGACAATGGATCAAAATTTTGCGGTTTTGTCCTTCGATCTTTCCCTTAGGGTATTTATCCCGGGCAGTTGTCAATAGCCCGTTGTGTTGTTCTAGTACGACGTTATTTAAAATTACCCTACCTTACCTTATTTTATTTTCCTCACCGGTAGGTACCCTATTAATCAGCGTAGACTGGAGTAACACAATGGGGTATTGGAATCCAATCCGAAGTGAAAGATCCAAGGTTTCCCCTCGGAAATGAAATGGTGAGAATGAGTCGAAACTAATCCAAGAAGCGTTTCCACTCAATCATTTTCTTATCTGCAAAACAAAAAATCAGTCCGTGCATAAGCCACGTCTATCTCACGCTCTCGAAGAAAATCAGCAAAAACCACCACCAGAGTGAAGTCTTCCATAAACTTCCCACAAAAATTCCGAATATACGGATGCCCATAAAGCATCACACGACTTCGACTGACAAGAAAATTCCCAGATTATCTTGGAAGTCAACGAAAAAAATAAGTCTGTTTGCTTTCTATAGCTACTTATCCAACGCTACCCTTTTTTGTCTCAGGAAACACAGAGGAAGGGGAAGGCTGCTTCCAAGAGTTACGTCCTGCTCATTTTTAATAAGTCCGCAAACACGGAAAAAATCGTAAATGCGGATCCATTGCAGGAACAAGCGTTCAGAGGAGATGTGTTTGAGAGCGGCATTTGCTATTCATCGATGTTTCCCGGCGAGGAGATTTACGATCGGGAGGGAAAGTTAATTTGCTCAAATGCTGAGAGATATTAGGTATGGTAATGGTAATGGTAATTTCAGTTAACGTCGTACTAGAGCAACACAACGGGGCTATTGACGACGGTCCGGGATCAGTCCCTTGAGGGAAAGATCCGAGGACAACACCTCGTAATTTTGAACCACGGTCAGATGACGAAGCAACACCTGAGCTGGCACCCCACTCTCCAAACTTCCACGCCAACCCAACGTGAGGACTTTCGGCCACTTCAGATTTAAGGTGCACCAGCCGCCTCTACACCATACGCTTACAAACATCCATGCCCGTACCCGGATTCGAACCAGGAACCTTCCGATCTAGAGGCTAACGCCTTAACCACTATACCGGTTGGTCGGCGAGAGATATTAGGAGGGTCGGGTTTTTTTTCCTGCCGCAACAGGACGGCACTGTTTGTTCATGGGAAATCAAACACGTTTCTATCGATTGAACTCGGTAAATACCAGTAGCAAGTACACTCCATAACAAACAAAATCGACGCACCAATAAGGTGCAAAATTATTTTGGTGCCGGGCTCGATCCACTTGGAACCTCACTGTCTGGGGACGTATAGTCTTTAGTGACGAGTCCCGTTTCTAACTCTGTCCTGACTACAACAGCAGACGTGTCTGGAGACGTGCAGGGCAGCGTGGGAATCTAGCCCCCTTACTACCGCACTCAACACATGCCCACAACAGGGTGTTATGGTCTGGGGTGCCATCTACTTTGATAGCCGGATCCCTTTGGTAGTCATTTCAGGCACACTTACAGCACAGCGGAACGTAGACGACATTCTACGACCGGTGGTGTTACCGTTCCTTTAGCGACATTCTGGACTTACTTCTCAACAAGATAATTCACCGACGCACAAGGCACGTGTTGCTATGAACGGTCTTCAAGCTTTCTTAACACTTCCTTGGCCAGCTAGATCTCCTGATCTCTCACCCATGAAGCACATTTGGAATGTTATGGAATGGCGATTTCAACCATCCCGGAATGTTGACCATTTTGCCCGACTGTTGGAAACGGCAAGAAATTCCGCAGGATACCATCCGGGAATTTTTTTAGTCTATGCCACGCCGAGTGACAGCTTGCATCAGACCAGAGGTGGACTAACGCCTTATTGACTTCCTCCCTTTGTAGTGGTCAAACTGAAAAAATCGTTCAATTGTTCTTCAATATAAATCGTTTGTTTTTCTATGTATGTTCGTCACATCCACCCATTACTATCGCAATCGGACAACTCCATACTGGTGGGTTTTTTTTTGTTATAAAGTATATAATAAGACGGTGAAGTATTTTATAAAATTTGCATTCGATGCAACTGCTAGGACGCTTGTGCACGTTAAATCTCTCATGGACTCAAATGTGCTTAAGTTGACGGAGTGTAGACTATTTGGAGAATGAGTTGTCACCTCGGATGTTGCTTCGCCATCTGACCGTGGTACAAAACGACGTGGTGTTATCATTGGTTGTTTCCTTTGGGGCATTGATCCCGGACCGTCGTCAATACCCCGATTCGATATTCTTTAAATTACCTACCCACCCCGATGCAACAGGTATTGTCCTCACGTTGGGTTGGCGTGGAAGTTTGGAGAGTGGGGTGCCAGCTCAGGTGTTGCTTCGTCATCTGACCGTGGTTCAAAATTACGAGGTGTTGTCCTCCGATCTTTCCCTTAAGGGACTGATCCCGGACCATCGTCAATAGCCCGTTGTGTTGCTCTAGTACGACGTTAACTAAAATTACAATTACAAGCAACAGGTATTGAGGTAATGTAATTTTAAATTAACGTCGTACTAGAGATACACAACGGGCTATTGACGACGGTCCGTGATGAATACTTCAAATGAAAGAACCGAGGACAACACTACGTCATTTTAAACCACGGTCAACAAATTGCGGAATTTCGGGAAATTTTCGTTACTTTTAGTTAAAACTATCATATATATAGCTTATTACTATAAGTTTTTAAATTTGAAAGCAGCACTAAAACATTAGAATGTACTCTTTCTAATGGAATAATTATTTTAAAAATTGGCTCATGAATAAATTCGATTCCCTGAAAAGTATAATTTCGCGATAGGGTACAAATTGTTCATCGCGGAGATGAAACGTGAGATCGTTCTAGCTGGCCGTGTGAAACTCGCTGAGACGTTATGGCCCGGAAAGACGCTTGCGAAAGAGTTTTGGTTTGTGAAGCAAACTAAATGGGATTGCGTAACAATCAACGGGGATTGTCGAGCGTAAAATAGCAGGGGGCAGAGCCCCCTAGTACTAAAAGAAGGTATACTTTCTTGAATTACCATGGTTCATTTCCAAAATGTTTTACAAATTGGGTTAATGCAAAAGTACGTCTCAATTGTTTGACAAAAGTGGAAAAAATATTATTTTATTTACTAAAATTAAATTTAACCAATATAAAATTAACCAATATAGTATATGCCGTTCTGTTCGATGATCTTTCTCCATCTCCCCGGTCCCCCGTAGCTGCATCATCCTGCGCTCATAGAAGTTCTGAGGTTTCTGGCTAAAGCAGGAACAAGAGGTGAATAAAACTTCAAATAAAACTCCAGGTATATATCTGCATGGGCATCTGGGAAGCATTCTTGCTTTTTCGGAAATAAAAAATAATTTAATTAAAAATAATGTTTGGCCATTTTTAATGTTTAACAAGATTTAAAGAACACAAGGTCTCATCATTAGCAAAACGACCCAGGTCTTGTTTGAGATATATTTTCAAAAGCAAAACGGACCAGGTGTTGATGGCCGAGGTATCTAATCATTGTCATGAACAAACCTTCCAGATATTTGTGAAAATATAGATACAAGATATCTTGGTATTAGCAAAACTAGCAAGGTGTTGTTGGACGAGATATCTTGTCATTTGAAGAACTGACCAGATCTTCGGGAACGAGATAACTTGTCATCATCAAACTTGACTTGATCTTGTTGGACGATATATCTTGTCATTTGGAAAACTGACCAGGTTGTGGACGAGGTATCTCGCCATTGTTATTAACAAAACTGACCCTGAGTTGGTAGACGAGCTATCTCGTCCTTAGCAAAACTGACAGGTATTGGTGAACGATATATCTTGTCATTAGCAAAACTGACCCTGAGTTGGTGGACGAGATATCTAGTCCTTAGCAAAACTGACAGGTATTGGTGGACGAGATATCTCGTCCTTAGCAAAACTGACAGGCATTGGTGGACGAGATATCTTGTCATTAGCAAAACTGACAAGGTGTTTGTGGACGAGATATCTAGTCATTAGCAAAACTTACAAAGTGGTGGATGAGATATCTTATCACTTGAATAACCGACCAGGTCTTGGGGGACGAGGTAACTTGTCGTTATCAGAACTGACAGGAATTGGTGGACGAGATATCTTGTCATTTGGAAAACTGACAGGGTGTTGGTGAAAGAGATATCTATTCAAAAGCACAACTGTCCAGGTGTTGGTGAACGATATATCTTGTCAGTAGCAAAACTGACCAGGAGTTGGTGGACGAGATATCTCGTCATTAGCAAACCTGACTAGGTCTTGGTGGACGAGATATCTTTACATTTGAAGGAAACACTATTACGATCATTAGAAGAAAACTGACCAGAACTTGATCTGGTCATCAGGGAAAAAATCGGCATCATCTTGACGAGTTGTCCGAAAAATGTATCAGATCTTGATGGACGTGATAAACGGATGGTTAACATCAGTTAAAATCAACTTTTGTTTTAGATTTTCGTTTTAAAAATTCATTTTTTTAATTTAATATCCAGCAATCCAGCGATTCTGAATATCCCGTATTTATAAAAACCATTTATTCCAAGATGTCCAAATGTATCGCAATGCGAATTCTGCCTAACTGCGTCAGCAAACAACCCGAATTTGTCATTAATTATAACTTTGAGTGAGCTCTCTGCTCTCTTCATTTAAGGCAAGTTCCTCCATAAATAATGCCAGGAATTCGGGGTTTTTAATTAAAATTCCGTTTCTGGATCTGAACGTTAGTTCGTAAAAGTTAATGAGATTCCTCAGAAGAAGTCAACGCAAAGGAAATAGAATGGAGACTCAGTAGGCAATCAGGAAAAGTTTTAAAATTATTATTTACGATATGTTTGCTTCTCGAAGATTCACCTCGGGCCATGGCGCACGTTCGGTGGTTCAAAGGGAAAGAAGTTGCAATTTCAAGATCAAGAAATGTAAGACCTTGGGTCATTAAATTCTGTTTGAAAATACTTTTGTGATTATTTTCTTCATTGAGCATTCGACGTTTTGTGATGTTGCCGGCACATATTCAGTAAACAGGGCATTACAATCATAAGATACCTGTAAACATTTTTCAATATTTGGAAACAGCAACGATTTGAATGCTTATTTTTTCCTATACCGCGAAGGAAATATTTCAATAAATGTCGGAGGAACTGTTTTCTGGCTGCAAATAAAAGTTAAACGAAATGTTTGCGAGAAAACGAGAATTGATTTTCCATGACATTTAGGAATAATTCTATTGGGCGTAATAAATTATTCTCTAATTTTCAATGTTTATTGCTGTTACATCCATTATGTGTATGCTTATTTAAATACTTTCGGTAAAAGAACGTATAGAACAGTTTGAACTAGTATTTTATTTCAAAGATACACGCTTCTCAATTTACGAATATTGATGTTTTTTTACTGTAAATAACGAAAATATGTCAGATACTTTGTGATGTGTGATGCTCTTTGATTTTGATTCTGCTATTGCATAACTTTTTCTACCCTTTTTAAAACCTGTCTGGTAATTTTGACTCTAAATTGCTATTGCAGCTGAGAATGAACTTTGTGTTTCTTACATAGTTTTTTTATAAGGCCAATGTAGTCCAAAAAGTATTAGCACACAGCCGGTTTTCGTTAATTTCATGAACAAAATATGTATGTTCCTTTATGCAATTATTTTTGGATACGAACACAAAAGATATTACGACTAAACAGGAACTACTAGGATGAACTAAATAAATAATAAATATATAAATATGAAATTTTGTACGTATGGTGTGTTCAGAAAGAAAACACTCAACAATATATCGGAATACTTAAAATTAAAAGATTTTTTAAACAGTTAATGTTAAAACACTAATCTCCCTATGGACTGTTTGAATCGCCTCACTCCCACTGAAGTCCACTCACTGGGAAAACAGCGTTTGCTTTCCTTGTGGCGCCGTACGCCATCCCACCATTGGTATGCTGGCAATCACCCTGGACTATCCATCACATGCTGTGGCCCTCGGCCTTTTCAATCGGCCATGGCCAGATTTCGAAGTGGCCATCTTAAAAGTATCAAATTTCAGAACGGGGAAAGAATTTTCCCTCCTTGTTCCTGTTCCCTACCTGCCAGTCCTGATCACCTTCTTCTCTGTCTTGGCGCTTCGTATAAGCAGCTGTTGGTTGATCAGGACTTTTTGCAAGTATATGGGGATCTGGCACGACGGGGCCTTCTGGACCTGGTGTAGGCTTTCCTACACCAGGGGGATGTGCAACAACAACACTAATATTGTGTTGTACCTGTAGAGTAGAGGCAAGACTACGTCCAGGTGAATATCGAGCTACATATTAAAACGTATCATTAGGAGATCAAATAGATAACCAATGTGAGAATTTATATTCATGTTAGAATAACATGAATAAGAAATATATTATTCTTAGATTAGAATGAATAGTAAAAAATAGTGTTAATATATCAGAATGAATAAAAAGACGAACGAATTTTTTTCGTCGCCTTCTTTAGTTTGGAAGGAATTCGCGTTGCTAATCTAGACAACTTTTAGCACTAACTCGAAGTCTATAACTCAACTATTCGTATGATTGCTGAGCAGAATTTGGAGAGTGAGGGTTATGTTGGTGTATATTTACCTGTGTTCGTCAGTATTTGTTCTGCTCATTGTTAAGGGGGGTCTAAGACTAAAAATATGAAAAAAATTCCGATATTTTTTAATTATCTCAAAAAATAATATGGATAATTCTGAATAAAATGACACCTAAAATTTGTTTCTACCATCAGTAGAACCGGAAATATTCAACATTTTATAAACATGACAGCTGCAAATCCAACGAGCTTTCGTAACTTTAACCGCTCTTTTTCTCTTTTCGTGTTAAATGGGATTTCAATAGTATTTTCTTCTGTAATTTTTAGAACTTTGTGTTTATATATTATGTATGCTATGTGTTTTATGTAGTTTTTGAACAAAATATTTTTGTAATTTTTTCTTATTGTTTTACCGACAATTTATAGTACTAGGGGGCCAGCCCCCTTCTCGCTAGCGCTCGCCAACCCCCGGAGGATTGCTTTGCAATCCTCACTGGTTCGCTGCGCGAACCTATGCTCGCTTCGCTCGCATCAATGAAGACATGTGTCCTAGCAGAAGGAATTGTTTACAAAATATGATATTCCAAAAAAAAAAAACATTTTTTTTCCAATCTAAATTTGCTGTTTGCAGAAAAGATTATATACAGTGCCTCTGAAATCAGAATTTAAATGAAAACTTTGAGCAAATTTTGACTCGAAATGTGATTGCTGCTTTGGAAATTGAATACCCAGCATGTTGTTTGTGTGTACATTTCCCCAGCACTCGAGCCACTCACTTTTTCATTGAGTTTGTTGTCTAAAGTTGAAGTTCAAGCGTATTGTTGAACTACAATTGTTGGCCCTGAAAAGATACCCCGTTTTCTTTGATTTCTATTACAAACTACAGCTCAACTAAAATTAATTTTTTTCAATAAAATTTCATCCGATTACGCTATGAATTCAATTGAGGCGCGAGACTTCGTGATGGTAAACAAACAATCGCACAATGTTGCCAAAACGCAATAACAAATAACGTCTTTTTTGCGTGCCACGTAAGAGAATTATATATAGAGATGAACTCTTAGAAGTTAATTAATGCAAAAATGAAGTTATTTGTTGCAAAATATTTTGAGATATATCAATTTGGCCTAACGTCAAAATTTTGACATTTTTTAATTTTAATATAAAAAAATTTTGAAAATATAAAATAGTTATTATAATTTCTGTTAAATACGATTCCTTCAGAGGAAAGGAATGACACAGGCCATTTGGATCGCAAAAGGGAAAGAGAGTATTTATTGAAGACATAACACATATATATACAGATTTGAGGGGATAGCAGAATTAACCAATAGGATTCTTGTAAATGGAAACGGACTTACAAGAAAGCTATAGAACATTCACACATGCTGCCTGGAATGAATGACTCAGCACTAGCAGCACAAAGAAAGATACAAAGAGTTCTATGGGCGATTACATTATACAATAATTTCAAAATACAAAAAATACCTACAGAAACAATTACAGAACAAAAACTTTAAAATTGAAGATTTTAGAATTTTGAATCCTAGACCACCTTTAACTATAATTTTTTGTGTTTGTTTAAGTGATAAAATTAAAAGAATTTTATATTGGTTGTAGTTAATGTATTAAACAAAATTCTAAACAGGCAGTACATTTTGGTGTAGAATTGTGTAGGAGGGTATAAAGTCTCATCCATGTATTTTGAGGCATAATCGTGCCAGTAATTTTTCCTGAAAACTTTTTAAATGATCGAACACTCATTCGGAATTAATTAAAAAACTTATCTATATTTTCAACTTTACCTGTCCTCTTTTTTTCAAAATAATTTTAACAAATGTTCTCTTTTCTGATCTTCATCTGCTTGCAACCCTACATAAACCTCTTCAAAACCCGAGTAAAATGCGTCACAAAATAAAACACTGTTCTGGTAATTCCATAAATACACACGCCATCCCATGTCCACGAGAAGCATTGGGGTTTATTTCTGTGGCCGAATAAAGTTCTTGGTGTCGTTAAGCGGTTTCTCGTCGGATTTATGTCTGGGTAAGAAACGCCGAAAGGCGTACTAAACGACGAAAGCGATTCGACATCGGATGTGCAACACATGTGCCCCGTATAAACACACCAATTTCGGAATAAAAGCCAATGAATGAGTGTTGGAGGAGAAGGTAACAAAAGAGGCTGTGATGTGTAACGAGAATTCCTCCTTCAACTTCCGGGTTTAGGAATAAAAAGTATCAGCAGCGGAATAAAATGCTGCAGCTTGAAACTACTTTTACGAAAATACTTGAGTACCTCTGATTACGAAATACTAAATATCTTTCGAAATAATTCTCCTTTGTAGCATTTTATTAGCAGTGTTTTATGGTTGGTGTGAGCATATTCCTCAACTTTTCTTGATTAAAACAGTAGGCCATTGTGTTGCTACAGTGTAACTCAAACTAAAATACCTACCTGATGAAAACAGTGCCACGGTAGTCCGTTGCAAGATTAGCAACTGGAGAGTTTCGAGATTGAATCCAACCAACCCTCTGGAATAATAAATTCACTACAGCTATAAAAGCGCAACGAAAAGCATGGGGCCTTTTTCGCAGGTACCCAACATCTGCTAATTTTATAACATTTACACATGTAAAAACAAAAACAGAACAAGAGTTGATGCGTAGTCTTCAGAAGACCAGGATGAAGGTACCTGGTTCGGATGTCATCACTTGCATTATGCTACACTCATCACTCTCTATCTAAACTTCTTGAAGCTTTATAATCGTATATGGGATTAACATGCTTTCAATTTGGCATGGAGACGTGCAATTGTACCTTTTCCAAAACATGGAAAGGACCCCACCAACACCTACAAATATCGACCTCTAGCTCTTACAAGCTGCATATGCAAACTCTTCGAAAGAATGGTGAATTTTAGTCTCGTCCACATCTTAGAGACGACGCAGGCTCTTTCACCGTATAAAAGTGGCTTTAAAACTGGACGCTCCACAATGGATAACTTCTTAATTCTCGAAACAACGCAAGTTCACTGTGCATTTTTACACCGAATCCATCTGGTTTAAATATTTTTTGACATTTAAAAGCCGTATGACACACACTTGTGGCGACACGGTACACTTCGGGATCTTTATACCACAGGACTACGAGGTAATATACCCATACATCCAGATATTTTTAGAACTACGACAGTTCCAAGTAAGAATTGGTTCTACACTCTCAAACTATGTCATCCAGGAGGAAGGAGTACATCAGGTTAGCATTTTGAGTGTAACTCTATTTTCAATTAAAATTAATAACATCTTGCATCAACTACCACCCTCAGTGCAAGGAAATCTTTATGTGTATGACCTTAACATCTGCTGTCAAGGAAAATACATACAATATATTGGACGAAAGCTCCAGACTGCCGTTTCTCACTTGACGAGATGGAGTAGCGATAACGGCTTTAGCTTTTCATCTCAAATTACGTGCTGCATTCATTTCTACCGACGTCGAAACCTGCATCCTGACCCAGAGATCTTTCTGGGTGGTAACATGTGTGATGTAAGAAATATTACATCGAGTCCAAAGTTCGCACATCAGAAAGTTGCATGTTCAAATCAAATTTAAATCCATTTCCAGTTCTATTTTAACATCTATTTATTGACTATGACAGGACACTAACACAATAACAAGAAAACAAAGAGAACGGCAGGTCCATTCCGGCGTAGTCTTTCTTCGACCACGTTCCAAATCAATCTGGAGAATTCACCATCGGGTAGGGAAGATGCAAGTTTCAAATTCCCTTTTGTAGGGATTATCACAAGATCTGTGGCTAAGTTGCCACAACATGACTGCAGTGATGGACACAGTAAGGTTTCTCGGTATTGTTTTCGACCAGAAACTTACCTTCTTCCCCCACGTCGAACAGCTACAGATGTCTTGCAAGAGGAGGCTTAATCTTTCAAAGGCACTCTCCGATACATCTGGGGGGGGGCAGAACGGTCTTCCATGGTGTAGAGGCAGCTGCTGTACCTTCAATCTGTCGTGGTCGAGAGTCTTCACGTTGGGTAGCTGTGGAAGTTTGGAGAGTGGTGTGCCAGCTCAGGTATTGCTTCGTCATTTGACCATGGTTAAAAATTACGTATTGTTGTCCTCAGATCCTTTGATGACGGACCGTCGTCAATGGCCGTTGTGTTGCTCTAGTACGACGTTAATGCAAATTACTTTACCCTAAGGAAAAAAAAATCCTTGGACAACATAACGTAATTTTCAACTACTGGTCAGATGACGAGGTCAGACCTGCACTAGAACCTTACTCTCCAAACTTCCACACCACGTCAACCTTGGACATTTGATACCATGGCTTGTTTAACGTGCACCAGTCACCTTTATACGCGACGGCCTTTGGTTGGGATTCAAACTTGTAACCCTCCGGGAGCTAATCAACGTCAGCATGGTGTGGAAGTTTGTAGAGTTAGGTGCCAGCTCAGTTGTTATTCGTGTTACCTGACAGTGAGATTTTCCCTTCGGGATTGATTTCGGACCGTCGCCAATTGCCTATTCTGTTGCTGCAATGTAACGTTAATAATTTACCTATCCACTAATGTTTACAGTGAAGTTAGTAGCAAGTATTTCATGTAGTAAAATAAAATAAACGATAGTAAATTTAATAGGAATTGTACTGTGTTATGAAATATATTAGATTAGACTGAGGCGTTTTTTTAAACTTAATTCATGTGGGTGCTTTTGCAGGGATGAAACAGTATTTTACGATCTGAAACTATTTAGTACAAGCTTAAAAGGTTCGAAAATAATCTGTCCATCCGGAGAAATATTTTAAGACAGAGACCATCAACTGTTCTCTTCGAATGCGAAATAGTTTCATCCAAATATATACGGCTCAACTATGTAACGAAAGCTCAAAAAGCAAGATTCGTACGGCTTATTTATTTTAACCGCTCATTTAAACATCCGTTGTTTTTTTTTTCTAATGGCGGGCACATTTTGACCGAAGTCATTGGCCACTACAAGGCCGGAAGTGATGGCCACTTGTGAAGGAGCACCCAGTGGGAGGGCCATCATTGCTCCTAACAATTACATCGTAATTTTGAACCATGTTCAGATGACGAAGCAACACCTAAGCTGGTATACGCTTACAAACATCCATGCCCGAACCCGGATTCGAACCGGGGACCTTCCGATCTAGAGTCTAACACCTGAACCACTATACCGGTTGGTCGGCTTAAACATCCGTTGTAATTAAAGTTAAAACCTGTCTAGACTATATAGTTTGTGTAATAGTTTAGAATGGTATTAGATATATGCTGATAGTTTGGGAGACTTAGTTGTGCAATAAATAATCTTGCGGTTTTTAGTATTTATTTACTTTCCTAATTCTCACTATCCTTTCCTGTTTAAGTATTTATGGATGACAGAGGGCTTCCACAACGTTTAGAATACATTTTACGGTGAAGTTTATATTTATTCATTGCAAATATATATACATATTATAGTTCGTGAGTCTGGAAAAATGGTGGATTAGCAAACAGTTGGAATACTAGTTCGTAACTTAATCCAACCAAAGATCATAGTCTAAGTGGAGGCTGGTGCATGATAAATCTGGAGGTGTCTTATGTCCTCGCGTTGGAGTGCTGTGGTAGTTTGCAGAGTAGGGCGCTACTTCAGTTATGTCCAAATTTCTACACCACGCCAACGTGAGGATATTTGAGGTCACGACGATTTTAACGTACACCAGTCCCCTTCATAAGCGACGGTATTTGGTAGTATTCGTACTCGAAACCCTCCGGTTGCTAATCCGTTACACTTTCAAAGTCTGGGTCAATGCATGGATGTTTGTAAGCGTATGGTGTTTATGCGGCTGGTGCACTTTAAATCTGTCGTGGCCGAAAGTCTTCACGTTGGATCGGTGTGGAAGTTTGAAGAATGGGGTGCCAGTTCAGGTGTTCCCTTGTCATCTCACCGTAGTTCAAAATGACGTGGTTGAACTCGGATCATTCCCTTAGGACAGGCCTCGAAATATATTTTTTAATACAGGTGCACAAGGTACACCAAAGTTTTTTAATTAGGTGCACAGGTTATATTTTTGGTGCACATTAAAAGAAACGTAATATAAGAGCATTGATATAATGTAAACTACTTTGTTAGTTGGGTATGTTTAGATAGGTTAGTAGATAGTAAATAAAAATATTTAAACACCTACATTCTACATTCTCCCTTCTCCGGCGCAAGGTTGTCTCGACAGTCGCTTCAACAGAGCTAGTTGAAAAATGTTTAGATCATCGGAAAGTTATGGTGGTATGGCACCATAGCTTTGGTGGTATGGCACCATAGGCAAGTAAACCTTCATCCTGTATAAACCCGTTACGGCCCAGCGATTTTGTTTTCGCATAGTGTGTATTTAGGAATTTTAATTACATTCCTTTAGAGCGCAAGAGGTCAATAGTTTGTTAAAATAGCCCGTTGTGAAGCTCTAGAAGGACGTTAATTTAAAAAAATACCAAATTTCAACATGGCTACCGTGACCCATTTGTTTTATGGACTTACCTTGGGAAGTATCACGCTATCAATAAAGAGTTGACTTTAAACGAAATGCAACACAGATGCAATTTGTAGTGCAAGTTTTATTTTAAAATAAATACTCAAATTTTATAAAAACCATTATGTACAGTAAGCAGTCAGTCAGTTAGAATTCTGTGACGAACACTTCATGATATAAGTCTGTATGGATAACACACACGCTGTATATTCTCAACTGCATAGAGTTAGCTTCAGTATTTCTGTTGACTGTTGGTGCGGATAAAAAATAGTCACCATTGCGTTAGGACATCCTAAAAGAGTTCGGCAGTGGGATAGACGAGTTGATTTTCTGTGGATCACAAATGTAGTCTTCAACAGTATCTGAAATGAACCAAGAGCTATATTAAGAAATTTGTGGATGTTTCATACGCAGGGTGAACCACAATCACCTTACACGAATATATATTGCACATAAACATTTAGATTTTGTAAGAAGTGGGCTCCTTTATATTTCGTATGCCTCCAAGTGATTTGAGATATCTCACCCATTAAGATCAATTTTGCCGACAAAGAAATACACTAGATGGACCTACCCAATAACATAGACATAGCTGAATGATTACTGTCATTGTTACTATGCATTGTTTCAAGAGTTATTCTTAATGATATCTAGAAATATATACGACTAGGGGGCCTGCCCCATGCTCGCTAACGCTTCCCAACCCCCGGAGGATTGCTTCGCAATCCTCATTGGTTCGCTGCGCGAACCTATACTCGCTTCGCTCGCCTCAATGAAGATATGTGTCCTAGCAGAAGGGATTGTTTACAAAATATGTTACCAAAAAAATGTTTTTCAAATCTAAATTTGCTGTATTACAGAAAAAATATATACAGTATCTCTAAAATCAGAATTCAAATGAAAACTTTGTGCAAATTTTGACTCGAAATGTGAGCGTTGCTTTGGAAATTGAATACCCAGCATGTTGTTTGTGTGAACATTTTCCCAGCACTCAAACGACCCACACTTTTTCATTGAGTTTGTTGCCGAAAGTTGTAGTGCAAGCGTCTTGTTGAACTATAATTGTTGGCCCTGAAAAGGACCGTTTTTTAAAGGGACCTGAAAAGATCCTCCGCTTTCTTTGATTTCTATTATAAACTAACTGCAACAGCTCATTAAAATTTCCTTTTTTTTTCAATAAAAAATTTCATCCGATAACGCTATAAATTCAATCGATGCGCGAGACTTCGCGATAAACAAACAATCGTAGTGTTGCCAAAACGCGATAAAAATAACGTCTTTTTTGCGTGCCACGTAAGAGAATTATATATATAGACTAGGGGGCTTCTGCCCCCTGCTCGTTGTAGCTCGCCAACCCAAGTAAAATCACGAATGGCCAGGCAAGCTACTGCCCTCTACCCCACTGCATTGCCAGCCAATCCCATCTGCCGAGTTTGTATTACTGTTGGTCGTCGCAATTTTGGGCATTTATCGTTACCATTGCTGCATAAAAAAAACTTTGGAATTATGTTGTAAATAAACAATGTTTTCAGTTCATTTTTCATTTTTGGTGCCCTTGCCTCCACGCGTCACTTCCGATCATACATTCCTTTACAAAAAAATGTATGTTTTAGTAAGCTGTACCACCTCATCAAGCTTGTCGCATGACGGTAGAATCATCCTTTATACATACAGCAATTTTCAAAACTACTTTTTGTAGTGTTGTCTAACTATTCAAGCTTTGCTACAGCCATATGAAATAAATCTATTTCCAACAGTCAAATCTCCCAGGAAGTTTGCAGAATTCGAAAAAGCAAGCAAATTGACAAAACAAATTGAGAACGCAGAGCTAAATTTTCATAAAAATTAGACGCATTTGAAAGTCTGATGAGGTGTCAGACATGTTCCGGCGATGTGGAAAAGCCGCTTTATAGGCTCCATCTCCTTCTAAAGCTCTTAGGACGAGTATATTCGGTAAGACTGACTTAAGAGTCAGTAAGGGCCTCTTGGGAAATTAAGTATACTACTCAAAGCGCTCTGAGAGAGGGAACTTTCAAAGCAGCTGCCCAAAGGAATTTCTGAAGTACTTGTTTTTTGTCTCAAGCATACTTCTGGTATCCGAAAGACAGGATAAAATATTCTGATTATAGTGAACGCTGTTTTCCGACTTTTAGCTATATGCTCTTAAGGCTGCTTGAATGTGGTTTGGGAAAACAAAAATAACTTGGTTTAAATAAGTAATTATTCTACATTCAAGTGGTAAGGTGTATTTGTGTAGGCTATACGTATGCACAATTTTTTTAACACTTGAAACCATGTAACATCCATTGCTGTTTAAAAATCGATTTACAACCAAACTTATTAGGGTTTAACCCTTCTGGTGGTTGTCACGACGTGAAACCTCGTCATTAGCAAATATGGCGTAATCGATTTTCAACCAAACTTATTAGGGTTTAACCCTTCTGGTGGTTGTCACGACGTGAAACCTCGTCATTAGCAAATATGGCGTAATCGATTTTCAACCAAACTTATTAGGGTTTAACCCTTCTGGTGGTTGTCACGACGTGAAACCTCGTCATTAGCAAATATGGCGTAATCGATTTACAACCAAACTTATTAGGGTTTAACCCTTCTGGTGGTTGTCACGACGTGAAACCTCGTCATTAGCAAATATGGCGTAATCGATTTTCAACCAAACTTATTAGGGTTTAACCCTTCTGGTGGTTGTCACGACGTGAAACCTCGTCATTAGCAAATATGACGTAATCGATTTACAACCAAACTTATTAGGGTTTAACCCTTCTGGTGGTTGTCACGACGTGAAACCTCGTCATTAGCAAATATGGCGTAATCGATTTTCAACCAAACTTATTAGGGTTTAACCCTTCTGGTGGTTGTCACGACGTGAAACCTCGTCATTAGCAAATATGGCGTAATCGATTTTCAACCAAACTTATTAGGGTTTAACCCTTCTGGTGGTTGTCACGACGTGAAACCTCGTCATTAGCAAATATGGCGTAATCGATTTACAACCAAACTTATTAGGGTTTAACCCTTCTGGTGGTTGTCACGACGTGAAACCTCGTCATTAGCAAATATGGCGTAATCGATTTACAACCAAACTTATTAGGGTTTAACCCTTCTGGTGGTTGTCACGACGTGAAACCTCGTCATTAGCAAATATGGCGTAATCGATTTACACCCAAACTTATTAGGGTTTAACCCTTCTGGTGGTTGTCACGACGTGATACCTCGTCATAAGCAAATATGGCGTAATCGATTTACAACCAAACTTATTAGGGTTTAACCCTTCTGGTGGTTGTCACGACGTGATACCTCGTCATAAGCAAAAATGGCATAATCGATTTACAACCGCACTTATTAGGGTTATTTTCTACTGGTGGTTGATACGACCAATATTTACGCGAAATGAAATTACTTTAAAATTATAGAATACTTAATGTATTTGAGTTCGATTTTTTATCATGAGTTTGGCATAATATGCCCCAAGAGGACTCAATGCCACAAAATCACTTCCAATCCAATCCAAACCATCTGGTGGTTGTATCGACGTGATACTTCGTCATTAGCAAACTCATAACAGTTCATGTTGGACGATATATCTCGTCATTAGAAGACAGCTGACCAGATCAATCAGATTATCAGGTAAAACAATTTACTCGTTAAACAGACAAACATTTTTCTCTATTAGAATTTATTCTGACGAAATTTGAATTTTCCAGCACACCACTCTACTAAACATCAAACTACCGTTTTTCTTTCTTTATATGCTCAAAGACCTAACGAAAAATACAACTCAGTCTCATCAAAACGTTGGATTATTTAAGAAAATCACATACTATTACAAAGAAGAGATAATGAGCTTAAAGGGAAAAATGGGTGTTATATACCTCCTTTTTAATCTCCTTGAAGTCTAAAGGATTCTTTAATTAAACGAGGCGAAACAAAATGGCCATGATCATGATTTAAAAAACTTTAATTAAAAATTAAACTTATTTATAACAAAACACAACAGCAAAAAGAAAAAAACAACAACAGATAATGGATAAATGACGGTCGAAGGAATAAAATTAAATTTCATTCACCTTTAAAGTATGAAAAGTGAAATGAAATATTTAAATACATTTTATGCGAATAAAAAAGAATTAATCACGACATGATATCAGTGAGAAGGTTTTACAGTAATACACAGGGTGGACGTTTTGGTAACCTCTTGACAGCTTTATCCGAAGGATGCAGTTTCATCATGTCGCTTGTATTAAAAATTAAAGTCAAACATCGTCAAAACGGAGATAAAAGAAATTAGTTATTAACCAGCAGGTATTGATTCACTCGAGTGTTTTTATTACACAAAAATTTCTTTCATGTCTATAATTTTTTTACCCTTAAGCGCAAAATTTCCGTTAAATCATCATCAGACCGTGGTTTAAAATTACGTGGTGTTGTCCTTGGACCTCTGGGATTGTTCCCAGACGATCTCCAATAGTCCGTTGTGTTGCTCCTGTGCGACGTTAATTAAAATACATACCTACCATCGCGGTGATCAAGTAGAAGTTGTTTAACAATATCACTTAGGGCAATCAAAGCAGTCATCGCACCGGCAGATTTTTTATCAGTCTAAGGTAAGTGAAATTGAATAGTCACCCCAAAATTTACTACCCTACAGTAATGGACCGGATAGCAGGATGTGATGGTATAAGGGAAATAATGCATGCTTTAATAGTGGTATGGTCCCCCACTTGCGGCAATTACTCTAGCAACCATTCGTGGCATACTTTCAACAAGGTTTTGATACACAGCTATGGGCATTCGTGTCCATTAATTCTGCAAGAATTTCGGGGCGAAAATTGTTGAAATTCGGGGAGTGGGGTGCGGAGTCAGGAGTTACCTCGTCAACAGACAGTGGGTCAAAATTTTCCGACATGCAGTCATCAAATCTCTGACTTTGACATTGAGATTTCGGACACCATTTTAAATTTACTGTTTTCGTTTCCATTTTTAATTTCGCGCGGAGGAATGATTTTCCAGCTAGACGATAAAAACAAATAATCTTTTAACTGGAGTCACTTGGTTCTTTTTTATATCTCCTAGACCGTTAAAGATACAGTAAAAATTTCAATGGATTTGAAATCTGCGGAAAATTTCATATTAGATCGATACCAAAAAAATATGATTTTCATTAAATAAATAATTTTTTAATTGAATATATCTTTTGTATTTTCGTAAGAGATTGTGACGTCAAGTGAACTTTCGCTTTCCAAAAATAAACAGATTGCATCTTCTGCCCTTCGCGACAAAAAAAAAAAAGAAACAGATTACATTTCCTGCCCTATTCCATTTCAGCGAATGAGAGCAAAAAATAAAAAAAATTTTGACTGGGATTGTTAAGTTCTTTTTCGTAAAATCGAAATCGTTAAAGATAGATTAAAAATTTCAACGGATTTGAAATCTTCGGAAAATTTTACACCAGATTAATACCTTACACTACGAGCACGGTCAACGCCGGGCAAGACACGCAGTGGCTAGTTATATTATATAAATGACTAATATTTTATACCGGATGTCTTCGTGCTGAGTTGATGTCACAGGAAACCGAACCACTAAAAAGATTCCATTTCTCAGCCACTTTCACAGGTTTGTCAAAACTGCCCTCAGCTTGGAGATCCTGCAAAGACGTATAGTTTAATTTTGGCAGACAGTTAAACATTCTATAAAACTCAAATCAATTGTCACAGAAAATACACACAGGTAGGAATCAAACCGATTAAGAAGGATACATTGAAAAGGAAACTGGTTCGTACAAAATATATAAAAAAGTACATTTATTTTTCGATCAAAGAAAGGGAAATTTTTCCATCAGATTTCGGATTCTCCCATAGAAAGATTAAAAAATTATAAAAGTAATTTAAGATTCATTATATGAGTATATTTTGACACTAATTTGGAGAAAAAAAAATTTAATATACCAACACAATTGATAGATTATCTAATTCAAAATTTGCCGGACATTAGCTCCAGTTCTATTCATCAATATTACAACAGTCCACACAACTTATCTATTGAGGTGATGCGAAAAATCGTCCCGTTTGTGGTGCAGGATGGCATTGCATCTCACACCTTAAGTGTTATCCTCTTCACGCTTGTAAATTTTATTGTTCGAAAGAAAGAATTTAAGCGAGTACCTGGGAAAAATATCGTGTTGTTGGGTTGTGGTTTAAAAATATTTTGAAGCATAAAATTAGCAGAAAATAAGGAACTTTTTCGACATGCTTTTTATATCCCAAAAAGCAAGAATGCTTTGCAGGAGCAAAAGAAGATATGTGTTGTGTGGGGTGAGGTGGCCGTTGACTATTCCACGTGCCGTAAGTGGTTCAGATATTTGGGCACCTGGATCAGTTACTTAGCCAGAAACCTCAGAACTTCTACGATCGCGGGATGGTGCAGCTACCGGTGAGATGGTTAAAGGTCATCGAACATAACGGCATCTACTAAACTGATTAAATGTAATTTTTTGTAAATAAAATAATTTTCTTCGCGCTTTTTGTCGAAATAAGAAACGAAACGAACTTTGCATCAAGCCTATTTAGTATCAAATGTAATGATGTAACTTATACGAACCTTTTTTTGGGAGACATATCTCTACACGCATGTCTGATTCTCGACTGTGTAGTATGCCTCTACAGACTGTTTGGGCATCATGGGAGATGTAGGGCACAGTTCAACAGCAACTGTTGTCGCATACACTGCCAAGGGTAAGAATAAATGTTAGTTAGATTTTTAAAAAATGAACTAGGAAAAGTAAAAAATTATTGGCATTTTATTGTTTCAATTTATTAAAACAGAAATACGGGTTCAACAAGTTCGTCATTTTTCTACATAGCATTCTTCTTTTTCGATGCATTTTATCAAGCATTTCAAAAGCTTGCGTATGCCCTCTGTGGAAAATTCATATGTAGATTGGTCAATTAGAGCCGAGCTAGGTGGCGCTGCCGCTATACGATGTCCTCCTGGACTGGTGGGAATATCTCTCAGATGTAGACAATAGTTGTAGATGTTTCTGAATAAGATCTTTGTGTCGGTTGTAAAACCTCACATCTGCGTACATTTGTTTATAATATGCTTAATCTTCAATAAATAGTGAGTAGAATAATTATTACTCGACGTGTAAATTAACTGAAAGAAGGTGAAAAGAAATAGGCCATAAAGTGAGGACATCGTAAGAACGAACCACCGAAGACAAAACAAACGGTGTTGTTACACCCTCCATGAAGGTTTTTGATGGGTCGACCAACTGTTCCCTCACTTTTTTCTCCGTGTAGCCAAACGGTCTGGTGGTTAAGGTGTTAGCCTCTAGATCGGAAGGTTCCAGGTTCGAATCCGTGTTAGTGCATGGTTTTTGTAAGCGCATGGTGTAGAGGCGGCTGCCCGTTGTATTGCTCTAGTACGACGTTAGTTAAAAAATACCAATTACTTTCTCCAAGTAATCTGCAGAGAACACGCTACATTGTTGATGGTAAATCGCTGGCTTGCCAGTGCAATTTACGGAGCTTGATGAATTTTATCAGTAGTGGAGGTACACGAGCATCATTGTCCTTCGTGCATCCAGCTTGTCCGTCCTCTTCTAAGCGATCTCGATACACTCATTCGTGGTAGAGCATTTTACCCGTTTTACTCCGCAAGCCTTCAATCAATTTCAGCTCCTGGCACACCTTCCTATCTGTTTATAGAAATCATATCACTGCCCGCTATTTCTCCTTGGTATATACTGCTAGCGGAGCTGTCAAGTTTACACTGAAACCAGAAAACGACACTATCCAGGTCAAACTTCGGTAACAGGACCCCAGTATCAACTCTAAGCATGCATGCGCAGAAAGCTGTGTGACATACCTAAAGACGTGTTGTAGTGAAAGTGCTGATAATTTTTGAGTTAGACTTTTAGATGTAACCAACTGGAAATGAAAGCAAAATGTCATTTACTCGGATGAAGCACCCGGTCCTTGATCACATTTCATAAATTGATTACTTACCAGTATATTTCAATCAAACAAGCTAACAAGACTTTGCTAATCTATATAAATAAGAATGGAGTGTTTATTTGTACATTCAATATTTTTGACCCATTTCAAGTTTTCTATCCGTTTTGGACCCTTCTGATGCTGAATCCGCCTTTTTCTCGTTTGGTGTCTGTCTGTATGTTGTGCCCTATACACGTCCACGCGGTTTAAGATATTTTCATGAAAATTTGCATACAGTGAGTACTTATCTTCATTTAGTGAGTGGCATTGGTTGCGAAAGTCTGTCTGTCCGTCTTTCTGTTCTATGCTCGATTTTGTGTTTGTGTGTTTGTGTAGACATCACATGAATTGTATTCCAGATATTTGATTGCATTGTATTTTATTTTATACATTATCTAATAGTTTAGTGAATGCAATATTAAACATTTCTTTATTGTTATATTTAGTTGAGTTTCATGCTAAAACACCCGAGTAAGTATACTTAAATCAACCATAAATTGGTAGTTTTAGAAAAATTGGAATGTCTATTCAATATTACGATTACTTCGATTGCTTTACCAGTACTGCTTAAAAAGTAATTATTCTTCAAAATTTTTTTTTTTTTTATGGAATTTCATCTCTGATACTTCATTTATTGCGATTCTTATTTTTATTCTTTGCGCAATGAAAACGATTTCCAAATATTTGGGACAGACGATATTTTTCAATGAAACGAGAATGAACAAGATCGCGCGAGCAGTGATATTTTTTCTGGTTCTTTCGCTATGAATTAATTTCACATTTCTAAATTTTGTACACTTTTAGTTGTAAGTTGTGGCAACTGCGCGAGATCAAGAGATAAAATTGAATCACAAATTAATATCTTTAGAACAATTTTTTGCGATATCTTTTATTTTGTTTTACTTCGCTGTTTCCTGTTTTAAATATTTATTATTTTAATAAATGTGTTTTCCTTCTCATCACACGCAACAGCACCACAAAGTATTAGACTTAAAAATGTTAGGTAAGCCAGTATAAATTTTCAGTAAATTTTAAGTGTAGTTATGCCATTATTGAAAGAATAATGCCGTTATTTAAAGAATAATGCCGTTATTGAAAGAATAATAATGTTTATTAATCCAAACTGGAACTTTTTCCAACATTAAAAAATTCGTTGTAATAATGACAGGAGACGGTTGCAAAATGTCACAATGTCGCATACCGGAGGCAAGAATGTCACAAGTAAAAAAATATTGTTTTGTTGACTATTCAAATTGCGGGTACAAAAGACAAAACTAAAGCTGAACAACAGAACAAAGGCAATGTAACAAAAGGCAATAGAAGAACGTTTATGGACCCATTCGGTCCCTCGCTTCCCAGTAAGGTTCCCACAAAGTTGTAGCGTAGAGCGCAACACAGTGTCACAGGTGAGTATAGTCCATGAGTTCCTGAAGGTTACAGAACTTGCAGCGTGGATCGTCAAGGACGCCTATGTGATGTAAATGCCTTGCAACGCAGTCTGGACCAGTAGCGATTCGGAATTCTGCTACGGCTTTCAACCTAGGCCAGTCAGAGTTTCCACTAGGATTTCTGGAAATTCTTTTCCTAAAGCTCTTTCTCCAAGTCTACTTAAAATTTGATTTAATGATTGTCTTTACATTATGAAAAGGGATGTCATCAATATCAGTTTGAGTAATCGCTGCCCCTTTTTTAGACAGCAGGTCAGCTTTATCATTATCCTCTATGCCGGAGTGGGCTGGTGCCCACTGCAGGCAAATAGTCTTGTGATTGCGAGACAGAAAATTTAGGAGAGACCGGCAATTAGCAATGGCTGCAGAATATGGATTGGATTGGATTTGGTTTTGTGGTATAGAGTCCTCTTGGGACATATTATGCCAAACTCAAGATAAAAAAATCAGATACATAATATGATAATGAAATGAGATGAGTCAAAACATAATGAGTAAATACTATATAATATTATATGAGATGGATAAAACCAATGTCTTGTAAAAAGCTTAATAAAATGTATACTATATAAAATTATATGTGATATATGAACCCAATGTCATGTAAAAAGCTAAAAATATTTGGATGAGGATTCTCTCCAATCATGTCTTCTAAAACCAAGTTATATGAATTGAAATTTTTAAGTCGTTGCCTATTAAAAAATGAGAACATTCTATCAAAATGTGTTTCACTGTTAGTGGGCAAATGCAGTAATTGCAAATGGGATGATCTTCTCCGAGGAGGAGGTGTCTATGTGTTATTCGAGAATGTGCAATACGGAGTCGTGTTAGTATTACATTTTGTCTTCTTAGAGGTAACGATTTCCATTGAGTTATAATTGGTTTAACAGCGTGAAGTTTGTTCTCGGTTTGTTCATTCCATTCCTTCTGCCATTTTTCTTCTAAAAATTTGTAAATGAATGAATTTAAGTCGCGATAAGGAATGGTATGATTAATATTAGTTACGGCCGATTTGGTGGCATGGTCAACTATTTCATTTCCCGATATCCCAACATGAGATGGGATCCAACAAAATACCAAATTAAAATTTTTGGATGAAAGATGATAAATTTTTCTCAGTGACTCCAAAAAAACGGGATGACTGTCATGATCAGGATGTTTCAATGACTGTAAAACATTTAACGAATCTGTGAAAATGATAAATTTTTTATGATAATGATCAGATATATTTTCTAATGCTTTATATATGGCCATGATTTCAGAAGTAAAAACAGAACATGAAGAATGAAGTTTAAAGTGTGAACAGAGTGATTAATAGTGAACGCAGCTCCAACGTAGTTTGCCCTTTTAGACCCGTCCGTGAAAATTTGTATAAAATTAGAGTATTGTTCTATGTGCTTTTGAAATAGTTGTTTGTAGATAATATGAGAGGTATCTGCTTTATTGAAATTTTCGAATGGGTTTTGAAATTCAAAATCATGATTAAACCAAGGAGAGAAATAATACAGTTTTTTCTGGGTGACGTCAAGTGAAGAAAGTTCGGATCCGTTCATCACATCCAGCATTCTTAAGTGGAATGTAGGGATGAAGGATGTTTTAGCTTGATAGAGTTGTGTGTTTTAAATATGGACTGTGATGAATGGTATGCAATGGGTGATGAGGGATTGAAGAAATTCTAAAATAATATTCTAAGGACAACAACTGTCGCCTTAAGTCCAGAGAAGGTTCAAAAGCGTCTACACACAAGCTGTTTACAGGTGATGTTCTAAAGGCATCAGTACATAAGCGCAAAGCTGTGTGGTGGATGGTGTTCAGAGTTTGAAGAGCAGATTTTCTTGCTGAACCATACACCACGCAGCCGTAGTCCAATTTAGATCGAATTAAAGCTCTATAAATCTTAAAAAGGCAAGTACGATCAGATCCCCATGATAATTTTGATAAAACTCGTAAAATGTTAAGAGCCTTTTCGCAACGTTTGCGTAAATTTAAAATATGCCTTTTAAAAGTCAACTTCTTGTCAAATATGATACCTAAAAATTTAAAATTGTCCACAACATTAATTAAAATATCTTTGAAAAATATTTCAGGGTCAAGTTGAAGATTTCTTTTTCTGCAAAAATGAACACATGCAGTTTTAGATGGCGAAAAACTGAAACTATTTTCATTTGTCCAATGTGTGATTTTATTGACTGCCAGTTGAAGTTGTCTCTCTATCAAACGAGTGTCTTTAGCTGCGCATGAAATTTGCAGATCGTCAACGTAAATAAGACCTTTAACTGATGGAGGCAATTGAGAAACAATATAATTAATTTTTAAAATAAATAAAGTAACACTTAAAACACTGCCTTGTGGTACACCCTCCTCTTGAATAAAAACATCTGAGAAAATCGGTCCTATTCTTACTTTAAAATATATTTTTTCTAAAAAATTTTGAATAAAAATAGGCAGATTACCTCTTATGTCGTTTTTAAAAATGTCCCTTAAAATTCCATGTCTCCATGTTTTCGATATCGAAGAAAATCGAGACGAGATGCTTATTTTGAACAAATGAGTTTCTTATTTCCGTCTCCAGAGCGACTAAGTTGTCAATAGTGGATCTATTTTTTCTGAAACCACTTTGGAGTGGAGAGAGACATTTATCTTTTTCTAAAACATAAACCAACCTAGCGTTGACCATCTTTTCTAGAACTTTGCATAAGCAACTTGTCAGGGCTATTGGACGGTAGTTCGAAGGATTCTTGGGGTCTTTATTTGGTTTCAGTATGGGAATTATATTAGCATACCTCCATGACTGCGGAAAAGTGTGCTCGGTCCAAATTCTATTGTAAAATTTGAGGAGATGATTTAAAGAACTATTTGAAAGATGTTTGAGCATGATGTAACTGATATTATCTGGGCCAGGAGTTGATTTGTAGACTAAGGATAAAGCCTTTGTCAATTCAGAAAAAGTAAAATCACAATTATAAGATAATATACGGTTTGAAGTAAAATTAATTTTATTCTTTTCAGATGCAACTTTAATTTTTTTTAAACTTTCAGTGTGGTTATTGGAGCTGGATATTTCGGAAAGGCATGACGCAATTGTGTTTGCTATGTCTTTGGGTGCCGATAGTATTAGATTATTATGTTCTAGTATAGGAATTTGTCTGTTGGGAACACCGGAAATTCTTTTAATCCTGGTCCACAGGTGTTTACTTGTGGTCTTACTATTTATACTATTGACATAATTCATCCAAGAATCCCTCTTACTACGTCGTTGAATTTTTCGAAAGGCAGCTTTTGTTTTGTTTATAAATAATATAGTTATCTTTTGTTGGATATCTATTGAAGATATTCCAGGCTTTCCTCTGTTTCCGATAAGCATCGCTACATTCCTCATTCCACCAAGGTTTATTTTGTTTTTTAGGCTTATTAATGTTTTTTTTAACAGAAGCATCAGCACTTTTTATAATTATATCTGTTATTTTTACAGTAACTTCATCGATGTCATCCATTTCTATCGTGTTAGAAATATCAGTAAGGCTAGTAAAAAGTGGCCAATTGGCAGTTTCAAAAATATATCTGGATTGGCTGTCAGTGTGAGGTCGGTATTGGCTTGCATATTTTAGTTTAATTGGATAATGGTCGCTATTGTATAGGTAAGGATCCACAGAAAAAGTCCAAAATGGTAAAATTGAAGGAGTGCAAATTGCCAGATCTATTGAATGGTATGTAATTGAGGGTGCGTGAAAGTAAGTAGGTTGGCCGTTATTCATGATGCACAAATCATTGTCTGTTATTAATTTTTCAATCTGTTTGCCTGTACGATTAATGTCTGAGCTGCCCCAGAGAATGTGATGGCCATTTAGGTCACCCAGTATGATGAATGGTTGCGGAAGTTGGTCTATTATATTATTATTTAATTCAGAAGTGGCGACATGGGTATTAGGAGGTAAGTATAAATTGCATATTGTTATCAAAATATTGACATGAAGTCTAACAGCAACAGCTTGCAGGTTTGTTTTTAGGTTAATTTTAGTTACTGGAAAGTCATGGGAGGTAAGCAATGTAACACCTCCACACGCTCTTTGGCCATCATCGTAATCTTTTCTGAATATAGTGAAAGAGTGAATGTTGGTGGAATCATTGCTTCTTAAATAAGTCTCCTGAAGGGCGATTGCAACTGGATTGTGTTTGTTTATGATGTCTTTAACATCATCAATTTTTTGTCGAAAACCCCGACAGTTCCAGGAAAGAAAGGAAGCCATAAAAATAAAGGATAAAAGAAAAAAAAATTATTTGTGTTTTCTCGTCCTAGGACCAGATCTGTCTTGCCTAAAATCGTTCTTGAACTTGGGTGGCGAAGTCTCCAAGCCATCACTCTCTATAGAGGAAATATCTCTTTCGGTGTTACATAGATTTATGAGGTCGCTAGTAGAAGGATCAGTTATGAAATTTCTGGATGTAACGTCAGGCTGAAGAGAGGTTTTAGAAGAACTTTTTGCTATTTTAATATTGCTTTGTTCAGATGATATGGCTCTTTTTAAAGAAGTATTTGTCGATCGATTTGGTTTATTTATGTGTTTTGTATTTGTTGAGGTTGTAGCTGATGCTTTAGAAAAAAGAGGCGTTATATGTTGGTTCATTGAAGTTTTATGTTGGTCAGATGGCTTAAAAATAGTTACATCGGTTTGAGTTCCGCTAGTTTTGAAAGTTTTTTTTACTATTGAAGAGAGTAAGATGTTCCAGGTTTCGGGGTGCGATAATTTACAATTTTTCGGGCCTCCGGAAATGAAATGTTTTGCTGCACTTTAATCGTTTGAATTTCTTTTTCGGTTTGAAATTTAGGGCAAGACCTGGCGAAAGCTGGATGGTCACCTTTGCAGTTTACACAGCAAAGGGATGATGTAGTACATACATCGGTCTTGTGTTCTGTGCTACAGCATTTGGCGCAGGTCTCTTTGCCACGGCAAGCAAGAAAAGAATGACCGAATCTTTGACATTTAAAGCAACGAATTGGGTTTGGTATGAAAGGTCGAACTGGGCAATTAATGAAGGCTATTTTAACATGTTTGGGTAGACTTGGTGTATTGAAAGTTAATATAATATGTTTGGTGGGTATTCTTTGACCGTTTCTTTGAATAGTGATTCTTCTAACATTGATTACAGATTGAATGGACAGGGATTCTAAAATGTCTTGTTCAGTGTCATATACTAAGTCTGATTCAGAAATTACGCCTCTAGATGAATTTAAAGTTTTATGGGGTGTTACAGTTATATTTCTATTGGACCAATGGATTTGATTTTTTGTATGTTTAATGATTGTATTTTATTTAAACTTCAACCAGTACATCTCCTGAGAGTGTTTTTTTTTATGTTCTTTGTTTCCCCAACCATTCCCAATATAGCTTTGTGCAGTAAAATTGCGAATATGTTTTTGAGATTGCCTTCCTTACTTTTTATGATAAAAAAATTTTGTACAGATGTATTTTGTTCATTGCTTTCGTTAGATAGGTGCTCCACTGAAGGAGAAGTAGGTTTTTAATTTTCCATGTTTTTATAAATAAATGTTCAGTTCCCGGCGGCACCACCCACCATGGAGTCCAATGAGGGGATACAGGTTCCTGCACCGGTGCTAGCCAGGGACTATACGAACCCAACTCACCTCTATGACTGCCCTAAGGAGCTAGTTGGTGAGCGGGTCCTTAGCCCAAGCAGGGTATACCCACCAGCCGATTAATGTACTGGGACCAAAGTACATTTCCTGTTTATTCGAAGCAAGAGCCGAAGCAATGTATTGGGGCGTTATGTTGTCCCTCAATCACCAGGATCTCCCTTTCCGAAGACACAGGTCCCAACGCACGTCAAACACGTGGGCGATATAATACCCAAGAGGAGCTAAAAGCACAGATTGGTGAAAAGCTTCTCAAGGGGAACCCTCGCCTCCGAAGAGGAAACCACAACGAGGGAGGAAGAAAAAGCAAAGGGTAGAGCAGAAGAAGAACGAAAGGGAGGGAAGATCACTCAGGTTCCCCGGGGTTGTGAAGCCCGTACAAACCTAAAGAAAGAATGCCCCTGGGAGCGCTGCAGAATATGGGCTCCAGTATAATTAATTGCTTTCAAGGCGGCTATCGAGTCGGACCCAAGTGATACTTCAAGATATACACTAGAGCTGAGAGAGAGCAATACGAACGGCCTATATCTCACCATCAAAAGCAGTTCTATATCTCGCAACTGGGGAATAGAAAGCAAACATGTCACACAAAACACCTGTTCCTGAATTAATGCAGCTATCCACACGAGAGCCGTCGGTATAAACCCGGAGCCTATCACTTTAAGGATATAGAGTATTAACAGTCTCTTAAGTCATAGATCTCAAAAGCAAGTCATCTGCGTTGCTTTTAAGGACAGGCTGAATAAGTTCAGTACAGATTCGAAACCCTTTATTTCCACTTGGATCAAGTGATTGCGGTAGATGTTCAGATCTAAAATTAAATTCATGATGTTCCTTCAACACCAGAACTTTCGACTTTGCCGGTATTTAATCCTCCAATTTGTTAAATCGAGATTTTTTTATCTATCAGGATCTATCCTATTTTGTTCATGAAGACATTTTGTCATCAAGATATTGCCGATATTATGATGAAGAAATCAAGACCTGGTCAGTTTTTTTTCTATTGATATATCTGACGTGTGGTCTGTTTGGCCAATGGCTAGGTCCTTCGTCAAGATAACCATCAGGGTTAATAAACGAATATGGTAATCCTATTATTCTATTGATTCCATCATCAATATCTCATCTATGTTGCTTCAGCGTGACTAATTAACTACCCACGGTAATTTCAATTAACGTCGTACTAGAGCAACACAAAAGGCCATTGACGACGATCCGGGATCAATCCCCTAAGAGAAATATCAGAGAACTACACCACGTCATTTTGAACCACGGTCAGATTACAAGGTCAACATCTGAACTGGCACCCCACTCTCCAAACTGCCATACCAACCCAACGTGAGGACTTTCGGCCACGACAGATTTAAGGTGCACCAGCCGCCTCTACACCGCACAATTATAAAAGTCAATGCACTGACCCGGATTGGAACTAGAAACTACCCACGGAACTTTATAAAATGCTATTTGTTTTGACTGATTACGTCACAATACGATCAAATACATATACGACACAGACCCTTCACCCTTGGCCACTTTGGTCTTAAAGTATGTTCAATTTACTGATTATAAATATAAAGCTATTTGTCTATTTTTTTAATTTTTATTATGGTATTTTTAAAATTTTTACAGTGGTATTTTTTTTAAATTTTTATAATGGCATTTTTTAAATTTTTATAATAGTATTTTTTTATTTTTATAATGGTATTTTTTTAATTTTAATAATGGTGTCTTTTTTTTATTTAAAAATAAAACATCGACAAGTATAAACATCGATGTTAGAAAAAAATCGGCTCCAATACATCGATGTTTGGAAAACATAGACATCGATGTAGCATACCTAGTGTGTAAGCAAGCCAAAAGGTTTTCTTACCTTCGATATCACTCGGAAGTGGAATGATGTCTGGACTTTTTTCATTCCCGTCCCCTAGACTGTCGTTCGGTTCTTTTTTGATCGGCGATGGATACCTGAGTGAGAAGGAAAACATTTGTAATGGCCATTAGTGATGTGCATAGAATGAGAGAGAGAGAGAGAGTTTCAATGCAAACAAACCAGACGAAAAACGTAGATTTTACTTCCTGTTACAAAATTGCTCTATAGGATGCAATTCTGGTTTACCATGATCAAGATATTGCAGAATTGTGATGATGACGAGATTAAAATGGGGTCATTTTTTCTTTTTATGGACTAGATATCTCGTCTATCAAATTGGGGTGTCTCGTACATCAGGTTTAGGTCAACTTTCTTCTATAGACGAGATATTTGGTCCATTAGGATCCGATCAGTCTTTCTAATGACGAGATATCTCGTCGACGTAACCACCAGGAAGGTTAAAATACCTTTAATATTTATATATAGGCAGGTTTAAAGTTTCCTTTAATAAATGTTCTAGTTTTTAATAATCCGAGTAGCTTCGATGAGATAGTTTGTTCATGAAGATCCGACTGATTTTTCTAACGACGAGAAAAAACGTCACTTAGCTAGTGCCACCATTTTTTTTTTATGTTGACGAGGTCACGTTCTGGTGAGTATTTTTAATAAAGAGATATCTCGATCAAGATCTGGTCAGTATTTTGAAAGTCGAAATATTTTCTTTAAAGATCTGATCAGTTTTTTTAATGACGATATATCTTGTCTATCAAGATCTGGTCAGTACTTTTAATGACGAGATATCTCGTCTATCAAGATCTGGTCAGTACTTTTAATGACGATATATCTCGTCTATCAAGATCTGGTCAGTACTTTTAATGACGAGATATCTTGTCTATCATGATCTGGTCATTATTTGTAATGAAAAAATACCTCGTTTATCCAGGTCCAGTCAGTAGTTTTAATTATACAATATATTGTGGTGAGATCCACACCCTTTAAGGGTTATTTTCGAGGGAAAGGATTCTATTGAAGCAGGCCGCTTCTTTGTGGACCATCTCTGGGATTCTACGCTATTTACCCCCGTAGGGAGTTTCTCATGGGAACGGAATATGTCGGCGAGCCCGGACATTTTGGACTGACCGACAAACGAGCCAGTCGGATCCTTTGATCCGTACCCAAACGAGAAGGAATTTGTCCCCAGCTGTGAGGTTGGCTATAAGAAGGGGACTACAAGAGACTTTCTGGACTTCTTAGTCGGACTTCTGGAGAGAGCGTACGGTGTGCCTCTTTCGTATGATCTGTGATAGATCTCTATGCATATAAATGAGTGATGATTTTCACTCTCCTCAGTTTAGAAACTGTATTCCTTCATGTACAAAGTGCATAAATCTTTTATCTATCCAAGATATAATAAATATATTTTTATTCTAAAAATATTCTATGTTTGGCTGGGCATAACGTCACAATATACATCACAGATATTGAGATCTGGTCTGTATGTTTAATAAATAGACACCTCTTCTAGACTACCCCTCAAGATGATTAAAACAGTTTCTCCACTAAACACTTTATAATTTATAAGATCGGAATTAATTATTTAGAATTCTGATTGGCGACGTGCAGAAATCGTCATCGAAAAATAAGCCAAGTAACTTTATGTCAAGAATACGTTTAGGAAATACGTTCTACTGAAATAACATTACTGTTACCTACATATAGCTGGACAGGAAAAGTCTCTCATTCGTATGATGTAACTAGGGGGCTCCGCCCCCTGCTCGCTTACGCTCGCCAACCCCCGGGGATTGCTACGCAATCCCATTTGGTTTGCTTCGCAAACCAACACTTCTTTTACATATGGCATTTGGTTTGCTTCGCAAACCAACATTCCTTTCGCAGAGTGAAACTATATGAATTATTTGTATTATCCTGATTTCACTTTACGGTCCATGACGTCACAGCGAGGCCTTCGCACCATGCTCGCTTACGCTCGCCGAGATATGACTGTTTTAGTTAACGGTGGTAACAAAAAGTAGCGAAAATATCCAAAGATTCCGAATTTTGTCTGACCAACTTTTGATCGTATCCAATTTAATTATTAACCGATTTCAAAAATAATAGTACCGTAAGAAAGAGTACATTTTGAGGTATACTGCGATATTTTAAAAATTAAAAACTAATAGTAATAAAATATAGATACGGCAGTTTTAAAAAAAAGTAACAAAAATGTCCTGATTTTTCCCAAATTTCAAAAAAAATATTATCAAAAACCAAATTGAAATTAAAAAAAAAAACTCGACGAGCTGCAAAAATTTACGTTGAGAGGTACTCTTTAAAAAAAACTCACGGCTGAAGACTGAAAATTTGTATGTGTTTTGCTCACTCGCGGAAGAAATTTCACTTCTTCAATTTTGACACTTAATAAACCCTAATCTAATAGCCGCATCGGAAAAAATCTTAATAATTGTCCAGGGAATACGATGAAGAACAAATCATGTTAATTTCGTTTTTTTCCGATCAGTACTTTCTCGGGAAACCGTCTAAGAATTGAGCTAAACAACAAAGTATTCAATCCTGCGGCGGCGGTAACTTTTTTTTAATATAGAGAGATTCCAAATTACTTTTCCACCTACTTACTGTACTTATCGTTATATCTGTATTGACACCACACACAGAGTCATAATTAATTTATGGCATTGCATTCTTTTTCTACAACTTCTCTGATGTAGCGTCCGCTGTTCAGAATCCTCAAAATTTTTAGTAGGCGGGATAGTCTCTGATATTCAATTGCGCCCCAGATCATAACGCCAGACGTTCGTCTAGAATGACACTGCATCCAGTATGACACTCCGGGAGTAGGCGTTCACTTCAGTAGCGTCTGACACGAACGCTTCCATCGTTACTGTCGAAATTGTAGCAGGACTCATCCGATAAGACGACTTGTTGTCAATCCGTATGTCATTGGCTGTGTTAAAACAGCCCACTTTTGCCGTAGGAATCGGTGGGTTGAGAATAAAGGAAATCCTGCGCAGAGGAATCTTTGCACATAGCCCGAGGCACAGCAGACTTCGTCGGACCAGGGAAGCAGAAAAAAAATGGTGTGCCAACGTACGAGAGGACGCTGTACGATCCGTCACCGCCATGTGGATGAGGTGTCTGTCGTCCCGTGGTGACGTCAGATTGCGTGGTCCACTGCGGTTTTCGACTTGTCCGGTTCTCCATGGTCCATCTATTTCATACACGCATTGTTGAGGCATTACGCCCTTGCGAGTTTCACGCTACAAAATTCCATCCCCACGTTCGATCATGCGGTCCCGTTTGAACTCCGAGAATTGCTCGTATGGCACTCTGCGTTTTTGGTGCGGCATATTGACATCTAATCAATATTTACAACAGTCAAACAACGATACTCACATTCCAACGCACATTTACAGTGCTTTTTCTAAGCGGATCACTTGAAAGTTTATACGGTGTTTCTCAGCCCACACATGCGTGATTGCTTTTTAATTGTAATCATTTGAATATCCTAACCTGTTTTGCATTTCTTGCAGGTTTCGTTTAATTTTCATGATTTTTTCATGAATTTTCAATTTGCACAAACAGTGGTGTATATAAATAAAATTAAGTTTTATTAATGAATGAAACGCTCAAGTAAAGGTAGTTGTAAGCAAAAGAACCTGTACTATAAAGCCCGGTGTACACATCCGGTTTTTCAACGTGCGGCGCCGCTGCGGCACCGAAGCCCAACTATGCACACATAACCGTGAAAGGACTCAAGTACTAATTTCGCGCCATTTGCGATAAATATTCTATCGAAGGAAACGTATTTATTTCGCTTATTTTGTGTAAAAAAAGTATATTTTGAAACAAAATAGACGTTACTGGATACGATCATTTTTTAATTAATATTTATGTTCCATTTATTTATGAAAACAAGGTACTTGAGACCGGAGAAGCGCGTACGGCGATCTGCGGCGCCGTGGAGAACTGCGGTATAAATTGCACGCAAGTTAGACGTGCGTCGCCGCAACGGCATGTGTGCAGTACTCCATTGGATCTAATGTATCTCAGACCGCACTTACGTTGCCGCAGCGGCGGCGCATGTATAAAAACCGGATGTGTGCACCGGGCCTAAATCTCTTAAATGTTTGAAAAAAAAAATTAGGTCAAACAATATTTTCGAGCGGCGAGTTCTCCATATAATTTTAGCAGTATTTTAAAACTCTGTTCTTCAAAATTGCAACTTATTTAAAGTGATCGACAATATCCTTTAAGTAATTGATTTAAAATTGTTTTTTACGTTTGTTGCCATTCGCTTATCAACGAATGGCAATATACTGTACATTCATTCGCCGTGCACGTAAGTGAAATTTGCACTGAAATATCGGGCAAAATTCAGAAAACAACATTATGCAAACTCAGCATTAAATCAAGTCGCTAGGGGATGGTGTAATTTTTTTCCTCCAAGAAACGATGAATTATCGGAATTACGAGTGGTAAAAGCTTTCCAGCAAGCCTAGAAGCAGTCTTGAAAAAGTCGACTTTTATAATTCATCACGTAAACTCAGTTCATTTTTCAAGTTGAATTTCCAATATTCATTGTCGTTAGCAGATGAGTCATACTGAGATCATTTATCAACACTTTCAATAGAAATTTATGGAGTTTTTGCATACAAACACAGAATATTCTAAAAGATGAATGCAATATGGTAAGTAAAACTAGTTAATTTACACACCAGAACATATTTATGTAGAAACTCCACGAACTATTAAAATACAAAGTAAATTATAGTTACATAGTGTTTGTTATAAGGAAATAAATTGTTGGATGACAGCCATTTATAATTCAAACAAATTTATTTTCCTGTATTAAATTTAAAAACGGACCGGGTTTATACAACAGATTGTTTTTAAGTAATGAAATAAAACCAGATGCAGTAGAGCGCATATACTATTTACAAAACACAACTATTTAATAAAATTTTATCTAAAAACTGTGCTAGTAGTAAAAGTAGCTTTACAGAGCAGTAGCAGAATTGAAAAAGTAGTTTCAACTATACCCTTTTGAAAGTTGGTTACATAGCATCAAAACTTGACAACATTAAAAGTTTTACAAAGTAGTGACAACAATTTTTCTGAGTGGGACGCATTTTATATTTAATCATATCTTTGTTGGTATTCCAACTTCAAAACTTTAACTGCGAAAATCTGACAGAACAGCTGTATACTTATTCGTTTATTCGTAGAGAATCGGGATCTAATTTTATTTGGTATCATAGACATTGAAATTGTATGGAAATAGTAAAAATAGTTTTTCAAAGTAGTATATAGTCGAACTGATGATAATAGCAAAATAAGAAGCAGTCAATACTGCTTTGTTTTTATTTTACCTGTCTTTACACAATTCTTGTTATTCCCATAGCAAATCCCGTTAATTTAACCTTTTTGTAAGCTATTAGGAAATTTGCAATGCTGGTTAAGAATTCGAACTGCTTTTTGTAGTTAACTAAATAATATGTATCCATGCAAAGTGTTCAGTCTCTATCTAGATACTACATGGTGCTAGTGCATTTTGATTTGAATGATCAAACAAGGGGAATTTAGATTGTTAGAATAAGACAAACCTTTAGAACGCATCGACGGTTCATAACACTAATCCTTTTTAGTTTCGAAGAAAGACGTGATGATAAACTAGTCAGCCTATTGTGTTAACCTTAAATCGAAGTCGATTAACTCGACTATGATAGCTACGCAGAATTCGGTGAGTCAAAAGTCAAAATATAGAATTACACTTATTATTTAGATATTAACTTTCATGGTTGGTGATCCAGATCTAAATCCATTCCTTAGAATTGTGTATTATTTACTTGTGTTATGTTATTCAAAGGAATAAAGTTAAAGGAATATGCATATATTGATTACAGTTTATTTATTAGTCTTAATTTTCAACACAAAGTAACTAAGCGTTATTGCCTTTGAAACTACAAAACTATCCAGCCTTTGATTTCCTTAATTTTCCAGGTGCTTCATAAGCAGGCACAAGCACATCGTTTCTGCCTGCTTATAAAGCACAGCAGATCTGAAAATAATCCTTTGACTCATAAATAGTTCTTTTTCAATGGATTTATTGAGAAATTTGTAGACCCGAATATTTATCTTACTTCCTATTCACCATCAATTATAATAAGCATTTGCAGAAAGAAATGTGTAACTGAACGTGGTACAATTGAGGTATATCCGCCGTGGATGAAAGTAAAGTTTCTCAATTTGCTTTAAGAAACCTGCCTAAACTCACGAACATTAAAATAATCAGTTTCATTAAGAATTGTTTTTAATTTAATAGTATTAGGATTTTTAAACTTTGGTAATACAAGTGGAGTTGTATTTCATGAAAACATGTTGAAAAATGTTAATTTAGAAGGTATTCAATCTCTTGTGTTTTGTAGGTTATGTTTTCCAATCATCATTTTTTAAGTTGGTATCAAAGAACGAACACTAGAACAGCAGTAGTTTTACTGAAAAGTAGCAAAGCTGTTCTTTTTTTAATTATTCCTTTGTAAGTTGGTATATCAGTGCCAAAAATATGGCTACATTGAAAGTAGTCTTACACACTGATAGCAGAACTAAAAATGTTCCAAGTTAATCATCGTAAATTAGTAAAGCACAATCAAAGATTAAGAAGCAGTAAGATTGGCTTTCATCAACAACGGCAGAATAAAGTGTGGAATTTTAATGAAACCCCCAAGATATTCCCATTCGTGTTTTGATCTGTTCCATTGTTAGAATTCTATCATTAGGTGTCAAAAATTAATTTAGCTTAGGCATTAATTATATTATGCCACTGCAACCGAGGGGGTTGTTGAATTTCAAGAAGTTAGTACTGTTGTTGAATGGGTTTCATGGTACTTGTTAATAAGAATATTGATTTAAATCTTTTAATTCATTCAACCGTCGTAATTAAGTAAATTTGAATAGCAATTATCATGATACTATCGGTGTTTATGCAAATGATTATGCATACATTTCTGTAAAATTTAATCAAAAGAAAATGCAACAATGTTTCTTCGCTGATTTGCCGTTTAGAGTTCATTTCTTGACTATGACACGAGAACAAGCATAAATTCCAAGGAAATTCCAGCAACATTTTCATCAAATTATGTATCCATTCATTGTAATTAAAGTAATTAGCCTGTGAATCCTGGAAAACCCCGAAACTATTCTTTATTGATGTAGCCTAATTCAACGCACGAGACAATTATGTCTGTTGGTGAAACACACCAATTTGAAAACAACTTTCTCTCATTACCAAAGTTATTTTCAATCAACTCAGACTAGAAATTCTCAACCTCATAACTCGTCAAAACTAAAGAACTCGAAAATACCACGAACAAAAGCCTTTTACGTTGTTAAAGCAGCTCTGAATTATTAGTTTCTATCGGAGAACATTTTGTTTTTCTTTGTAAAGGCGTAATGGAACTCTGGACATTCGGTATAATCCACCTTGGATGAAGAGAGATTTTCTTAAGTTTAACTTCTAACCGTCGAAGTGGTTTTAACGAGATATTTTGTCCATTAATATGTGGTTAATTTTGCTTTTAAAGATGTATCTTGCCCATCAAGATCTGGTCAATCTTGCTAGTCACAAGAAATCAAGATTTTGCATATTTTGGTATAATGACGAGATCAAGATCTGGTTAGTTTTTTTTTCTAATGACGAGATATCTCATCCTTCAATATATCTGCATGGACAAATCCGGTCCTTGTGCCATTAAACACAATCAATAAGTCAAAATTTGGTTAGCTGTAATAATGGTTAGAATCGATGCAAACACCAGGATAGTTAACCATCTTTTCAAAAATTTCTGAGAACCTAATAACTATTGGTAGATAATATTGGTAGTGTAAGAGTATGGAAAATCTAGACTATGCAAAAGGCTGCGAAACACCAAATTTGAATACATTTTTCAATCACTATTGCTTGTTCCTAATATTGCATAAGAAATTAGGAAAATGATTTTGCAGAGCAGTGATAGAACTGATGAAATCAATTACCAACCATATGTGGGCTGTAATTATATCAAAACTAGAACAAAACTATTAGTTGTCTTACAATGCAGACACAGACCTGTTTTTATTTTTAAAAGACATTGGTTTAATAAACTATATTTAGTCTTTATCTTTATATTATTATATTTGATTCATATATATATATACGATGTTTGGCGCAGCTTGGCCTGATCTGGCTCTTGCGTCATGAAAAACCAACCAACCAACCTTACAGTGCTGATGCAAATGTGTGACAAAATGATTTGAAACCATCTTTTTTTTTTTTTTGGGGGGGGGGGGGCTTATCAGTCCTAACCCTCCTGGAGGCTTAGTGGCATCAAAAATTGCCATGCAGTGACAGCCTCTGATGCTAAAATCTGTTCAAAAATGTCACCAGTTCTGGGCATGGAACACTTTGTTTTCCAAGTGGTTCGTCGACCACTTTGGAGCGATAGGGCTGTCTTATCTTGACGATATATCTCGTCAATAACGGATGTCAAACATCGACGTAAGAAATACCTCATGGAAACCACTTGGAGGTTTAAAACTGGGATTGCAGGGACATTGGTTTTACAGTGCAATGGAGTATAACTGTTAAATGGTTTACCATTCATTTGTTTGTAGATTTTATCGCTTAAAAACTGGAATAGCGGAGAAAGCGGTTCTATAGTGCAGTGGGTAAAACTATAAAAATGTTTTCCCAATCATCAATTTGTGAGCTATCAATATTAATAGTGGTGGAGAAAAGGTGTTTTCACAAAGCAGTGAGGGAATTCTGAAACTGGTTATTTAATTATCTGTATGAATGTTATCACAGCTTTAAAACTCGGAACGCATTAAAATTCGTTTTCAAAGATCTCTCTGTTTGAGGCTTATCATAATAGTTAAACTGGGATAGCAGTAAAAGGGGTTTTATGGCGTCGTGGCAGTTATAAAAAAGTTTTTTTTTTTTTTTAACGATCTGTTTGAGGTTTATAACAACATTAAAACTGGGATAGCAGTAAAAGTAGTTTTATAGAAAGCAGTGCCAGCTATTAAACCGGTTTTTTAACGATTTGTAAGAGGTTTATCACAACATTAAAACTGGGATAGCAGTAAAGTGGTTTTAAAGAGAGCCGTCGCAGTTATAAAAATGGATTTTTAACGATCTTTTTAAGGCTTAGAACAACTTTAAAACTGGGATAGGAGTAAAACTGGTTTTACAGAGAGCCGTGGTAGTTATAAAAATGGTTTTTTTAACGATCGGTTTGAGGCTTATAACAACATTAAAACTGGGATAGCAGTAAAGTGGTTTTAGAATGAGAAGTTGCAGTTATAAAAATGGTTTTTTTAACGATCTTTTAGGCTTATAACAATTTCAAAACCGGGATAGCAGTTAAAGTGGTTTTACAGAGAGCATTCACAGAAATGGTTAAATATTATTTAAAAAGAATCTACTTTTATAGACTATTATAGTTAAATTAGTTTTATTCCTTCTATATCTAGAATTTCGATTACATCTAAGTTAGCAGGTTTTTCAGTTTCATCTTTTACATCTCATGCGAACACATAAATGCTTCTGAATTCTAATCACCTACATCATCGACCAAAAATGTATCTAACAGCGGTGATAAAAAGCAATTTGTGACTCCGAGACCACGAAACTATTCCTCCTTTGATTTTCAATTTCCCTCAAACCCAATAAACGAAACGGCTTCACCTGTTTGTGAAATACACCAGCCCCGAAAATAACCTTTTCATTCATTACCTCTGTTATTTTTCAATCTTCTCGTGCCCGAAATTCTCACTTTCGAATCATTCCACATATTTTCCAAAGTGAAAAAAAGAACCCACCGAACAGAAACCACTCACGTCACTTAATCACTGTGGAATTGTTAGTCCCTATCGGAGAACAGTTCGTTATTCTTTGTGAGGGTGTAATGGAACGTGGAACATTCGTGGATGAAAGGAAAGTTTCTAAAGTTTAATATCCTTCTGAAGCGCAGTGCGACTTCCGGTCCATAATTGAAGGGTGGTCCGGGCGATCTCATTTCCTCGTGGGGGTGTCGGGCGGAAATAAACGGCCACGTTTTGTAATGGGATAGGGGTGTGGGACATAATCTTGTTTTTCTTATTTCCTTTCTGGGACTCGCTAGATTAGTACGGAACGCCAAATTTGATGAATGCCCCCGGCAGTCCGATTGTGTGCTCCCAGGACGAGTTTATTCCATATCGGAATTTAGGAAGAGAAATCGGAACAAAAGAACGCGGATGGAAAATGCTGGCTCTTTTCTTTAATATGATTGTGGGGAAAGTGAACGATCGAAACCTTGGCCAAATTGGTAGTCCAAAATTGACTAATGAACATAAAGAAAAGAGGATAAAATGCCCTACAACTCTTTTGATGGAACCTGACATTCACCATTATTAGGACAAAAGTAAGCAACAAGAGGTAGGTAGTAGAAACATCGTCTCATTGTACTATATTCAAACTAATGTCAGAGAAATAAGTCAAGACCTGATCTGGCATCCCACTCTCAAAACGTCCTCACTAACGTGAGGACATTTGAGGCGACGAAAATTTTAGCATTCATCAGTCCTCACGGACACACTATCTAGTTGGATCGAGTTTCAAACTTACATTTCTTTGGTTGTTAATCCGTTTTTCTTCCAATTGGACCATCGAGGCACTAAAACAACAAGAGGAGAAATCCGGGTCTTGTGGTATCATCGCCACGATACGGTAGTATGAAAACTATACGAATCGTACAGAAGGAGAAGACAGACAACAGCTAAGACATTTAAGTTCTTATTATTCCAAGAACATTAAGAAACATGACAGTATTTACATCATTACACCAGTATATAAAAGTATGTATATCACAGTTCAGTGCGGAACAAGCTTCACCCGCTGCTTCTGGCTCTCCTTAATCGTCTCTAACGCTATCTTCGCAGTCCAAAAATAATCCAAAGGTAAAAGTCAAACCAATCAGATCATCTTGACGAACACCACCTGCAGAGGACTCCCTATTTCACCTGTTCTTCTAAAGACGTTGTAAAGCGCGTGGTGAAAAAACAGCAACTGGTGCCAAACACTAACCCATTGGAATATATTCGGAATTCCGATGACACAGTGGAGTAGGCACCTGCCCTGCAAGTGACCTTTCCTAAAGGTCAAAGACAACGCAGTTTCTCACGATGTCACAGTCTATGTTATTTTTAAATGGTGTTGCCATCTTTTTTCTGTTAATAAAATTCATTACAGGCTATGTTTAAAGATAGGGAAACTGAGAAGTATTTAACATCCTTTGAGGTTTGGTTTCTAACTATACAGAGCTACTATTTGCTTTCTCAGAGCTAACTAGACCTTGGCGAATGTACTCAGATGGCAAGATGTCTGAATACAAACTCTCTTCGGGTATCACATAAAGTATTGAAAAATTCAACAGTTTGGACGAGATAACTCGTCTATCTTGACCTGTTTAGTTTTGCTAATAACCAAACACTTAGAGACAAAGCTGCCTTATTACTCCAAGAGGAATGCATATTTAGAAAGAAAAACAATTTGTCCCTTACTCAAAACTGATGACAGTTTGCACCAGAGGCTAGACACGACAGGACAGTTTTTAAAACGAATATAAACACCAAGAGGATTAAGTAGGTTTAAAATAGCATGTTCTGTTAATCTAGTGCGAAACAAATTCAACTATATAATTTAACCTTAACGGAAATGGTTTTGAAGGCGTCTAGGAAATGTTGACCTAACGGTGCCAGATAAGAATAAAGTGGACAACTTTAAGGCTCGGTGCACAATGCCTCCGGCGACGCACGTCCAATTTGCGTGCAATTTGTACCGCAGTTCTCCACGGAGCCGCTGCTCGCCGCACACGCGTCTCCGTTCTGAAGTACCTTGTTTTTATAAATAAATAGGATATAAATAATAATTAATAAATGGTTCTATCCAGTAACGTCTATTTTGTTTCAAAATATACTTTTTTGTACACCAAGTAAGCGAAATAAACACGTTTAATTCGATAGAATATTTATTGCAAATGGCGCGAAATGAGTACTTGCGTCATTTCACGGTTATGGGTACATAGTTGGGCTTCGGTGCCGCATGTTGAAAAACCGGATGTGTGCACCGGGCAGTATTTGGTAATAATTGCAACTCTTACGCTCGGTGCACACATCCGGTTTTTCAACGTGCGGCGCCACTGCGGCATTGAAACCCAACTATGCAGGCATAGCCGTGAAATGACGCACGAACTCATTGCGCGACATTTGCGATATATATTCTATCGAAGAAAACGTGTTTATTTCGCTTACTTGGTGTACAAAAAAGTATTTTTTGAAATAAAATAGACATTACTAGATACAACCATTTGTTAATTATTATTTATATCCTATTTGTTTATGAAAACAAGGTACTTCAGAACGGAGACGCGTGTGTTGCGAGTAGCGGCGCCGTGGGGAACTGCGGTACAAATTGCTCGCAAGTTGAACGAGCGTCGCCCCAGCGGCGCTGGAGGCGTGTTTGCACTGCTCCATTGGATCTAATGTATCTCAGACCGCACTTGCGTTGCGGCAGCAGCTCCGCACGTTGAAAAACCGGATGTGTGCACCGGGCCTTAATTTCAAGAGTTTCTCGTGCTGCGTGAGGTCACGTGTTGTCATTATAAAAACTTTCGGTTCGTATGTGCTTCATCTCAATAGCTTACTTTATTTTGTCACCTCGCATTACGACTCTTGTCATGGTTTGATTTTCCGAAAACGCCACATAATATAAAGGAAGATAACCATTGATAACGTTTACCTTTTCACTTTTCTCCCTCCAGATGGCTCTCTCGATGAGATATCTGGTCAACAGCAAAAATGACCACATCTCGCTGGACGGAAAATACTCATTAGAAGGAAACTGACCAGACGTTGTTTTCGTCATCGCAAAAAAAAATGATAGTATATTGAGGACGAGATATTTTATGAATAACAATTGTTCAGGTTTTGATGAACGAGATATCTCAACAAAACCATTTTCAGGGTTAAATTCATCCGTGAAAAATTAAACAGACAAATATTTACATGAAAACTTCGAAAATAAAGCAACTATAGTTTTGACCAATCAGAAAAATAAACTCATTTCTTAGAGGATGACCCAGTATTTTTGTTTAAAATCTTTGGCATCTCTAAAATGTCATAAGGATGAACAAACTATTAGTGAAGTAATTCCAGTTTTTGCTACAGAAAATAAATTATCAGACATTCGCTTATAGCTTACCACGCTTTAAAGTAAAGAGCTTAATGACTGCTTTTTCTTCCAGTTCTTCAGACTCAACAAAAATAGTTTACAGAATTCGTTCATCACTTATAACGATATTCGGATTATAGCTTGTAAACATTACGCATTTTTCTGTACGAAGCAAAACAGATGGTAATAGTTTTTTCGAACAAGCTATGATTCATTGTGATGCTTATTTTTACTACGTTAAGGCTTGAAAGAAATCACGACGAGTGGAGATTAATGAGATAGGCCGCAGTTAAAAACAGCCTACCCTAATGACACAGTTATTTCAAGCATTTCTTTTATGACAGGTCAATTAAAAGCGCAACATTTATGCTTAATGTCTCGTATGACTGTAATTGCAAATATGACTAATTTCGTTTGGAAAAAACGCATGCGCTGTGAATTGTAAGTGTCCACATAGTGATGGTTAATTAAGGCAGATTTATGTGTTTCGCCATTTTGTTTTTCACTTTGAAAACATATTGCTTCTTTTAAAAACGCTATCCTTAATTATATATTCCTTGTACAAGGCATGCACATTTAAAGTTTCACAGCACATAATCACAAGCTTTTTTTTGCGTTAACTTTCTATTAAGGATCTTTTTCGTTTGTTAACAAAAATAAACGTTGGCATTGCAGTCCAAAGAAAAAAAATAGACGGGTTCTTTACTTTTTTTTAAAGTTTTAAATTGGTATAGTTAAAAAGTGCTCACACAATATATAAGTATATAAGTTAAAGTAATTATGTTCGTTAATGAGGTTTAAAAGAACTCAATATTGTTATTGCATTCTTAACGCTCCCAGTGGTTTCGACGAGATATCTCGTCCACTAAGATCTAACTAATTCTGTTATTGACGAGATATATCGTCATTGAAATAATGGAGATTTTGTTATAGTGACGAGGTCAAGATTTGTTTAGTTTTCTTCTAATGACGAGATATCTCGTCCTTCAAGATCTGGTCTGTTTTGCTAATAACGAGATACCTCGATAGTAGAAAGATTTTTTAATAAGAGGTATTAGACAAAATTATATCACTTTGTTGAGGCAACCAACCACCAGGAGGGTTAAAAGAATTAAATTTAAATTTAAAACAATTTTAGATTAAAAAAGTCTTTATTTAAATGAATTAAAAAAAGTTTTGACAGTTAAAAAACTTTTTTGTGTTTCTGTTAAAAGTAATGTATCAAATAAGTAATGTATCAAATAAGTAATGTATCAAATAAGTAATATTATTATTTACACAGTCCAGTCACATTAATGTGACCACCACCTACTTTCGACGTCAACGTGAAATAACCAATCACAAAAGGTAGGTGGCAGCACATTGCAGTGGAGTGCATATAAAGGATGTCCTAGGGCATCGGAAATCATTTCAATCGTTCGCGTAATGCAGAAACGTAGCGATTTATCTGACGTCCAAAAGGGCATGATTATTGGCTTTCGGGCCAAGGGTGGAGGCATTTCGGAAGCGGCTAATTTTGTGAACTGTTCGCGTGTCGCCGTGGTAAAAGCATACCGTGCATGGCAAAAATGGCACTATCCAAAATCAGCGGCGTGGCACATGTATTGCACCACGGGCTATAGATGACAGAGGCGAACGAAGGCTACGGAGATGCGTTCGGGCGAATAAACGTGCAACTGTTGAGCGACTGGCCGCCCAGATGAACTAAGGGGCTACCAAGAGTGTATCCTCAACAACGGTTCAGCGAACGTTGGTGCGCATGGGCCTCCGCAGCAGACGCCTGGTTAATGCACCTATGCTGACTGCTGTTCATCGGTGACGAAGGCTGGAATTGGCACGCCAGTACCGCAACTGGACGTCCACAGAGTGGCGACAGGTGACTTTTTCAGATGAATCACGTTTTATGCTCCATCGGACAGATGGACGTTGGCGTATACGGCTTGAAACGTCTGAAGCAAACACCCTGCAACAATTGCCGGAAGGAACCAGGCTCGAGGAGGGAGCATTATTGTTTGGATAATGTTTTCCTGGAATTCACTGAGTGCACTTATCATTGTGGAAGGCACGATGGATCAGCATAAGTACGCATCTGTCCTTGCAAACCATGTCCACCCGTAGATGCGAATTATTTATCCTCAGAATGATGGTATCTACCAGCAGGACAATGCGAGGTGTCAAACAGCTCGCGGTGTATGTGCGTGGTGCGAAGAGCACCAGGATGCTTTTACCGTATTCCCCTGGCCAGCAAACTCACCGGATCGAGAATCTGTGGGACCACCTCGATCGGGTTGTTCGCGCCATGGATCCTCAACCGCGTAATCTAGCGCAGCTGGCCACGGCACTGGAGTAAGCATGGCTAAACATCCCAGTGAACACCTTCAGAAACCTAATTGACTCTCTCCCTGCACTTTTCGCAGCGGTCCGCTCTGCCAAAGGTGGTTATTCTGGCTTTTGACAGGTGGTCACATTAATGTGACTGGAATTATTTACTGTGTATAATTTAATGTTAAAACGTAATGTAATATTAATAAGTAATTGATATTATCGATATATATAACAGAGATGTGGCAAGTTCAGACTCAAATATTCATAGTTCATAATGAACAAATTACTATATATAGAGTAAGTGAGACAATGTGAATTGACATTAATTTCTTATAAGAATATTATAAACTAACAATTAATTTTAAATATTTTAGATAAATATCCCAAGAAGGTTTACATTTGTTTAACGTCTACATTCCCCAATAAATATTATCTTCAATAAATTCGTTCGTCGGCCATTTTGGGTAAATTGGGACAATATATATGTGGTCACCACTTATCTTCTGATGATGCAGGTAATGTCTCCTGTCATTGGTCAAAACATTAGGATTTGTCTGAATGAGGGCAGTACGAATTCATAAATACACCTCTTTTAACGTTTTAAGGGTAACAAAAAATTGAAACACTGTAGAACTCTAACTATCCGGATCAATTAAGATTAAACCTCATCCAGATAATTGGATAGTTTACGAAAAATAGTACTTTTTTAGTAAAAACACTAATTTGGCTTTAGTATATAGTGTAATCTGATTATCAAAACAATTTTGTTTACATTTTGTACAAAAAAAAAGGTGTCCCGGAACTTCGTGTACAAACTTGGTAAGGTAGGTAATTATTAGTTAACGTCCTACTAGAGCAGCACAACGGGCTATTGACGACGGTTCGGAATCAGTCCCTTAAGGGAAAGATCCGAGGACAACACATCGTAATTTTGAACCACGGTCAGATAACGAAGAAACACCTGAGTTGGCACCCCACTCTCCAAACATCCACACCAACCCAACGTGGTACAAACTTGGAGAGGAGGTAGAGAACATCGCTAGGAACGATAATTACACTTGAAAGCATGGGCAGAAACATCACCCTCACGAGATAAAGAGACACCACAAAGCCACAATAAGGCCACAACACAGGGTGTAGTGTAAAACGCTTTATTACACAACAAAATAGTACAATGTATGACTTGCAAGCATCACAGGAGTGTTAGTAATTGCACCCATTGACATGGACGCACGCACGACATCTACGCGATATGGATTGACTAACATTTTCGAAGATACCTGGCGTTTCGCTGATCGTAGCAGCAGCGATGGAGATTCGTGCCACCAGGTCCATTTCAGAATTTACGGGCGTGACGTACACAATGCTCTTCATGGCACCTCAGAGAAAATAATCAAGATGAGGTAAATCAGGTGATCTGTGTGGCCAGGCGACTGGACCGCCACGCCCAATCTAATTGTTTCCAAATGTTCGGTCCAAATGGTCACGTAGACACCTTGTGTAAAGAGATGGCGCCTCATCATGTTGAAACCTCATTCCGCAACGAAGATGTGCGACATCGTTAAGAATTTCTGGGAATACTTCTTGAAGAAAGACTAGATACTTGCGAGCGTCCAGTCGAGGTGGAAAGATGTATGGCCCGACTAAACTGTCCCCACGATACCCGACCACACACAAACAGTGAAGCGTTGTTGTGCTGCTCGTGGTTGGGTTCCGTGTTGGTTGTCTAAGGCCTACATGCGTGCGTTGTGCATATTGAAGACCTCTTCATATGAAAAGGTTGCGTCATCACTAAACATAACATAACTGGAAAATTGCGTGTCAGCCGCACTTTGGTGTTGAAACCACTGTGAAAACGCGACACGTAGAGGACGAGGGGGTCATCCGGCTGCAATAACTGAACTCTCTGACGATGAAAGGGATGTAAGGCTTTCCCTTGCAGTATGAGATGGACAGTTAATTAAGACGGTACGGTGGCAGCGGCAAGCGCCCGTACACTGGTACCGGTATTTCGTTGCACAGCATGCAACATACCATCTTCGAGTATTGGTGTCCGTGCTGTTCGCGGCCGCCCAGTATCCTGCATCGTGACTGTGAAGAATACACGTACCGCAAGGTTCTGATGTTCCCGAACGAACATTTGTGATTTGGTTGGCGCCTCGTTGCATATCTTTCCAGACCCAACCGAACAGCAGCGCGTACATTTCCATCGTCTAAGCCTTAGATGAAGTGGATGTCCGTCAACTCGGCGTTTGTGAAACGATTCATGGTGATCGCACGCAGTCGGTGTCTGCAATGAGGAAGTCACACGTACCGGCATTGAGAGCTCGCGTACAGCGCCACCTACCGATTTCCGCCTATGCTTTCCCATGTAATTATAGTTCCTAATAGAGATGCGACATCGACATCAAAACATCGATGTTTTAAAACATCGATGTTCAAAATTAAAACATGGATGTTTATAAAACATCGTTCCAATAACATCGATGTATTTAAACATCGATGTTTTTAAAATTCAGTGTATTTAAACTTTTTCCCCATTTCTTAAAACTGGTTTAGCAACTAAGGATGCAACATCGACCGCAAAACATCGATGTTGATAATGCATCGCCCCCAAATTATCGATGTTTTTAAAATTCAGTGAATTCAAACTTTTTCCCCCATTTCTCAAAACTGGTTTAGCACCTAGTGATGTGACATCAGCTCCAATACATCGATGTTTTTTATAAAATATCAATGTTTTGAAAACATCGACATCGATCATCGATGTCGTATCCCTACTTTTCAGACCCTTCACCTAAAAAAAACCTTGGTCTGAAAGTATGTTCAATTTGCTGATTATGAAAATTATGCTACTTGGTTATTTGTTTAAATTTTTATAACGGTACTTTTTTCATTTAAAAATAAAACATCGACAACGTAAAAAAATCGACAAGTATAAACATCGACAACGTAAAAACATCGACAAATATAAACATCGATGTTACAAAAACATCAATCCCAATACATCGATGTTAAATGCATCGATGTTTTTAAAAAAACATCGATGTTTTGAAAACATCGACATCGAGGTCGCATCCCTAGTTCCTAACGAGATGTTTTCTACCTCCCCTCCAAGTTTGTACAAGAAGTTCTGGGACACCCTGTCTACTGTACTAGTCACTGCGTGGCTAGTACGGCGTTGCCCGTGCCAGTTCCTTTGGTGGGGTTATTGGTTTGCTTCGCAAATCAAAAGGGAATTCATAGCCTATTGGATAACAGTCATCACGGATTCCCATTTGGTTTGAAAATTTGTAGCCTATTGGTTAGCAGCCATAACGGAGTTGACCGTGGTGTTGGTTTGCTTCGCAAACCTAAAGATATTAATATTTAATTAATAAATTATTAATTGAAAGAAAATCAAACGTATGAGATATCTACCCGTTGTAAAATTTTCCGCAGATTTCAAATCCGTTAAAATGTTTATTTTATCTTTCATGATCGATGAGATTAAAAAAAAAGCACTGGAAAACGCCAGTGATAACTTTAATAATTTCTGTTGTTTCACACTCGAATCCGTCTCGCAGGAAATCAAAATGAATGAATCTCGAATGAAACGAAGGTTATTCGAATCTGTTAGGTCGCATTCGAGACGGTAGGTGAAAAAAACTTGTCATGGTTCCATAGGCTGACGTCAATAATGACGTGAGGGTAAAAGTCTAAATTTTGATGCTTCTTCATTTCCGAAAGCAGGAAGAATGGTGAAAAAAACTATTAAATTCATTTTAAAATGTTCTAGATTGAATATTAAAATTCGCCGCGACCCTGAATTTGTAAAAAATTTGGACTACCTCTGTGCCAAATCCCATTACTGTGTGTCATAGATTCGTCAGAACTGTGCGTGCAAGAAACAAACAAACACTTCCTTTTATATTGTTAGAGTTTAAGATGTGTCATTGCTGGAACATATATCGGTCAAGGTCAGTTGTTAAGCTGTCTTTACTCGTTTTCTTGTAGCAAAGTTTTGCATGCGTTTGACGTTGAGTAACTGTAAATATACACGCTCAGGCTGCAGCTACATCCATTTTAGTGCTGTATCAAAGGACTTAAATGCCTTACTAGCTGACGGTCCCACGTCTGGTTGAGTAAAATGTCGTTATCATCTTCCGGGTCATCAATGATTTCTTCTTTCACATATTGAATGAGTTCAATTTCACTGAGAATTTAGAATCCAGTGTCCACCAGACACATCGCCAACGTCCTCTGCACTACACTAGGAACATCCAGGAATTTTCACTGTTTCCTATGTCTTCAACCACCATTTCGTACTCTTCGTTTTTATCATTCCCCGATAAGAAACTCTTAAATGCGGATTTTGCTAAGTTCTTTATTTCTCAATGTGATCCGGATAACTGTAGTTCGGATAATTAGAGTTTTACTGTATATTGCTGATAGCTTCAAAGCTTGGTATGCAAAGTGTTCACATTCCGTTTTTTATCACAGTTCAAGAAATTATAATTCTATTGACAGTATCAATGAGTAGAACTAGAAATTTTGAAATGAATTATGTGACAGATAGTCGGTGGCTTATGTTTAGTAATTCTGAGTATATTTCATGTTTTTCTACATAGCTATAAAATTATTTTAACCTTTGTGTTGCGGCGCTTAGATTTTTTCAGTCGTCTGACAGAACGGCTTTTCTCCTGATTCCCCAATCCCCCATGCATAATTACCTAACTTGAGCGACAGGGCCGTGAGTGGCATTTACTACTGACGCTTTCCTTTCATAGTATCGTTTGTCGTGAGAAAAGATATTACCTGACGACTTTATGCTTTCCCCGAACATCCCCAACTCACGGACGGCAGTGTAGGGGGCCATCGAACAAAAGAAGGGATCCTCTAGAACTAGAAGGTCAGTCGCTGACAGCTCGTAAATGGTGATCGAAGCCAGCGTCACTTAAAAGGGGGATAACATGCACCGCTACCATGCCGCAGGTGTAAGCGATATTTTAGTAGTTACAAAAGACTATTTGCCGCATCATAAAGGTTTACGATCAAAGATTAATTTTTTGACATGCAATTATGTGAATTGCTCAAATATTTCTCAAATTTATATAATTTTTTATCCAGTTTTGAATTTGCACTCTTTTAAAAAGATATCAAACTATAACTTACTTCAACTTTTCTTCTTCGAAATAGGCTCCTGAAAAAAGTAGATTTTATCAGCAAGTCATGTTTTTAAAACATTCATGATTACAATTTTAAAATAAAAGTAAATTTACATGAAATTTTAGTGAATCTAAGGGAAGATCTCAAATAGATTTGCTGTGAATCTCAATATAACTCAAATATAGAAAAGGTAATTCTTTGGATTTCAAGTAAAACACACCACAAAAGATAAGGGGGAGGGAATCTAATTTTAAACAATGTGCTAGAATAGTAAGATTCCAAATTCACAATTATTTACAAATCTTTGTATTTTGTTTATTTATCCATTGATCAGAAAACAGTAATTTCGTTATAATTTTGCTTAGCAATGATACATTTCAAATAAAATTGTACTAATTTGACATTATGTTCACACAGTTCATTATAAAAGTTAACAGCATGATTTTTAAAAAACCTTTTGAAGTTCTGGGAGGTGAAAAATAACATGGGTCTTTTCTATAGCAAATGCTAATCAAGTAGACGATGACTAAATAGATAATAAAAAACGCATGCATAAATTAAAATTTTGACTTTGCAGTTTCATCATATTATAACAAAAGAAACGACGGAATTATGTTTCTAGCTATGCTTAAAAAATTGAGTACAATTATTCATTTGTTTAGGTCCCAAAAAGATATCTAGCTTCACGTTTAGAAATTTTGACGAAATGAAACAAAAAATGTCAAAAAGTCATCACAATCTGATGTAGGAAAATTAAAACTCTTACTGTCTATAACAAAAAAAAAAGACGCACCAAGAAGTAGTTGTCCGATTGTCATACAAATTGGTAGATGTAAACAACATACATACTCGTAGAAAAACAAACGATTAAAATTTCAGAACAATTCAAGTCAATAAGGCGTAGGTCGACCTCTGGCCTGGATGCATCACCGGAGTGGCATAGAATAAAAAAGTTCCCGGAAGATGTCCTATGGTATTTCTTGCCAAATTGTCTCCAACTGTCGGGCTAAATGGTCACCATTCAGGTATGGTTGCAATCGCCTTTCCATGACGTCCCTAATTGTACTCTATGGGAGAGAGATCAGGAGACCTAGCTGGCCAAGGAAGTATTGGGAAAGCTTGAAGACAATTCATAGCAACACGTGCCGTGTGCGGCAGGGCATTATCTTGTTGAAAAGTAAGTCCGGGGTGTCGCTAAAGGAACGGTGACGCAACCTGTAATAGAATGTCGTCTACCAATCGTTCTTGCCAAATTGTCTCCAACTGTCGGCCTAAATGGTCACCATTCAGGTATGGTTGCAATCGCCTTTCCATGACGTCCCTAATTGTACTCTATGGGAGAGAGATCAGGAGACCTAGCTGGCCAAGGAAGTGTTGGGAAAGCTTGAAGACAATTCATAGCAACACGTGCCGTGTGCGGCAGGGCATTATCTTGTTGAAAAGTAAGTCCGGGGTGTCGATAAAGGAACGGTGACGCAACCTGTAATAGAATGTCGTCTACCAATCGTTCTTGCCAAATTGTCTCCAACTGTCGGCCTAAATGGTCACCATTCAGGTATGGTTGCAATCGCCTTTCCATGACGTCCCTAATTGTACTCTATGGGAGAGAGATCAGGAGACCTAGCTGGCCAAGGAAGTATTGGGAAAGCTTGAAGACAATTCATAGCAACACGTGCCGTGTGCGGCAGGGCATTATCTTGTTGAAAAGTAAGTCCGGGGTGTCGCTAAAGGAACGGTGACGCAACCTGTAATAGAATGTCGTCTACCAATCGTTCTTGCCAAATTGTCTCCAACTGTCGGCCTAAATGGTCACCATTCAGGTATGGTTGCAATCGCCTTTCCATGACGTCCCTAATTGTACTCTATGGGAGAGAGATCAGGAGACCTAGCTGGCCAAGGAAGTGTTGGGAAAGCTTGAAGACAATTCATAGCAACACGTGCCGTGTGCGGCAGGGCATTATCTTGTTGAAAAGTAAGTCCGGGGTGTCGATAAAGGAACGGTGAAGCAACCTGTAATAGAATGTCGTCTACCAATCGTTCTTGCCAAATTGTCTCCAACTGTCGGCCTAAATGGTCACCATTCAGGTATGGTTGCAATCGCCTTTCCATGACGTCCCTAATTGTACTCTATGGGAGAGAGATCAGGAGACCTAGCTGGCCAAGGAAGTGTTGGGAAAGCTTGAAGACAATTCATAGCAACACGTGCCGTGTGCGGCAGGGCATTATCTTGTTGAAAAGTAAGTCCGGGGTGTCGATAAAGGAACGGTGACGCAACCTGTAATAGAATGTCGTCTACCAATCGTTCTTGCCAAATTGTCTCCAACTGTCGGCCTAAATGGTCACCATTCAGGTATGGTTGCAATCGCCTTTCCATGACGTCCCTAATTGTACTCTATGGGAGAGAGATCAGGAGACCTAGCTGGCCAAGGAAGTGTTGGGAAAGCTTAAAGACAATTCATAGCAACACGTGCCGTGTGCGGCAGGGCATTATCTTGTTGAAAAGTAAGTCCGGGGTGTCGCTAAAGGAACGGTGACGCAACCTGTAATAGAATGTCGTCTACCAATCGTTCTTGCCAAATTGTCTCGAACTGTCGGCCTAAATGGTCACCATTCAGGTATGGTTGCAATCGCCTTTCCATGACGTCCCTAATTGTACTCTATGGGAGAGAGATCAGGAGACCTAGCTGGCCAAGGAAGTGTTGGGAAAGCTTGAAGACAATTCATAGCAACACGTGCCGTGTGCGGCAGGGCATTATCTTGTTGAAAAGTAAGTCCGGGGTGTCGCTAAAGGAACGGTGACGCAACCTGTAATAGAATGTCGTCTACCAATCGTTCTTGCCAAATTGTCTCCAACTGTCGGCCTAAATGGTCACCATTCAGGTATGGTTGCAATCGCCTTTCCATGACGTCCCTAATTGTACTCTATGGGAGAGAGATCAGGAGACCTAGCTGGCCAAGGAAGTATTGGGAAAGCTTGAAGACAATTCATAGCAACACGTGCCGTGTGCGGCAGGGCATTATCTTGTTGAAAAGTAAGTCCGGGGTGTCGCTAAAGGAACGGTGACGCAACCTGTAATAGAATGTCGTCTACCAATCGTTCTTGCCAAATTGTCTCCAACTGTCGGCCTAAATGGTCACCATTCAGGTATGGTTGCAATCGCCTTTCCATGACGTCCCTAATTGTACTCTATGGGAGAGAGATCAGGAGACCTAGCTGGCCAAGGAAGTGTTGGGAAAGCTTGAAGACAATTCATAGCAACACGTGCCGTGTGCGGCAGGGCATTATCTTGTTGAAAAGTAAGTCCGGGGTGTCGCTAAAGGAACGGTGACGCAACCTGTAATAGAATGTCGTCTACCAATCGTTCTTGCCAAATTGTCTCCAACTGTCGGGCTAAATGGTCACCATTCAGGTATGGTTGCAATCGCCTTTCCATGACGTCCCTAATTGTACTCTATGGGAGAGAGATAAGGAGACCTAGCTGGCCAAGGAAGTATTGGGAAAGCTTGAAGACAATTCATAACAACACGTGCCGTGTGCGGCAGGGCATTATCTTGTTGAAAAGTAAGTCCGGGGTGTCGCTAAAGGAACGGTGACGCAACCTGTAATAGAATGCCGTCTACCAATCGTTCTTGCCAAATTGTCTCCAACTGTCGGGCTAAATGGTCACCATTCAGGTATGGTTGCAATCGCCTTTCCATGACGTCCCTAATTGTACTCTATGGGAGAGAGATCAGGAGACCTAGCTGGCCAAGGAAGTGTTGGGAAAGCTTGAAGACAATTCATAGCAACACGTGCCGTGTGCGGCAGGGCATTATCTTGTTGAAAAGAAAGTCCGGGGTGTCGCTAAAGGAACGGTGACGCAACCTGTAATAGAATGTCGTCTACCAATCGTTCTTGCCAAATTGTCTCCAACTGTCGGGCTAAATGGTCACCATTCAGGTATGGTTGCAATCGCCTTTGCATGACGTCCCTAATTGTACTCTATGGGAGAGAGATCAGGAGACCTAGCTGGTCAAGGAAGTATTGGGAAAGCTTGAATCCAATTCATAGCAACACGTGTCGTGTGCGGCAGGGCATTATATTGTTGAAAAGTAAGTCCGGGGTGTCGCTAAAGGAACGGTGACGCAACCTGTAATAGAATGTCGTCTACCAATCGTTCTTGCCAAATTGTCTCCAACTGTCGGGCTAAATGGTCACCATTCAGGTATGGTTGCAATCGCCTTTCCATGACGTCCCTAATTGTACTCTATGGGAGAGAGATCAGGAGACCTAGCTGGCCAAGGAAGTATTGGGAAAGCTTGAATCCAATTCATAGCAACACGTGCCGTGTGCGGCAGGGCATTATCTTGTTGAAAAGTAAGTCCGGGGTGTCGCTAAAGGAACGGTGACGCAACCTGTAGTAGAATGTCGTCTGCCAATCGTTCTTGCCAAATTGTCTCCAACTGTCGGGCTAAATGGTCACCATTCAGGTATGGTTGCAATCGCCTTTCCCTGACGTCCCAAATTGTACTCTATGGGAGAGAGATCAGGAGACCTAGCTGGCCAAGGAAGTGTTGGGAAAGCTTGAAGACAATTCATAGCAACACGTGCCGTGTGCGGCAGGGCATTATCTTGTTGAAATGTAAGTCCGGGGTGTCGCTAAAGGAACGGTGACGCAACCTGTAATAGAATGTCGTCTACCAATCGTTCTTGCCAAATTGTCTCCAACTGTCGGGCTAAATGGTCACCATTCAGGTATGGTTGCAATCGCCTTTCCATGACGTCCCTAATTGTACTCTATGGGAGAGAGATCAGGAGACCTAGCTGGCCAAGGAAGTATTGGGAAACCTTGAATCCAATTCATAGCAACACGTGCCGTGTGCGGCAGGGCATTATCTTGTTGAAAAGTAAGTCCGGGGTGTCGCTAAAGGAACGGTGACGCAACCTGTAGTAGAATGTCGTCTGCCAATCGTTCTTGCCAAATTGTCTCCAACTGTCGGCCTAAATGGTCACCATTCAGGTATGGTTGCAATCGCCTTTCCATGACGTCCCTAATTGTACTCTATGGGAGAGAGATCAGGAGACCTAGCTGGCCAAGGAAGTGTTGGGAAAGCTTGAAGACAATTCATAGCAACACGTGCCGTGTGCGGCAGGGCATTATCTTGTTGAAAAGTAAGTCCGGGGTGTCGCTAAAGGAACGGTGACGCAACCTGTAATAGAATGTCGTCTACCAATCGTTCTTGCCAAATTGTCTCCAACTGTCGGCCTAAATGGTCACCATTCAGGTATGGTTGCAATCGCCTTTCCATGACGTCCCTAATTGTACTCTATGGGAGAGAGATCAGGAGACCTAGCTGGCCAAGGAAGTGTTGGGAAAGCTTGAAGACAATTCATAGCAACACGTGCCGTGTGCGGCAGGGCATTATCTTGTTGAAAAGTAAGTCCGGGGTGTCGCTAAAGGAACGGTGACGCAACCTGTAATAGAATGTCGTCTACCAATCGTTCTTGCCAAATTGTCTCCAACTGTCGGGCTAAATGGTCACCATTCAGGTATGGTTGCAATCGCCTTTCCATGACGTCCCTAATTGTACTCTATGGGAGAGAGATCAGGAGACCTAGCTGGCCAAGGAAGTATTGGGAAAGCTTGAAGATAATTCATAGCAACACGTGCCGTGTGCGGCAGGGCATTATCTTGTTGAAAAGTAAGTCCGGGGTGTCGCTAAAGGAACGGTGACGCAACCTGTAATAGAATGTCGTCTACCAATCGTTCTTGCCAAATTGTCTCCAACTGTCGGGCTAAATGGTCACCATTCAGGTATGGTTGCAATCGCCTTTGCATGACGTCCCTAATTGTACTCTATGGGAGAGAGATCAGGAGACCTAGCTGGTCAAGGAAGTATTGGGAAAGCTTGAATCCAATTCATAGCAACACGTGTCGTGTGCGGCAGGGCATTATATTGTTGAAAAGTAAGTCCGGGGTGTCGCTAAAGGAACGGTGACGCAACCTGTAATAGAATGTCGTCTACCAATCGTTCTTGCCAAATTGTCTCCAACTGTCGGGCTAAATGGTCACCATTCAGGTATGGTTGCAATCGCCTTTCCATGACGTCCCTAATTGTACTCTATGGGAGAGAGATCAGGAGACCTAGCTGGCCAAGGAAGTATTGGGAAAGCTTGAATCCAATTCATAGCAACACGTGCCGTGTGCGGCAGGGCATTATCTTGTTGAAAAGTAAGTCCGGGGTGTCGCTAAAGGAACGGTGACGCAACCTGTAGTAGAATGTCGTCTGCCAATCGTTCTTGCCAAATTGTCTCCAACTGTCGGGCTAAATGGTCACCATTCAGGTATGGTTGCAATCGCCTTTCCATGACGTCCCAAATTGTACTCTATGGGAGAGAGATCAGGAGACCTAGCTGGCCAAGGAAGTGTTGGGAAAGCTTGAAGACAATTCATAGCAACACGTGCCGTGTGCGGCAGGGCATTATCTTGTTGAAATGTAAGTCCGGGGTGTCGCTAAAGGAACGGTGACGCAACCTGTAATAGAATGTCGTCTACCAATCGTTCTTGCCAAATTGTCTCCAACTGTCGGGCTAAATGGTCACCATTCAGGTATGGTTGCAATCGCCTTTCCATGACGTCCCTAATTGTACTCTATGGGAGAGAGATCAGGAGACCTAGCTGGCCAAGGAAGTATTGGGAAAGCTTGAATCCAATTCATAGCAACACGTGCCGTGTGCGGCAGGGCATTATCTTGTTGAAAAGTAAGTCCGGGGTGTCGCTAAAGGAACGGTGACGCAACCTGTAGTAGAATGTCGTCTGCCAATCGTTCTTGCCAAATTGTCTCCAACTGTCGGGCTAAATGGTCACCATTCAGGTATGGTTGCAATCGCCTTTCCATGACGTCCCAAATTGTACTCTATGGGAGAGAGATCAGGAGACCTAGCTGGCCAAGGAAGTGTTGGGAAAGCTTGAAGACAATTCATAGCAACACGTGCCGTGTGCGGCAGGGCATTATCTTGTTGAAAAGTAAGTCCGGGGTGTCGCTAAAGGAACGGTGACGCAACCTGTAATAGAATGTCGTCTACCAATCGTTCTTGCCAAATTGTCTCCAACTGTCGGGCTAAATGGTCACCATTCAGGTATGGTTGCAATCGCCTTTGCATGACGTCCCTAATTGTACTCTATGGGAGAGAGATCAGGAGACCTAGCTGGTCAAGGAAGTATTGGGAAAGCTTGAATCCAATTCATAGCAACACGTGTCGTGTGCGGCAGGGCATTATATTGTTGAAAAGTAAGTCCGGGGTGTCGCTAAAGGAACGGTGACGCAACCTGTAATAGAATGTCGTCTACCAATCGTTCTTGCCAAATTGTCTCCAACTGTCGGGCTAAATGGTCACCATTCAGGTATGGTTGCAATCGCCTTTCCATGACGTCCCTAATTGTACTCTATGGGAGAGAGATCAGGAGACCTAGCTGGCCAAGGAAGTATTGGGAAAGCTTGAATCCAATTCATAGCAACACGTGCCGTGTGCGGCAGGGCATTATCTTGTTGAAAAGTAAGTCCGGGGTGTCGCTAAAGGAACGGTGACGCAACCTGTAGTAGAATGTCGTCTGCCAATCGTTCTTGCCAAATTGTCTCCAACTGTCGGGCTAAATGGTCACCATTCAGGTATGGTTGCAATCGCCTTTCCATGACGTCCCAAATTGTACTCTATGGGAGAGAGATCAGGAGACCTAGCTGGCCAAGGAAGTGTTGGGAAAGCTTGAAGACAATTCATAGCAACACGTGCCGTGTGCGGCAGGGCATTATCTTGTTGAAATGTAAGTCCGGGGTGTCGCTAAAGGAACGGTGACGCAACCTGTAATAGAATGTCGTCTACCAATCGTTCTTGCCAAATTGTCTCCAACTGTCGGGCTAAATGGTCACCATTCAGGTATGGTTGCAATCGCCTTTCCATGACGTCCCTAATTGTACTCTATGGGAGAGAGATCAGGAGACCTAGCTGGCCAAGGAAGTATTGGGAAACCTTGAATCCAATTCATAGCAACACGTGCCGTGTGCGGCAGGGCATTATCTTGTTGAAAAGTAAGTCCGGGGTGTCGCTAAAGGAACGGTGACGCAACCTGTAGTAGAATGTCGTCTGCCAATCGTTCTTGCCAAATTGTCTCCAACTGTCGGGCTAAATGGTCACCATTCAGGTATGGTTGCAATCGCCTTTCCATGACGTCCCAAATTGTACTCTATGGGAGAGAGATCAGGAGACCTAGCTGGCCAAGGAAGTATTGGGAAAGCTTGAATCCAATTCATAGCAACACGTGCCGTGTGCGGCAGGGCATTATCTTGTTGAAAAGTAAGTCCGGGGTGTCGCTAAAGGAACGGTGACGCAACCTGTAGTAGAATGTCGTCTGCCAATCGTTCTTGCCAAATTGTCTCCAACTGTCGGGCTAAATGGTCACCATTCAGGTATGGTTGCAATCGCCTTTCCATGACGTAACAAATTGCACTCTATGGGAGAGAGATCAGGAGACCTAGCTGGTCAAGGAAGTATTGGGAAAACTTGAATACAATTCATAGCAACACGTGCCGTGTGCGGCAGGGAATTACCTTGTTGAAAAGTAAGTAAAGCGTCGCTAAAGGAACGGTTACGCAATCTGTCTTAGAATGTCGTCTACGTATCGCTGTGCTGTAAGTGTGCCAAAACTGACTACCATAGGGGTCTAGCTATCAAAGGAGATGGCACAACAGATCAAACGACCTGTTGTGGGCATGTGCGTGCGATAGTAAGAGCAGGATCCCTACGCACCCCTGAACGTCTCCATACCCGTCTGCGGTTGTTGTTAGGACACAGTTGGAAACGGGACTCGTCACTAAAGACCATTCGTCCCCAGTCAGTGCCGTTTTAAGTTCATCGAGCCCGACACCACTGTAACTCAGCACATCCTTCGTGCGTCGTTTTTGTTGTTGTTGTTATAGAGTACATTTGAATAATTTAATTTCACTTGTGAAACGACGGTATATTGACATAAAAAAATTAAAATATTTTGTAAACCTAAAGGTTGAAACCTAATCAGTTAAAATGATTTTATAATTTCAAGATGCAGTTTAATACTAGAAAAAACAGCACTACTTGAAAAGACTATTGTATTGTTTTTAGAAAATGTACAAAAGCTAGGAGAGGAAAAATAATTTCTCTGAAGTTCATACCTAAAAACATTTTTGGTGCAATAAAGTAAAACGCAATATTATTTTACACGAGATGAGTTTTGTTACTGATTATTAAATTAAAGAAATCATACATTATAATTTTTATATATATCCCTTCAAATCTTAGAAGTTTGAAAATACTTTCTTCTGTTAAAAAAATGTGCTAAAATATTTTATATTGGGTTCTAAATATTTGTGAAATTTATGCAGAGAGGAATTACTTTTAGACTTCAGAATATAAAACTTATCAAATTGTTCTCCCTCAAAACAGAACACTGAACATTACTTATCACTATTTTAATTTTGGAGAGACAAAAAATATAATTAATTTCTTGAAACGCGTCTAGTTTTGTTTTTTCTTACAAAAAATATTTTTATGCTACGAAAATTAGTTCTGCATCAAATATTCTTCTAAGCAGCAAACATGAATAATTTTCCTCGGTGATCTAAGATTTAAACAGATTTTTGACATGAGATAGTTAGCAGGTTATTTTCATTTCAGACAAGTTAATCAATCTTTCAGATTGTGTTCGCACAGTTCGTTATAAAAGTTAACAGCTAGGGTTTTGAATTTTATGAAGTTCTGTGAGGTGTCTGTAAAATCAAATCGGTATTTTTTATAGGAAAAGCTAATCAAGTAGACAAAAAGCACATATAGATTAATTAAAATTTCATCAGAGTTATGGTATAAGTCCCGACGAGATTATGTTTCTAGCTGTACTTAAAAATTGAGTTACAGAAAACCACGATTTAATTTTTAGCCTATAGTTATTTCTGAAAGTATACCGCATCTAATAATTATTTATAAAAACAAATACCCCCGAGTTTTATGTAAGTATTTATTTATAATAGCGTGATCATTTTTTAAATTTAAGCTTGCGTTTTTCAAATGATATATTATTAATAACGCATACCCATATTTCTTTTGCTGCTAATAAATAAAACAAATATACTAAATTATATCCATTTATCAATATAAATTTTTTATTCGCTGCATATATGAAATTTCATAAGACATAAGTAAGGGAGTTTCTTCTTTTCATCTTTTGTATCTCATGAGAATATATGAATGGTTCATAATTAGAATCACCAATATCAACGACAAAAATTTGAATTTAACAATGGTAATAAAATGCAATTTGACTTTGGCACAACAAAACCTTTTTTCCTATGACTTTCTAATTTGCCTTAACCTAATAAACAAATCGGGCATCACGTGTTTAAAATTTAATTTGACGTTTTAAAATTGACATATTATTGTTAGTACTTATACATATTTATGTTCCTGTTTAAAATAAAATACATACTCTAATTCATTCATATACATGAAGTCTCTCTAGTACAAACTTTGGTGATCGCATTTAAAAGACCCCCTACATAAAGATTTAAATAACTTCTAAAATCGCAACGCATCTTCTACATTTTAATCACGTGTTGATCTAATATAAGAACTCATTGGAGGAGGACTTCGAATTTTTATGAAGAATTAGCCAAACCCAAGGGATTTTATAACTTCTGTAATCACAACGCGGCTTCTATATTTCAATCACAGGTGGACATAATATGAGGAGAACCTTTTGGTGGAGGACATTGGATTCTTGAGACGAGTTAAACTCGAGTGCTTTCATAACATCTGAAATCGCAACATAGCTTCTACATTTAAAATAAGGATTGACATGATGCAAAGAAAACGTATTTGGGAGGTCTTTGAATTTTTTATGACAACTCAGCTAACTCCGAGGGCTTTAAGGCCGGGTTCACTAATCCGGTTTTTCAACTTGCGGCGCCGCAACACAAGTGCGGTCTGAGATACATTATATCCAATGGAGTAGTGCACACATGCCTCCAGCGCCTCTGGGGCGATGCACGTACAACTTGCGTGCAATTTGCACCGCAGTTCCACACGGTACCGCACTTGAGTCTCCGTTATGAAGTACCTTGTTTTCATAAACAAATGGGATATAAATAATAATTAATAAATGGTTGTATATCCAGTAACGTCTATTTTGTTCAAAATATACTTTTTTGTACATCAAGTAAGCGAAATAAATACTTTTTCTTCGAAGCGAATAATTATCGCAAATGGCGCGAAATGAATTCGTGCGTCATTTCACGGTTACGTGTGCAAAATAGGGCTTCGGTGCCGCAGTGGCGCCGCACGTTGAAAAACCGGATTTGTTCACCGGGCCAAATAGCATTTAAAATAGCAACACATCTTCTACCTTTTAATCATGGGTTGATATACTATAAGAACTTATCGGTCAGGGGGGGGGGCTTTGAATTTTTATGACAATTCCAAATGTTTTAATAACTTTCCAAATCTTAATATAACTTCTACGTTTTAATCACAGGTTGACATGCTATAAGAACTTACTTCTTACTGGTGGAGGACTTTGGATTTTTATGACGACAATAACGACGAGCACCAGGACGAACAGCGCCAGGACCACACCGACAACGACACCCACTGCAGGGGATAGGAGTCCCTCCTCATCGCCCCTCCACCCTTCCTCTTCGTCGATGGAGGGGGCGAGGACCCCCATGTCGGTAGACACCTCACCTGGAATAAAAACATTGATTAACATGATCGAAGTACGAAAGGCACGATTGTGATCAGTACAATCCTCAACCAGACTAATGCTATCGAAATAGATTTGATATTTATAGCTTCAGATCTTCAGAAAAACATTGAACCACCTTATTCACCCATCGTTCATAATGGAGCAAATTTACCATATACTAAAGGTACCATACAAAGAGGAATAACGTCTTTTATAAATTTATATGCATAGGTATAGGTATTTAATTAACACTGCACTGTAATTTTGAACTACGGTTAGATGACGAGGTCCCATCTGTGCTGGAACCCTACTCTCCGAACTTCCACATCCGACAAACATGTGGACATTTCAGGGAACGACAGATTTAACATGCACCATCCCCTGTGTACACGACAATCTTTGGTTGGTTTTGAACTCTAAACACTCCGGTTTCTGGTCTGATACTCTTCGAACGGGGCTGCCAGAGCCATTTATGAACATAAAATTGATGAAGGGGCATATAAATTTATACGAAGATTGTTTCCTTTATTGATTTGGTTCGAATATGCTCTATTAAGAAGGACCCTTGAATGAAGAGTGGTGCATTGATTTTCCACAGTAGCTCTCTACACTCTTCTCACGTATATAAAATATGACGAGGGACTCTTCTCACATGCACTACCCTACACTAGTGGACCGCACGCCAGTGGATTTGCATAAAATCCCACTACTTGTTTGGTGGTGTTTTTCGTGGTATGTATGGCATATGATCTTTGCATGTTGTTCTCGGTCAATTGAACACCGACGCCTACAAAACATTTTGGACAATCAGGTTCTTCCTACGCTCTTCCTACTTTATGGAATGGACGAATGTTTACTTCCACGAAGACAACGCTCCGTGTCATGTTGCAGCCTCTGTCGAGCAGTGGTATCGAGATGTGGGTGTAAAACGTCTTCCCTGTTCTGCTCAGAGTCCAGACCTAAACTCCATAGAACATTAATGGGACGAGTTAGAGCGACGCTTACGGACCAAGGTACCACGTCCAAAATCTACAGCTTAGCTGGCGATATTCTTGCAGTAAGAATGGACACAAATACCCATACTTGTGTATCAAAACATTGTTGAAAGCGGGGCCCAGAAGGGTTGATGTGTCATTGCAGCACGTGAGGGACCATCCTCCTATTAAAGCATGTATTCTTTCCCTTATACCATCACATCTTGCTGTCCAATCCATTATTGTAGGGTAGTGTGTATAAAATATGACTCATCTAGAGAATCAAAACACCTACCTTCAGCGGAGTCCAAAAGTCAGAATGATAATTAAGACGGTTGAGGTTAAAATATCATATGAGCAAACCTAAAATCTTCAATTCCGAAATCCATCTATTGTGCTGTTTTTAATCGTCACCGCCAGTATTATTTTAATAACACAATTTTAAACTTATAAGATTTGGTAGGGGAAAATCCCCACTCAAACTTATTTAAATTTTTTACGAACTAAAAATCTTCTGAATTCAATCTATTTTTTTTCACGTCTTTTAAACTCCATCATTTCAGCAATACATTTTATTATGTTCATGACGAAGATAATCCAAGACATTTTTAGGATCAAAATACTTTTAGGTTCCCCACGTACTTATTTTTAATTTACTTTATTTGACTGGATAGATTCTTAAATATTTTATTGATTTTACTGGGTCAAATTTTCGTCTTGTGTCTGTCGCAGATTGTCCACTATTGGACCTCTTGCGCCATAAAACCCAAATCAACCAATCTAACAAAATCCATTTAGACTAATATAAGTTGGGATATAGGTCTTCTTTATCTATATTTCTATAGGCTCATAAAATTCTAGTCAGTTTTCTAATGACGAGATATATCGTCCATCAATACCTTGTCAGTTTTCTTCAGATGACGAGATATCCTGCTTCCAAGAGGTACTGGTCAGTATAACGACGTCATATCTAATTGGTACCGCATTTAATCGTCCTCACAAGACACCTCGTCTAATGAAGCGTTACCTCATCGAGATAACCATAAAGAGGGTTAAACTTTCATGGGTGGTTTATCTTCGCCTTAAATTGGGCAGTCTCTGATGCAGAAACCTATTACAATCTCTCACCAGATATAGGCGGACGATTTGTTTGTCCTGTTTGTATCTTCATTCTCCCTTTTTTGTTACGACAAGATTACTCATCAAAATCAAAATTGTCCAGATTTTGGGTGAGGTATAGCCCCAAAACCACTTTATCCTGCGTTTGACGTAGCTTGTTCGCTTTTGGATCATGCGTCATAAAACCCCCAAAACAAATTCAATTCCCTCCAAAACACTTGGTTCCTTCATACTGTATGCAATGAAAAGATATTTTACTTTAGAAAGACAAATAATTTGATACATTATTTTATGCTGGATTTCCGGAAATGTGGGCATCGGAGATAACGATAGAGCTGAATCAAAACTGATAGAGCAAAATCAAAACTATCTTTTCAGTCACACACATCTTAATAAAATGTCCTGATATTAACCACCATACATTTGTCCGATTTGGTATTTATCACCCCATTTTACATGAACTTTTGTCACATGCTTATCACAAAGACTTGTTTTTATTTTTTAAAAGACATTGATTTTATAAACTATATTTAGCATTTATAACCTGACTTTTGATTCATATATATACGATGTTTGGAGCAACTTGGCCAGATCTGGCCCTTGCGCCATGAAAACCCAATCAATCGACCAAGCCACTTGGAATATTAGCGTATTAGCGATTTTATGTATCTGTTGAATTAGTCAATTATGAAGCAGTCGATTGTTTTTCGTATTCATGACAAAAAGTATTTACACAGGGCTGTTTAATGTGGTTATTGTTATGGTAATTTTATTTATTTGTAGCATAAATGGTACATCACTCAAATGATACGCAAAAATCATAAAAAGACGATTATTACCTGTATTTTATATTTAAATTTACTCAATTCTACGGTGGTCATACAAAGTTTTCTGCTACCCAGGTATCCTTTGCAAATCAAATCAATTGCATCCCTTTTTGTGAGTAATAGGTGTTTGTATTGTATAAAAAACACGTTTATATGGCAGTAAATTCAACAAGTTCCTGTTTGTGTAGATGGAAAAAGTTTTTAGATTTCCATGAACTTTCCACATTTCATCGTTAAAAAGCAAAGATCGAGCAGCGTTGGATCAATTTTCTTTTAACCTTACATTTTAGCAGAGCAGGTTTTCTATGAATAAATTATTCCACCTTCTAAGAAGAGTATGCAAATGCCTTCCGTCGTTCCTACAAAAAGGTCCCCAGGAGTTTGTATTTTTTACTGCTTCTTTTCAGCAGCTCTTGCATGTATAGCTCATTAAGACAGGAGTCTTTATGCCAGAAAAGTCGGAGAAGTAAAGCAGTATTTATCCGAGAACGCCAACTTCAAAACGTATTTGAATATGGTGAGTATATTTGTGATGCTAGCATATAAATACCGTGTGACGCTTCAAACATTTGCGAATTTATTGCTTGGCATAGAATGCCGAAGAAAAATTCTTTATTCATGTGGAAAAGTTAGAGGTTAAGTATTTTCTTTCATACTCCCAATCTCTCTCTCTCTCTCTCTCTCTCTCTCTCTCTCTCTCTCTCTCTATCTATCTCTCTCTCTCTCTCTCTCTCTCTCTCTCTCTCTCTGAATGCTAGATTCTGTTTCCAAGACACTTAGAACCTGCTCCATTCTGATCATTTTGCACCACCATTTTATCCATAAAACATATTTTAACAGAATGTCCAAACTTTAATTATAATAGACTATACCGATTTGGAGTTCTTCACCCAACCCTGAAGGACCTGTTGATGGATCCGCCTCATAAAAATGTATTTCTATTCATCTCTGACATTGGTTTTATAAACTGTATTTCTACTTTAAAATTTGACCTTATTCGAACGTTTAATGTACTATTATACTATGTATTTATTTTAGTTCCTTTTAAGTCTTTCAAGAAAAACTGATTAATATGTAATGTTCAGTATGCATGTTACGCGTAACTCCGCCAGAGGGCAATACCTTTGAATTTACTTTCTCTTGGCGCTTCACACGCTTTATAATTCCTGCTCATGTAACATCAACAAGCAGGACGCAAGCGCATCTCTTGAGCCCCGTAAGAAGTGGAAATACAAACAACTTAATATTGCAGTGAACGACGTGGTTCTCCTACAAGACCTGTAAACGTCTCAACTGACGTGGCCCCTTGGACGTATTGTTGCAGTCCATCCAGGACAATACGGACAGTCACCACGCATATGCGGCTTGGAACATCCAAGCGCTCAACCGTGAAGGTCATACTCTTACCCGAGTATCAGGACTGAGGTCCTGAGGATGGGAGTATGTTCAGTATGCATTATACACGTAAATCCAAACAGAGGAAGCTTTAAACTGACATTTGAATTTACTTTCTCTTGGCGCTTCATGCTCATTACAATTCCTGCTCATGTAACATCAACAAGCAGGACGCAAGCGCATCTCTTGAGCCCCGTAAGAAGTGGAAATACAAACAACTTAATATTGCAGTGAACGACGTGGTTCTCCTACAAGACCTGTAAACGTCTCAACTGACGTGGCCAGTTGGACGTATTGTTGCTGTCCATCCAGGACAATACAGACAGTCACCACACATATGCGGCTTGGAACATCCAAGCGCTCAACCGTGAAGGTCATACTCTTACCCGAGTATCAGGACTGAGGTCCTGAGGATGGGAGTATGTTCAGTATGCATTATACACGTAAATCCAAACAGAGGAAGCTTTAAACTGACATTTGAATTTACTTTATCTTGGCGCTTCATGCTCATTACAATTCCAGCTCAAGTAACGTCCTGTAGCAACAAGCAGAACGCAAGCGCGTCTGCATATATTTTGTCAAATATAATTATTTTGTTAGTTAACTATTGTTTCTGTTATATACATCACGGCGTCAGCCCGAGTTCAATTCACAACGACACCAACACGTATTGTTTGGAGCATCATGGCCAAATATGGCCCTTGTGCCATTAAACACCGACCAACCAATCTGGGTAATCACTTTTGGAAGAGTAACGGATTTGCAACCGAAGAGTGTCGAGTACAAAATACGATCCCACAAAAGACAGTCTTGTACGCTGAGGCTGGTGACCGTTAAATCAGTCGTGTCCTCAAGCATCCACCCCTGGGTTATGAGAAGGCAGATTTAGCAGCCAAAAACGCAACACTGATAAAAAAAAATTCATCTGTCCCGATCCACGATACTGAGAGTGTTTTAACCCGTGCCATAAATTCATCCAGGCAATCCACATGATATTTAGAAAATCTCAACAAACTTCATGATTTTCAACCATCTATAAAGGGATTCAGCAATAACAAACTTAAACAGAAATCATCACGAAAAACTAACTAGGCTCCGAATTGGACATTCCTTTTACCCATAGACTGCAAGGGATAACCGGCTCCTTCATGCTCATCATGTAATAGTCTTTTTTCCTCAAAGCACATCTTTACAGAATGCCCGAATTTTAATTTTCATAGACTAAACCGATTTGGTAACTCCCGTATTACCTTAACAGACTTGTTGATGGACCCATATCACAAGAACTTATTTTTATTCCTTACTGACATTGGTTTCGTAAACTGTATTTAGATTTCATAATCGACCATAACTCACACACTCAAATGTACTGAATTTTATAACATGGTTTTTAAACTCGTTCTGACTAAAAACTGATTACGAACTAGTTATTGTTTGGCGCAGCATGGCTAAATCTGGCCCTTGTGCTATAAAAAATCAATCAACCATCCAAATATCCACACGTTGCCACGATATGGACGTTTGGAGAGTAAGGTGCCATCTGAGGAATGACCTCGTCTTCAGACCGTGGTTCAAAATTACGTGGTTTTGACCTCGAATCTTTCCCTTCGAGAGTGCCATCGTGTCGGCGTTCCCAGGAACCTCTCTCCATAAATCATATTTTAACTTCCTGCACAAATCTTAGACATTTTTATCGACAATTTTTTAAAACTTCACTGTCAATTTTATCAGACTTGTTGGGTTACCCTCCGCGTCAAATTTTAATTACCTTTCACTAAAATTTTAATAAGCGACTAAGATGGGAATACCCCATCTTATATATCTCTCCATCTTTTATTTATATTTTTAACCATCCTACTTTTTTTCCCAATGATAACTAATACACCGTTTATAATCTACCTTTTACATCATCAAAACCCCGGGAGCAGAAATTGTTTAAAACTGTGACGTCGCTTAACAAAGTCTTTGCAGAACAGTTTTACCTTGATCTTATTAAAATTTTGATTTATTTTTTTCCGTTATAAGTTACGATGTTCTGGAGTGCAAAGCGCGCTCCGTGCCAAACTTTTTTTCTTCTCTAACTACGAAACAACCTCTCTAAACCTCCCCAAATTACCACAAACACTTTATAAATACCACATATTGTAAATTAATGACAAATTATTTAACTTCAAAAGTTATCGACAGAATTGCAAATTCTGAAAGTATGCCTTGGTTTTAAATAAAGTAAGTTAATTAATTTTGATATTTGATTATAAATATGTAATACATATTTAGCCGATAATTGTGTTTTACCTCTGTTTTTGATTCGACTGCAGTTTTCAAAATTCGGACAAAATGCCTGCAGAACAATTGCAATTTCTCGGAATTGTGTTGCAGAACACTGAACATAATTCTGCCCCTGGGATCAAAACTACGTATCTATACAAAGAAAAATGTATCACTGAAATATCAATTTGTTCATATTTCAGTGACTATTATATCAACTTTTACTCGTTTTCATCTTCAATTTGGCGCAGCTTGTACAATTTTGGACCTTGCGCCATAAAACCTAAACCAACCCTTAGAGATTGATACAAGACTCGCCTATAGCCCGATGTTGTGCTCCAGTGCGACTTAATAACTTACCTACTTACTGTCAACGTAAAGATAGATAAGAAGTGGTAGTGATTCACACAGCAGCTATAAGTGTTCCCTCAACTCATTCTCAACATGAAGTAAGTAGACTAAGTTTTGGATCATGATTTCTGTTCTACGGGAAAAAAATGAATTTCAAATCGATGTATGGTAGTGATTGATCAACCCAATTAAATTAAACGTGAAAAGTTGCCAAAAGGGTAATGAACCACATTTGAAGGTAACCCCCATATGTATTCTGCGACAGAATTTTAACAGCAGAAGTAAAATCTTGGCAAGCCGTCTAGTTTGTTCTTTTGAGCTAAAATCGCACCGATAGTTTTTAAACTTGAAAAGACAAAGTGAAACAGCAAAATTCTCGAAATAAACTTGAATAAATGAAATGTGAGCCTTTTTCAAGGCGGATTTCTCTTTAACTATCAATAAAAAATATCTTTTTGGTCATCATCCAATTGACCCAGTTGTTGCATAACAGAAACATACCATTTCATGCACAATGGACAGTGCACGTACAAGATATTTCAAACCGCTACCTAACTGGAACTTCTTAGGGGAAGACAAGGTGCGATTGCTATAGCGCGTCTGACGCATGCGGCTGACGCAGTGCGTCTATTGCAGTACGGCTGGCGCATAGTTGCCGCTTCCGTAGCTGACGCATTGTGGGAAACAATTACATAATCGTCCCGACTTAAATATACTACAGCAATTTCATTACTTAACGGATTTTCATGTTTTATAGCTTATTTTAAAGAATAGTTTGTTTTCTTTAATGTGATGTATTACCTGTAAAACTCGGCTGAGGATCGATGTAATTGACTCCCAATGAACCTATAACATCCCATTGTAGCAGTGCTCTGCGTCAGAAATTGTACCTTTAGAGAATATTGGATAGCATATTTCGTTGCCAAATGTAGTGAGAAGAATATATCAATTAACTAGGGGGCCCGCCCCCTGCTCGCTAACGCTCGCCAACTCCCGGAGGATTGCTTCGCAATTCTCATTGGTTCGCTGCGCGAACCTATGCTCGCTTCGCTCGCATCAATGAAGACACGTGTCCTAGTAGAAGGGATTGATTACAAAATAAGATATTCCAAAAAAAAATATTTTTCAAATCTAAATTTGTTGTATTACATAAAAGATATATACAGTACCTCTGGAATCAGAATTTAAATGAAAACTTTGAGCAAATTTTTACTCGCAATGTGAACGCTGCTTTGGAAATTGAATACCCAGCATGTTGTTTGAGTGTACATTTCTCCAGTACTCGAGCCACCCATACACTTTTTGACTGAGTTTGTTGTCGAAAGTTGTCGTGCATGCGTCTTGTACTATAATTGTTAGCCTTGAAAAGGACCGTTTTTTTAAATAGCCCTGAAAAGATCCTCCGCTTTCTTAGATTTCTATTACAAACCGCAACAGCTCGTCTAAAATTCATTTTTTTCAATAAAATTTCATCCGATAACGCTATAGATTAAAATGAGGCGCGAGGCCTAGTAAACAAACAATCGTACAATGTTGCCAAAACGCGGTAACAAATAACGTCTTTTTTGCGTGCCACGTAAGAGAAATATATATATAGATGTGAAAATGTTGCATCAGGTCGATAGGTTGAATACTGTTGTATAACAAAGAACGCGCGACTCACATACTATTGGTGGTACATGATTTTGAAAAATTCCTTTGACAGGATACAATAGAGCAAAGTGCATACAAAACCGGTGCATACAGACACTAACAAGAATGTGTGTATGTGTATAAATCAATCTGCTACGCATATTTCAACGCAATTATTTCTAGGCTCATATTCTCTACTTTTTAAAACATTTATATTTTTATGAGTGCGTATCCTCAAGGAATACCCCGGTCATATGACGGGTTCACACATGAGTTGGCACTGCACACTCCAAACTTCTAGTTGTCATTTTGAAGCACGGTCAGATGACAAGGTAACATTTGAGCTGGAACTCCAGCCACCACTTGCACACCACGGCAACGTGAAGACATTTGTGGACACGACAGATTTAACATGCACCAGCCCCTTTTGTACATGAATCCAACCAACCAAACAAACTTCCACACCACGCCAACGTGAGGACATTTGAGGCTAACACAGATTTAACGTGTTTCAGCCCCCTCGCTGTACACGACGGTCTTTGGTCTGATCCGAACTCGTAATTCTCCGATCGGTAGTCTCTTGAAACCGGGCTATCTTGGTACCTAGGATCTAAACAAAGTGCAGTGTACCGGGTGACATGGGACCTAACCATTTCCTCGTGATGGGAGGCCAGAGACATTGTAGTAAGAGTCGGAATGAACTTTGATACTATGAAGATATCTTGCAGGACAGTCGTGGCTAGTGATAAATCGTAAATTCATCATTCTCTTTTTTCTAGGCTTTTCTAGAATATAGAAAGCTTAGGTTTCAGAGTTTTCAAGAAGTCATGATTTTAAACTATAGAGGAAATATAAAAGGTAGAGTTAGAAGTGGTAACCTTTTTATGTGTCCAGGATCAAGTGACCAAATCTCGTAGTAGCGGGGACCCTTAGACATATTTCGGCTGTCCAAGTGAATATGAAAAATCACCATCTGACTAATCCACGGTACATGAGAAGGCGCACATATACATTGATTCATTATACAGGGTGTTTCAGTGAACCGTTTCAGAACTTCTAAGAGGGGTAGGGTACATCCTGACAACTCGAAATCATATAGCAATGTGGGGTCGGAAATGCTTTCCTGAAGCGGTGTTGTACACAGAAGCACCGTAAAGAAAAGAGACCGTAAGTGAGAAATCGTTTTAATAATACATGAAAAGAAGCAAAAGGTACATGGATTAAAGTAAGTGTTCGAAGTTTCTTCCACGAGCTACAATGCACGCCTCATATATCCGACGCATTGACATCCGAACATTCTGGAATACTCCAGGCATATCTCGAATTTCTCCGGCAGCTACTGCAATTCTTGCAACCAGCTCCTCAACATTGTCAACAGGGGTGTCATAAACTAGCGATTTCAGATGACTCCAGAAATAAAAATCAAGACATGATAGGTCGGGTGACCGAGCAGGCCAACGCACGGGACCACCACGTCCGATCCACTGCTGACCAAATGTGACATCCAGGTAGTTACGAACATCTCAGCTATAATGGGCCTCCATCGTGTTGGAACCACATTGTCTGTTGCGTCGATGCAGAAATCTGTTCATCTCTCAAAAGTTGTAGCAATACTTGCTGCAGAAAGAGCAAGTAGTTAGGTCTGGTTATACGAGACGGTAACAGGTAAGGTCCGATGAGGTGATCTCCCATAATACCGGCCCATACATTGACCGAAAATCGAATCTGTGCTGCACGACGTCGTATTGCATGCGGGTTCTCGACCGCCCAGATATGGTCGTTATGCGTGTTGAAAATTCCTTCCCTTGTGAAGGATGCCTCATCAACACTTCAGCAGGAAAAAGGGGATTTGTACCACATTTTCCAAGTACCACTGTGCGAAAGCAATACGAGGTGCATAATCCTCCTATTGCTGTGTCTGGACACGCTGCACGTGAAACGGATGCATGTCTTCTTCTAGGAGAATCCTCCAGATGCTGCAATGGGAAACCCCGACTGCGTTTGCTACACTTCGTGTACTCGTTCTTGGATTCCCCTGTACATGCTGCAGCACATTCTGTTCGACGTCTGCAGTCCGTGCTGTTCTTATCCTGTCCCTGTAAGCTCTTTCTAATGAACCTGTCTCAGCTAACCTCTGGTGCAGTCTTGCAAAGAAATTATGACTGGGGATACGCCTCGTCGGATATCGTTCCGCGTACAAACGCTGTGCGGCTGGCCCACTACAATTTGCAGCCCCGTACGCCAAATGCATATCGGCTAACTCTGCGATCGTGTAATCATCCATCCTACTAACTTGGCGTTCTTGTGCGAAATGAAGATTCCTTACACGAAAGCTCGGGATTTTCGCACAACAACATCTACCGCGTCAGGAAAGCATTTCTGACTGCCCATTGGTATATAATTTTGGTTCGTCAGGATGTACCCTACCCCTCTTAGAAGTTCTGAAACGGTTCACTGAAACACCCTGTATGAATCTTCTTCTTGAGACAGCAGTAAACTTGGGCGATTTTGCTCTATAGAAATGCTATTCGATAGAAATGCGCATTCATACTAGGGATGCGACATCGCCAGCAAAGCATCGATGTTTTGAAACATCGATGTTCAAAATTAAAACATCGATGTTGATAATACATCGCCCCCAAAACATCGATGTCTTTAAAATTCAGTGTATTTAAACTTTTTCACCCATTTCTTTCTGGTTTAGCAATTAGTGATGCGACATCGTCTCCAATACATCGATGTTTTTTTATAAAACATCAATGTTTGGAAAACATCGACATCAATGTCGCATCCCTACTTTTTAGACCCTTCACCCTTGGCCACTTCGGTCTAAAAGTATGTTCAATTTGTTGATTATAAAAATTATGCTACTTGGTACTTTTTTAAATTTTTATAACGATACTTTTTTCATTTAAAAATAAAACATGTACAACGTAAAAACATCGACAAGTATAAACATCGATGTTACAAAAACATCGACTCCAATACATCGATGTTAAATACATCGATGTTTTTTTAAAAAAACATCGACATCGATGTCGCATCCCTAATTCATACATCTATCTTGTTGTTTGATGTTATGTCACCAAACGAGCCGTTAAGATGCGAAATCGGTCAACAAATTACAATTTTCAAAGTCGTCGTCACGGGTTGCCTAGTCAAGAGGTTGGTTACGCTTTTTGTGGCTCTTCCCCTCAATAGCAATTCTCAGTGTACTTCTATTTCGAGTCTGGTTAAAACGATTGACAATTTTGTAGTTAGCTTATGAATGTGTGTGTGGAAATAGTACATGCTCTTCACATGTTATTAAATCCCGATATAATAATAATTTACAAATGTTGAAGCATAAATTGTATATTTTTACCGTGCAGATTTTATTAATGTACCCAAAACATAGGACATCAAACGTCAAATTGTTGGAAATACACATAAGAGAAGTTGAATTGATGCAGAACAAGAAACACAGCTAATGACGAATCAAACCCGACAAGAAGGAAACCTGCACAGCCTACAATTCGCAGTGTGGTAGACCAACCCACTGAGCCAAAGCGGATCCTTCTAAGTGTTGAACACCATCATTGAATCAATTGGTTAACATATTTCAAGGCCACACACGAGGTGAAAAATGTCTCAATTACCGTGCTAAGCGGCATCAGGTTGATCGTTTCCTTGTTATTGTATGACAGGAAAACGGGATGACTTTAGAGGAATTCGGTCACGAACTTAAGTTTATCTTCGAAAACGACCCGGCAGCTCGAGTCGTAAAACTCTCAGCTTATTGCACTGGCGATTGGGTCGTAAATTTTCCGACTGACGAGATAGGTTTCAACGCAGTCATAAAACGGCGGTTTATTTGGAACCCGTTAGTCTTACTTAAACAAATTATTCCTTTCCACCTTGTGAACGGTGGCGTTACCAATTAACATTCCTGTAAATTTTATATGGTTTCTGTTGTTAGAATAAAATCGATACAAATCGTTATAGATTTGAGCATAAAATGGACACATGAAATTATAAAGTCGTTAACTGTGCTAAATAATTAAGAATGAATTGTTAGGTAAGAATTAGGTAACATCCTCTTCAGTACGTTATATCGTGTAACCAACAAGCTCTTATGCCGTTTTTTTTTAAACAAAAATTAAATAACATTTGCAAGGTATGTAGGTATTTAATTCACGTCAAACTGGATGAAAACAACGGGTTATTGGCGACTGTCCGTGATAAATCCAGAAGGAAAGGTAATGGTAATGGTAATGGTAATTTTAGTTAACGTCGTACTAGAGCAACACAACGGGCTATTGACGACGGTCCGGAATCAGTCCCTTAAGGGAAAGATTCGAGGACAACACCTCGTAATTTTGAACCACGGTCAGATGACGAAGCAACACCTGAGCTGGCACCCCACTCTCCAAACTTCCACGCCAACCCAACGTGAGGACTTTCGGCCACGACAGATTTAAGGTGCACCAGCCGCCTCTACACCATACGTTTACAAACATCCATGCCAAGACCCGGATTCGAACCAGGAACCTTCCGATCTAGAGGCTAACACCTTAACCACTATACCGGCTGGTCGGCCAGAAGGAAAGGATTTGAGGACAATAACACGTGAAGAACCGCGGTCAGATGACGAGGCAACACCTGACTTGACACCCCAATCTTCAAACTTGCATACCATTCCAACGTGAGGACATCTGAGGCCACGGCAGTTTTAAGTTTTAACATGCATCAGCTCCTTTTGTACACGAAGGTCTTTGTTTGGATTTGAACTCACGACCCTCCGGTTGCTAAAACGCTACGCTTCCGACAGGAATACCGTGACTCAAATAACGGCGGTTAATGATAACCTCATCATTATTGAAGTACATGTTTATGTACATCAGACCGAAGATTTAGCCACCACTAACAAAATTATCTTACAAAGCAGTAGTTTAAAAGCAGCATAATCCAACTTCAACATGAAGTATTAGTTTTCAATACTAAAGATTAAAGCCTCTTCAAGACCATGTGCACCATCATTTCATTATCATCAACATGAATTACTTTTTAGAAGCCTTGGTTGAACGTTTCATATATCTTGCTCCTCTTATGGTTACATGTACTTTAGAAGTGTACGAGTATCACAAACCCTAGGTATCCAAGTGATCCTTTGGGTTTAGATAGGTTCTAGAAAACATGGTGTTGGCGAACCTCAATGTCCTGGTGATCTTTCACTACGTCCTCATATCTTTTCACACTTACTTGACACTGTCTATCTTGAGGGTTTGGGGAATTTATATTCATTCCCAATATAGCCTTTAGCGCCATAAAACCCAAAACAAACTTTAAAGTAAAGATTGGATCAGTTTTCTCAGATGTTTTTATTCAAGAGGAGGGAGTATCGTAAGGCAGTGGTTTAAGTGTAACTTTATTTTAAAAATTAATATACCGTTTCTAAATAGTCTCCATGAATTAAAAGTCTTATTTACTGCCTATTTCATGCGAAGCAAAAGACATTCGGTTAATAGAAAGAAAATTTGAACAGGTCATTAACAAAATTAAAAATTGGACAAACAAAAATGGACTCAGTTATTCATCTTCTAAAACTGCATGCGTTCATTTTGCAGAAAACGAAATCTTCACCTAGTCCAAGAAATATTCTGTAACGAAATTTTAATTAATGTTATGGACCATGAAAGGTTTTTAGGTATAACATTTGAGAAAGAGTTTTCTTTTCAACCGCATATTTTAAATCTCCCGCATATTTTAAACGTTGCGAAAAGGCTTTTAACATCTCTATATATAATTCTCTTACGTGGCACGCAAAAAAGACGTTATTTGTAATCGCGTTTTGGCAACACTGTACGATTGTTTGTTTATCGCGAAGTCTCGCGCATCGATTGAATTTATAGCGTTATCGGATGAAATTTTATTGAAAAAAAAGGAAATTTTAATGAGCTGTTGCAGTTAGTTTATAATAGAAATCAAAGAAAGCGGAGGATCTTTTCAGGGCCATTTAAAAAACGATCCTTTTCAGGGCCAACAATTATAGTTCAACAAGACGCTTGCACTACAACTTTCGGCAACAAACTCAATGAAAAAGTGTGGGTCGTTTGAGTGCTGGGAAAATGTACACACAAACAACATGCTGGGTATTCAATTTCGAAAGCAACGCTCACATTTCGAGTCAAAATTTGCACAAAGTTTTCATTTGAATTCTGATTTCAGAGGTACTGTATTTATTTTTTCTGTAATAGAGCAAATTTAGATTTTAAAAACATTTTTTTGTGGTAACATATTTTGTAAACAATCCTTTCTGCTAGGACACATGTCTTCAGTGAGGCGAGCGAAGCGAGCATAGGTTCGCGCAGCGAACAAATGAGGATTGCGAAGCAATCCTCCGGGGGTTGGCGAGCGTGAGCGAGCAGGGGGCAGGCCCCCTAGTATTACGAATTTTATCGAAATTATCATGGGAATCTGCTCGTACTTGCCTTTTAAAAGTCTGGAGACAGCCCCTATACGATCAAAATTAGAGTGTATACTGCGTGGTGTATGGTTCAGCCAGAAAATCTGCACTTGAAACTGAATACTAACCTTCACACAGCTTTACATTTATGTTCAGGTGCCTTTAGAACTTCACCGTAAGCAGTTTATATGTAGACGCATTTGAACCTTTCGTGGACATAAGTGTGTGGCGCGATTATGTTCCCTTTACCATTCACGATATTTTAATCGACTGTCCCGTTTTTAATCGTCACCACCAGTATTTTTTTAATAACATAATTTTAAACATACGAGATTTACTAGGGGAAATTTTTTTATTTTTGATAGAATATTCTCATTTTAATCGTCAACGACTTAAACATTTCATTTCTTATACCTTGGTTTTAAAAGATATGGTTAGAGAGAATCCTCGTCCAAACATTTTTAGCTTTTACATGACATTGGGTTCATCTATCACATTTGTGATTTTGCATACTATTTATTTTATTATCACCTGACTCACTGCATTTTATTATTGCATTGTATATTTGAGCTCTTATATTTGTATCTCTTACACAAGGTATCTTAGACCTATATTTACGCAATGTGAAATTGTTTTCAACTAATAGAATAGTCTATTTGAGTAAAGTTTTACGTCTTGAGTTTGGCACAATATGTCCCAGAGGATTCAGTGCCACAAAATCATATCCAATCCCCTTGAAGGAATATACATTTTGTATAGTCTCACTAAAATATACCTCCCGTATCACAGATGCTACTCGTTCCTCAATTATAAATTAAGAACAATATTAAAGCAAGAAAAAAACATCCTACAAGATTCTTGTATCTCTGAAATTTCGAACCATTCCACATGGCTATTAATCTTTACTACAGCTGTCAAAATTCCCAAAGCTCATAAAATCCGGGATTCAACATGCGAAAGGCCAAACACGCATCCATAAACAAATAAGCCGAACAAGACCCGAATATTTAGGGGGAAAAGGGAATAAATAAGGACTCATAAAGAGAAATGAAGTGAAGCAAGAAAAGATTTCTGAGAGTGAACTTGAAGAAGAAAATGACTGTTTTTATAGGATGTCCTTCATTTCTGCCGCTGTTCGACATAATCTGGAGGCGTCTGGAACTTATTTCGGAATTGGTTTTGGCGGTTTTGTTCGTTCTCGCACTCTTTTGGGAAATTCCGTTTCTCGGATGCAAAAGAAGTTAAACTGGAGTAAACGTTTGGAAAGAGAGTTTTTGGTTTGAAAAAGCTCGATTTCGTTTCGGTGATGCTTGAGGAGAATAAAGCTGGAGAGCAAGTATGTTTTTTTTTATCCTGCGGCTTACGTTCTGCGTGATAAGTGGTGTTCAAGTGGTTTTTTCGAATCAAGAAAGAGGCCAGGTACTGTTTTTGAAGACGAAAAAACTTATAACTTTTCTTTCATTTACTTCATTTTTCCGGTTTCACTCTTTTTAACGACATTTTTAAGTAAGGATTTGTGGACAGATTCTTTTGTTAAAAGAGGTCGGTGTTGGCCCTGTTAGAAGAGTAAGGGATTACCAACAGGAGGAATGCGAAATCGAATTCCACTGATTGTAATTGTAATTTTAGTTAACGTCGTACTAGAGCAACAGAACGGGCTATTGACGACGGTCCGGAATCAGTCCCTTAAGGGAAAGATTCGAGGACAACACCTCGTAATTTTGAACCACGGTCAGATGACGAAGCAACACCTGAGCTGGCACCCCACTCTCCAAACTTCCACGCCAACCCAACGTGAGGACTTTCGGCCACGACAGATTTAAGGTGCACCAGCCGCCTCTTCACCATACGTTTACAAACATCCATGCCCGGACCCGGATTCGAACCAGGAACCTTCCGATCTAGAGGCTAACACCTTAACCACTATACCGGTTGGTCGGCGAGAATTCCACTGATAGACAGTCTTTTAGATATTGAGCTCAAATGTCCATACGTTGGCGTAGTGTGGACGTTTAGAAAGTGAGGTACACACTCAGGTGTGACCTCGTCATCTGACCGTGGTTCAAAATTACCTGGTGAAGTCCATGGATCTTTTCCTTCGGGTTTGATCCAGGACCGTCGCCAATACCTCGTTGTGTTCTCAGTGTGCGACGTTATTAAAATACCTTTTACCTATGCATAAATCCAATGAACGAAACGAACACATGGGAAATTTTGTGTTACATTAATACTTTGAATCAACCGAAATGGATGAATAGGATTCATACAAGTAAGTAGGTTGTTAATTAATGTCACATTTGAGCATCACAACGGGATATTGGCGACGGTTCGGAATGCAATCCAAAGGAAAGAGCTGATGTCAACACCACATAATCACACCTGAGCTAGCACCTTACTCTCCAAACTTCGCCACAACGTCAAAGTAAAGACTTTAGAGGCCTCGGCGGATTTAACCCGCACCTGTTTCCGCATACATGACGATCTACGATTGGACTCGAACTCGCAACCTTGCTGTTTCTAATATATTATTCTTCGAACTGAACTACCGCGGCCCGTTAATACAAATAGAGACGATCCCTTTGATTACTCTTGCTTCTCGTGACAGGAGAAAGAGCAGAGAGTGGTTCACTCGTGTAATTGGCCAGGACATTCGGAATGCGAAGCAAAATGGCTCGCGGAGGATGATGGATTGGCCGTGGAGGAAGGCCCACTCATCACTTCGTCGCTGCAGCAGACGGGAGATGACACGTGCACACCCCTTCAACCTCCAATTACTCAATTGTCTTGTCGCGCCTTCTTTTTTCATCAGGCGACCTCTTGCAGTCGCCCGGATGGAAGAGTAACAGATTAGCAACCGGAGGGTTGAGAGTTCAACTCCAACAGAAAGACCGTTGCGTATATAGGGGGCTGGTGAACGTTAAAACTGTTATGGACTCAAATCACATTAACGTAGCTCTTTACTCTCTTTCTGTCTATTCCCTTTCTGTATACTCACTTTCTTTTCTTCTCGTCTACTCTCTTTCACTCTACTATCTTTCACTCTAATCTCTCTTTTACTCTATTCTCTCTATCTTTCACTATACTCTCTCTTTCACTCTATTCTCTTTCACACTATTCTCTTTCACTCTATTCTCTCTATCTTTCATTATACTTTCTCTTTCACTCTATTCTCTTTCACACTATTCTCTTTCACTCTATTCTCTTTCATTCTATAATGTTTCAGTCTGTTCTTTTTCACTTTATTTTAATCTATTCTCTTTCACTCTATTTTACTCTTTACTCTCTCTTTCACTCTACTCTCTCTCTCTCTCTTTCACTCTACTTTCTCTTGCTCTTTCACTCTTTTCTATTCTCTTTCACTCTACTTTCTCTCGCTCTTTCACTCTTTTCTATTCTCTTTCACTCTACACTCTTTCTCTTTCACTTTGATCTTCCTCCAATCTCTCTCTTTCACTCTACTCTCTCTCTTTCTCTTGCACTCTACTCTATCTCTCTCTTATACTCTGTTCTCTCTCTCTTTCACTCTGTACTCTCTCTTTCACTCTATTCTCTCTCTCTTTTGCTCTACTCTCTCTCACTCTTTCACTCCAATCTCTCTCTTTCACTCTACTTTCTCTCTCTCTTTCACTCTGTTATCTCTCTCTTTCACTCTATTATCTCTATTTCACTCTATTATCTCTTTCTTTCACTTTGCACTCTCTTTCTCCCTTTCACTCTATTCTCTTTTATTCTCTTCTCTCTCTTTCACTCTATTATCTCTATTTCACCCTATTCTCTCTCTTTCACTCTACTCTCTCTTTCACTATACTCTCTCTGCTTCACTCTTTTCTACTGTCTTTCACTTTTTTTATAGTCTTTCACTCTTTTATAGTGTGTTTCACTCTACTCTCACTCTCACTCGTTCACTCCAATCTCTCTCTTTCACTCTACTTTATCTCTCTCTTTCACTCTATTATCTCTCTCTTTCACTCTATTATCTCTATTTCACTCTATTATCTCTCTATTTCACTTTGCACTCTCTTTCTCTCTTTCACACTATTCTCTTTCATTCTCTTCTCTCTATTATCTCTCTATTTCACCCTATTCTCTCTCTTTCACTCTACTCTCTCTTTCACTATACTCTCTCTCCTTCACTCTTTTCTACTGTCTTTCACTTTTTTCTATTGTCTTTCACTCTTTTATAGTGTGTTTCACTCTACTCTCTCTCTTTTACTCTATTTTCTCACGCTTTCACTCTATTATCTCTCTCTTTCACTGTACTCCCTCTCTAACTTTCATTCTATTCTCTTTCACTCTATTCTCTCTACTCTCTTTCTCTAAACATCCATATCACGCCAGCATGAAGACATTTTCCACCACGACCGATTGAACGTGATTCACGAACAGATTGCACGACGAAATTTCAGTTTTCCAAGTGGAGTTACTTCCATTCGAGAAGCTTCATCCACGGCACTAGAAATTTGCTCAGAATACACGTGTATTTTATCGTTCAGTCTGTCCAGTGTGACTGTTTTGACCAACCTTCTCACATTTCGTCGTCTGGTCTCTTTGTTACATTCGTCTCACATTTCGTCCCCTTGTGTCTGGCGAAGCGTGTCCACTATTGGACCTTGTGCCATAAAGCCCAAACCAACCAACCTCCTCTCTACTAACCCGATGACACAAAGAAAACATTTCATCATTGAAGCGGCAACTCCATCTATGTGCACTTATATACATTGGGTCAGATGTCATTTTGGTAATGAAGGAAACGAAGCAGCAGATCATCTTGCAAGAAGTGCCATCGGTAATACGTCCATCCGTCTTCATACCCTCCTTCTCCCGTAGTCTCATCTGAAGAGGTTCCTCAAGCTTAAATCAACTAACAGTTGGCAAGATAGATGGATAAACTCCATCAAAGGTCGGAGAACATTCGGGGTTTTTCCCAAGGTCTGCACAAAGCGACTCATCGCCACTAAAGAGCTCACACACTTTTACAAGGTCGATGGAACGTTCCTACACTATCTATTTAGGATGAATATCTACTGTAGTGACCTCTGCATCTGTGGTATGGAAGCAGACCCGGACCACTACGTTACCACCAGGCCCTATCACATCTCATCTACGCATCAAGGAATCGGCACCTTAGTACTACGACCGCCTGGCTGTTCTTGCCTTGCTTCAAAGGAAAGTACAATTAGTGGGATTTCTGATCTCCAGGGAGTTTGAATTTAAGCAAGAGGTTTAGGTTCACCTTTTGACTACAACACTTTAATTGCCTCGATAACCTCATAGCAAAATTTTACTAGAGAAGCACCTTCATGTGCATTTCTTAACTTAACACTTCTGCTTTACATTACAGTAAATTATTTTTCTTTTTACATTTCTCATTTAGTCACCTTCACGTTATGGGAAATTTTGTTTAACGTAAACCCAATCTAAGAGTCAATATCCCATGACGGAGTTAAATTAAGTCAACACCTGAACTGCTTTCCCACTCTCTAAACTTCCGCACCAAGCCAAAGTGAGGACATTTAAGGCCACGACATATTTTTCGTGCACCATTCTATTGCATGTATATCTTTCGTTGGATCGTGTTTCAAACTCAATACCTCCGTTCGCTAATCTGATACTCTTCCAATAGCGGCCCTTAATTAATAGTTGTTCTTTTGAACAGCTTAATATTTTACTTTTTCCATATCTTATAATTTAAAATTTTACTATAAAGATATTTTATTGTGTTCAAAATTTTATGTTGCAGAATTCTTGAAGGGTAACCTATAGACATTAAGACGACTCATAGAAGTGGATTCAACTATAATAGAACGTAAATAAAAAAAAAGCCAAAATTGACATTGCTTATATTCAATTCGAAATCAAATCAATTAACTATCAAGGGATTTAGAAGTCACCAAGGGATAATTAATATTCTTAAAACTAGATTCAAAGCCAAGAAGTTGGAATTTTCAACCTAAGCACACTTTAAAAAGCGGTAAAAAAAATTGAAGATTTTATAACCTTAGAATGGAATTAAAATGGAGGTAGAATTTTCCCTGAAGAGTTTCTCAAGAATACAAAAAATATACAAGAGAAAAACAAACTAATTACTTCAAACTTATTAAAACCATCTACCGAAAGTTAATTGACACTCGTAAAAAAAACCGACTTAAAAAGATTTCGTTTCCGTCAACATCTGCAAATGACATTTTAACCGATATCTAATTTTTTCAAAATTCCACTTTAGTCTGTGTAAATTATTTTAATGTAACAACTTTAGCTTTTCCCAGTTAAAAAATTTCGCTACTTTAAACAGATAGAATAAAAAACTGTTTTTATTATACGCGAAGCTATTTATACGGCGAAAAATCCGTAAACACTTCTTTATTTACCCAGGTTTTCGTAAATTCATAAGGAACATTATACTTGATGAATGGATCTTTCGTACTCACACAAAATGTCATTTCTTCCTGCTTGTTGTTTTTTCCACTTTAGCGAGCATCCCAGACTTTTTTGTCACCAACAACGAAAATACCTCCGGTCGAAGAATCAGAATTCGGTAATTAATTTATAGGAGTCTTGAGAACGTTGAAAAATCACGTGGTAAAAAACGCGGAAAGAAGGGGCTGAGCTCAAATGAGAAACACTATTGTTTTGCCAGAGACAATTTGACAAATTGACGCTTACTTCATTAAAGTTAATGAGCTATTCCTTGGGGGAAAAACTATGATTAACAGGCGGAATTCGAGCCAAGACGGCGAGGTGCTTTGGGTAAACTTAAAGACTGATGAGAAGTAAACTTTGTTAGAGCTATAATCATTGTTTTTAGACGTCAGAATTGGAGCTTATTACCCTTCGTTATTTTGTGTTCTTTGGCAGCTAACAATCGCGATCATTAGTTTTAAATGCGAAGTCTATGGATATTTGTATATTTCTACACCTATTTGTGCTTCCAATGTTTATAAGTTAGAACATTAAAAAAAATTCTATTTAGCAGATCGCACATACGGTTTCTGGTTTGCTTTGAATAAACTATGTTTGCCGACCGAATTGGAGTAAAGATGAAGAAGGGCTTTGGCTAGACATGAGAATTAAGCTTCGCTTGGGCTACTATTGTTTTAGAATTTGAAAGGGGAGTTAGTTACTTTTCGTTATCTTTTCATTACTCGATAGTGAGCAATTGCGATCTTCTATGGTAAAGTTGCGATCATCATTTGTGATTTCTTCTATGGAAAAGTATTTCTCTTTCATTTTTATATTTCTCTGCCACACATCAATCTGTATTTCGAGTAGCAAATAGTTTGCTTTATAAGTTTTTATAATACCATCACATTTGACTATTATGTGTCGATGGAAAAGTTCGTACTGTTTTTGCCGTTGAATGGCATTACATCACATGAACGAAGTGTTATCGAATTCACACCTGTCAAGTTTTGTGTTTGAAACAAGGAATTTCAGCGAGTATTTGGGGACCAACACTGTGTTACTATGTTGTCTTTTTTCATAAGTTTGTTAAGAATTAAATATGGCACAAAATGATGAGCATTTGAGACATATAAGGCTGTTTAATATTTTCGAAAGAACAAAAATGCTTTGCAGGCTCAAAAGCAGACATGTGTCGTGTAGTGTGAGGGTGCCGTTGACAATTACACTTACCATGAATGGTTTAGAAAGTTTCGTCACATGGATTAATTCTTTAGCCAGAAACCTCAAAACTTATATGAGAACGGGGTGATTGAGGTGTCTCAAAACCATATCCAATCCAATGCATTATTTTATTTCTATACTAGCCACTGCGTGGCTAGCCGGCGCTGCCCGTGCCGCAAACCAACACAACAGGCAACGCCTTGATGTAAGGTATTAAGCTGGTATAAAATTTTCCGCAGATTTTAAATCCGTTGAAGATATATTCAATTAAAAAATTATTTATTTAAAGAAAATCAAATTTTTAGGTATCAGTTTAAACTGAAATTTTTCGCAGATTTCAAATCCGTTGAAATTTTCCTCTATCTTTAACGGTCAAGGAGATAGGAAAACAACTTTGACTTCAGTTAAAAGATTTATCGTCTGGCTGGGAAATCTATCGCGCAAGATCAAAGCGGAAACGAAAAAAAAATAATTTTCTCAGCGTTCTGCGGATGAAAAAAACTTGGCATGGTTCCAATTCCTGACTGCAAGGTAGCATGAGTAGAAAAGTTCTCCGCGTTTGAAAAACCGATGGAGAATAAAACTATTAAATTCATTTAAAAATCTTCTAGATTGAATTTTAAAATTCGCCGCAACCCAAAAATTGCAAATAATTCGGACTACCTCTGTGCCAAATCTCATTGCTGTAAGTGCTATAGATCGTCAGGATTTTGCGGCCGCGAAACAGACAGATAAACAGACAAACAAACACTTCCTTTTATAATAGTAGATATCACTTGGTTGTGGCTGTCTTGTTCGCTTTTGTGCCTGCGTTATAAAACCCAAATAACCTTAATGTTGATTCCTATCCCACTTTTCTGTTATGTTTCACTGCATTTTTCTCTTCCCCAATAAATCTTAATGATTTTATTCTTTTATAATTTTTTTATAATTTCAAAATTGCATCTACCATTAATTGAATTATTGCAAAAGGTAAGGTTATATGAACGTAGCTATTGTATACAAATTGTAATGTTAAAATTTTGACTGTTCGCATTTGGTCTCTCTCATGATGAGCTACAGTATATGGAAGTAGCAGCAACCATTTTAACCCTGTGAGCGGTTTCAACGAAATATCTCGTCTACCAAGATATGTCTAATTCTACTGGTAACGAGATATCTCATCAACACGACACTATCGATGTATTGATGATGGTACGATCAGGATCAGGTCAGTTCTCTCCTGTTGACGATATATCCCTATCCATCAATATCTGGTCAGAGTTCTCTTCTAATAACGAGATACATTGTCGAGAAAATCACCTGAATGGTTAACAGTAGGGCAAATACAACAAACTAGGGGGCCTGCCCCCTGCTCGCTAACGCTCGCCAACCCCCGGAGGATTGCTTCGCAATCCTCATTGGTTCGCTGCCCGAACCTATGCTCGCTTCGCTCGCCTCAATGAATACATGTGTCCTAGCAGAAGGGATTGTCTACAAAATATTTTTCAAATCTAAATTTGCTGTATTACAGAAAAAATATATACAGTATCTCTAAAGTCAGAATTCAAATGAAAACTTTGTGCAAATTTTGACACGAAATGTGAGCGTTGCTTTGGAAATTGAATACCCAGCATGTTGTTTGTGTGTACATTTTCCCAGCACTCAAACGACCCACACTCTTTCATTGAGTTTATTGCCGAAAGTTGTAGTGCAAGCGTCTTCTTGAACTATAATTGTTGGCCCTGAAAAGGACCGTTTTTTAAATGGCCCTGAAAAGATCCTCCGCTTTCTTTGATTTCTATTATAAACTAACTGCAACAGCTCATTAAAATTTCCTTTTTTTTTTCAATTAAATTTCATCCGATAACGCTATAAATTCAATCGATGCGCGAGAGTTCGCGATAAACAAACAATCGTACAGTGTTGCCAAAACGCGATTACAAAAAACGTCTTTTTTGCGTGCCACGTAAGAGAATTATATATATAGATGTTCAAACAATATAAAATGTTATTTTTATCAAAAAGAGATGATTAACATTTTAATCTAATCCAGGCTTCTGCGTCTGTATTAGAAATGCGGCATCGATGTCGATGTTTTGTAAAAAAAAACATCGATTTATTGGAGCCGATGTTTGTTTAACATCGATGTTTTTACAGTGTCGGTATTTTTACGTTGTCGAAGTTTATTTTTGAATGTAAAAAGTACCATTGTAAAAATTTAAAAAATAACCGTGCAACTAAGTATTTGTCAGTGGCCGCATCCGTCCCATCAGAAAGAGCTTTTTCCCAAACTGGTGGGGCAGTTAAAAAGAAAAAAGGAAGCGGCTTAAGGGGGAAATGTTATGGAACTTCTTTTTTCACAAAGCGTAAATAACAAATATTGGCGCCTGTCATGTTTCGCGCATGCGCACTTTAAGCCGAACTGGCGCGCAACACTTCCCAGAGACACTTACGAGGAACGATGGTCGACACAAAAGATCGCTGAGTGTCGTCTATTCGTCCAGAAACGTAGAATGTGTAAATAATTGTTCCTTTCACTTTAAGTCTATCCTGTTGTACATAGATTTTTCTGTGTGTGTGTCGTCGTTAAATAAAGGTGTAATTCATCTAAAAATAGTATGTGTCATCAAGAAGTGTACGTTACGAATAATTACGCTACGAAAGAACCCATTCCTGATATTACGAAGTAAGAAGATGTTCATAAGGCCTATAATAATGTTAGGCTTCAATATTTTTTTATTTCCAGGACATAAAAATAAGTTTGTTTTCCCCCTCCCATAAATTGATAATTAATAATAACTAACAATAATTATTGTTATATACCTACTAAATTATACTTATAGATGGTAGTACCTATTTTAAAAATGGTTGTAAACATTATTTTCTACTGATATTATTCAATTTGAAAACAAAATATTTGTTGATTTTTCTTATTAATTTTTTAACTGTTTTGACAGTAAAAAAATGTTTCTGTTATAAATTAATAAACACGGAAGCGGAGAAATTAAATCTTCCCCTGGCTAACATTAATGTTAGAGATAACTCGACCAGTTTTTAAAAAAATGTAAAAAAATTTTAATACATCAATGTTTAAAAACATCGATGGTCTTTGGGCGATGTATTATAAACATCGATGTTTTAATATTGAACACACGTCGATGGTTTGGGGGCAATGTTTTACTAACATTGGTGTTTTAATATTGAACATCGATGTTTTGTTGTCGATGTCGCATCTCTATTCTGTATTTGAATTCCATAGAGGCCACCGTAGCTGGGTATAAAGTTCGAATCCAACCAAAGACTGACGTGTTCAAAGTAGGGATGCGACATCGATGTCGATGTTTACGATTCCAATACATCGATGTACATCGATGTATTGGAGTCTTTGTTTTTGTAACATAAATGTTTATACCTTTCGATGTTTTTTCGTTGTCGATGTTTTATTTTTAAATGAAAAATGTATCGTTATAAAAATTTTGAAATTAACCAAGTAGCATAATTTTTATAATCAGCAAATTGAACATACTTATAGACCAAAGTGGCCAAGAGTGAAGGGTCTGAAAGGTAGGGATGCGACATCGATGTCGATGTTTTCAAAACATTGATGTCTTATAAAAACAACGATGCATTGGAGCCGATGTCGCATCACTAGTTGCTAAACCAGTTTTAAGAAATAGGGAAAAAAGTTTAAATACACTGAATTAAAATAAAAAAAACGATGGTTGGGGGGCGATGCATTATCAACATCGATGTTTTAATTTTGAACATAATATGTTTCGAAACATCGATATTTTGCTGTTGATGTCTCATCACTAGGTGTTAAACCAGTTTTAAAAAATGGGGAATAAAGTTTAAATACACTGAATTTTAAAAACATCGATGGTTTTGGTGCGATGTAATATCAACATCGATGTTTTAATTTTGAACATCGAAGTTTCAAAACATCGATGTAGCATCACTAGTTGCTAAACCAGTTTTACGAAATGGGGGGGGGGTGAAAAGTTTAAATTCACTGCATTTTAAAAACATCGATGCTTTGCTGTCGATGTTGCATGACTAGTTGCTAAACCAGTTTTAAGAAATGGGAGGGGGGGGGATGTTTAAATACACTGAATTTTAAAAACATCGATGATTTGCTGTTGATGTAGTATCACTAGTTGCTAAGCGAGTTTTAAGAAATGGGGGAAAAAAGTTTAAATACACTGAATTTTAAAAGCATCGATGTTTTGCTGTCGATGTAGCATCACTAGTTGCTAAGCCAGTTTTAAGAAATGGGAGAAAAAAGTTTAAATACACTGAATTTTAAAAGCATCGATGTTTGTGGGTCGATGTATTATCAACATCGATGTTTTAATTTTGAACAGCGATGTTTCAAAGCATCGATGATCGATAGTACAAAGGGGTTTAGTGATCTTTAAATCTGTCATGGCCTCAAATATCCTCCCGTTGGCCTAATGTGGAAGTTTAGAGAGGGGTGCCAGCTCAGGTGTGACCTCGTCATCTTACCGTGGTTCAAAATGATGTCCTAATGTTGTCCTCGGTTCTTTCCCTTCGGGTTTGATATCGGACCGTCGGCAATAACCCGTTGATTCATTCCAGTACAGTCACTTGGATGCCTACTGACCTTGTGTTTCAAAGGTCGATGTTACGTATTGACTTAGACTGTCTGGTATGATCCAGTGCAAGAGTTGGAAATTGATTCGAAAACAAAAGAGTGACTCGAAGAAAAATTACTTTTCGAAAGTAACGGCAAAAAAATTGGATTTTGTTATGCATAATACGTAAATATGGTAATGGTGTTTTGATAAATTGTCAAAAATTCAGCGAGATGCCGAGGAACATCAAATGTCATGCATTTGGCAATTCGCCATTAACCTTCTCTTCCTGGCTTCTTAAATCTCTGAATTTCATATTTTAAGTGCTTAAGGGCATTGAACGCGTCCTTCCAAATGGTAATACCTTAAATTCCATCACTATCGAGGATGGAAGAACTTATTCCAAATATTATTTTCACCTGTTTGTCTTCAACATTGCAAAACACATATTTCTTAGTTGAGAGATTTCGCTGCATTCATTGAAAAAATTTATATAAAATGTAAGAACAAGAAGTGAAATGTATTGTAAAAAGGGATTCTCAATTTAAAAAGAGTCATTCTAGAAAGAGTTATGCATATTTTAAAAAAGCGAATGAAGCAATCTAGTTTTGCTGCCTTTTTATTATTATTTATTCTATGAACTAAGTACTATCGTTCATTTTTTATATATACATTCTATAACAAAAAAAAATCGACGCACCAAGAAGAAGTTGTCCGATTGTGATAAAAATGGGTCTAAGGTGATTAAATTTCAGAATAATTGAATGATTTATTTCAGAGTTTGACCGTTACAAAGGGTGTAGGTCAATAAGGCGTTGGTCCACCTTTGGCCTGGATGTAAGCTGTCATCCTGTGTGGCACTGGCTGAAAAAGTTCCCGGATGGTAACCTGCGGAATTTCGTGACAAATTGTCTCGAACTGTCAGGTTAAATGATCAACATTCCGGTATGGTTGCAATTGCCTTCCCATAACGTCTCAAATTTGCTCCAATGGAAACAGATCAGGAGACTTAGCTGGTCAAGGAAGTGCTGTGAAAGTTTGAAGACAATTCAAAGCAACACTTGTCGCGTGCGGCCAAGCATTATCTTGTTGAAGTCCAGACTGTCGCAAAAGGAACGGTAACACAACCGGTCCTAAAATGTCGTCCACGTACCGCTGTGCCGTAAGTGTGCCAGAAATAACAGTTGCACGTCTATTCGACGGAACGCATCTCCGTAGCCTTCGTTCGCCTCTGTCATCTATACCCCGTGGTGCACCACATGTGCCACGCCGCTGATTTTGGATAGTGCCATTTTGCCATGCACGGTATACTTTTACCAAGGCGGCACGCGTGCAGTTCACAAAATTAGCCGTTTCCGAAATGCTTCCACCCTTGGCCCGAATGCCAATAATCATGCCCTTTTGGACGTCGGATAAATTGTTACGTTTCTGCAGTTACGCCAACGATTGAAATGATTTCCGATGCCCTAGAACATCCTTTATATAAACTCCACTGGAATGTGCTGCCACCTACCTTTTGTGATTGGTTATTTCACGTTGACGTCGAAAGTAGGTGGTGGTCACATTAATGTGACTGGACTGTGTATATACTTTATATTTTTGGCATCGATATATCAGTCGCCATTTGAATGAACCTTAACCTTCGTGGTAGTTGTCTCGACGAGGTATCTCATCACTGACCAGATCTTGATGGACGAGATGTCTCGTCACGAGTAAAAAAAAATTGACCCTATTTTGATTTCTTCATAAAAAAAAAATTGTCAATTTACCTAGTCATCAAGACAATTGCCATCAACAAAATCGGTCAGATCTTGATGGACGAGATATTGGTCAAAACTACTTGATGGGTAAATGTATTGAGTAGGTTGGATGACCTAGGGTATAATTAAGTGAAACAGTTGACATGCGAGTAGAAATTATAAGGAACAGGTTGTGAATTGAACATTTACAAAGCTGAGGAGAAAAGACATATCAGAGCTGTAAGGAATGTTTTATGTAAAACTTTACCTTCATTGATGCAAGATATAGAAATATTAGCTATCTCTTTCTCGCCAATAAAAGCATTTTTTTTTTAAATTCTTATTCCAATGTGTAAAAGAACATTTAAAATAAGAGTGGGCTAACAGTAATTTTCCAAAGAGCAATCCGTGACAGTAGCCGGGTTAACACTAATATATAACTGCATATGTATCTCAAAAGTTCTCATTATAGAAGGGGATCGACGAATTTCATGTTGAACATGTTTGTCATGTAATTCATTTAAAGTACTGCATAGATACTTCGTTATAAATTTATCGTAGCATATTTTATCTCGAGAAATTGGTTACTCTAAGGATGCCAAGGTTATGTTAGGTAATTGTATTTACGTCACACTGGATGAACACAGCAGGCTATTGGCGACAGTCCGGAATAAATCACGGTGGAAAATATTCGAGTACAATACCTCATAATTGTGAACCACGAACAGGTGACGAAAACTTTCGAGTTGGAACCCCACTCATCAAACTTCTACATCACACAACTTGAGGGCATTTGACTCCATAAAGATCTCGGTATTTGTATGGATCGAACCGCGAACTCACAAATCTACGGGTGAAGATTCGTGACTCTAACGACGTGACTCATCAAATTTGCACTTTAAAGACAAATAGTCGTTTTAGTACGCTTGGAATTTGCAGGAAAAAGACACATTCAAGAACATGAATTACAATGTACGTGCGCAAGGTACACTGCCCCCACCGCAGTAAGACATTCTAATAAAATATATATATAATATATTACGTGTTTACCTATTTCAATAAATTAATGCCTTTATTCCAATATGAAGTTATATTTGACGCTTCACTCAAATTCTTAGTTATTTTCTGACTTTCTTTTTTATTTTCGCCTTTCATTACATAATTTCTAAACTTGTTTTGGCACATCTTATCCAAAGTTGGGTCTTGCTTTAGAACCTCATACTACCTAGCTAACCAACACCCCACCCAAGATAAACTTTCTGGAGTTAATTAGTTAAATTATGGAGTGCCCCTTTTAGACTTAGTTGAAAATTCTTGAGTTTAACCCTTTTTGAGTAATTCTAGGATTGATTGGAAACTCCTAGGCTTAACTTTCTGAAGTGACCTCTGTTGTTGTTGCACGCCCCCATTGGCCAGCAGTGCTAGACCAGATCCATGACGTCATACACCCTCAAAAAATCCAACACCGTCAATGGATCGTCAGTCAAGTCCTGTTTGGAGAGCCCCAGGCACGAGAGGATGTGGTGAGGCGAATCCTGCTCAGTGGAACAGTTGTTACAAATCTCAAAGATCTCGGATCCTTCGGAAAATTTCATTGATTTAAGGTGACCACTTCGAAAGCGGCAAGAATAGTTTGGTCCTGCCTATTGTGACCTCTACTTCCTATGATTGATTGGAAACTCCTAAGTTTAACCTTCTGGTGTGACTTCAACTTCCTAGGAATGATTTAAAACTCCTAGACTTAACCTTCTGGAGTAACTTCAACTTTATCGAATTGATTGGAAACCCCTAGGGTTAACCATCTGAAGTGACCTTAACTACCTAGGATTGATTCGAAACTCCTAGGCTTAACATTCTAAAATGACAACTTCCTAGGATCAGTTGAAAGAATCGTAGAAAATTTGCGATTAGGCAAAAAGGCTGAAACGGTGATAACTACTCAGGGAAAGTTGCGAGTTGCAGAGAGGGGAAATAATGCATAAGCCCTACAAACATTAAAACTACGGGGTCCTCACCTTCTGGTGTGACTTCAACTTCCTAGGAATGATTTAAAACTCCTAGACTTAACCTTCTGGAGTAACTTCAACTTTATCGAAATGATTGGAAACCCCTAGGGTTAACCATCTGAAGTGACCTTAACTACCTAGGATTGATTCGAAACTCCTAGGCTTAACATTCTGAAATGACAACTTCCTAGGATCAGTTGAAAGAATCGTAGAAAATTTGCACCAAAAAGGCTGAAACGGTGAAAACCACTCAGGGAAAGTTGCGAGTTGCAGAGAGGGGAAACAATGCATAAACCCTACAAACACTAAAACTACGGGGTCCTCACCTTCTGGTGTGACGTGCCAGACACACGGTCTTCTCTGCACACCAGCGTTATTTTTTCCCCAGCAGAGGATGGTGCCGTAGTCTCCCAGGTATCGCGGCACGTAATGCAACAGGTTGCCGTCAATAGGGTGCCGCCGCTTGAGGTCCACCGTCCCCTGCAGCGTGTTGTTAAGGGTCCACTGGAAGGCTCCTGGTGCCGGATCTGCCTCCACGTCACACGTGATGTTCACGGACTCTCCCTGAACCACACTGTAGAAAGCCGCAGTCGGGAAACGGCACACCGGGGAGTCTGCAACGAAAAACAAATGCTTCTGAATCCTTGTAAGGATGAAAACCTTTCGCATAGTTTGTCTCTCTAAGGGTTTTCGACGAGATATCTCGTCCATGTACTTCTAATTGACTACATACATCTATCGTCAATGGACTAATGGACCTAATTTTGCTCTAATGACATCTCGTCGATAAAGATCCTACCAATTTTCTTACAGACGATATATCTCGTCAATAAAGATACGATCAATTTTCTTATTGACGAGATATCTCGTCAATAAAGATCGTACCAATTTTCTTACTGACGAGAAACCTCGCCAATAAAGATCGTACCAATTTTCTTACTACCGAAATATCTCGCCAATAAAGATCCGACCATTTCTCTTACTGACCAGATATCTCGCCAATAAGGACCCAACCAATTTTCTCTCTGGCTAGGTATCTCGTTATAAGGATATTGCCGATTTCTTTCATAACCAAATCAAAATTTCGTCAGTTTTCTTGTAATAACGAGATACCTCGTCCATCCAGACCGAGTCAGTTTTGTTAATTCAAGATACCACGAGGAGACAATCATCAGAGGAGCTTAAAAGATATCTAATGAATAACTTCTCCAATTTCGGTAGGCTGACTGGGAAGTGTGCATTTCGTTATGCAAAAACTTTCTCGCTACCTCGAATAGAAATCTACTGAATATCTCCTTCATTTATAGTTGGCGGACTGGGAAGTGGGCATCCTTAAATATATTAAAATATCGCTATTTTGAAAAGAAATCGAATGAATACTTCTTTCATTTCTGATAGGCAGACTGGGAAGACGGGCAGATCTAAATACAAAACCTTCCTAGAATTTTAAAGCACATCTAATGAATATCGCCTCCACCTATGGTACGCCGGCGAAGATCAAAATCTAAAAACCTTCCAGGCATTTAAAAAATATATCTAATGAATATCTTCTCCACCTATGGTAGGCGGGCAGATCTAAATCTAAAAATTTCCTTGCATTTTAAAGAGCCATTTAATGAAAAACTCCTCTACAAATAGTAGGCGGGCTGGAAAGCGGGGCAAAGATCTAAATCCAAGAATCTTCCTATCTTTTCACTCACCACGTACTTCATAACCTCTCATGCATATCTCCTCTACCTATTGTAAGTGCACTGGGAGGTAGACAAGATCTAAATCTAAAAACCGTCCTCTCAATTTTAAGAACTAGGGGGCTCCACCCCCTGCTCAATTACGCTCGCCAACCCCCGGGGATTGCTAGGCATCCCATTTGGTTTGCTTTGCAAACCAACATTCTTTTCGTAGAGTGAATCTCCTGGACAGCGAAAGTATCTTAATAAATCGTATAATCATGATTTGACTTTCCGGTCCATGACATCACACCTAGGTCTTCACCCAATGCTCGCTTATGCTTGCCGACCCCCGTCTGGTCCCCTTCCCGTTTAGTTTGCTTCGCAAACCAAGACTCCTTTCGCAAATGATTTCACTTTTTTTTACTTAAACACTTAATGCACCCTAACTAATAGCCGCATCAGTAAAAAAACCTTCTGCATCTTGTTCCCTGTACAATTTTAAATAAACCGTGTTAATCTCAACTTTAAGATCTGTACTTTCTCGGTAAACCGTCTGAGAACAGAGTGAAAAAAGTGAGCCTTTTTCCTCGCCAAATAAAAAGAAATCGTTTTTATGTCAATTGTTGCTACGATAAATTTGATATCTGGCAAACCCGATAGTAAAAAATAAAACCCTCGTTTTTGTGAGGAACATGCTTCACTATCTGAAAAGTACGAAATGTGTTTCACCAACTTTAGATTGCATCGAATTTATTTATGAACCAATTTAAAAAATAATTTTACCGTAAGAAACTGTGCATTCTAAGCTTTCACGTGGTATTTTCAAATTTTAAAACTAATTGTATTCAGCTATAGATATGACAGTTTTAGTTTTGTGTCGGAAATTACGATCTAAAAGTTCCGAAAATTGTATGATCAGCTTTTTATTTCCATGGAATTTATTTAGCAACCAATTTCAAAAATAATTGTACCGTAAGAAAGAATACATTCTAAGGTATACTGCGACAGTTTTAAATTTAAAACTAATAGTAATAAGATAAAGATATGACAGTTTAAAAAAAATAACAAAAATGTCCCGATTTTTCCCGAATTTCAAAAAAATATTTCGAGAAACCAAATTGAAATTTCTAAAAAAACTCGACGAGCAGTAAAAATTTACTTTGAAAGGTACTCTTTAAAAAAACTCGCGGCTGAAGGCTGAAAATTTTTACGTGTTTTGCTCACTCGCGGAAGAAATTTCGGTTTTTCAACATTGTCACTTACACCCTAAACTAATAGCCGCATCGGAAAAAGAGCTTCACAATTGTCCAGAGAACACGATGAAGAACAAACCATGTTAATTTTGTATTTTTCTGAGCCGTACTTTCTCGGGAAACCGTCTTAGAATCGAGTTAAACAACACAGTTTTCAATCCTGCTACAGCGACGGCAACTTTTTTTAATATAGAGAGATAGAGAAATATATCTATAATCAACATGTTTTCTAATCAAGGTAGGCAGGCAGATTAAATTGGATCACTTACAAGAGGATTGCAAGAACTAAGGAGTTTTTCGATTTTTAAGATAATTGGTTTCTAAATAGTCTACTCTAGTAACTAGTTTATTTAATAAATTATAAACGGTAGACCGCAACTTGAGAGACTACATGAATAAGTGTCTAGATTTCCAGGCACACATTTCACGAGTAGGTTTTTTTCTCTGACGGCTTTTCCATTCATTTCAAAAAGTCCATAACACAAGACAAAATTTTAAAGCAAATTTTGCAAACTAATTGCTGATTCATTGAAAGGATAGAATGATATACATTCGAAAAGTTCACGGAACCCTCCTGCAGGAAACTATCCTCCATAACACCTTAATCGTATGAAGAATGAGTCTTTAAATCTTTCCCGGACATTCCCTTTCAGATAAAACTATTTCTTTTATATGCACCATCTTCCTCTTCCCGATTTCCTAGGCAATTTATTTCGATTTTATGATTATGAAATGTGCTTTATCATGGACGTTTTTTCTTTGCCGGATATATTTCCCTTCCCTCCATTTGGGTAAAACGAGGGAGCTGGTATCGTTTATAAGAAAAGATAGTTCGTGTCAGGTTTCCTTTCATGTGTCTCGCCTTTCCTCTGCCATTTCTCTTCGTAATTCCTTTGTGCCTCTTAGCAGACTGCTCAATTACTTCTCGGATGTCTGCGGGACGCTTTGTCTTGATTCGAGGTGAAATGGCCGCGACGGGAACACTTGCAGCGGTGTACATTTATTTGCAAGGGAAATACTTCCATTGTCTCGGTGGAAGATCTGGAGGTAAAGTGTGTCATGGGACTTTGAGGATAAGTCAATCTATCTATTAGAATTATCTAAACTCGTGATATTGCTTCTAGCGGTGTCCCGGATTATTATGTCTTGATTTCAGTCGGAACAACGTTTGCATATGATTTACAGTCTTACCACGTTGTATATTTTAAAGTAAAATACTTAAATTAATCTGAGTGGAAGATCTTGAGTTAGTGTTTCATGGGACTTTGAGGTTGTCAATGTATCAATTAGAATTATCAAAAATCGTGATATTGCTTCTAGCACTGTTCCGGATTATTATGTCATAATTTCAGTTGGAACAAAGTTTTAACATGACTTACAGTCTTACCTCGATGTATATTCATTTTGAATAAAACCATTTCCATTACCTGTGGGGACGATCCGGGAGTAAAGTGGTTCACCGAAGGGTTTGAGATTAAGTCAATGTACCAATTAGAATTCGCGAAACTCGTGATATTCCTTCTAGCACTGTTCCGTTTATTCTGTCATAATTTCAGTTGGAACCAAGTTTTTACATGATGTACAGTCTTTACCTCGATGTATATTCATTTTGAATTAAACCATTTCCATTGTCTGTGGGGAAGATCCGGGAGTTAAGTGGTTCATGGATGGGACTTTGATGCTAAGTTAATGCTATCAATTAGAATTCGCAAAACTCATGATATTGCTTCCAGCGCTGTTCCGGATTATTCTGTCATAATTTCAGTTGTAACAAGGTTTTCACATGATTTATATGCAAATTAATTGCTGATTCATTGAAATGATAGAACGATATACGTACGCATGTACCATGGTGTATATTTATTTTGTATAAAGTGTTTTCTATTGTCTGTGTAGGGGACATTGGGTGGTAACTTGTTTAATTGAATTTTGAGGCTAAATCTATATATCAATTAGAATTATCTAAATACAAGTTATTAATTATAGCAGTGTTTTGGTGCATTCTGAGGAGTAATCTGGTAGAAATTCATCAACATATAGTTTCTGTTGGAACAAAGTTTTCACATGAGATACCAGCTTTCTACGATTTATCTATTTGTTTTGAATTGAAAACTTTCCATTGTTTGTGTGGAAGATCCAGGGATAAAGTGTTTCATGGAACTTTGAGGCTAAATCCACAATTAGAATTCTCTAAACTTATGATACTGTTTCCTGCACTGTTCTGAAGCAACTAAGATAGTTTCATCTGTACATAGTTTCAGTTGAAACAAAGTAATCGCATGATTCACACACATATCACGGTATACATTTATTTCGAATTAAAATTCTATTTAATTCAAAATAATTCGATTAATTCGAAATTCCGAAAATTATTTCCAATGCCAGGAAGGAAGATTGAAAAGTAAAGTGTTTCATGAGAATTTTTGAGGATGTCAACGTAGCATTTAGAATGATCTTAACTCGAGATATTGTTTCTAGCAGTGGTTCGGGGTATTCTGTCTTAATTTCAAATGTATGTAGTTTCAGTTGCGACAAAGTTTCCGCACGATTCACACATTTACCATGGTGTACATTTATAATAAATTAAAATATTTCCATTATCTAGGAATTCCATTATCTAGGAATTGTATCTGGCGCAGCTTGTCCATTATTGGACCTTGGGCCATAAAACCCAAACCAAAAATTTTTTGGTTGGAAGATTCAGAGGTAACGTTTTATGGGACATTGAAGTTAAGTCAATGCTTCAATTAGAATTCCCTGAATTTATGATATTGTTTCTGGTATATTCTTCTGGAGTATTGCCATAATTTTAATTCTATATAGTTTTTGTCGGAACAAAGTGTATGATTTATGAAAGTCACATAATTTACAGAATATCCAAAGATAAAATGTTTCATGGACTTTGTGGGTTAATCAAGGTACCAATAGAATTATTAAAAGCATAATATGATATAATTGAGTTAAGTATGCTCATTTGCACGTTGTGCAATTTTTGTACATTTTTAGTTGGAAGAAATGGTGTTATATATATTATACTTCAGCAGTGGTGTGCATTTATTTACAAGCAAAATATTTCCATAGTCTATAGTGTAAGAACTTAAGACGAAGTAGTTCATACCTTTTATGCTAAATTAGTGCACCAATTATAAGTCTCACATTATAATTAATTTCTTATGGTGTCCTAAAGCTTTTATAATTTAATTTTGCCTATGATAGATTTATAATAAAATTAAGAAACACCAGAAGAATAGGATATTACTTCCCAATATGCAATTGTACACAGGAAGAGCATTCTTTCGCAGAAACATGAGAATTACATCAACTTAGCTTTACAGAAAAAAAGTTTCGTGCTATTTTTTGTTTAAAGGTAATATTTAAACTCAGCAACGCATAACAATTTTCTTTAATTGAATATCAGAATAAGTAAGCTACAAGTACACTTCGTAGTGAACACATCAATGGCATTAAATTACGAATTCATTCTATACTGTTTCTTGATACCAATTGATCTATACTATTAAAGTTAATTTAAAACTGAAAACGAAACAAAATCTAGGTTATACTTTTGACCCTCTTATAACACGGTCAAATTGTACCGTGCATTTTGTATTTCGTATAGCACGGTTTCCTTACAACACGGTTAAATGGTACCGTGTTATAAGGAAACCATGCTATACGAAACATGGGGGTCATACAATTTTGTATATTTGGTACCGTGTTATGTGGAAACCGTGCTATAGGCTAGTTCGTGTTGTATGGTAACCGTGTTAAACAAAACTTAGGAATTACATAAAAGTAGAGATTGCGTTCCGTGTAATAAGGAAACTAAAACCGTGTTATGCGGAGTACTAAAACCATAGAAAAAGTTAACATATTTATTTATATTTTAAATAAAGTTACATAAGGGATCATTAAATAATATAAGTAAATTCACATATGTTTAACTATGCATTAAACCTAGTGGACGTGTATATGGCACACACAGTACAGACAGACAGATGAACAGACAGATAAACATACAGACTACCAGACAGACAGACCAAATACACAGACAGACCAGACCAGACCGACAGATCAGACGGACCAGACCAGACAGACAGGTGAAAAAAATCAAACGGGTCTTAATTTAACTAAAACTAGACAATCCGAAACGAAGACTAATCCTCCAACCTCTCTCAGGGCATTTGTAGCACAAATGGAATCACGAATAATATAACGACTGAGGAATATTTCACCAAAAATTTGATTAAAACCCACGACAAAACGTGACAATTAATTAAACTAAAAACAATCTAAGAATGACCAAAAAACAGTTTATGTCAAAAACCGGAAGATCGCAAAGAGAATTTCTGTCTATATAATATAAAAACTATAGAAACTATTCATAAAAACGATAAAAAATAGTAATAACACAAACTTCAAGATTAAAATATAAATTCTACGAAAATAAGCTCACAGTGAATTAAGTTTATTAAATCAGGCAAACAAGTTCATTTTCAAAAGCCATATCAAGTTTTACACAAGTATGTGAAAAATGAATGAAAATTGAAACTTATCTTTCATATTTCGCGTTAAAGACAAAAAACCCTACGAATTGAACGTTTAAATTTAGCTTTATTTTAAAGACATTTATAACGCATGAAAAATTAATCGAACCGTTGTCGGTATATGTTACTTCAGAAATACAATTACTTACTATCCCCTTTGTTGTAAACTCTTCCAAACATCGAATATAATTCATAATATTTTTAGCTGCTATTTATCTAAAGCAGTGAATTAAGGCAACTAAGTACTCCCTTCAAGTTATATCTCTATGCCACAAATTAATAAATCTATGCCACAAATTAAAAAAAAAATGTTTTAGTATTGAGGCAAAGAAAAATTCTTAGAATTGGCTTGGTCCACTCGTGTTAAAAGAGAAGAAATATTTATTTTGAATTCGTGTTATATCAAATACGTGTGAAAAAGGTTTATGCAATAACAGAATTATGCGTAGATAATATATTCTTATGATTAATATAATATGTAATAAAATATTAAAAATTATATGGTATTGACACATAATATTCCAGATATTATTCCATAGATTTTGTTTTAATTATGATTTTCCATAGCCCTTGCTCCTCAAATTATACAAAGCTTCATGATTTCTCAAAATTTCGTCCTTTTCGCTGGTTCAAATTAATTTTGCATCCATTTTTATCTCTTTTCATTCGCCGCTACAGCAGAAAAAACGTTCCGCAACTGTTTGAGACTGCTATGATGACCTTTATGCAAAAGGCTACTCCGCTTATTTTTGTTCCATTCACAATCAGCGCTCTCTAGGAAACCAGCGTCATATGTTTGTATAAACAACATTTCAGTGATGACATCCACAGCTAGATAAAGGCTTCGTTTTCTTCGGTAAAGCTTCGGTTTTTCTAGAGAGCGTTGTTTGTGAGCGTAACGAAAATGATCGGAGCCGCCATTTCCATGACTGTCGTCATAGCGGTCTCAAACAGTGTTGGGGAACGTTTTTTCTCTTGTAGCGGCAAGATTTCATTTCCTGCTCCAAACAATTCGAACGAAGAGGAGTGAAATAAATAAAAAATTTTGACTGCCATTGATTAATTCGTTTTTGTAAAATCGGGATCGTTAAACACAGAATAAAAATATCAACGAATTTGAAATCTGCGGAAAATTTGACACCAGATCGATACCTTAAATGTGATTTTCTTTAAATAAATAATTAATTATTTAATAAATAATTAAATAATCAAATGGTAAATAATTGAATAATAAAACTGTTTTTAATATCGATATGGCGTAGAAATTTACGCTGATTTGAAATCTGTTGAAATTTTCACTCTACCTTCAACGATCCCGAAGTTAGAAACTTTGGACTAGAGAATAAAAAACCACTTTGTTTTGTTTCTCGAATAAAATAAACCACGACAGCCGTCTGTGTTGCCCATTCTTCAACGTATTCTGTCCGTCTAAGTTGACACCTCAGGACGTTTGTTTAGACGGCCGTCTAGTTATGCCCGCGGCATCATGACGTATCACGGCTGTTAGATAACGGCTCCACTTTCTTAGGAAACCGAAGCTTTAGTTCACACCTCTGAATTTTTGTTTAGACGGCCGTCTAGTTATGCCCGCTGCATCATGAAGTATCACGGCTGTTATATAACCAAAGCTTAACCGCAGCTTTCCCGCACCGTCGTCAATATCCCGTTATGTTGCTCTAGTAAGACGTTAATTACAATTACCTTACCTAATTCTAAGATTACTGTATTTATGTCAATGAACATTACTGTATGTAGTTGAACAGAATGTATAACATATATTCCATGATTTATTTTGATACCTGTTAAATGTCTCATACATTGTAAAGGGCGTCGTTGTGTGAGCGCGGGGAGTGTTGTTTCCCTTATACTGTAGAGGGCGTAGTGTGGTCGCGGGGAGTGTTGTCTCCCACATACTGTAGAGGGCGTAGTGTGGTCGCGGGGAGTGTTGTCTCCCACATACTGTAGAGGGCGCTGTGTGAGCACGTGGGTGGCATTGAAGCATGAGACTAAGAGAAAAGTTCTTAGACCTGATTAAAACGAGGCTTTCTTAGCCCTAACGAGAACCAGGCATCCTTAGCCTTAATGAGAGTGGTCCATCCACAACCTTGTTAAGTTTGTCGTCAATAAAGATTGTTTTTGTTACTACGAATTGTGTTTGTTAAAATACAGTCCATTTTTAAGTTATCGGAACAACAATGCCCATTCAAATATAGTTTATGGGGACTATAACCCAATGTGTTGCTCCAGTGCTACGTTAAATTCATCTTCCATGCGCTATATTTAGCTTAAGACTGAATTTCTACGTCCGTAATATGGTCCCACGGTCATTTTTGCCGCAGAAGGGACAAAGTGGAATTTATCCTCCATATTCCCAGAGGGGATCGCGAGATTCCCATTAAACAACATCGTCTCTCGTTTATCCGAAGTCATCCGATCCACCGGGCCATCAGCAATAGCCTGCCGGCTCAGAGGTAAGCCTGGGCGGGGATAGTCCCTAAGTGTTTCGCAGATCCTGGGCAGAGGTGGGAGTTGATTGGAATACGAGTTTGACACTGACGGCATTTGACAGGACGAGTCAGGGGGACCTGGGGTCGTGTTAGGTCCATGTTGACATGGGCGGGATTTAATTAGACACGAAGGTTTCGAGGGTCGGACGACGGCTGGCGCTTTAAGGGGTGTTCTGCCACCACCTGTAGCTTGAGATAATCGAGAAACGACGATTTCCCCAGGTGAATGGGCGAAGAGTTGACAAGGTGGTACGTCTATCGTTACTTTCTGTGTGAAATGCTGCCCTAATTTAACTTTTAGAAGCCAACTAACCGGTCTGGTGGTTAAAGTGTTATTCTCTAGATCTGAAGGTACCTGGTTCGAATCCGTGTCACTGCATGTATGTTTGTAAGCGTATGGTATAGAGGTGACCGGTGCACCTAAAATCAACCGTGGTCGAAAATCCTCACGTTGGGTTGGGGTGGAAGTTTGGAGAATGGGGTGCCAGCGCAGGTGTTGCCACGTCATCTGACCGTGGCTCAAAATGGCGTGGCGTTGTCCTCGGATCTCTCTCTCTTAGGTCGGAAGGTTCCTGGTTCGAATCCGGGTACGGGCATGGATGTTTGTAAGCGTATGGTGTAGAGGCGGCTGGTGCACCTTAAATCTGTCGTGGTCGAAAGTCCTCACGTTGGGTTGGCGTGGAAGTTTGGAGAGTGGGGTGCCAGCTCAGGTGTTGCTTCGTCATCTGACCGTGGTTCAAAATTACGAGGTGTTGTCCTCGGATCTTTCCCTCAAGGGACTGATCCCGGACCGTCGTCAATAGCCCGTTGTGTTGCTCTAATACGACGTTAACTAAAATTACCATTACCTCTCTCTCTTAGGGGATTGATCCCGGACCGTCGCCAATAGTCAAAAGTCACTCTCTCTCTCGTCAATAGTCAATAGCCAAATTAACCTTCTGAACGTCTCGAAGTAGGTATTTAATTAACGTCGCACTAGAGTAACTCAACGGACTACTGGCGACAGTCTGGTATTAACCTCCGAAGGGAAAAATACGAAGATAATACCTAGTAATTCTGAAACGCGGTCAGATGACGAGGTCACACCTGAGCTGGCAACCCACTTTCCAAGCGTCCAAACCACGCCACTGAACGCCATCCTTTTTTAGTTGCTATTTATACAAATATATTTTTCTATAAATCGAGATAAATAGCCCCTTTTGTTCGTAACCAATATGTTCGTCAAATGCGGCTAAATTCGTATTGCAAAAATATAAAAGTTACAATTGAAAAATTATTTATTTAAAGAAAATTACATTTAAGGTATCAATCAGGTGTAAAAATTTCCGCAGATTAGAAATCGTTAAAAATTTTTTACTCTATCTTTATCGATAGCGAAGATAGAAGCTTGGACTAGAGAGTAAAAAAGCCATTTTGTTTAGTTTCTCGAATAAAATAGACACCGACGGTGTTGTAGTGGCTATCGACAACATAAAACGGATGTCCTGTCGTGTCGTGAGTTGATCGAACTGTATGCAAACTCCCATACTCTTCTTCGTGGTACTCAAATAACTTATGGTATGTCATTTTATCGCGACTGAAATCGATGTGTGTGCAAGTAGAATAAGTTGACACCTCTGGTCTCCGTTAAGACGGCCGCCTAGTTATGCCATCCGCATCATGACGTATCACGGAGGCTAAATAACAGCTCCGCTTTCTTAGGAAACCAAAGTTTAAGAGAAAAATCCTAGGGCAACACCACGTAATTTTGAACCACTGTCAGATGACGATGAGCTGGCACGCCACTTTGCAAACGTCCACACCAACCAAATGTGAGGACATTCGGCCTCGACAGATTTAAGTGCATCAGCCACCTCTACACCATACGCTTACAAATATCCATGCACGGACCCGGATTCGAACCAGGAATCTTCCGATCTACTTTATATTTAGGAGTTCCAGGATCAATGTTTTAACCACGAATATTTTACATTATTTCCAGTCATACGCGAGAGTGGGGAGCCAGCTCAGGTGTTGCTTCGTCATCTGACCGTGGTTCAAAATTACGAGGTGTTGTCCTCGGATCTTTCCCTTAAGGGACTGATCCCGTACCGTCGTCAATAGCCCGTTGTGTTGCTGTAGTACGACGTTAACTAAAATTACCATCCAGTAATAAGCATTTTGTTTATGAAATATATGTTTATAAATTTATGTTTATACTTAAATCCATAGTTGCAAATATAATATTATTTTCACTCAAATCGTATTAGATGGTTATCACTTGAGAGAAAATATCGATTTTTGGATTAAAAATGAAGTGTTTAATATACACACTCAAGAAAAAATTACAAAGCAAAATTGGGAAGTGTGATTGTGATAGGACTCGGATTCCGATTTCATGAATTCATTATGACTTCCGAAATTGAACACTCATTATTTCTCGACAAACACGAATAATAAAACAGCATTATTTTTCTGAATAATAAATCATTTCGATCTGTACGAATCTTAAAAAAATAATAATATAAACACAGAAGGCTGAATCGGCAGTAAATAATGCTTAATCATTCCTTTCATACCTGCAAACAAACGTGATGTCATAATACTGCAATAAAGTAAATCAATTAGCGTTACACGGTTGAGTTTTTCAAGTAACTTTGAATGAATATTTAATTGCATTCATAAAAGTAAATATTATCATTCTATTTTGCGTTCGCTGTTCAAATAATTGGCACGGCTGCATTATCAAAGCTGCATTTTCAGAAGCATTAGTAAAATCGGTTTATTCGCGGAGAATCGCCATTTTTCAAAATATTTGCCATCTTCTAAATTGCACTTGTTTGTGTTCAACAATATTCTTACAAGACTGTCTTTGGTACTAATGCTATTATGTATTTTTAACTACTATATCCGCCACTTTAACAAGCTATACCAAATATCTATTCACCCACCAGATCCTATAAACCAGAGCAAATGTTTGGATAGTTACATAAATCTTAACAAACAATAATGTTGGTTTAGTCGGTGAAATCCCTTATTGGTTGATAGGAAACACGAGAATTAATTTCCGTCTGTGTCTAAGTAGTGATAAGACTGCTTTCAATTTAACAATTGTAAAAGGAATTTATTCCATGGATTTAGTTGAAATAGTTGCGTGTTTGATAATTTTTCAAATCTCTACTCTTTAAATCAATTATTATCAATACTAATTCAATTGTTTTATCCCTTTTAAGGATTGTTTATAAATGTCCTAGTTGGGGGTCTAGTCTGATGTTTTGTCTGCTTGGAGTATCAGTTTGATTGGTCTTGATAGAAATCTCTCTCTCGATATAATAAGCAACATAAATTAATAATCATTTTTATGCTTTGTAGCCATTTATTTTATTCTTAATGACTTGCATGAAAATCAGATGATGTTCCAGTCTGACATTTTAGAATTAGAATATCAGCTTGACTGTTCTCGATAGGAGTCGATAGAATTCCCCTATTAGGAATACACTAGATTTATTACTAGAAATAAATTTCTTTGCCTTAATTTATTTTATTTTTAAAGACTGCTTGTATGAAAGTCTGATGATATTTCAATCTGATCTTCTACCAGGAATTCACTAGATTTCTTAATAGATTTAGTTGTTAAATTTGTTGTAAAGTTTTTACATGAATAAATAAGTTTCATATTAAATATATTTTTTGTAACGTTTGGAATTTATTTGTCATTGTGAATGCACGATATCAAACTAAGAAAGCCTGGTCTCATATTGGGTAAACTTTTCCCAAAACAGCTTATTGGAAAAAATTTATAAAATGATTTTTTGTTTATATTTTCAATGTACACTCGATTACATAAAACAAAAATTGAAGCACCAAGAAGATGCAGTGGTCCCGGGCTCGATAAATTTGAAACGGCGTTGACTGAGGACGTATAGTCATTATATTTTTATAAATAAATTAATTTTATAAATAAATATTTTTATAAATAAATTAATTTATAAATAATTTAATAAATATATTTTTTGTAACGTTTGGAATTTATTTGCCATTGTGAATGCACGATATCAAACTAAGAAAGCCTGGTCTCATATTGGGTAAACTTTTCCCAAAACAGCTGATTGGAAAAAAAATTTATAAAAGGATTTTTTGTTTATATTTTCAATGTACACTCGATTACAAAAAAAAAAATTGAAGCACCAAGAAGATGCAGTGGTGCCGGGCTCGATAAATTTGGAACGGCGTTGACTGAGGACGTATAGTCATTTGTGACGAGTCCTGTTTCCAACTGTGTCCTGACGACAACCGCAGACATGTCTGGAAACGTCCTGGGCAGCGTGGGGATTCTGCCCTTTCTACCGCACGCCACATATGCCTACAACAGGCGTTTATGGTCTGGGGTGCCATCTCGTTTGATAGCCGGGCCCCTTTGGTAGTCATTTCCGACATTCTATGACACTCTATAACTCTATTACTCTACCCTCTATATCTCCGGTTGTGTTACCGTTTCTTTTACGACACCCCGTACTGATGGTACACTCTGATACCCGCAGAATTGTTTCAATGGGGTGGCGAAACATGTACTTACTACTTACATTTTCCACGGGAGAGGGGGGGGGGCAAAAAATATTTTAAACAAGATACATGCCCGGCCCCACACGTCACGGGTAGTTATGAAATTGTCTTCAAGCTTTCCCAACACTTCCTTGGCCAGCTAGGTCTCCTGATCTCTCTCCCATAGACAGTGCTGTAGTCGTAAATAAATCCGAGGGTATACCATGGGAGCCCCTGCACTAGTATAGGCAGGGGACCCATGGTATAATACCCTCTGATGGTACACTTTGTATGGTACGCTCTGATACCCGCAGAATTGTTTCAATGGGGTGGCGAAACATGTACTTACTACTTACATTTTCCACGGGAGAGGGGGGGGGGCAAAAAATATTTTAAACAAGATACATGCCCGGCCCCACACGTCACGGGTAGTTATGAAATTGTCATCAAGCTTTCCCAACACTTCCTTGGCCAGCTAGGTCTCCTGATCTCTCTCCCATAGACAGTGCTGTAGTCGTAAATAAATCCGAGGGTATACCATGGGAGCCCCTGCACTAGTATAGGCAGGGGACCCATGGTATAATACCCTCTGATGGTACACTTTGTATGGTACGCTCTGATACCCGCAGAATTGTTTCAATGGGGTGGCGAAACATGTACTTACTACTTACATTTTCCACGGGAGAGGGGGGGGGGCAAAAAATATTTTAAACAAGATACATGCCCGGCCCCACACGTCACGGGTAGTTATGAAATTGTCTTCAAGCTTTCCCAACACTTCCTTGGCCAGCTTGGTCTCCTGATCTCTCTCCCATAGACAGTGCTGTAGTCGTAAATAAATCCGAGGGTATACCATGGGAGCCCCTGCACTAGTATAGGCAGGGGATCCATGGTATAATACCCTCTGATGGTACACTTTGTATGGTACACTCTGATACCCGCAAAATTGTTTCAATGGGGTGGCGAAACATGTACTTACTACTTACACTTTCCACGGGAGAGGGGGGGGGGCAAAAAATATGTACACGGACACACACATACATGTATATATATGTAGGATATCCTTTCTAAGAACCGGGTAGGTATTCATTTAACTAAACCCGCGCTCGCAAACGGCCGTGAAACATGGAAATATTTCAATTGTTCTTAAAAGGGGCTTTAATTTTTCTGGAACAATTTGAGCGTTTTCATTGGTCCCTCAAACCCTGAATAATGCACATTTCATCTATACCTAAAAGTCAACAGATCATTTTTACCTCCTTTTCTATATGGCGAATATCCCCTGCATTTATATTTTCTGGATCAAGCATGATATGGATATATCCTTCAAAAGTTGACAATTTTCAACATTAACATCAGAACAAAGTCTGAATTTCATTCTATCCGCAATACTTTGAATGAATTGCTTTTGATTAATAGGTACAATTTTGGAATTATGTACCAAGGCGATATCGTGAAATAGAAACTTTTCTTTCCCTTCTACAGCTATCTGCGTTTCACGTGATGTTTCGCGCGATGTTTTCTTGGAAAAACAAAGCGGTGTTCGTAGTTTTTAATAAAAAGCAGAGGATATACGGAATTTGCTGGAAAAACCAGAGGGTATACGGCGTATACCGCCGTATACCCTCCACTAGAGCCCTGCCCATAGAGCAGATTTTGGACGTTATAGGAAGGCTATTACAATCATCCCGGAATGTTGACCATTTAGCCCGATAGTTGGAGACAATTTGGCAAGAAATTCCGCAGGACACCATCCGGGAACGTTTTCAGTCTGTGACGCTTCCAGGCCAGAGGTGGACCAACGTGATATCGACTTCCTCCCTTTATAAGGGTCAAACTTTAAAATATAGAATTCAATTGTTCTGAAATTTTAATCAGGTGTTTCACATCCACCATTTTTTATCGCAATCGGACAATTCCTTCTTGGTTCGTCGATTTTTTTTGTTATAGAATATGATTTACCAAAATATTCAACATTTTGAGACAGCTTTAGTGACAGTGTTAAAAATCAAAAAAGTGTTTGCTAAATTTTTCATTATACAGTTACCAACGCAATTTGTAAAATATTATCTCATATTAGGTCACTTTCCTATATTTCTCTCTTATGAATCACTACACTATTCCTTTTATATCCTACTTGACGACGATTTATACAAATAAATGGGTCTTTGAGGTCAAAAACATGCTGGTGATAGAAGTGTTTCTGTGGCGGAATGTATGTACGTATTCCGAACTTGTTTTCATTTCGCTTGATTTAATTTCAGAACTACGCTAATAAAAATTCCGAAGAACGAAATCCGAATAGATATAAGATAGTTTTGATTGGAGAACCCATTTTAAATCAAACTTCAAAGGTCACCGAAACGGCAATAAACTGCTTTAAGGTATCCAAACACGTTTGAGACCCTTTTCTAAATGTGGTAAAAAACATTTTCTTGATATTTATGTTTAGTGTTATAAAACAATAGTATTGGGTTATAAATATTTAAAATATGTATAATAATTTTGTAAAAATGATATTTATGGTATGAAATTTAAAAAAAATTTGTCAAGAACTTAAAATGCGCTACTTGAAAATCTATTCATCCCATTTGAAAAATGATGCTATCAAAATAAACTACATGGATTATTCCGGGGAATGAACAAGAATCAAAAAGATATTTAAATAAACAAAAATTTTACTAGCGATCGTAAAATGAATACACTATTTTTCATAGTTTTACCTTTTTTATAGATTTTTGATAGTTATTTCTTAAATAAATGGACAGTACATAAAAATTTTCAACTCAGCATAATTATTCTAGCTTATTCCCTAGACAACATTATAAAGAACAGGTTTCCAAAAAGTTTTACGAGAATCCATCAATAACTTTTTGTGTTATAACATTTGAAGTGAGGAAGTAATCTATAAATATTAATTCAGAGTAGGAAATAGTTTGAAGTGTATCGTTTGTTCTCTCTTGCTTTTACTGTTTGTGTTAACAATTTTGTTCTTCACTTCTCTTTAAAAATGTTCACACTATTTCCAAAAGAGAAACCATTGAAACATTTGAGAAACCTTTCTAAATTTATATTTACAAAAAAAGTAAGTTTTATATTTTAATTTTGACAGGGTTTTGGTCTTTTAACGGTCATTTCAGTTGTTTTCCATACCTACTTCCGATTTTCCCGCCTTTATTTAAATCTAATATATATTCAACTAATTAACTTAGATAAAAAAAATCAAATATATTTTGCAAAGTCAAATAAATACTCTTATCAAATAAGATAAAAACTCTTGGAATTTTAGGTCAAAATTGACATTTTCAACGTGTTTTGATACCTTAAACAGCAGTTTATTTTAAAATTAACATCTTAAAATTAAGATAATCCGATATGTGTCTTGCGAGAGAATTTAACTAGTACAAGTAAAATCTCCACTTCCATCTGGTTTGTTTGCACTAAAAATACCTTTCATATTGCACTTCGGCAAAAAAAGTGACACAAGTCAAAAAATGAAAATTTTGAGGTTATGTCATTGAAAAATATGTATGAAGTGCCCCAGCGTGTTATATTACTATTCTATAAAATATAATCGAATTTACAGTCATAAATACTTACCCGAAATTCAAGATTATACTATTTCAATATTAGTTTTATTGTATCCTTTAAGTTGATTTTTCTCAAATTCTGCAGTTTTGAATTATGTCACTTTTCTTGCCGGAAAGCGATATGTGAAATCAATATAAGTCCATTAGAATTTTTGAGTCACATTCTTGGCTTGTATTCAAACCAAACTGACTTCAAATTAAAAAAAAGCATTTTGAGTTTAAAAAATAATAGTTTTTACTTTCTAGGATTTAAATCCATTGACTAAAATACAAATATTGTACTAGCTTTAAAACATAATTTTATGTGTACATTTATTATCACTATCTTTGTGGAAACTGAGTTTTTTTTTTTTTATCCAAATTAATCCTTGACCTGAAGTAGGTTCTTCTAAGGTTGATAGCTTCGTGCCCATTTTCGCAAAGCGGACACTATCATTACCGATCGTTCTATAATTCCTTTGCAGTGTCCATAAAAGTCATTAGTCCAAGGAAGAGCCCCTTGGATCAAATTTTTAGGCTTTCAGCTCTATTTGAGGCTAACTACTTTATTAGATAAGTGTGAAAGATTCGGAAATGGACTTTTAATGGTATTTCGAAGTATGACTGCACTGGAGGATTTTAGAAACTTTGGCCTTCCTCCAGTTCCGAATTCGATCGCTTTGATCATTTATTCGAATATGTCACATTAGGCACGTAGCTGTATTCTCCAGTGTTGTCCGCTCCGTTACGGTGACTCTGACTTTTGTTCCGTGAGAGTTTAGTTGTTTGCGCTTGAGGAGTCTGATTTATTGAATTTTGATTCGGGAATGGTGCGAAACTAAATGGTTGAATCGATGTGATTGCGGGTCAGATTCGTAAAAACATCCTAGAATTGATAATGTTCTATGGCAGAAGTTTTCAAAAGTGTATCGCGGCTACCAAGAGAACCACGGCTTTCCACCATAGAAGCCAAATGTGTCCGACATCCTTAAATATACTCTCCACAGTGATACTCATATAAGTTTGATACGAAATAACAAGATGTAAGAAAGAACAAGGCTTTCTGCCATATAGGAGCAGCGTATGCTTGACATCCTGAAACGTACTCTATACAGTGATACTCGTATTATGTTTCATAGTTATGTTTCATACGAAATATCAAGTCATAAGTAGGGCAACTTTTTTGTTGCAGTAAAAATGAGAAAAGTTGCATTTATCATTCCCTGAAGTTGTATTTATGGAAATAAAGTTGCATTTATTTTTGATACACTAAATTCTAAAATAAATTATTCGTAAAAAATGAAAAAAAATTCAAAATGTATTGACAATTTTTGTCGTGGACAACAGTATTATAATACATACTGAAATACAGAAGAACGTTGAATGGCCGATTCTTGGCTAGTAATTTCTTTAACATTGAAAACATGCGCCAGCAGCAGTCATATAATGTGCTGTATCGGATAGTAGAAGCGCAAAATCCTTTTGTTCAACATTCAGAGATTTTAAAACGTCATCTACAAGGCGAACAACATATTGATGATCGACACTCGCCTCGCAAACTCTGCAGTCGATTACGCAAGTTTCCTCTGGATTATAAAGAGTGTCAACCAATGTGTTAAAGTATTTCTTGATATTTATTTCACTTTTGTCTTAGGACGAACACCTTCTTAAAATCAACTTATTTGATCCGCAATACTTCGGCGTTCGCAAGATCAGACACACGTGATCGAAGGGTTGATTCAGAGAGCAAAAACGAAATAGTAATTCGATATTAATTAATTTTAAGCTATATTTTAAAAAGTTGCGGGTGGTTGCTTTTATGCAAAAAGTTGCTTTTATGCAGAAAGTTGCATTTATGTTTTGGTTATATGTTATATTTGCATGTTATGTTGCATTTATGTTCGGTTATATGTTATGTCGGCATTACGTTTCGGTTGGTTTGCGAAGCAAACCAACACCACCTACCTACCTAATAAACCAACACCACGGGCAACGCCATGATATAAGATATTATTCTGGTGTAAAATTTTCCGCGGATTTCAAATACGTTGAAATTTTTAATCTATCTTTAACGAATCCGCTTTTACAAAAAAGAACTAAACAATGACTGTCAGAATTTGTTTTATTTTTTACTGTCCCCTGAAATCAAAGAGGTCAGGAAATGTAATCTAGTTTTTTTTTTTAACGCGAAGGACACGAAATGCAATCTGTTTATTTTTGGAAATCGAAAGTTGCAGTGACGTCACAAACTCGTACGAAAATATAAAAGAAATATTCGATTTAAAAGTTATGTAAATAAAGAAAATCAAATTTTTAGGCATGGATCTAAAGTGAAATTTTTCGCAGATATCAAATCCGCTAAAATTTTTACTCTATCTTTAACGGTATTGGAGATAGAACAAGAACTAATTGACTCCAGTTAAAAGATTGTTTGTTTTTATAGTCTGGCTGGAATCTTATTCCTCCGAGCAAAATCAAAACGGAAACGAAAACAATAAATTTAGAATCTGTGATATCTTTTATGCTGTAGCATTCAATAATGATTAAATTTCATTAAATTCATTTTAAAATGTTCTAGATTGAATTTTAAAATTCGCCGCGACCCAAAAATTGCAAATCATTTGGACTACCTGTGTGCCAAATCTCATTGCTGTAAGTGCCATAGAATCGTCAAGATTTTGCGGGAAGAAACAGACAAACAAACACTTACTTTTATAATAGTAGAGATGAATGCGCGTTTTTAACTTCTGAATAGAATTTTCTTTTATGGTGTAAACATGAGAAACACATCTCCAAAAACACCAGCCAGAAAAACCTCGAAAAGGTCCGAAAAAAATAAACGTATAACTGTTATTGTCGAAACAACAAACTAAAGGAAAACAATAATGATATCATTTCTAACGCAAGATGTCAAAGAGACTTTTTCTTTCCCTGGCTGGACATTTTCTTTCCACCTTCAAATGACAATTGATTGCGGGGTGTAAGTCGTGTTCTAATGAGGGATTTTCCAGCGTCATCAACGTCTTTGAAACTTTCGAAGAATCTATTTTTTCAAACTTCTCATTGGCATCACAAGATTATATATATGTGTGTCGCTTTTATTCCGCTTTTTTTTTCTCTCTTTTTGGAGCTTGCATTACTTTTCTAACCGTCTGAAAAGAAGGGAATGGAATTATTGCGTCCAATTCTTTCACTTCGTTCAAAATGGTGCTCATTCATTTGTTACGCTAAAAATGCTGCCGTGTTTTCTCTTTTTTAGATTTCTGAGATTTTGTTACTAAGTTTTATTTTTAGAATGTATTTGCCAAGATTAGAAAGATCCCATTTTATTAAATGCTGTTATTTAACACACGAGAATGTGTGTGTGTGTGAATATTTATTCGCAATTCGTTTTGGTTTTGAAGAAGGCATGATGACGATTAGTGTTTTATGATAGAAATGTTTCACTTCTACTTAAATTTTCAAGCCTTCGTTTTATTTTAATAGGAAAGAACAAGACTTTGGAGAAAAATTAAGGTTTCCACCATAGGAGACGAATATGTGTGACATCCAAAGGCCCACTGTGTACATTGATACGCATACAAGTTTCATACGAAAGGACAAGACACTACAAAGTGAAAAGTAAACAACGCAAACGAGTGAAAACAAAATGAAAAATACTACTGCAACTGTAAACATTTAACTTAGAAATATATATATATCGACGGCTTACACGGTGGAATATGCAAAGTCATAAAACAGTTCTGAGAAAACAAGGAGAAAAGATTCTACTCACTTAGGTAGACATAAGACCGTATTCACAATCTGTGGATCAGAAAATTCATGGGTCAGAGTTATGTAAGGGATTATCCGTGTTCACAAAGCAAGAATTAATTGATCCACCGATATAAACTCGCTGTTATTTGCTAGTTTTCCTCTCTCTCTCTCTCGATCACGTGACGTTGCACATTCGTGCGATGCCCCCGACTCCCGGATGTAAAATCATTTACATACTGGTCAATTACTACTTCGGCAGAGTTGAATTCCTGTTACTTTTATACTCGTCAGTATTGGTGCGTTGATGGAAAGTGTAGTTCTTTGCAATCGTCATTTTCTTTTATCTCTACTATTATAAAACGAAGTGTTTGTGTGCTTGTGTTCGGAAGGTAACCAGACGAATCTATAGTACTTGCAACCATGAAATTTGACACACAGATAGTCCAAAAGGTGATCGAATGTCCTTCGAAGCCCGAATTTTTAAATTTAATCTAGAGCATTTTAAAAATAATGTATTATTTTCCACCACGCGTTTCTTCTTTTGGAAGCACGCCAAGTTTCTAATGACGTCACTGACTGCTACTGGAGTGAAATCGGAATTATCCTTTGATTTCATTGGTTCTTTTATTTTCCATTCATAACGGATTGTAAATTGTAAGAATTAATATTTTGTTTCTGAAGTTGCATTTTTTTCTTGCTTTTTGAAAAGCATAACTTACTACTGTTTAGTTTTGGTTTTGCGTTAAGACTTTTTAAAAGCTTTCTTGACTTTTTCTTTAGCTTTAAGACCTTTTGAAAGTATAGTAATGTATTTAGTTTTTATCATTTTGGTTTTTACGTTGTACGTTGGAATTAGTGATTTAGCGTTAAGACTTTTTAAGAGCATAACTTTCTTGTCATGGTATGTTTAATTTGGAATATTTAATTTTTATTTGGTTCTAATTTACGTTGCTGGTCGGAATCAATGATAAGCATTAAGACTTTTTAAATACATAACTTTCTTCGTTAAGTTAGTAGTTTTTAAGTAGTAGTAGTTAACTTAATACTTTTTAGTATTAAGACTTTTTATCTTTGTAACATTTCTGCAATTTTATTGTTTCTTGCTTTTTCTTTAGCTTTAAGACCTTTTAAAAGTATAGCGACATTTAATTTTTATCACTTATGCAATTGTTTGTTTATTACTGTTTAATTTAGTTTTGACTTTTTGAAAGTATAGTGATGTTTTTAAAAATGCCACTGAGGACATGACAAGAATACTTTCACGGGCAACGCCACTTTTTAAAAGAAAAGTGATATTTAATTTTTATCATTTATGCAATTTTGTGTTTATTACTGTTTGATTTGGTTTTGTCGGATTCGGTAAGATCCCCTTTTTAAAAGCATAACCATGTCACGGGCAACGCTTTGCGGGTATTGCTAGTACATAATAAAACAACAAAAACATTTTTTGTTCTGTGACGAATTTGCATCTGCAGTCAACGCAGCTTCATGTTTAGTAATGAACTACATATGTATATTCCTAACTATTCTTAGTGATTCCGAAGGCTGATGACATAATAAAAGGTTTATCACACGAATAAATTTATAAATTTAGAACGAATCTCAGTAACCATACCTAGAACTTCAGAATCCTGCAGTTCTTCAATCAGAATTCTGTAGTTCAGCACAGAAATAGTGCATCGTCCATTTTTTTGTTGACGAACGGCGTCGCTTCCTTTGCAAAAAGATAGTACTGCGCATGCGTTAACTCTCACCGAGTGTTAAACCGCTAATATAGGGGCATTAAACTTGAGCACCGAATCTGCAAATCTGACCAGACCTCGATTTCATTATAAGAAAATGGCAATCCTTGATGTCGAGGTATCTCGTCATTATCAAAATTGTTAGGAGGGTTAAACTTGCCAAGGCAGTTTAGGTACCTCCTCTTTAGAATGGGTTAAGTACCTCGGTAGATATTCTCCTGGCAGAGTCTCTTTAAGCGCTTAGGCAATTTTGATTTTCTCAGCTAAATGCTAACAAGAATCCTTTGAGGACAAGTTTGATTTCAGTCTTTTCAAGTGACTCAAAAATGAAGCTACAACTATTTCCCATCACAATGGATCAGTCAATGGTTCATACGTAAAGCATAAGCACACCAGACTCTTCTTGTCAGTAAAAAATGGGATTAGATGGAAATTTGCGCAAGTCGTTGCCTGTTATGAGGGATTTTCCCCTTAATCAACAATTGCTTTGAAGTTTTCGTTGAATGTTTTTTGAAGTTCCACATGCAACTTAAGATTATATTTATGAGTGTCCCTAGTATTTTCAATTTTCCTTTTTCGGAATTTGTACTGCCTTTCAAGCAGTCTGAAAAGAATAGAATGCAATTATTTGGCCCGTTCTTTCACTTTGATGTTAGAAAATGTTCTGAATGACGCTCATTCTCTTGTAGAGTGAAAATCTACTGTTGAGTTGAATCTTTCTTTCTCTGCCCTGATGTAAGTTTTACTCTCGAAATTTATTCGCTAAGCTAAAAAAATGTGATTTTAAAATGCGATGATTTAATGCAATCCGTCGAATATTTATTCGTAATTCTTTATTATTTCCACAATTATGTTTGGAATATATTTCTTTCACAAATGGATGTGTTTTCAGATGCACATGTTTTATTTGAATTTTTTTGGCTTGCATTTTCTCTGGATTGTGAAACATTTTTGCAAACATTTAATTTGGCAATATATCTATTTCAAAGTCAAAACAACTGTAGTTTGTTGTCTATCATACAGGCATGCAAAATGGTTATATGTATTTAATATCATTTAAGATTCGATACGTGTCAGTTGAGATTGTGTTCAAGTTTTAAATTTAATACAGCATTCTTAAAGATTTTTTTTACTTCTTACACCGTGATTTCAAATGTTGCAGTTATATTCCTATTAATATGCAAAAATGCCTCATTAATTATCAGGTCTCAGGACCTCCTGCCCCCCCCCCCCCCCTCCTTGAAAGTAGGCGCAACCTTGCCACCATCAAGCTCACTAACAAACTTCGCTGCAACGGCACTAACCATATCTCTACTTGAGTTTACAATAAATGGAAACTACCAGGCTTAAACGATCCTCGACTCTCCAGCTTGATAGAGACATCACAAAACAAGTCAAATTGGAATATTCTTCTTTGGATTGCCTTCAAGAGCCCCCCAAGAGTCTTCAAATGGTCTTTATTGCACTCCCACCAATCTTGGATTTGGATCATTCATGCAAACTAAGAACATTTCTTCTATGTAGTTCTGCGCTCACAGGATGATGCGCTCTTCGAATTTCAATGTTTTACTGAGAAGCAAAGACCTGTTCCATCAATTTACTGTCGACATTTATTTCAAAATTGAATCGGAAGAGGTGTTGTACATATGACTAGATCAGAGGACTCTGAGAGTGGACCTGTATGGACAGTTGAGAGATGCGTTGATGAACGATGGATATGTTGCTACACGAAAACTAAAGTACATAGAAATCGCTAAACTTTCAAAAAGATATCTAAACGAAAAGTTAAAGTTTATACTTTTGTAAATTTATACGTTGCATAAACTATCAAAATTAAGTTTGCTATACTTTCCAAAGTACACACAAACATAGAAGGAAACAAAAACTTCCATAAAGAACGTTATGCAAAAAAAAGCAAAAAAGGCAGTCTTAGATTTAAACATCATTTTGTGATTGACTCCAATGCTCTAACCCTTCACAATGCATTCTATACGACTGCCTTTTTTGCATATTTCTCAACACGAAACCGTGATTGGCTGTTGCATAACACATTTGCATTCTTTCATCTAGCTCTGCAGCAAATTCCAGCCTCTCAAATTCAGATTGGCTTCGGGAAATTAATATTTTCCTCTCCGTGCTTAACTTTTGGTAGTGAGTGTATTATAAGATGAATATGAAAAAGTTACTTATGTTGAACTACACCTATCAGTCTCAACTGCCTGCAGTTCGTATCGCAGCGCGTAAAAGTAGCCTCGCGATAGGACTTTCAGTTGTGACGTGGGCTTTGTATAGAGTCGGTGTTGATCTAACTACACTAAAGCGACAACGCGTTAATATGATGACAATGTTGCACCAAACGTTCCTTATATTTTCGTGATTCAAAAAGTAACAGTGCTATTATTAGGAAACTAAATAATACTAAAATATTATAATAAATTAATTTTAAAATGTTCTACATTAAATTTAAAATTGGGATTAAATATCGCATTATTTTCCATAAGACATCCAAACCATAATGATAAAAATTAACTAATGGAAGAGAAGTATTGGGTTTATGCAAAAGTTTTAGACATTTACGGTGCTAGACGGCATTACACCACTAAACGAAGTGCTATTACATCACTTGTAAAGTTTTGATGTTTGAAAGAAGGAATTTCAGGAATTACTTGGGAAAAAATTGTGGTATTGGTATGTATTTTTAAAATTTCGTCTAACATTACAAAAGGCAGAAAATAAGGAGGATTTTCGATATATTCTGCATATTTTTTATTTACGAAAAAGCAGGACCGCTGCGTAGACGAAAAATATATGTATAGTGCAAGGAGTTGGTATCGTTAACGATTCCACTTGTCGTAAGTAGTTCGGAAAGTTTGTTATCTGGATCAGTTCTTTCGCAGAACCTCAGAACTTGTATAAGCACGGGATTAAGCAGCTCACGGAGAGATGGAGAAAGGTCATCGAACAGAATTGATTATTGATTGTAACGATCAACCGACAGGTGATTACGAACACAGATAGGTTATAAGAACAGTTGTTCTTGTGTTCTGTTTGCTACTGTTCTAGTAGACGAACATCGATGTATGACAGTGCTTGTGTTCTGATACGATCAAGAACGTGAAATTTGGTGCTGTTCTGGATAAGAACACAAATAAGGGGAGATTCGTTGTATACTTGAGAGAATGGGACGTGTTTTTGCACCGGACTGTGCGGCGTGTATATATGAAACTTTGTATTACATTGTAAAAATAAATGTGCGTGTCCAATTTACTATCTATGCAGTGTTACTCTGTTTTTGGCCACTACTACATACACTGTCTATCAAATTAGACATCGTTCGGTCACTCTGACATTGCTTGAATGCAATTTTTAGTAAATAAATATTTCTTAAATATTTGTCAAAAAAAGTAGCGAATTTTTTCAGGAACCCAATAAGTGATAAACCAAAAGACAAACATTTATTCTTAATCATTGAATTTCATATCGAATGATAGATATTTGAAAACGTCACACACATTTGATGTCAAAAATAAGACTGATTTGAGGCATTTAAAAAGCTACGTTGATATACACTACACAAATTATGTATAAAGAAGCCAAAATGGGATATTCTGGTAGATGAGATAATCTACAGATACTACAGAAATCACCATACGGTTTGACGAACCAATTGAGACTGATATAAATCAATTAAAAATTCATACTGGTTTACAGAAATGCTCTTTTAGAACATTAATTAAGTTAACGTTTTTATTTTAATTCATTTGTTAAGATTGTTAATCAGTATGTTTTTTTTTGCATTCTACACTTAAATTCTCACACGAAATTTCAGTTTTATAGTATTACTTTTATCCCCTCCTCCAAAAAGCCTACTGTATTTAGTGTAATTGATAAGTTTCAGGGTATCCTTACCCAACATTAGCAGCTCTTCTGCTGGTTCAAATGTGTTTAAACATACCACTTTTTGCGAAAGTTGTTTGAAAATATACTTTTTAAAACGTTCTCAAATGTGTTTTCAAGCATTCATTTTCTATTGTAAAAAGAAAAATACTTTTTGAAGAAGAAGAGTTTTGAAATAATTCTTTCCTTGGCGACTTTAGAAGTTCGCCAAAAAAATCGCCTAGGCCGTGACCACCACACATAAACGTAGAGTTTTCCCCTTGATTTTTATGTTATCTCCTCTACTGATTTTTAATGTATTTATATTTACATATGCATTATTATTTTATCTTGCGCTTAGTGTAGATTGTCAATAGCTCCACAAAAATCCATAAAATTAAAATTATCTGGATAGTCATACCCATAAGCCACATTGAAAACCATTGAATGATTGGTATGAATTGATACAAAATATCTATAGAATATAGATTTGGAATAATCCGGGAAACATAATGATAAGCCACAGAAGCTTTATGAGAAAAAAGAAGCTTTATGAAAAACATCCAATAGAACCAAAAGGATTACTGATTGTTTGTACGAGTACTAAATACTTTACAGTTTAATTATCCGAATGGCTTCGACGAGATACCTCGTCCGATCGATGATTTTCTGGCGATTATTTTTTTAATCACGATATATCTCGTCCTCCAAGATATTGTTAATGACGAGATATCTCTTCCTCAAGATACTGTCGATCTCTGGTTATTTGCTTATGACCAGAGATACCTCGTCGAGACAACCACCAGAAAAGTTAAGACATCGCGATCTCTTGAATAGTTGTAATATAATTGGCTTTGGAATTTTCTTTCAAATTGAAAATTGCTCTCCTGAAGCATTTGGATTATGGCCTGTAACTACGTCGTCTCAAACGCCCCCTTTATTTATCCAAGGACACTTACACTGCACATCCAGCCTCACGGAATCACTGCGACCTTCTCCCTCAGAGTTGATGGCCTGGCAGTGGTACAGACCTCTGTCCTCCCTGCCCACCTTCTTCAAGATCAGGGACTGCTTCTCCACCAGGATGCCTCTGGTGGCGTTGGTGGTCAGCTGCACCCCGTCGACGTACCACGTCACCTCTTCTGGGGTCGGGTTGGACTTGATGTTGCAGTCGAAGTACACGTCACTGCCCTCCTTGATGGAGGAGTGTTGGTTGCTCGTCCCTAGGGTCAGCATGAGCTGGGGAGCATCTGTGGACAAGGAAAAGATGTTAATGTCAACGACAATAGCAGTGCTTGCAATGAACACAGCAGTAGTGGAATTTAATTGGGGGTAAAAAGGTTGTGCTGAGGATACAAAGCGTAGTTTAACTTGGTACTCGGGCCTGGTGTCGGGATGGCTTATTGACTCAGGTCTAGAAAGTATAACATTAGATCAGAAGACAGGTATGTCTGGTGATTAAGGTGTTAGTCTATAGGTCGAAAGGTTCCTGGTTCGAATCCGGGTCAGTATATTGTATTTTTGTAAGAGTATGGTGTAGTGCGGGTGATGCAACTTAAAGTGCCTGCCTACCTTCGGAGTGTTTTTTAAATAGTTTAAATGTTAACTCGATTAGTACTTTATACCATCAAATACATCTAAAAACTATGTATAATATATAAAGTAGCTAAATATTAATTTTAGTTTTCATATTTTAGCATAAATTATGCATGAAAATTGCAAAATAATAGATTTTAAGCAAAACATCATAAATCAAATTTGTGTAAAGGAATTTTTGTTTTGTAAACTTTATTATTCTTATAAAAACATGTTTTAGGACATTCACTATATATATGCCTAAATCTATTTATTAAAAAAAGTTACAGCACTAAACGTAAAGCGAATTAAAAACTCACCGAATTTTAATATAAGTTTCAAACTTTACTATTCATAAAATAAAATATATTACACCTAGAGCCAAAAAAATAGTGGAACTCCTTAATTATATCCTATAAAGTATTCCATCAAAATTTCATATAAATACATATATAATATTTTGAGTTATGATATTTTGCGAAGGAAAATGTCAAAAATCTGATTCCGAGAAAAACGCAAAAGAATTAAAACATATGAACATACCATTTATAACACTATATTTAACTTCAAAATCCTCCTTTTTGGTAATGTTCACCTTTTTCATTCAAAACAGTTATTTTTTTCTTTCTTAAGGCTTTTAAAATTTTTCTATGCTGAGCAGTAGATGTACCGTGATTTTTAGAATCTCGAATCCGACTTTGGTCTAATACTTCATATCCTTTCTCGGTGAAGTAACCAGGACTTAGGATGTTGAGCCTTTTCAAAACATTTAAATACCCTTTGTACCCATCGTTGAACTGAATAACCGCATCATATGCCCCTAATTTAACAGTTTTCAGGCTAGCGAAAACCTCTGTTTAAAAACACCCATCAATAGTTCCAAGTCAATAACTCTGTTTCCATAGCCAGGATCACTGATTTCAATGTTGGAAATGGACGACTTAAGTTTGGTTGCAAAGAACATTCGTTCTTCTTCTTTCCGTTTATAAAGCGCTTCCCTCTAAATCGTGACTTTCTCTTCCTAGCGATACTTTTTGGCATATTAGCAAGAGAAATTCAAATGAAAGGATTTATATAATCGCAATTGAAAGCTTTGATAAACAACATAAATCTCACGTGAATTCTAAATGTGATCAAATTCAAAACACAACTCTTTTTATGTCAGTTATCTGTATAAAATAGTGTTGCCAGATTTATTTAAAGCATATTAAGTATTTCAAATGAACAATAATATCACCTATTTTAAAATGATTTAATACATATTAACAATTTAGATTGCTTAAACTGACTTTTTACTCCACTTTCGTCAGCACAACATTAGTTTCGGTTTCAAAAACTGCCACCGCTTCAAATTAAAATACCTGTAACTTGGGTTCTAGGTTAGATAGAAACAAAATTTAAATTGATTTGGAAAGCTAAAAATATGCTCTTTAAAATACAATAAAAAAACGAAAGTCGAATTTTTGACCCAAAACGACGTTTTAAAGGTAGGCAGGCACCTTAAATCTGTTGTGGCCGAAAGTCCTCACATTGGGTTGGTGTAGACGTTTGGAGCATGGGGTGCCAGCTTGGGTGTCACCTCATCATCTCACCGTGGTTCAAAATTGCGTGGTGTTGTTCTCGGATCTTTCATTTAACATCCCGGACCGTCGTCAATAGCCCGATGTATAGTTCTAGTACGACTTAAAAATTACCAGAAGGTAGGTAGGTATTTTACTTAACGTCGTAATAGTGAAACACGACGCGATATTGTCGAAGATCCGAGTAGTTAGAAAGGTATTTTAATTAACGTCGTACTGGAGAAACACAACGCGTTATTGACAACGCAAAGGTCCAGGTATGGAATGGTATTTTTAAATAACTCCATACTGGAACAACACAACGGGTTATTGGGGACGCTCCGGGATCAACCCCGGAAGAACAGTACCACAGTCAAACAATGAGGTCACACCTTAGTTGGCATCCCACTCTCCAAACTTTCACACCATGCTAACGTGAGGACATTTGAGGAAACGATAGATTTAACGTGCATCATCCCCCATTGTACACGACGGTCTTTGGTATTGTCGCGAACAACTGAGAACTAGACTAATTATTTTGCTGACTGTAGGTGGCGGCGCTGCTGCGAAAACTAACCTTTGTTTTTTAAACTCCTTTTTGGCGGCAGATTGTGTTATGTCACGAGAGCTGATGCTTGCCAACATGATAATGCTTAAACATATACATATTCTTGTGTAAATGTTTAATGATAGCAATAAATGTTTTAAGTTTGTAAATATAAAAAGGCCTTTTGCTTTCATTGCTAATTTGTGAGTATAGATTGCTGTAAAGTATGAAACAGAAGTTATTCTCATTCAACGACCCGGGTTAAAGTAGAAGTTGAAGCAAGACAAGTGAAAAAGAAGGTAAGGTAGATTAATTGCCTTTCCTAATAAGTATTGTTTTCAACATTAAAATGGCATCCCTGCCGGGACAGTTGAATTTATAACTGTATAAATTGATCAGAATTAGTTGTGAATCTGAAATCGAAAGTAACGTTAAATACTTTACAGTAAATTATTAGCAATTGAAACGTGCCATAACGATGGCCAATGAACAAACACAAGCTTTGATAAATGCTTTTAAGAAAAAGCGAACTGTTATGAGATCATCCGTTACTAAATTTCTTATTACATTAGATGATGAAATTAATAAATCAGAAACGGATGAGAATGATATTGAGTTATTATTAGAACAGTTGCATAATCAATTCGAAGCTCTCAAATTAGTTGACAGTGATTTAGAAAATGTTTTAAATATAGCTGATCTTGAAAAAGAAATTGAATCTGCCGAAGAATATAGTGAAAGAGTAATCACTTGTAAATTTAGAGCAAAGAAGTGTCTACAAAAATTGGCTTTAGTTCGTGATGTTTCACTTTCACAATCATCGACTGTTCATAGTGATGGAGTGATCGTTAAACAACGACAATCGATAAGTGTTAAATTGCCTAAATTAACTATTCCGAAATTCTCTGGCAATGTAAGCCAATGGCTTACTTTTTGGAATTCATTTGAGACAGCAATACACAAAAATGAACACTTAGATCAAGTAGACAAATTCAATTATTTGAAAGCACATTTAGCTGGAACAGCTCTAAATACTGTTGAAGGATTTGCTATTTCAGAAGAAAATTATGTGAAAGCTGTTGATGGTTTAAAAGATCGTTTAGCCCGAAAAGACATTTTGATAAACACTCATATAAGTAATTTGATGCATATGTCCCCTCTTAAGCGTACTAATGATGTTAAATGTTTTCGAATACTTTTCGACAACTGTCAAACCCAAATTAGAAGCTTAGAAACTTGAGGTGTTTCAACGCAAACGTTTGAAAATTTAATGTGCCCTAAGATTCTGAAATTACTCCCACATGATTTGGTTTTCGCATTTAACAAAGAATATGATTGCAGAGAATATACCATTAACAATTTAATAGAATTTTTGGGTAAGCATTTAAATGCTTTGGAAAGAGCTGACGCTAGCATTGCCGAATCATTTCGTAATCAAAATATTCCAATGATATTGAGTAGAAGAAATGAACTTTCCCCCCTAGATTCACCGCCGACACACTGACGAGGTGTTTCGTCGTAGACATAACGCGGAAAGTAAAGAAAAAACTAAATTCGAAAATAATAAAGGTTTTTCATCTACAGCTGCAGAGCTTTTGAGCTCGGAAATAAATACTGAAAAGAAGAATTCTGCGATGTGTGTTTTTTGTAATGAATCAACACATAATCCAAACGAATGCGTATATGCCTCTCTTTCAATGAAAAAAGATATATTTTAATTAAACGGGGAGGTTGTTTTAAGTGCCTGAAATTAGGTCATGTATCTCGGTTTTGTAAAGTTAAGATTATTTGTTCTATGTGTGGAAAAAGACATTTATCTATAATGTGTTATTCTAAAACTTATTCCGACAGAAATGAAACTGAAAATGATAAATCAATTAAAAATAAAGCCTTGGCAAATAGTTCTTGTTCTAAGGAAGTGTATTTACAAACATAAATTGTCTGCGTTTCAGAAAATGATAGCAACCATTTTGTGAGGTTTATCTATGATACTGGAAGTCAACGATCATATATAAGTAAATTTCTTGCAGAAAAAATGAAATTAAAATGCTTAGGGGAAGAAACTGTTACTCATGGACTTTTTGGCGGGATAGAAAGAAAGGAAAAACATAAAAGATATTCTATTGCATTATGTATCATAGATAAAACTTTCACTTGTAAATTAGAAGTTATGGATCAGAAGAGGATTTGTGCTTCCATTCCTAAATTGGAAAATAATGATATCATAAATAAATTAAAATTATCGGGAATTCTTTTGAGTGATGTTTCCGTTAATGAAGAAGTTTGTTCATACCAAAAGGATCCAAACGAAATTCATATTTTGATCGGAGCTGACCTTTGTGGGAAATTATTTACTGGGGAAATCAAAGATTTATCAACGGATCTGATAGCGATGAATACACGTCTAGGATGGACGATTATGGGGAAAACTCAAGAAACGGAAACGAGTTGTTCAAATACTCTATTAACGTTACACGTTAATGATTCTAGTATAGCTAATTTATGGAAACTTGACACTCTTGGAATTACTGATCCGGGTGAAAAGGTCACAAGAAAAGAACTTGAAGATGCTGCAAAGGAACATTTTCTCCGTACAGTTATGATAAACGAAGAAGGTAGGTATATTGTCAGCTTGCCATGGATCAAAGATCATCCAACTTTACCAGATGGTCGGAAGATAGCCGAGAAACGTCTAAGTAGCTGTGTCCAAGCATTAGAAAGAAAATGGAGGTTGAATGACTATGAAGATGTCTTTAGAGACTGGAGGAATGAAGATATTATTGAAGACATTTCCTTGAACCAGAAATCTGAAACAGAGGAACATTTTTTACCTCATCATCCCGTTTTCAAGACAAATTCGACGACTAGTGTTAGACCAGTGTTTGATGACTCAGTGAAAGAGAAGAATGCTCCTTCTATTAATGATTGTATTGAGAAAGGACCAAATATTATCGAACTTCTTCCATCAATAGTGAATAGATTTCGCTTTGGGAAGTTCGGAGTAATATCAGATATCAAAAAGGCTTTTTTGCAGATTGAAGTTCAAGAGAACGATAGACGATATTTGAAATTTTTATGGTGGATAAATGGACAGAAAAGTAAACCTAAAATATATCAACATAAAAGAGTTGTCTTTGGAATCACTTCCAGTCCGTTCTTATTGGGAGCCACTTTGGAATTACATTTGAAAAATGCTCCACCCCAGCTGCAAGCAACAGCTCAAATGCTATTGAAATCATTCTACGTTGACAATTGCGTCTGTAGTGTCAACACGGAAACAGAAGTCAAAAATTTATCTCAGAAGCTCGCACCATATTAAGCACGGCAAAATTCGATCTTCGAGGGTGGGAGCATACTTTGACCAACTCTTCAGTAGAAATTCCTGAATCTACAAAAACCGTTCCAGTTTTGGGATTAAATTGGAAATTGAAGACGGATACTTTAGAATTAGACTTGAAGGAATTTCCGAAAGACAAGCTACCCACAACAAAAAGAAAAATATTATCTGCTGTCCACCACATATTTGACCCTATTGGCTTTTCGTGTCCTGTAACCTTAGGACCTAAAATTTTGCTGCAAGATTGTTGGAAAGCAGGAATCACTTGGGACGCAGAACTACCAATTTTGATGCCTACAAAATTTGATAAATGGAAACATGAATTAAATAACTTGTAATAATTAGAAATTCCTCGATGTTTGTTTAAAGACTTTTCATTAGATTCTGCATTATCTGTGCATGTATTTTGCGATGCCAGTAAGTCGGCCTATGCGACTTGCATATTTCTACGAACTGAAAGTGAGAGAAGAATAGAGTGCGAATTGATACAAGCTAGAAGCAGAGTTTCTCCATTAAAGCCTATTTCCATCCCACGATTGGAACTTTTAGTCTGTCTGATAGGAGCCAGATTGGCTAGTGCTACTAAAAGTATGGGTCTCAAAGATATCTCGACCTATTACTGGTCAGACTCAGTAGATGCTCTTTACTGGATCACGAAAGAAGAAAACTGGGCTACGTTTGTTCCCAACAGAGTACAAGAGATCCGACGTTTGACTGATCCAAAGGATTGGAGACATATAGCAGGAATTATGAATCCTGCTGATCTACCATCCAGAGGGTGCAATGCGACAACATTGGTGAAATCTAGATGGTGGGAAGGCCCAAATTGGCTAAAACGCTCAAAAGAAGAATGGCCTGTTTCTGAGGCTTGTCCAAATTTAGAGGTAGTGAATGCTGAAAAGCGAAAAATTGTCATTTCTGCCATTGACACAGTTGTTGAAAAATTTGATTTTTCAAAATTTTCTTCTTATAGGAAAATTGTGAGAATCATGGCTTGGATACTCCGATTTATTAGAAATATCAAGAACAAAAGAAGTGACGAATTTGTTGGAGAATTAGAGATCGAAGAAATATGTGCTGCTGAAAAAGTAATTCTGAAAGATATTCAGAAACAATGCTTCAGTAAGGACATAAATATCAAATTACAGACATACGTGGACTCTGATGGACTATTACGTGTTAAAACAAGAATCTCACTCAGAAAAGATGAGGAAGCTTTCCGTCACTCTCTATTATTACCTTCTAAACATCATATGGTAAATAAACTTATATTTGAGAAACATGTTGAACTGTGCCATGTAGGAATTCAAACCTTAATGACAACTTTACGGGAACAATTCTGGATTATCAAAAGTAGGAACGCCAAGTAATAAGAAAGTGCATTAAATGTCAAAAATTTAACTGTAAGCCGATCGAAATATCAAGTGCACCCCTACCCGAGGACAGGATTCGAGAAGCTTTGGCTTTCGAAATAACCGGAATTGACTTGTGTGGTCCACTTTACTTAAAAAACAAAACAAAGTGTTGGGCAGTATTATTTACTTGTGCGGTGTACCGCACTGTCCACATCGAGTTAATAACTTCATTATCGACTGAATGTTTCACCTTGGCTTTGCGAAGATTTATTTCTCGCCGAGGACGACCATCCACGATTTATTCTGATAACGGAACGAATTTTGTCGGATTGTGTAATGAATTGAAAACTATTCAATGGGAAGAAATTCAGAAATTTGCTTCCATAAAAGGTATTAAATGGAAGTTCAATCCTCCTTCTGCTCCTTGGTGGGGTGGATTCTAGGAAAGGTTAATTGGATTGCTCAAGCGAATATTAAGGAAAATTCTTGGAAATAATCTCTTACATTATGAAGAATTATATTCCATCATTTGCGACGCTGAAGCTATAATTAACTCCAGACCACTGACTTATCTTTCTGAGGACGTAGAGGACCTCATAGTTTTGACACCTGCTATGTTTATTCAAGAGATCGAGGAAGTGGGCGCTCCTGACCTGGACAATATCGATGGAAGGAAATTAAACAAAAGATTCAATTACAATCAACGACTGCGTCAAAATTTACGCACCCGATTTGGGTTAGAATACCTCGGCCAACTTAGAGAAGCCTTTAAAACTCAAAAGGAATTAAATATTAAAGAAGGAGACATCGTGCTCATTGGAGATAATAATATCAAAAGAGTGAATTGGCCATTAGTAAAGGTACTTCATCTTTACCCTGGAAAAGATGGTAAAGTGAGAGTTGCTGAAGTAAAGACCAGGTCTGGATCTCTCTTGAGACCTGTACAGAGACTGTACCCTTTAGAGGTTCGCGAAAAGGATTCGCCAGATGCAACGCACTATCAACACCGTGCCCAATGTGACGATCGTCATTCTCTTTTCGGGAGACTTCTCAAGAGATCTAAAAGAATGAACTTGTGACTTTGAGTTTCATATTCCTACGAGAAACTCAAGGTGGGAGAATGTCGCGAACAACTGCGAACTAGACTAATTATTTTGCTGACTGTAGGTGGCGGCGCTGCTGCGAAAACTAACCTTTGTTTTTTAAACTCTTTTTTGGCGGCAGATTGTGTTATGTCACGAGAGCTGATGCTTGCCAACATGATAATGCTTAAACATGTACATATTCTTGTGTAAATATTTAATGATAGCAATAAATGTTTTAAGTTTGTAAATATAAAAAGGCCTTTGGTTTTCATTGCTAATTTGTGAGTATAGATTGCTGTAAAGTATAAAACAGAAGTTATTCTCATTCAACGACCCGGGTTAAAGTAGAAGTTGAAGCAAGACAAGTGAAAAAGAAGGTAAGGTAGATTAATTGCCTTTCCTAATAAGTATTGTTTTCAACAGGTATTATTCGAATTCTCAATTCTCCGATTGCTAGTCCATTGTTCTTCCAACCTGGCTGTCACGGCCCACATATAAACTGGAACATACTTTCGATCAAGTGTTTTGAATTGATAAAGAATGAAAACCAAAATAGTTTGTAACGATTGTTTTTATGCGTTTTATGACACAAGTTCCATATTTGGCCAAGCTGCGCCAAACAGAACGGCATACAAAAAATATCGTGAAAGGGGTGATAAATAGTGGGATAAAAAAACAAGTGAAAAGGGTAAAAAATAGTGGATAAATGTTTTGGAAATAAAGGAAGAAATAAGAAAATTTATATATAAATACAACTTTGAATTAGAATGATTATTTACTTCATATTTATACTGCACATAAATGTTTATAGGCATTAATTAATTTTTACAAATTGCAATTTCTATTAATAATAAGCAATTATTTTCACATTTATGTAAAAAAAGTTAATTTTCACTGAATGCAATTTCAAAAACGTTATTAATAAGCATTCAGTGCTGGGTCATTCCATGTGAAAAGAGCAAAAATCAGGAAAAACCTGTGGCCGTATGGTTATGGATTTTCATGAAATTGGTATAGGGATTTATTTTGTGTATAAATGGCGTTATTCAAAAAATTTAGGTGCAAAATTAAATATTTTGGAAGTTTGAGTCATCTTAAAGAGTTATGATTTAGCTTAATGTTGCATGTTTGAAGTTCTGTTTCTCAAAAACTACTTTTCATAGACAAGCATGTTTTACAGTCTTATAACCTGTACAAAATTTTCTGTTTTGCACTCTGGCAACAACAATTTTAAGCATCATATTTAATCTAAAATTTAGTTGCAAATAATGGAAGATTGGTCATTTTTGACAAAATTAAAAACATATCTATGGGCTAAAGAAATTTTAAGACATAATTTAAATTCATGCCAGTTACAGTGCTATATATATGATAATATTTTTGATAGAGTTTGGAAGTTGCATTTTAATTCTTTCGTCTTCAAAATAGCTAACGAAAATAATAAAATGAAAATTTTCTACTCAAAATTAGGAATGCGACATCGATGTCGATGTTTTGAAAACATCCATGTTTTTAACATCGATGTATTGGTAATGGTAATGGTAATTTTAGTTAACGTCGTACTAGAGCAACACAACGGGCTATTGACGACGGTCCGGGATCAGTCCCTTGAGGGAAAGATTCGAGGACAACACCTCGTAATTTTGAACCACGGTCAGATGACGAAGCAACACCTGAGCTGGCACCCCACTCTCCAAACTTCCACGCCAACCCAACGTGAGGACTTTCGGCCACGACAGATTTAAGGTGCACCAGCCGCCTCTACACCATACGTTTACAAACATCCATGCCCGAACCCGGATTCGAACCAGGAACCTTCCGATCTAGAGGCTAACACCTTAACCACTATACCGGTTGGTCGGCTCGATGTATTGGAGTCGATGTTTTTGTAACATCGATGTTTATACTGTCAATGTTTTTACGTTGTCGATGATTTATTTTTAAATGAAAAAAGTACCGTTATAAAAATTAAAAAAATAACCAAGTAGCATAATTTTTCATAATCAGCAAATTGAACATACTTTTAGACCAAAGTGGCCAAGGGTGAAGGGTCTGAAAAGTAGGGATGCGTCATCGATGTCGATGTTTGCAAAACAGTGATGTTTTATAAAAAACATCGATGTATTGGAGCCGATGTCGCATCACTAGTTGTTAAACCAGTTTTAAGAAATGGGGAAAAAAGTTTAAATACACTGAATTTTAAAAACATCGATGTTTTGCTGTCGATGTAGCATAACTATTCTAAATAGGCATAAGAAATCAAATGAAGGGCAGCTCTGATAAAACCGACATTTCACAGGAATACAGTTGAACATACTGCTGTTTGCAAAAAATGCAACTCCATGAAGGAGTCATCAGAATTAAATGAAATTTAATACACAAAAGGTTTGTATTAGTACAAATAAATTTTCAAAGCAAAAAAATAATATTAAATGTCCGAAATCAGTATTTGGTGCAGCCACCACGCGCTGCAATAAGTGCTGCTACACGACGTGGCATGGAGTGAAACAGATGTTGAATGTCTGCTTGTGGAAGAGAATTCCATATCGTTTGTATGCGCACCCAAAGTTCGTCTTTTGAAGCTGTAGGACGCAGATCACGAGCGAGACGCCGACCAACCAAATCCCACAACTGCTCAATAGGCGACATATTCAGCGAATAAGCAGGCCAAGCAAGAAGTTGCATGTGTTGGGCTGAAAAGAAGTCTCGAACATTCCTTGCAACATGTGGGCGTGCATTATCCTATTAAAAGATAGCTCCAGTGATGCCTTGAAGGAAGGAAACGACTTCGGGCTCTAGCACTTCACGGACGTACCTGTTGCTATTCAGATTATCCTAAATTCGTAGCAGCTGCGATCGTCCATGATACGAAATCGTACCCCAAAGCATAACTCCGGGTGTTCGGCCACTATGACGTTCGATAATGCACTCTGGAAGGCAGCGTTCGCCGGCATAGCGTCTAACACGAATGCGGCCATCATGGTTCCACAAATTAAAACGGGATTCGTCAGAAAAGACAACTTGTTGCCAATCAGCCCGCCAGGCTCTCTGCTCATGAGCCCATTGCATACACATCCGTTGATGGTTTGGCGTGAGGGAGATCCTATATAAAGGATTCCTTGCACGCAGTCCACTGTGCAGCAGACGTTGACGAATTGACGAAGTAGTACACCTGTAGTAGTAGACCAAAGTGCTGACAACTGCCTGGAGGAAGCTGTATGGTCATTCACCGCCATGTGGAAGAGGTGTATATTATCGCGCGCTGACGTCACCTTCCGTCGTCCACTCCCAGTTTTTCCACTGCTTCCTAACTCGCATCACTGTGGAACTGTTCCGCTGCACACGAGCTGCTATTGCGCGATAGGAAAATCCTCCTTCACGAAGGCCGATGTTTCTCTACCGTTCAAACTCCGTAAGTTGTTGAAATTTCACCCTATTTCGTCGTGGAGTCATACTTAGGTCTCACTAAACGTTCGCCACAAAAAAAAATAACCAAGCAGTATTTTCAACGTCCCGCTACAGCCCTCTATTTATACGTTTTTAGCATCAGTTCAGAAGGCGCTGCTCACACCACACATGTGTGGTGGCTCTGAAACTTTCCTATATTGTATAACATCCTATAATTGATATTTGCTGCAAATTTCATTTCATTTGGATGATTCCTTCACGGTGTTGTATTTTTTTACAAACAGCAGTGTATGTTTACTACTTTCGGTATTGTAATCTATGTCCTAAAGCAACAGTAATAAAATCAAAATCACAACATTTGCTTCCCAGTCTATGTATATTACGAGAACTTCAATGATAACAGTGAAATTAAATAGAGATAATGAAACCCTAAATCAACAAAGAAATACCAAATCATTTTTAACCTAAAAAGTGACTTATAAAAGCAGATAAAATCAGTGTCGTTACAATCTAAAAATTTCAACCTAGTACTATAGATATTATGACTTATAACTAATTGCCTTTCCAAATTCTCTATGTGGTAAAACTCCCACTCTAAATTTTACAACTTCTATAACTGAAACGTGGTTTCTTTTGCTGCGCAAATTTTTTTTGAACACGAATTTGTGACGTACAATTGGGAATAGGAATGTAACAATGACAGTTACGCGTTCCTGTAATGGCTGCTGTCACTAATGGTACACTTCTGGATTGCCACTACAATATTCGCCGGTGTTCGAAAGCTTTCAGTTCAGCAAAAAATTGTCAGTTTAACAAACGAAGCACATTTATAACCATATTCCATTTAATAGTGTTTATTTATTAGGTTAACTGTCCTTGAATGCAAAAGCAACTCTTTCAAAGGCGGAAATGGATGTATTACTGGCATGTTTCCGCCTTTTTTGATACATCAGGCGATAAAATGAAACGATAATTTTCATCTAGTTAAAAGTGTTCCTGGTAAAAAATAAACAAATTATACTGATGAAAATTTTCAAAACTGATAACATACACTACCCTACAATAATGGACCGGACAGCAAGATACGAGAAAAAATAAGTGCTTTAATAGGGAGATGGTCCCCCACGTGCTGCAGTTACATTAGCCACCCTCCTGGGCATACTTTCAACAAGGTTTTGATACACAGCTATGAGTATTTGTGTCCATTCCTGCTGCAAGAATGTCGCTAGCAAAACTGTAGATTTCGGACGTGATTCCCTGGAACGTCGCTCTAACTCGTCCCACAAATGTTCTATGGGGCTTAAGTCGGGACTCTGAGCAGGCCAAGGAAGACGTTTTATATCCTTTTATTGATACCACAGCTTGACAGAGACTACATTATGACATGGAGCGTTGTCGTTCTGGAAGTAACATTCGTCCATTACCATGAAATTGCTAGAGCGTAGGAAGAATCGGATTGTCCAAAATGTTCATGTAGGCGTCGGCGTTCAATTTACCAGGAACAACATGCAAAGGTCCCAGGTCATACCACGAAAAACACCCCCAAACAAGTAGTCGTATTTTATGCAAATCCGCTGGAGCCCGGTTCATTATTGTGGGGTAGTGTACATCTCGACTTATAATAATGAAAATGTGTGAGGTTTTCGGAGTTGTCCTTCACAGTAAAATTTATATTAAAAAAATAGAAAAATCGCTGTTTTCAATTATATTACTTTTTTGTTATTTTGTTTTCTTAACTAAGGAATCGAAACACAATGTCACTAAAGTATACCAAACTTATAGATAGGTGAAGTGCTTTGTTAAGAATAATTTTGTATACCGTCTTTCCCCATTTTTAGAGCTACTAGAGCAATTTGAAATTTGCATCAAATAGGTAAAATCTCTATTTTTGCTGATTCCTGAGAATGAACGTATATAAAACTATATTCTGGCATTTCCTAAAAGATCTTTTACTTATGAATGTAGCAATAAAAACATTTTAATTTGTGTCAATTACTAATTGAAATACAAGGTCCCAAACAGGCTACTGTTAGTGCTAAAAAATCTACATTTGTGTGACTTCGAACATTAAAATTCAATAAAAAATAAAATATACATTTTGAACGTCTACTATTTGGCAATTCCTCCTTCCTATATGTGATCTATTTAAAAACTAATTTGCTTTAAAATCGGTGATGTGTCAGACACAGCTGATTTGCTCATTTTGCGTGGAATGACCCTATACGGTATTTCTAATAGCATTTACGTTGGTGTGATATGGAAGTTTGGAGAGTGGGATATAGGGATGTCAATAACCGTCCGGTTAAACAGATAAGTCGGTTTTTTCGTTTCGGTTAACCGGTGTTTCTTAGAACTGTTATAACCGTGGTTTTTATTTAAAAAACTAATAACAGTAAAAAAAACCGGCCCCGAAAATTCAAGAAAATTATATTCGTGGCCTGTGTTTATGGGATACCCAAATGGTTCTTTTTTCATAATGATTTTTCAAGTTTTAACATAGTTTATATCCCTTTTCAACCACTCTCGTGACATAGCTTGTTCTCATTCTCTGACTTTGCATTTTTTTTGTTAAGTCTATGCGGAATTCCATAAATACCGTAAGAACTTTATAAACAATCGAAATATTCAAGTCCTTCCTCCTAAGACCATAATAAGTTAAATATTTATGTGCTTACAGGTGACACACAGATGGTGTCCTCACGGTATAGTGCTACCATCAATTTACTCATAAGTAAAAAACAAAATGGCGGATATCCAAAAATTTCCCTTATTGTTGATATTAGCAGAATAGTCAATAAAGAGTGCCTATATAATAAGAGTGGCGACATACGGGAAACACTTTCTGATTGGCTTAGAGACCTTTTCTACCGCCCGAGGCGGTCTTTTCCTAACTCCCGTAGACTTAACATGGGAACTTTTTGTGTGTTCCAGAAAAACGTGTGTACATTAAATAAGAAAGAAAATATGGTTTATTCATGTTCCATTTCGTGTTCTAGAATGTTTATTTATTGTTATTTTAGTGTTTTGTCAGCATAAATTTGAAGACTTTTTAAGTAAATAGCTTTTTCTGAACAACGTGGTGTTTCAAGCAATCTAAGTTAGCGCGTTATATAATCCATCTCATTGAATACTTATGTAATTGAGCATTTATATGATTCATTTATACCGAATGTATCCATATTGTAACAAACATATGCTTTTTGTTCTCCTTGAAATAATATATTAATTCACCCAGCAACCTTATTTGAGACGATTCTGGTATAAAAATGGCTGCCGCGCATGCGCATAGGGCCAAATTTGGTCCCTTGTCGCCACTCTTATTATATAGGCACTCTAGTCAATACCAGTCCGAGCGTTTTAGTTATGACTGCTCACTTTATCTGTAAGGATTGCAGTAACTCTTACTTCGATTATTTTAATAGATAATATATTTACATTAGCAATTTTATTACTATTATTACAGGCACTAATGATTACCTCCTAGAGACAATAATACTCGGTACTCGAAAACTCTCGTCGCCGCATACTGGAGAGTACATTTCATCGGAAATCGGGGACTTCTTGGACTCTTTTGAAATACCAAAATCTAAAATAGTGTCTGTATGTACTGATGGAGGAACTAACATGATTTCAGGAGTAAAAAAAATAATTGGTGAAGGGAAGAATATATATTATTTTGCCCTTGTGCTAAATTTAGTTGTAATGGACGGATTAAAGGATAGTGCTAATTCGAAGTTAAAATAGCTCATTGAGAAGTAAAGAAAATAATAAAGTTTGCTAGTCTTTATTAAAATTTGTTTATGAATAATCTGAGGAGCAAACAACTAAGAGAAGGAAAAGCAGAGGGAAGTATTCTTCTTTTTGTTCAATCCGTCCCCACAATGAGGAATAGCACTTAGGCCATGTTGGAGAGATTTATCCATTTATCTCCATACGTCGCACGTGTGTTGCAAAATCCCAACCTTAAAAGAGCTCCTCGTATGCTCTCTGGGTCAGAAATTGAATTACTGTTGGAAGTAGTAAGCATATTAGGGCTGTTTAAGGAGGCCACTACAGAAATTTCTGGGAGTGAATATTTAACTGGTAGTCTAGTTGTCCCTCTTATTTCATGTATTAAAGCATCACTGGCAACAATTGCCCCTATTCATGATATATCTAAAATGTTATTAGCAAAGTTGTAGCAAAGTTTTACCTCTCGCTCAAAACTTCTTTTACACAACCCTCTTCTGTGCATAGCATCTCTTTCTGACCCCAGATTTAAAAAAAACTTTATGTCTTCCACAATTGCTAGCCAAGCAGTTTCCCAATTCAGCAAAGAGTTAAAGCACTGCCTGAATAAATAAGGACAAAATTCGCCTCCTTCAGCAATACCAGAGAGTTCCGATTCAATAAACCCAAGCCTTCGTTGGGCAACACGTGACAAAAATGTGACAAAATCCATTTTTCCAAAATCGCAGGGTGCAGTTGCTTACTTTTCCAATGAGCTTAAACTATATTTGCATCAACCTCTGTTGTTAAGAGATAGTAGTCCACTTGAATTTTGGGCTCAAAGAAAGACATGTTAGCCTACATTAGCATTGCTAGCTTTTAAGTATTTGACAGTTGTTGGAAGTTCAGGGCTATATGAAAGGTTAGAATGTGGTCTGAATTCTGTGGTTTTGGATGACAGAAGTCGATTAACTAACCAGCATATAACTGAGCGAGTATTTATGAGCAGAGTTGTTGTTGTTGTTGCCAATCCCCAAAGTCCAGCGGGTATGAAGCATGAGCAGAGTAAAAAAAGGTATTGGGCTGAATAGATAAAACAATATTAACAAGGTAACTAATGTTTGAATTATTCTACTAGTTTGTGTACCTCCATTTTGAAACAATTAAGTTTTGGTTTACTTTAGAATTAATGTGAATTTTTGTAACAGTTGTGATGCGATAAATAAAAGCAGCTAACGACATTTAGCATTTTTTATAAACAACTAAATAAAAACAACTTGAAGTTTTTAAAAATCGGTAATTTTTTCCGGTTATTTTAAAAACCGTTTTTTTTTTTTTTACTCGGTTAAACCGGGGTAGTTATAACCGGAAGGAAAAAAAAACGGTTTACCGAAAAACGGTTATTTTCTGAGAGTTGACATCCCTAGTGGGATACCAGGATTAACGCCAATTGGTTGTGTTGCTCCAGTGCTACGTTAAATAATAAATACGTAAATACCTACCTAAAAAATCCAATAGAATTTGCCCCCATCAAACAGAACAGTCAACAAAATTATCTTGAATACAGGATTTGGCTTATTTTTGCATGCTAACAGATTTTTAGTTGTGAAAAGAATCTATTATGATAAACTTTTCAAAACTGTGGAACATTTCGCATGGAAGCAATGAATTCACTACCGATCCTATGTAAAACAAATCGAAAAAATAGTTATTAAATAACATAATTATACTATTTCAGCTTTATAGAAAACTTTGGCATTCCAGAACAATTTATATTTCAGTTTCTAGAATAAATACTAGATTGAACTACTTTGTGTCGAATTTAAATCAGTATTATAGATCCATTAAAATCAAAGAAAGAAGGTTCACAAATCCTTTAAAAGAAAGTTGTAGTGTTTATATTTAAAAAAAACTATTTTACGTACAGCTTTGATTAAAAAGATATTGTTGTTGCAACTCGTTTGGTTTTTTTTTAAACCTTCGTTTTCGGCTCAATGGAAAATAATTAAAAAAAGAATAAAAATACGCGCAACTGATTATTTTTCCTACTCCTTGGTAATTATTTACTTTAATGACAAAATCTTTACTTTTCCTGAAACATTGTTGTTGAAGTTTGTCGAAGTTAAATCATTTATTGGTTTCAAGTCTAATGCAATCATGCAAAATAACGTGTTATAAAACATCACATTAATTTTGATCAAGCTAGTTTCTTAGACGATGTAAAATCAATAAAGAAATGGATTTACAAAAATTAATAAAAGAGATTCAAATAATCGAGGGTTTTGCTATAATCGAAATAAAACGGGTTTGCATTTGCTTGGCACAACTGTTGTGAAAAGCATGCCAAAGTATTGCCTCAAAAAAGCCTTTATCTCAAAGTTGTACCATATTTCAAAAGAATTTCTTCAACTTTATTCACTTACAATTCCTAACTTACGGAAACAGACATAAAGAAGCTTAAAATAGTTAAAAACTCGATATTTCATCATACAAAAGAATTTGTTAAAGCAAAGTCGTTTCTTTGGGAATCACAGTTCTACATTCTACGGTTGATTACTTACTAAAGTTCTGTTAGGTGGACAATCGTTTCTCCTTTCGGTAAACTTCGCTTCACTAGAGAAGGCGATTTTCCGAACATATGAGCATATTCCAGAGACGTCGAGAATTTAGTATTCAAATGATTCGAGAAAATGGTAATGCCTTTGTAAGGAGCTATGTTTTTAAGGACCTTAGTTTGAGAATCTATCCTTTCCAGCAGGTAGATGAATTTTTATGTTCCACTGTAAAAACACAATAGGTGACGGTTCGGAATTAATCGCGAAGGGAACGATTCGAGGACAAAACTGTTATGCCCAAATAACACGGCGCTTTTTCCAAGCCCCAATTCACTTACATTATTTTTCTATCGCCAAACGCCCAAGTGGCAAAGTTGAAAATCCCGCCTTTCCAACCTTCTGGAATATTCGCGTAGCTTCTGATATCTCAATTTCCGCTTCTTTCGGTGACCAATGAGCGTGCAGAAAAATCGCGCAAATACCAAACTAGAACTGGAATATTCCTTCTTGTTCCTGTCTCCAGCGTGTTCGGTGGTCATTCTTTAGCGTCGTTTTTTGGATTCGGCGTGGGGCCCCCGTCGAATGTTTTTTCCGATGTTCTTCAACATTGCTTGGTGAAGTATAATTACATTCGCCCTTTCTTCCTTTTTTTGGTTTAAATATAGTTCTATATCTCTGATATGAACTAATCCTGATTAAGGATTTTCGTTGACCATCCGTCTCCATGGTTTTTTTTCTTTCTGTCCATAGGGCTATGCCTAAATAAAAGTTTCGGTACCCAACAATTCTGGTCTCAAATTGAAACTAAATCAATGTCGTTTCAATATTTGTCAATTTGAGTCTCCAATTGGATCTAAATAAATCATTTAATATTAGTTATAGTTATGGCATGCCTAATTCTATACGAGCTCGTTTTTCTTGTAAGATTATTCTATTGTCTCTAAAGTTATGTTTGCAAGTGTTGTGTCGGACGAATAATTATGTAGTGTATGTGAACATGAATTAACTTATAAATTGTGTTTTTTTTTTATTTAATAAATAGTCGGGTGAATTTTAATCACCCTTTAACATTTGAACTGTTCTTTTTCATCTGGCTGTCAGAGTACGAAAACAGCTTGTGCTCCTCCAAATGCTTACTTGGTTAACAAATTAATAATGTGTAAATATATCGATTTTTCTGACCTACCTGATGTGATCAGGGTTAAGTGATTTTTTCCAACAAAAACGCAATTCTACACGATACTGCCGCTAATACGATTTTTAAGGTCTAGTTGTTTCCCTTCATCGAACCTTCTTCCTATTTAATTAAATTGTTTAAAAAGGGACACAACAAAACCTCGTAATTTTGTACCACGGTCAGATGACGAGATCAACACCTGAGCTGTCAAACCACTCTCCAAAATTCCTACCCATGCTAATGTGAGAATATTCTAGGCCACGACAGATTTAACATGCCGCAGCCCCTTTGTACAAGGTGGTCTTTGATTGGAACGAGTTTCGAATTCGCAACCATTCGGTTGCTAATCCGTTAATCTCCAACGGCGCAATTCGTATTGGATTAAATGTTCAGAGAGTTTTGTGACTTTTAAAATGATGGAATTGTTTTATTCTTGAGAATTCCAACAGGGGAATATGAAATATGGGCAAAATTCATAATTTACGATTATTAAGATTTATGGCTAATTTGTGATAATTGGCTGATAATATTAGTTTTTTTTTACAGTTATGAATTGACATTCAACTGTTACCTATATTTAACGGTCGTTATCAATTTTCATAAATTGAAATTACAATTAATTTTAACAGTTATTATTTGTTTAAATTAAGCATTAAAAAATTATAACTTTGCATTTTTCTTCATCTTTTTATAAATTTATTTTTTAACCAGTTGATAACAACTGAATATTAGTTATGAACATACATTCAACTGCTATCTAAATTTAATGGTTGTTATTAATTTTTAGAAATTGACATTAGCAATTAATTTTAACAGTTATTTGTTTAAATTAACTAATTATGCATTACAAAATTTAAACTTCTTCTTTTTTCTTTTCGATTTTTTATGAATTTACGTTTTTGAAGATGATAGGTAGATGTTAATATCACACTGGAACGTCATCTCTATTTAAGAGAAATTTATTTCAACTTAAAGGTCCTCACTTGTTCCAATAATATTTATCGGCAACTATCAATATTTACTATAACATTTTCTGTTACTCAGTAAAGACACTGTTATTTAACATTTCTTTAGAATAAAATTCCATGTCCAGTAAAGGCATATCATTGCACGCCTAAGAAACAAGTTTCATAGAACTCGTATTCTTATTATTTTTCTGAAAGTTGTCCCATAACTCAAATTTCATTCGTTATCAAAAATTCGACAGAGTTAGAATTTTCTCTTTAAAACATATTTTGGGAACTGTTTCAAAAAATAGAAATTTGCATTGGATTATTTCCATGCAGACGATCATATATATCTTAGAACAAGTTTTCATAACTTTTATTTTGCTTTTGGGAAACATTGTATCTTCTGGTTTTGTTCTGAGTTTGTATGCTTCATATTTGTAGGATTTATTACATACCAGGATTTATTTGGTTTAGAACTTTTTTTAAATAACCCTGTTATACGGACTATTTCCCACAAAACTTCATCAGAAAACAATGATAAAATCTATCGTTGTAAGAGTTGCATATCTTTACTATATTATAAAAGAAAGTGTCCTACCTCCACTACGCAGTGTCCTGACGAATACATGGCACTTACAATAATGAAATTTGGCACACAAGTAGTCCGACGTTTTTGCAATTTGTGTTTCCAGCCCGAATTTTAAAATTCAATCTAGAATCCGTTATCATTTTTTGGAGGAACAATTTGTCAAAAGACTAAAAAAACAAATAAAGTTTAAACTTTAGAAAGGAGTTATTTTTTCTATCTCCTAGATCGTTAACGATAGAGTAAAAATTTCAATGGATTTGAAATCTGCGAAAAATATCACATTAGATCGATACCAAAATAATATGATTTTCTTTAAATAAGTAATTTTTAAATGGAAACTTTTATATTTTTTCTAATACGAACGCCACTGCGAAGAATGCCCTTGGTTTTAATCGAGGTATCACAGATTTCATTTCCTGCGTTTTAACCATTCCACAGCAAAGACAAACAAAACAAAACAAAAAAACATTTTGACTGGCATTGTTTTTTTTTTGTAAAATCAGGATCGTTGAAAATTTCAATGGATTTGAAATCTGCGGAAAATTTTACACCAAATAGATACCTTATATTTGATTTTCTTTTAATAAATTTTTCAATTAAATATTTATATTTTCGCAACAGATAGTGACGTCATGACGATTGGGTCTCTTCGCAATTCGATGCCATTTGGTTTGCGAAGTAAACGAACACCACGGGCAACGTCATGATGGCTGTTTGGTTTGCCTCGCAACTGGCCACGCAGTGCCTAGTGTTGAATAAATATAACATCTTTTTCTTATAATATGTAGGGATGCGACATCGACAGCAAAACATCGATGTTCAAAATTAAAACATCAATGTTGATAATACATCGACCCCAAAACATCGATGTTTTTAAAAATCAATGTATTTAAACTGTGTTTTCCCTATTTTTTTAAACTGGTTTAGCAACCTCAAATATTAATGTTCGCCGGGGGAGGGAGATATAATTTGTCATTTGCCGTGTTTATTAATTTATGACTAAGACGTTTTTTAACTGTCAAAACAAAGTCAAAAAATTAATAAGAACAATTAGCAAATCTTTTATTTTGAAATTGAATAATATATAAGAAAATAATACTTAAAACAATTTGACATGCAGAGACTATATAAGATATTTTAAGTTAACAGAAGTGTAGGTGAATGTTTCAAGTTTTTTTTAGAGACAGTCACAGATGTTCTATGTGTGCTAATTTAGTCACACTGCTCACATCGAACTGGTAACCCGTTTCCGCCCAGACGCGTGTTTGGGTATCTGAAGCAGATGCAGTGATAGTGGATATGATACGCTATTTCAACTCAGCTAGATCAACAGGTAGAGGAGGGTTTCATCCGTTATCCTTTACGTAGTCCCAAGGAAAAAGTCACATGGTGTAAACTTAGGGCATCTGGGTGGCCATTTGGGTTAGTGGCATGTTGTAGTCGGCGGTTCGTACAATCCATCGGTGAAGAAGATGTTAATAGAGGTAATTTCGCATATCACCTGACCAGTGTGGTGGTGCACCAGAATAAAGTTTTTCAACTTTATTCTCCAATTGGATGAATAAAGTTTTTGACGACATCTGCCTATACACTCGGTCGTCCTGGCTTTGGAACTTAGCACAAACACCCCTAGCTTCAAATTTTTTATCTTAGCTTCAAAACTAATCGCAAATTAATTTTCTGGTTGGAGGTTCTTTTCTAAATCGTGATCGAAATGCTGTTGCACAACGGTGACAGATTCCGTTTGCTCAAGTCAAGAACACAAAATGCCTTCTCCACTGCAGACTCAGCCATTTCTACTGACTAGTCACGTGACACGCTTGCTATCGCTTACGTCACTTCGCTCGGGAAGGGGACACAAACTTCATGAGCATACCTAGCAAACAGTTTGCATTTGGGGACCGCATCTTAAACCGTTCCTGTTTTACAGTATCTGGAAACTGTATACGTACTGATGAATCACCCTGTACAATGAATAATTGTAAGTGTCGAGTACGATGAATACCTTTATTTATCAAGTACAATGAATACTTTTAAATACTGAGTGCCCTGTTACTTTTGCATTCGAGTACTTTGTAAGAATATCATTGTAATCGAATACAACGATAAAAATTGAGTACAACTAATACTTTTAAGCATCGAATACTTTTGCATTCCAATGCTTCCATTTCTAGGGGAAAATACATCACAAAACTAGATTAAACCCATCTTTGGAAAAAAGTTTTAATGAAATTAAAATTTCAAATATGGGGACAATTAATCTACATCGTCGAGTGCATTATTTTTAATTGTTTTATATCACATATATCGAAATAATATGAAGTTAGAATGACAAATCTTAGAGTACTGAATATTTGTCACGATCGATTTATATCCAAAAGAATTCAGAATAAATTATAAAAATAGCAAGTCATACGCAACAAAATATTCAATTTTGAATACGTAGTTGTTTTCTTAACATAATATCCGATTCCGTTACAAAACGAAGTTCCTTTACTGAGTAGCCATTTTGTAGGAAAAGGAGCCAACTTCCGGATGATGTTTATCGAATCGTAAGCGAAAGCTTCAACATACGAAAGCACTTACATATGTATATTTCCAATCTTCGAATTTCAAAAGAAAATCCGAAGCCATTGAGAAACATAATGTCCCGTCCTTGTGGAACGTGAAATAAATATGATACGAACGTTGAATATATATTATGCCGTTGGATACAAATATCGAAAATGCAATTTTAATGCAAATGCCCAAATGCAAAAACAACTAACTTATGTCAAAAATTTGAGTTCCACTTGGAAATAACGACTCTCGAAAAAGTGCTTTACTGCGAATTATATTTATTCTCGGGAGTGCACTAGAGACCTGAACGGACTGGAATAAGGGAAGAATAAACAAATAAAAAAAGCGACTTTTTGGATCGAAATGAAAACATTTTATGCTCACTCGAATATTCGCGCATAAATGAGACTCAAAACGGGCGTAAAAACTTCCTTTTTTAACCTGGCGCGGTCTTCCGACGGCTCATAAGAAACTTCCACGAAAGCTACTCGAGCGCCTCCACGCGGAACTCTTGCAAACTAGACACGTTTCAATGGATACCGCATAAGAGGATGAATACGATACAAAGAAAGACGAGGGATACATCCTCGAAACTATGAATTGCGCTTTTACTTTTTTTATGCGATAAAGAAAGAGTTCTTCTCGAGGGATACATATATTTTTTGTACAGAACCGGAGTTACAACAAAGCGATTTTTATGGAGCAAAGAAAGTAAAAGAAGTTTCGGGTCTAGACTCTGGAATATTTCTTGTGTCCTTCCCCAACAGTGTCATCGTCGAAACTTTTACAAAGAAGGGATTACTTATACGCATACCATAAAGAAAACGGGATTCTTATTTTTTTGGAGGTGGACGGAACCTACGGTATTCCTACGGTTGTTAGAGGACAAAGAATGTAGTGTGAAAAGTTCAGATTTTATAGGTGGGACGAGACGATTCGTTTTGATATAAAAGAGACGTTTTGAAGCCTAAAATGTGATTTGATGCTCTTTATAGGATCTTCTTTTCTGCCATAAATGACTTCCTTTTGGTTTCGAGCGATAATGTCACGGGATTTAAAAACATCGTTCAAGGTATAATGGCTATATATGATGATAGTCGCACACCAGGCGATCATTTGTCACTCATTGCTTGTCATGACATCATAAATTGAAACAGGGATTTCACCTAGGCCTATTCGAATACCTACAAACACAACAAACGGTAAACGGAAATACACGACAAACGGTTTAGCAATATATTAATTAATGTAATGTAATCTATATCTATTTATAAAAGAATGTGCGTGTGTATGTGTGTATATACAAATCTACACCGTTTGACCAATCCACACCAAATTGGGTACACTTATATTTTAGAACACTGTGGAACACATAGGCTAGTTCGTTCTTGTCTTCAGACCAATCTGTAGGCATGAAAATTGGCACACAGGTAGTCCTAAAAGTGTCCCTCGAAGTCCGAATATAAAATCTAAAGTTTTGTTTTCCTGCAATAAATGGACATGGACCAGAAAACACGTTCTACAGGGTTTGTGTATTTGAGTTAACACAGGGAAATGCCGCGGTCATATTTTTGCTGTCGTGGTCATATTTGAAACCCGAGCAACGCGGAGTTATTCAGCTAGTAATTTATAATCCACGAATTATTATGCGTTCTCAATTATTAAGGGGGCTTACGACCTATAAAACACTCTTGATGGAGTAGGAATAAGGTCAGTTTCGAAGCTATGTCATTTTTTAAGTATTGCATAAAATGGAATACTTTTTTTTTCCATTATGCTCCTGCATTTTTAAGGTATAAAATACATTGTACAAACATGATTTAAATATTAGCAGGAGTTTTTGTGTCGGGCTCGTTAAGGTATAACTTTATTGTGAGTAAAGATTTGAGGAACAGTGCTGCGCACAAGATTGCATAAAAACAAATAGATGTATACAAATAAATTTTAGTGTATGTTATTCTATATATACAACAGATTAAAATAAAAGCAAAAAATAAATAAAAATTAATATTTTTTATCAATTATGTTTCATGGAAGCAGTACATCTGATACGTCAACAACAATGTCTTCTCCAAAATTCCAAAATAATAAATTTTTTTTCAATATTGTGGTTTTAAAACAAACATGTAGGTTTAACGAATATGTATACCAATTTTTGAACAAGTTGCTCAAATAGTACTTCAATTATCATGCGCTCAATCTGAGATTTTTCTAAAAAAACAAAGCTGAGAAGAAAAACCGCCGTAAAAATAAAATTTTGGTTACAGAAGCCCATGTTTTGCTCAGTATACCTTTCGATTTTCTTTCATATCTCTGGTATTTATTTGAATTTTGTCATGCGGTTGGTGTCAAAATGATCAGAAATGTATGAACTTTAATAAATATATTTTTTTGAAAAATCGAATTTTTGGAAGGTTTAAAGGTTGTAAGCCCCCTTAAGATCCCAATTGTATTAGTAACGAATTAGCAACCAGAGGATTGTGAATTTGAAACTAGGTCTAACCAAAGACCGTCGTGTACATTACATGGGGGCTAGTTCATGTTAAATCCACCACGTTTGGAGAAAGGAGTGGAAGATCATATTGTATTTATTATCTGACCTTGTTTGAAAATTACGAGTTATTGTTCTTGATCATTCTCTTGGGATTGCTGCAAGACCGTCATCAATAGCCCGTTGTGTCACTCCAGATTGACGTTAATTCGCCACCTGCCTACCTTCAGGTGTTAAATCAAAAAATTATGTAAGCTAGTATAACTACACAGCAGGAAAATAAAACAGCAGCTATCAGTTTACGTACCGGTGCAAGAACATTAATATTCAAGTGCATATTTATGTACTTTCGGCAACCCGTGAAACTTTGAATTCACTAAAACATTACAGTTTGTTTTAAATGAATTAATTCATAACCTATTGTACCAGTCGCTCTCCCACCTTACATCTGGAATTTAGATCAACACCGACGCGATAAACAAGCTCCTCACCTGCACTTTGGGTCCGTGAGAAAACGGAAGACAAGCCAAAGATTCCGAGCTTATGAAATCCCCTGTCGGAACGCAGGAAAAACTTCAAAAACTTTTCTTGCAGATGTGAGGTCGGAGGTCAAACTGAAAACCCACTTCACAGGTGTTTGGTAGTGGTTGCTCCGACAAAGTTTTTTTAACCTGAGTTTGGCATAATATGTCCCAAGAAGTCTCAATGCCACAAAACCATATCCAATCAAAACCTGATTTGTATACTTGTATATTTTTATTCTTTTAAAATTATTCTTGCTATCCTGGTTGCTTTTAAATATTATTTAATTCTGTGTTTGGAACAGTCTGTCCACTATTGGACCTTGCTCCATAAAACCCAAATCAACAAACCAACTAATCAAATCCTGATGAAGTTTTCGAGAGATGCAACAGATTAGTTGAGAGTAACAGACGTATCCTCCAGACTCTGATTTTTCGAGCCACGGTCTTGACTCCTAGGCGGTTCGATGTCAATCACTGTACCCACGAATTTTTAATAATTGTAAATAATTACCTCTATGAATAATATTCCAATTACTTTAAATAAATGTTTAACTTTAATCAGACGTACATCTAATTGTTAGAAGACGGTTCACTATTAAAGGTTTATGCTCCAGTACAAGAGATAACTAAGAGAAAGAATACAGAAAGTAAATAAAATTGAATATGATTCCAGACAAGACAGGCATGAAGTTCTTCTCGATTAATTCGAATGTGTTTCATTAAACATTTTAAATAAATAGTGAGTAAAATGACAAGGACATGAACCGTTTATTCGAGATTATTTCAAAAATTGTAGCAATTAATATTTATTAGAGGGGTGAATATTTTAATATTAATATCATTAGTGAAATGCTCACAAAAACTATCAATCGCAACAATGATATAGCGCCCTTTAAGAAAACACATGAATATTAATTATTCCATTAGGCAAATGTAAACTTTTGCATGGTCCGTTAATTAATATTTCATTTGAAATGAGCAGACGAATTTTTATAAACCGTGACTTTGTACGTATTAAATAATGGAAACAGACTCTATTTCGAGAAAAATTTGTTGGGCGTTCTATTACAATACTTTTATTACTGCATTTAAAGTTTTTATCAAGAGGTCTGTTTGGACCATGTATATTAATTTAACTCCATTACTGCGTAAGCTGAAGTTTGGATGAAGAATCGTAGCTTTATCCAATAAAAAGTTATTGGCAGGTTCTATTACAATATGTTTGGCACAATATGTCCCAAGAGGACTCAGAGGCAAAAAATCCATCATCAAATTAGGAATACAATAATCACATCATTTAGTACTTCAAGAAGCTTGTTTTAACCTTTTAACCTTATGTAGCAATTTGATAGCATTAGTGCGCTAGTCAAGCTGAAGTTTGAGTGAAATAACATAACATTGTCCAATTAAAAGTTTTATAAAGAGAATCAGTCTTTTTTATACCTAAGATTACTAACGAATTGCTCAATAGCCCGTTGTGTTGCTTCAGGGTGACGTTAATTAAAGTACCTACCTACCTATCCACGAATTACTCGTCTAAGTACTGCAAAAATACCTAAACACAAAGATGTTGTGTACATAGATGCATGCATCTAAAACCTGTATGATTCTTTCCTCAGCATATTAAGAAAAATGCACTTAAAAATTACTACAGAAATGTCATTATTTTTAGTAGAGTATCGTAAGAAAATATGACGTAGGAACATCGATTTATAATGAATTATCTTCCAATTTTCAACATTCTTATTTTACATCCAATTTTGGCAACAATCACTATGCAACTTTCAATAATGTTCGCACGCTGATGTCATCTGACAGCTCTGCGCGAAACCAAGTATCAAGTCGCACGTTGTCGTGCTATTGTTTCTATTACTCACCAACTCGAAATTGCGCAATTTCTGTTTTAGATATAGTTTCTCAAGAGTCTGAATGTCAGACCTTTTAAATCTTATTATTTGTCATTGTTAAATTATGCTTGAATAAATTACGTTTTCCTGCTCCTGAAGTGCATTCTTCAGAAAGTTGACAATATGTTGGAATAGCAGCGAATAGCCAATTGCTGCTAGCTAGCATAAGAGTTGGGGTCCTTCCGAAGGCTATAGTCGGAGACCACCAAGTTGTGACTCCACACAAGCTTTGGATAAAACATTACCCATAAAAACATTTAATACGGTTTATATGTAGTGAATGGCTTGAGAAAATATCATTTAATGGTATTATCTTGTACTTTTAAAACTAATCTGTTAGTGATCAGGGAAGGAGGTAATTTTTGACAACTAACAATTTATTAACACTTAAAAACATCACGAAACACAACGAATCACATGATAATACGTGCGTGTGTACATCCCATTCCCATGATACAATGCTAATGATAATCATCTCGCACATACTGTTGATGACCTTAGCGCCATCTATTGGCCGTTAAAATTATTAAGATACAATAATAATATAAAAATAGTACACGCAAGACACACTTCAACCTCCTGTTGGTAATCTAGACGAGGTAACCTCGCCTCTGGCAAACTGACCAGATATCATTATGGACGAGAAATATCGTCTATAGAAGGAAACTGACCAGATATTAGTGCCGAATTCCTATAACGATGAGTGATCTCGTCATTCGTAAAATTGGTCACATCTTGATGGACTAGATGCTTCTAAATCACTTGTAGGCCACGGAAGCTAGGTTGGAAAAGTAACAGATTAGCAACCGGAGGTATTTGATATTTTTTAATAAACGTCACACTTACCAAGCCGAGGTTGGGCATTCGAATCCTACCCACCGAAGGCCGTCGTGTACAAAGTGGCTAAGTCACGTTAAATCTGTGGATTACTCAAATGTCCTCATATTGGCTTGGTGAGGAAGTTTGAAGAGTGGTAGCCAGATCAGGTACACGGACCGTGGTTCAATTGTTTGAATTGAAAAATATTGTTTTTCGAGCAATACTGGTGAACCAATTTTATTAAAAAATATATTTTCCCAGGAATGCTAGAAAAATAATTTTAATAGAAAAATGATTTTTTTATCAATACTGGTGGTAAAAAAAGTTTTATTGGAAAATTTATTTTCCCATCAATACTGATAAAACAAACTGAGTTGCGTACCATAATCGTTTTGCACGCAATATTATTCTTGGGGATATAGAATAGTTCTTAATCCCCCTCTGCATACCTATGATAAGAGTAACGGGGGGGGTATATATTGAGCCTACAATACCCACAAGGTTCTAAAGTACGATTTAAGTTTTCCAAATTTCGTATAGATCTGTCAAACGGTGTATTTTTTCATAAAAAAACAGATATACACCAACTAAGCTTTATATATACAGAAGTGTGCACGACTAGCATACATTCTGCTTTGATCGTAAGATGTTAGTGCAATAAAACTGTTATTTTTACGAAATGTTTCGGTTTACCAACTCACACACCAACAATTACTTTCTATTTGTTGAAAAAGTATTATTATTAGCTATTTCTTGAAAGTAGGTAGGTAGTTGAAATAACTTCGCAGTGATACAACACAACGGGCTATTGGCCACGGATCTTTATAAATCCAGAATGGAAAAATCCGAAGGCAACACTCCGTCATTTTGAACTACGATCAGATGACAAAGACCGTAATTGAGCTGACTCTCCACTCTCCAAATTTACTTACCACGCCTACGTGAGGACATTCGAAGACACTACAGATTTAATGCGGACAATCCCCCTCGTACATGACGATCTTTGGTTAGATCAGGTCTCGAATTCGTATTTCTCCTGTTTCTAAGACGCTACTCTTCCAACCGGGCTACATATTTCCCAATTATATAAGCATGCTATATTAATTTTTGTGCATTTTAATGAGGTATGAATTGTGAGATAAGAAACTTGTGTAGGCCATCAATAAATATGATCAGCAAAATAATATACTTGCATCTGCTAGTATTATATATTATAAAAGGAAGTGTTTGTTTGTCTGTTTATCTGTCTGTTTCGCGGCCGCAAAATCCTGACGACCTATGGCACTTACAACAATGAGATTTGGCACACATGTAGTCCAAATTTTTTACAATTTTTGGGCAACGGCGAAATTTTAAAATTCAATCTAGAAGATTTTAAAATGAATTTAATAGTTTTATTCTCTACTTGCTTCTTCAAACGTGTTTCAAAAAACAAAAAAACAGGATGTATATTTTGCCCTTTGCGTTAAAAAAAAAAGAAACAGATTACATTTCCTGTCCCCTTTTCGGCGAATCAGAGCAAAAAATAAGGGCCGGGTGGCCTGCTCGTTAAAGCGTCGAGCTCATGACTAACTGATCATGAGTTCGAGCCCAGCCGACCGAAAACTCCCGTGTATGCTAAAGGTGACTGGTGCACGAAAAATCTGCCGTGGTCACAAAGTCCTCCAAGTTCCCATATCTATCCCCATCAATACCTCTGGGGGTGCCGAACCAGGGATTAGTTGGTCTCTGGTTTGGATCAAAATTACAACCGTGTGCCTAAGGATGATTGAATGTCGTAAAAATGTGACCTCTCCGTAAAAACGAGACATGTCGATGTGCTGCTTGTTGACTGAAAATTCGAGCCAAGTCGGACTTCCTCCCAATGGGGCTCACTTGCATGGAAGCCGCACCCCCCTCGCCTCTACGACGGGCCTGGCACTACGATGGTCTGCTAGTCTAGGCATAAGAAACAACAAAGGAGCGAAAAATAAAAAACATATTGACTGGGATTGTTAAGTTTTTTTTCGTAAAATCGTAATTGCTAAAGATAGATTGAACATTTCAACGGATTTGAAATCTGCGGAAAATTTCACTTTAGATTGATGCCTAAAATATGATTTTCTTGTAATAAATAATTTTTTAATTGAATATATCTTCATTGGATTTGAAATCTGCGGAAAATTTTACATCAGATTAATACCTTACATCACGGCGTTGCACGTGATACACCACGGGCACGGGCAACGCCGGCTGGCCACGCAATGGCTAGTATATAATTATACTTTTTATTAAAGAAATAGTTGTCAAAGATGTGCACTGGGTGTGAAAAATGTGAGCTTGAAGATTGTTTAGCAATCTTCATATGATTGCAAGTGGAAACTAATGGAGTAAGTAGCCTACCAGTAAATAAAATTAATTGAAAGATACTCAGATAAGTAATTGAGACAAGATGAGTTCCCAATCTATTTTGTGAAAGAGAATACACAGTTAAATTCTATTTAGTGTCAAGGCACAATAGATTATCCTGAAGGTTAAAATGCAAAGATACTTTTTAAAAATTCGTGAATCTCCCATCTGAAATTCCTTGCGATTCAACTCTACACTATCCCTAATGAATCAAGGGGCGATGCTTTATGTACCCCCATCAAATGTTCACTTAAAATAAATGTTCTGAAGGGCAACCTCTAACGGATGTCTGTGATCTATTTTTCTGTCACGGTTGCTTTGAAGTGATTACGTCGATTCATTCTAGGGCAGTAGTTTTAGATTAGAAATTTTCGACTCCCGCGGTATAGAAAGTCGACGTGCTTATATTAACATTTAATTACATGCCATTAAAGACCCATTTTTTCAAAAGTTAGATTTATCAAATACTTATCGCTATGGCAGTGTTTTCACATCATTCATCCAAAATATTTTCCAATTCATTATTTTTATGTCAATCTTATACTTAGGTATCATGTTGGTCTCGTGCTTAACTAGTATTTTATGTTCTAAAAAGTAATGAACATTCTTATTTTACATTAACTATTAGAATATTTTATACATATTTGTTCAAACATTTTCTTGCGTTTTGCAGCTTGTCCGTTATCGGACCTAGTGCCATAAAATTCAAAACAACCAACCAACCAAAATATTTTCCAAAAAGAAACTTTTCTAAAGATAGAATTGATAAATATTTAATGCTTTGCCAGCGTTTTCACGCCACATTCATCCAAAATTATTTTTCAGGAGGAAACAGTTCCGTAAACATAATTTACAAAGTTTTAGTAGACCAGGTATGTCCTCCGGCTAAGTTTAAACGGTCCCAATAAATTAAATGAATAAAAAATGTTGGAGACAGCTAGCCCTTTAGAGTAGTTTAAACATACATTTTCAAAATTTAAATTATACCTTTTCAACAAACCTTACTTTTGCATTTTTTCTCCAGGTCCTTAGAAGAAAGAAATATATTTAGGCTTCGTTTCAGATTATTTCGAATTTTTAAACGAAAATGGCTCTCTGACGCAGTAATGTTATTGGGCTGATACAAAAGTTTGTGGTGCCGTTTTTGGCGCTAGATGTAATTGCATTGCAAAACCAAATTATACCATTGTATACTTTATACGTGCGTTTTTGTGTTTGAAAGAAGGAATTTCAGAGCGTACTTGGTAAACTCATATTGGCAAAACACCTGGGACCTCGAAGTACGAAACAAATAAAATTATATACATGCTTCCATAAAAGGCTTTAATAAAACTATTTTGTATCGAAATTATGATACTAAACTCACAAGACTCCGAATAGGACACACTTATTTTACTCCTGGACACCTATTACGTGGAGAAACAGTTCCAATGTGTCGCAAATGCAACACTAGCTTTTCAGTCGGGTACATCTTAATGAAATTCCATGATTTTGACCACCATACACTCGTTCGATTTGGTATTTATCACCCCATTTTACATGAAGTTTTATCATATCCTTACCACAAAGACCTGTTTCTCTTTTTAAAAGACATTGGTTTTTTGCACTATATTTAGTTTTTATCACCTGACTTTTTATTTATATATATACGATGTTTAGCGAAGGTTGGCCAGATTGGGCCCTTGCGCCATGCAAAAGCAACCAACCAACCAACCAGAGCGTACTTGGGAAACAAATTGTGTTATTAGGTTGTGTTTTTAAAATTTTCCTGAGCAATAAAAACGCGGCAAAAAAGAAGGATAATTTTCGACTCATGCTTTTTTATTTCCGAAAAGGCAATAATGTTTCGCAGACGAAAAAAGGTGATACACTACCCTACAATAATGGACCGGACAGAACATGTGATGATATAAGGGGGAAAATACATGCTTTAATAAGGTCCTCCACGTGCTGCAATTACACAACCAACCCTTCTGGGCATACTTTCAACAAGGTTTCGATACACAGCTACGGGTATTCGTGTTTATTCTTGCTTCAAGAATATCGCCAGCTCAGCTGTAGATTTCGTACATGGTTCCCTGGTTCGTAAGCGTCGCTATAACTCATACCACAAATGAACTACGGGGTTTATGTCGGGACTCTGAGCTGGCCAGGGAAGAAATTTTACATTCATCTCTCGGTACCACTACTTGACAGAGGCTGTAACACGGCATGGAGCGTTGTTGTCCTGAAAGTAACATTCGTTCATTCCATAGAATTGTCAGAGTGTAGGTAGAACCCGATTGTCCAAAATGTTCATGTAGGCGTAGGCGTTCATTTTACCTGGAACAACATGCGGAAGGTACCAGTTTATACCACGAAAAACACCCCCAAACAAGTTATCGGATTTTATGCAAATCCGCTGGCGTCCGGTCCATTATTGTAGGGTAGCCACTGGTTCAGAAAATTTCGTCACCTGTATCCGTTCTTTAGCCAGAAATCTCGGAACTTCTACGAACGCGGCAGGGTGCAGCTGCTAGAGAGATGTTGAAACGTCATTGAACAGAACTGTATAAATTATTGATTCACTGTAATATTTAGTAGGTAAAATAATTCTTCTTCAATTTTTGTCAAGAAAACGTGAAAAACTTTGGCATCAACCCTATATTTTTCAATAGTCCAAGCTCGGATTTTTCCTCTCGTTAGCTATGTGGGAAATAGCAGTTGAAAATAGCTTTGAGAACGAGTATGAGTACTTTGTTCAATAGGAGAGAAAGTTCTGAGAAACAGAAGGCCGTTAAGGATATCCATGAGAAAATTCAAAAGATACGCTTAATTTACATCGACATTTACTGAAAAAATATTACAATAAGAACATACCGTAACATAAATTTGATAATTGATTGCTTTTGATCCTATCTTTAAAGATCTTTCGGCAGCAGTAGTAACACAGTGTAATACACTAAATTTTTTTTGCATTCTGTATAGGATGTTTGTGTTTCTACATCCGTATTAGGTAAGTAAGTAATTGAATTTATGTCGCTCTGGAACAACCAATAGGCTTTTGTTGACGGTCCGGTATCAATCACAGAGGGAAAGATCCGATGACAACACCTCGTAATTTTGAAGAATTACAGTATTGATTGCTTACGTTGCGTTACTGCCGTTACCTGTTTCAACGAAGAAGACGTTTTCAACCAAGCAGTCCAAAACTGGAGGCGACACTGGCTCATACAGACTTTCACATACCTTGGGCAGTGTCAATAAATAAAAACTACTGATGGGGCAGGATAATCAAAGCATGGCGATCGACAACGGGATGGGTTATGATAACACTCCAACATCCAATGTGTCCACACTTGTGCGCTTTTGCTTGCTCTAAGCGCATGCCTCGACGCAAGGGATGCAAGCGTCAAGGCATGCCCGAGATGAGTCAGAAGTAGCAGTAATCCATAGCGCACAACGTAGCGCAAGGAGTTCCAACAGCCTTGGATCTCTGTGCGCTTCAACTTTCAATTTGCAGTGTTTTGGTGAACCGAAGTTGTTGTGTTTGGTTTTTTTTATTGTTATCATGAATAACGAACAAACTCTTGAATTTATAGAAGACTGCAGGTCTTATGTGTGTTTGTGTAACATACACTGTAAATATTATACGAAAAAATTAAACACGTCATAAATAAATTAACAACATCATAATAAATTTTAAATAAAATTTTAAAAAAAATTTTAAACGCCATTTATTCAAAATGTGCAAAGAGCATTTAATAAATTTCCCAAAAGAGCCTTTAACTTTATTATGATTGCACTTAAAATATTTCTGTTCAAGTTATTAAATGTTGAAACACTGCATGAGTTAATCTTTTTTTTTTTATGTATTTTATTTCATAAATAGACTTAAAGACTATCAAGAGTGAAAAGCTGACTATGTGTATGGGCATTAATTAAACATATTTAATGAAATGAATAAAAAACTGACAAATTAAGTTTTTTATTATATCAGTATAATATTAACGTAGTGTTTTATCAATTAAAGTTTTCTTAGCTATGGTGCATGTTCTAAAGATTTATAAGGATGAATATGAAACCAATTTATTTTTAAGCCGGAAAGGATAAATATGATAAATGTACTTCGTTTAAACACTTATTTATCTTTTAATTATTAATATAATTATTTGTAAACTAGAAGTCTTCTAAGTTCATAAGCATAGATTATATGAAATATTATGATTCACCAAATGCACAATTAGGTTTTGTCTTCTGATTTCAGCAGTAAAATTTTTAAATCCAGCTAATCGGTAACGACGATTATTTACAACTGTTTGTAACCACTTTATACATTGTGTTTTGAATTTATTTTTATTGATTCTACAACATACATAAGGTCTAAATAACCACATTTATTGGTCGAAAGAATAACAGGAAAAATTCCAATTACTATTAAATTTTAATAATTATTAGCGGGTGGGAGAACGGTAAACTCAAGTCTAACAGTAACAACAAGAATTTAATCAACTAGAAAAGGAAGGCATACATGTTAGCTGCATTTAAGGCGAGAGGCATTCGTACTCTGATTCGAGATCGAATAAAACATCGGCGCAAAACCACTCCTTAATTTTTTAACAACTTATTTACGGGGGAAATATCGTTCCGATTTAAAGCATATTCAGCTGTTATTCTCTGACAGCAACAGGAAACACGTGCAAACGATTCCAGCGAAATAAATCAAAGAAAATATAATCATCGCGTTTGAACGTGTGCTCCAACAAATAATAATAAATTTTAACGTAAGTTAATAAATGCTCATTACGCGTTTTGAAATATTCTTTCATTCAAAGCGCTCGCCTTGATTTCAATAGTTTATTTACATACTTAATCACTAATTATGCCATGTTGATTCCTCCTAACAGAATAGCATCCTTTTCATCCATCTTGAAACTGAAGTGAGGCACGAGTGTGGGCAGGTGAAGGGCATGCCTCTAAGCGCATGCAATAAGGCATGCGTAGACGTATGGTGTATTGAACGTCGAAAGGCAAGTTGAAAATGAAAGCGCACAAGTGTGGACATACCTAATATCCGCTGTATTAGAAGATAACTGTGGCAAGGCCTGGTTGCGTTTGAAATCCTCCATTTAAATACATCACATCCGGGTGTTGACATCAGCTTTGGTTTCGCGATCGGTGTGAAAACGGCTAATCCCCATAGCTGGTCGGAAATCTGATCGGTTGTCAAATAGGTATATCATTAAATGGGGAGTACCAGTACATAAATACAATGCAGGGATGTAGTAGTTTTCGAACTTAGAAATCGTACGTCATATTTACTCTCAAAGCGCTTCAACGAGATATCCATCTAGATCTCGTCAGTCAATTTCATGATGTCCTGTCTAACGTATACGGCACACTCCGGTGTATTTATAATTCGTCTTCGCATCGGTAACCTCTCCAAAGGTTTCGATGGTACATCTCGTCCAAGGTCAATTTTGCGTCGATTAGACGTGATTTTAACACGACTTTGAATCGGCCACACACGTTTTGCACACAGGCATCTTTTCTTAAGAGAACTGAGTGTAACATCTCTCTCTCTCTCTCTATATATATATATATAACTCTGTGTGTAACATGTGTGTCGTACATTTTACTGTTCACCACATTTAGATTGCATGCCCTGTTTTTAACTCTCATCGCAACATATTTTTTAATAGATCAATCTTGAACTTGGAAGATTTCGTGGGTAAAAATCCCCATCCAAGTATTTTCTTTTTTATATGCTATTGATTTTTTTTCTAGTGACATAAACATTTACAATCATAGCTCTCAAAAACACAACTCACAATTTTATAAGCCATATTCACATATTATAAGCCATTATGTTTCAAATCAGGCTTTTGCATTCTAGTTTTATCCTTCAGGATGGAGATAATCTATTTTGAGCTTCGTTTCCATCTCATACGTAATTTTTTAACAATTCATTTAGTACTTAATCATTTCTTATTTTATGTTTTAGTGTTGATTTGGTTGCCTACCCAATAAGTATAATTTACATACATCTATGAAATTTTATCTAGACTTGTGTTTGGCGCAGCTTGTCCATTACTGGACCTTGCGCCATTAAACCTAAACCAATCAACCAATCAAGGTCAATTTTGCTAATGACAAGATACCTTGTCGAGACAAAACTGCCTGTTGAGTAACGGCCACGCGGGAGGAAAGGGCGAACAACCGAAGAAGGAAAAAAACTCTCCCCTTATGCGAATCGAAACTTTTGGAACCCCTTCCGGGGGTCGAAAGAGAAAAAACGACGCTACGGGGTCGAATTCGAGCTCGGACAGTCACCAAGGTCGGACACGCGTTGTGTGTCTCCGCTACAAAAAACTCGTTTAATCTGTAAACCTCTAGGACCATGTCCATTACCAATGTAAACGTTTTAGGATAATTAAACCATGTTAAAGTTATCCTCTAGTTATTTCTTCACCTGCCTCCAGTAATTGTTTTTAGGCCTGCCTCTCCATAACGCTTGGAAAATAGGGGTAAGTACCCAATTCAATTTCCAAAATCTATTCGTTTTCTAAGTCGTATGCACATTCGATTCATTATTCTCCTTTATGTTCTAAATCTTAAAGAACATAAAAGTGGTCCGTCGAACCGGAGCGACCTATGGTGGAAATCGAAATCATATATCATTCAATATTTAGTCTTTAAGAAACAATTCTCATTGCTTTACTCTTTGAAATGCCTAACGTGTCTAACGTTCAATTGCGTTTTAATCAAATTTGTAAGGAAATTAAGCGGTTTCGTGAGAAAATTCTAAACGATGAACTAAGTGATCCAGCACGAATCGCAGTTCTCACAACAAAACTTCAATCTTACGATACAAGATTGACTGATGTATTTTCAAATTTTTCTCCCAAAGAGAATGAAGAGAACTTTGAGGAGTACATGAGCTATCAAGATGATATTTTGGATCTGTTGGTTCAGTTAGATACGAAAAAATCTCATACTGCAGGAAAAGTAACTCAAGGAATAAAACATTCGTTAGTAAAATTACCAAAATTCGATCTCCCTAATTTTTATGGTGATTCAGAAAGTTGGATTTCGTTTAAGGAATTATTTGATTCATCCGTTTTGAAAAATGACCAACTCTCAGACATTGAAAAGCTCCAGTATTTGCAGTCTTCAGTACGTGGAAATGCATCGAAATTAATTCGGGGTTTTGCATTTCAACAAGAAAATCTCATTCATTGTTGGGAGCTTTTGTGTCAGAGATTCGAAAATAAACGTCAGTTAGCATTAAGTCAACTCAATAAATTATTTTCTATTAAGCTAACGAAAGTGAATAATTCAAAAACTCTACTTGAATTATTAGACACCTGCAATGAAACCGTCCGTAACTTAAAAACTTTGGGTTTGGAATCTAATTTGTTGAGTGACCTAATTTTTATAAATTTTATGTTAATAAAATTCGATGAGCCAATCAAACAACGGTGGGAACTGTCCCTCGAAAGTGACAGCATTCCTAACCTTGAATTGTTTAGAGTTTTTGTTGAAAGAGAAGCGCGCGGTTCAATTGAAACAAAACCTATTCGAAACGAAGCTAAATTCAATCAGGGTAGAAAGACTGTAGATTTCAATTCGTTCAGCAGACCAGTAGTTCACAATGCGGTTGTGGTAAAGAGCAATACATGCGTAATTTGCAATCAAATGCACCCATTATTTAAGTGTCCAACTTTTAACAACATGCCGGTGAACGCGCGAAGGAAAGTAGTAGATTCGCATAAGCTATGCTCTAACTGTTTACGACAAAATCATAAACTTGAGGCATGTAAATTAACTTTAAATTGTAAAAACTGTTCGGAACGTCATCATACACTTTTGCATGTTTATGCTGTTAACCTTCCGTGTAGAGACTCGGATAATTCTATCGTATCGGTTGCAAACAGTACTCAATGTGAATCGGATGTGCATGCAAGAACAAGTCACGTGTTGTTGTCAACCGCGCTTGTAAACATTAAATCTAAATCTGGAAAATTAATTCAATGCAGAGCGCTAATTGATAATGCTAGCCAAACTTCTTTAATGAGTAGGGAATGTGCTGAGCGTTTAAATCTACCATTGCTCAACACAACTCATAGGTTGGTAGGTATTAATGGCGTTTTAGCAGAAACGGCTTTGCATGTAACAAAGTTCAACTTTCCGCCTCATTTCTCAACCGATTTCTTTTCGGCAGAAGCTTATGTAGTTAACAAGGTTACTTCCCCTCTTCCCAATTTTTATATTGAAAGGCAAGATTGGCCACATTTAAGAGGCTTAGTCTTAGCTGACCCTCAATTTTACATCTCCAGGCCTATTGACATTTTACTGGGCGCAGATCTTTTCGGAATTTTAATAACTGGACAGTCAGTCACTGGATCTCATGGCTCCCCAGTGGCGATAAATTCAAAAATTGGTTATCTACTTTCCGGAAAAGTGCATAACACGACTCGCTCTCATGCATCAATGGTGTGCCATACAATGGACCATCTGAATGAAACCCTTAAAGACTTTTGGGAGCTTGAGTCCATTCCCAAACCTCAGGTGTTAAAAGATGAAGATGAGGTGTGTGAAAACTTCTTTACTGAATCAGTCAAAAGAGACACGACTGGACGATATTGCGTAAATCTTCCCTTCAAAGAAAACAAGACGATAGGAGTAAGCAAAGCAAGGGCACTACAGCGGTTTTACTTGCTTGAGAGAAAATTGGCTAAGAATTCCCAGTTGAAAGATCAGTATTCTCGATTTATGGAGGAATATGAAAGCCTAGGTCACATGACCCCAATATCACCCAGTGAAGATGAAATCACTCCGAATTATTATTTACCGCATCACGGAGTAACTAACGAATCGAGTAGTACTACGAAACTTCGTGTAGTATTCGATGCTTCTGCTCAAACATCAAATGGGAAATCATTAAACGACATTCTATGTAAAGGGCCTAAACTTCAAACTGAAATTTTGGCAAATTTAATCCGCTTCCGAGCATATCCGATAGCCTTCACCGCGGATATCGCAAAAATGTATAGACAGATATTAATTGGAAACGTAGATCTGCCTTTCCAAAGAATATTTTGGAGGAAAAATCCATCTGATCCGCTTGTTATCTACAAACTTAAGACAATCACTTATGGAACATCATGTGCTCCATTCTTAGCCCTTCGCACTTTGCAACAATTATGCCAAGATGAACATCCGAACTTTCCCGTGGCTGCGGATATTGCGAGGTAACATTTTTATGTAGATGACCTGCTGGCCGGAGCAGATTCCATAGATTCCGCAAAATCAATAGTTAAAGAGATGAATGAATTGATGACTGCAGGTGGATTCTCACTCAGAAAGTGGGCTTCAAATCATGCAGACGTTCTCTCTGACCTCCCAGATTCGTTAAGAGCCAACTCTGTCTCTCATTCGTTCCAGGATGAATCCTCTCAAAAGGTGCTAGGTTTATTCTGGAATCTAAAAACCGATACCCTTCAAGTGAAGGGAATAGTAGCGGATAAAATCTCTACCAAACGCCAATTGTTGTCTGTGATAGCCCGTATCTTTGATCCCTTGGGTCTCATTTCACCCACAACAATCATTCTCAAGATTATGCTGCAAGAGTTGTGGAAAGCAAAATTAAAGTGGGATGATACCCTTCCTGGGGATATTGCTAAGAAATGGAATAAAATTTCCTTAGAAATAAGTCAATTTAGGGAAATACAAGTCCCCAGATATATCCATACTTCAAATGCCAATCGGATAGAATTACATGGGTTTTGTGATGCCTCTGCTAAGGCATACGCTGCAGTGGTGTATTTCCGTGTGATTTCAGATAACATTCACGTGTGTCTAGTGGCATCCAAAACCAGAGTGGCACCTGTACAAACTGTAACCTTGCCGCGATTAGAACTATGTGGAGCTCTTCTCTTATCCGAGCTCATTAATGCTATTTTAAAATCAATCACCTTTCCAATCCACCAAACATTCATGTGGACTGATTCGACTATCACACTGAGTTGGATTTCAAATCCCCCTGCAAAGGGTAACCAATTTGTGCAACACAGAGTGGAAAAAATTCGCTTCCTAACTTCATCAGAGTCGTGGCACCATATTCCTGGCAAAGAAAATCCGGCCGATTGCGCGACTCGTGGCCTTTTTCCGGGACAACTAAGGGCCTATTCGGAATGGTGGAATGGGCCTAAGTGGCTCAGTGGAATCAGTATTCCATTCATTCCAAATGACGATCTACCTGTATTGGACAGTGCTTCATCTGATGAGGATAATTGCTTAGTCACACACATCCATAACTCCCACGACATCCTCAGCAAATTCTCATCATACACGAAATTGGTACGCGTCATAGCATGGGTTTTGCGTTTTGCTCATAATGCAAAATCCCAAACGAAATCAACAGGGCCCTTACAATCCGTCGAACTAGACACTTCCAGCAAGCGAATAGTGAAATTAATGCAAGACTCAGAATTCGCATCAGAAATCAAGTTGCTGAGACAAAACAAATCTATACCCAAATCAAGTAAGATAATTTCGTTAAATGTCTTTCTTGATGCAGACGGAATTATCAGAGTAGGGGGACGTCTGAGCAAACACCCAACTTTGGCCTTTGACCAAAAATACCCCATGATTCTCCCAAAGAAACATCAAATTACATCAGCGATAATTAGGCATTTTCACCAATGTAGTCTGCATGGTGGATCGGAACTAGTCTTGTCCTTAATTCGCCAGAAGTTCTGGATTCCGGATGGCAGATCAACTGTGCGAAAAGAACTCAGACAGTGTATTCGGTGCTTCCGATCATCTGCTAAGCCCACTACCCAATTGATGGGTGATTTACCGACATCCCGAATAACCCCATCTCGACCTTTTGAAAAAGTGGGAGTCGATTTTGCTGGCCCTATAAACACAAAATGCCAACATCAGAGAAAGGCCAGCACTTTCAAATCTTACATATGCTTGTTTATCTGCATGTGCACCAAAGCAGTACACCTAGAATTGGTGTCTAACCTGTCGTCCGCGGCATTTTTGGCTGCTTTGCGACGATTCGTGGCCCGCCGGGGCTATCCTACAGACATCTTTTCGGACAATGGAACGAACTTTGTCGGTGCTGCCGCTTACCTCAAAGCACTCTTTAAGCTGTCCAGAGAACCCTCTGTCCAGGATTTCTGCTCACAAAAGAGCATTACCTGGCATTTCATCCCTCCATACGCTCCAAATTTCGGAGGTCTTTGGGAAGCCTCTATCAAATTAGCCAAGCGTCATCTGACCAGAACATGTCAAGGAACTCTCGTAACTTTCGAGGAGATGTGCACATTATTATGCCAGATTGAGGCTTGCATCAACTCTCGGCCTCTTGTGCCCCTATCGACGGAGACAACTGATCTTCGGGCTCTAACCCCGGGGCATTTCCTCATTGGAGTCCCACTGTTAGAAATCCCAGAATCTAACCACCAATCTAATCCATCGTTGAGTCTTTCTTCCAGGTGGAAGATATTATTACAGATGAGAAACAGCTTTTGGAGACGTTGGACCCGCGACTACTTGCATGCCCTTCAACCACGTCCCAAGTGGAGGCTACCGAATAAATCCATCAACGTAGGGGATCTTGTTCTATTGAAGGATGGCCAGCAACCTCCTCTCCAGTGGAATTTTGGCAGAGTCACCCAGTTGTTTTCGGGAACCGACCAGCTGACTCGTGTTGTCTCAGTCAAGACAAAATCCGGAGATGTCATTCGACCACTCAATCGGCTAGTGGTTTTGCCGATTTCATCTTCCCGCCCCCCGCAGGATGTTGAGTAACGGCCACGCGGGAGGAAAGGGCGAACAACCGAAGAAGGAAAAAAACTCTCCCCTTATGCGAATCGAAACTTTTGGAACCCCTTCCGGGGGTCGAAAGAGAAAAAACGACGCTACGGGGTCGAATTCGAGCTCGGACAGTCACCAAGGTCGGACACGCGTTGTGTGTCTCCGCTACAAAAAACTCGTTTAATCTGTAAACCTCTAGGACCATGTCCATTACCAATGTAAACGTTTTAGGATAATTAAACCATGTTAAAGTTATCCTCTAGTTATTTCTTCACCTGCCTCCAGTAATTGTTTTTAGGCCTGCCTCTCCATAACGCTTGGAAAATAGGGGTAAGTACCCAATTCAATTTCCAAAATCTATTCGTTTTCTAAGTCGTATGCACATTCGATTCATTATTCTCCTTTATGTTCTAAATCTTAAAGAACATAAAAGTGGTCCGTCGAACCGGAGCGACCTATGGTGGAAATCGAAATCATATATCATTCAATATTTAGTCTTTAAGAAACAATTCTCATTGCTTTACTCTTTGAAATGCCTAACGTGTCTAACGTTCAATTGCGTTTTAATCAAATTTGTAAGGAAATTAAGCGGTTTCGTGAGAAAATTCTAAACGATGAACTAAGTGATCCAGCACGAATCGCAGTTCTCACAACAAAACTTCAATCTTACGATACAAGATTGACTGATGTATTTTCAAATTTTTCTCCCAAAGAGAATGAAGAGAACTTTGAGGAGTACATGAGCTATCAAGATGATATTTTGGATCTGTTGGTTCAGTTAGATACGAAAAAATCTCATACTGCAGGAAAAGTAACTCAAGGAATAAAACATTCGTTAGTAAAATTACCAAAATTCGATCTCCCTAATTTTTATGGTGATTCAGAAAGTTGGATTTCGTTTAAGGAATTATTTGATTCATCCGTTTTGAAAAATGACCAACTCTCAGACATTGAAAAGCTCCAGTATTTGCAGTCTTCAGTACGTGGAAATGCATCGAAATTAATTCGGGGTTTTGCATTTCAACAAGAAAATCTCATTCATTGTTGGGAGCTTTTGTGTCAGAGATTCGAAAATAAACGTCAGTTAGCATTAAGTCAACTCAATAAATTATTTTCTATTAAGCTAACGAAAGTGAATAATTCAAAAACTCTACTTGAATTATTAGACACCTGCAATGAAACCGTCCGTAACTTAAAAACTTTGGGTTTGGAATCTAATTTGTTGAGTGACCTAATTTTTATAAATTTTATGTTAATAAAATTCGATGAGCCAATCAAACAACGGTGGGAACTGTCCCTCGAAAGTGACAGCATTCCTAACCTTGAATTGTTTAGAGTTTTTGTTGAAAGAGAAGCGCGCGGTTCAATTGAAACAAAACCTATTCGAAACGAAGCTAAATTCAATCAGGGTAGAAAGACTGTAGATTTCAATTCGTTCAGCAGACCAGTAGTTCACAATGCGGTTGTGGTAAAGAGCAATACATGCGTAATTTGCAATCAAATGCACCCATTATTTAAGTGTCCAACTTTTAACAACATGCCGGTGAACGCGCGAAGGAAAGTAGTAGATTCGCATAAGCTATGCTCTAACTGTTTACGACAAAATCATAAACTTGAGGCATGTAAATTAACTTTAAATTGTAAAAACTGTTCGGAACGTCATCATACACTTTTGCATGTTTATGCTGTTAACCTTCCGTGTAGAGACTCGGATAATTCTATCGTATCGGTTGCAAACAGTACTCAATGTGAATCGGATGTGCATGCAAGAACAAGTCACGTGTTGTTGTCAACCGCGCTTGTAAACATTAAATCTAAATCTGGAAAATTAATTCAATGCAGAGCGCTAATTGATAATGCTAGCCAAACTTCTTTAATGAGTAGGGAATGTGCTGAGCGTTTAAATCTACCATTGCTCAACACAACTCATAGGTTGGTAGGTATTAATGGCGTTTTAGCAGAAACGGCTTTGCATGTAACAAAGTTCAACTTTCCGCCTCATTTCTCAACCGATTTCTTTTCGGCAGAAGCTTATGTAGTTAACAAGGTTACTTCCCCTCTTCCCAATTTTTATATTGAAAGGCAAGATTGGCCACATTTAAGAGGCTTAGTCTTAGCTGACCCTCAATTTTACATCTCCAGGCCTATTGACATTTTACTGGGCGCAGATCTTTTCGGAATTTTAATAACTGGACAGTCAGTCACTGGATCTCATGGCTCCCCAGTGGCGATAAATTCAAAAATTGGTTATCTACTTTCCGGAAAAGTGCATAACACGACTCGCTCTCATGCATCAATGGTGTGCCATACAATGGACCATCTGAATGAAACCCTTAAAGACTTTTGGGAGCTTGAGTCCATTCCCAAACCTCAGGTGTTAAAAGATGAAGATGAGGTGTGTGAAAACTTCTTTACTGAATCAGTCAAAAGAGACACGACTGGACGATATTGCGTAAATCTTCCCTTCAAAGAAAACAAGACGATAGGAGTAAGCAAAGCAAGGGCACTACAGCGGTTTTACTTGCTTGAGAGAAAATTGGCTAAGAATTCCCAGTTGAAAGATCAGTATTCTCGATTTATGGAGGAATATGAAAGCCTAGGTCACATGACCCCAATATCACCCAGTGAAGATGAAATCACTCCGAATTATTATTTACCGCATCACGGAGTAACTAACGAATCGAGTAGTACTACGAAACTTCGTGTAGTATTCGATGCTTCTGCTCAAACATCAAATGGGAAATCATTAAACGACATTCTATGTAAAGGGCCTAAACTTCAAACTGAAATTTTGGCAAATTTAATCCGCTTCCGAGCATATCCGATAGCCTTCACCGCGGATATCGCAAAAATGTATAGACAGATATTAATTGGAAACGTAGATCTGCCTTTCCAAAGAATATTTTGGAGGAAAAATCCATCTGATCCGCTTGTTATCTACAAACTTAAGACAATCACTTATGGAACATCATGTGCTCCATTCTTAGCCCTTCGCACTTTGCAACAATTATGCCAAGATGAACATCCGAACTTTCCCGTGGCTGCGGATATTGCGAGGTAACATTTTTATGTAGATGACCTGCTGGCCGGAGCAGATTCCATAGATTCCGCAAAATCAATAGTTAAAGAGATGAATGAATTGATGACTGCAGGTGGATTCTCACTCAGAAAGTGGGCTTCAAATCATGCAGACGTTCTCTCTGACCTCCCAGATTCGTTAAGAGCCAACTCTGTCTCTCATTCGTTCCAGGATGAATCCTCTCAAAAGGTGCTAGGTTTATTCTGGAATCTAAAAACCGATACCCTTCAAGTGAAGGGAATAGTAGCGGATAAAATCTCTACCAAACGCCAATTGTTGTCTGTGATAGCCCGTATCTTTGATCCCTTGGGTCTCATTTCACCCACAACAATCATTCTCAAGATTATGCTGCAAGAGTTGTGGAAAGCAAAATTAAAGTGGGATGATACCCTTCCTGGGGATATTGCTAAGAAATGGAATAAAATTTCCTTAGAAATAAGTCAATTTAGGGAAATACAAGTCCCCAGATATATCCATACTTCAAATGCCAATCGGATAGAATTACATGGGTTTTGTGATGCCTCTGCTAAGGCATACGCTGCAGTGGTGTATTTCCGTGTGATTTCAGATAACATTCACGTGTGTCTAGTGGCATCCAAAACCAGAGTGGCACCTGTACAAACTGTAACCTTGCCGCGATTAGAACTATGTGGAGCTCTTCTCTTATCCGAGCTCATTAATGCTATTTTAAAATCAATCACCTTTCCAATCCACCAAACATTCATGTGGACTGATTCGACTATCACACTGAGTTGGATTTCAAATCCCCCTGCAAAGGGTAACCAATTTGTGCAACACAGAGTGGAAAAAATTCGCTTCCTAACTTCATCAGAGTCGTGGCACCATATTCCTGGCAAAGAAAATCCGGCCGATTGCGCGACTCGTGGCCTTTTTCCGGGACAACTAAGGGCCTATTCGGAATGGTGGAATGGGCCTAAGTGGCTCAGTGGAATCAGTATTCCATTCATTCCAAATGACGATCTACCTGTATTGGACAGTGCTTCATCTGATGAGGATAATTGCTTAGTCACACACATCCATAACTCCCACGACATCCTCAGCAAATTCTCATCATACACGAAATTGGTACGCGTCATAGCATGGGTTTTGCGTTTTGCTCATAATGCAAAATCCCAAACGAAATCAACAGGGCCCTTACAATCCGTCGAACTAGACACTTCCAGCAAGCGAATAGTGAAATTAATGCAAGACTCAGAATTCGCATCAGAAATCAAGTTGCTGAGACAAAACAAATCTATACCCAAATCAAGTAAGATAATTTCGTTAAATGTCTTTCTTGATGCAGACGGAATTATCAGAGTAGGGGGACGTCTGAGCAAACACCCAACTTTGGCCTTTGACCAAAAATACCCCATGATTCTCCCAAAGAAACATCAAATTACATCAGCGATAATTAGGCATTTTCACCAATGTAGTCTGCATGGTGGATCGGAACTAGTCTTGTCCTTAATTCGCCAGAAGTTCTGGATTCCGGATGGCAGATCAACTGTGCGAAAAGAACTCAGACAGTGTATTCGGTGCTTCCGATCATCTGCTAAGCCCACTACCCAATTGATGGGTGATTTACCGACATCCCGAATAACCCCATCTCGACCTTTTGAAAAAGTGGGAGTCGATTTTGCTGGCCCTATAAACACAAAATGCCAACATCAGAGAAAGGCCAGCACTTTCAAATCTTACATATGCTTGTTTATCTGCATGTGCACCAAAGCAGTACACCTAGAATTGGTGTCTAACCTGTCGTCCGCGGCATTTTTGGCTGCTTTGCGACGATTCGTGGCCCGCCGGGGCTATCCTACAGACATCTTTTCGGACAATGGAACGAACTTTGTCGGTGCTGCCGCTTACCTCAAAGCACTCTTTAAGCTGTCCAGAGAACCCTCTGTCCAGGATTTCTGCTCACAAAAGAGCATTACCTGGCATTTCATCCCTCCATACGCTCCAAATTTCGGAGGTCTTTGGGAAGCCTCTATCAAATTAGCCAAGCGTCATCTGACCAGAACATGTCAAGGAACTCTCGTAACTTTCGAGGAGATGTGCACATTATTATGCCAGATTGAGGCTTGCATCAACTCTCGGCCTCTTGTGCCCCTATCGACGGAGACAACTGATCTTCGGGCTCTAACCCCGGGGCATTTCCTCATTGGAGTCCCACTGTTAGAAATCCCAGAATCTAACCACCAATCTAATCCATCGTTGAGTCTTTCTTCCAGGTGGAAGATATTATTACAGATGAGAAACAGCTTTTGGAGACGTTGGACCCGCGACTACTTGCATGCCCTTCAACCACGTCCCAAGTGGAGGCTACCGAATAAATCCATCAACGTAGGGGATCTTGTTCTATTGAAGGATGGCCAGCAACCTCCTCTCCAGTGGAATTTTGGCAGAGTCACCCAGTTGTTTTCGGGAACCGACCAGCTGACTCGTGTTGTCTCAGTCAAGACAAAATCCGGAGATGTCATTCGACCACTCAATCGGCTAGTGGTTTTGCCGATTTCATCTTCCCGCCCCCCGCAGGATGTTGAGTAACGGCCACGCGGGAGGAAAGGGCGAACAACCGAAGAAGGAAAAAAACTCTCCCCTTATGCGAATCGAAACTTTTGGAACCCCTTCCGGGGGTCGAAAGAGAAAAAACGACGCTACGGGGTCGAATTCGAGCTCGGACAGTCACCAAGGTCGGACACGCGTTGTGTGTCTCCGCTACAAAAAACTCGTTTAATCTGTAAACCTCTAGGACCATGTCCATTACCAATGTAAACGTTTTAGGATAATTAAACCATGTTAAAGTTATCCTCTAGTTATTTCTTCACCTGCCTCCAGTAATTGTTTTTAGGCCTGCCTCTCCATAACGCTTGGAAAATAGGGGTAAGTACCCAATTCAATTTCCAAAATCTATTCGTTTTCTAAGTCGTATGCACATTCGATTCATTATTCTCCTTTATGTTCTAAATCTTAAAGAACACTGCCCTTAAACGTCAAGGGGAAATGTAATTACTTGTAGGAGAAACTAATTGTTCTTTGTTTGGTAACAGTGTGTAACAGGTTCTAGTACCATATATTCGTTTGGCTCAGCTTGTCCATGTCTGGACCTTGCGCTATTTAACCTAAATCAACCAAATCTTGCATCATATAGTGGCGACTACAAGACAGCTTTCGATGCGAAGATAAACCACCACGGAGTTTAAGTATATAAACCGTTTCCCATTTCTTGAGTCCATGGTCTTGAATTCGGCTCTACCTTGCAAAATACATAGCAATTGTTTGATGTGTGAGGTCAACCCCACTGACCATCAGTCGAAACTCCCTAAAGCTACATTGTGCCATCATTGCCAAGAGCCTCTCCATCCATCATATTTTAACTTCTTGTACAGGTCTTAGTAATCTTTATCTGCAATATTTTAAAACTTCGATACCAATTTTATCAGAAGCGGCTCAATCCCATGATAGTACTTTACGCAAGTCCAACTTGATTGGCTAGTTTCACGGGCTTGGCTTCACTTGGATATCTCGCCAATCTGATTGTTGCAGTAACCATTTGATTTTGAATATGCGCGTTGTTTCGTAGAAATACAAATACAATACATACACTACCGCCTCAGCGTACAGCGTAAGTGTCCGACAAGTTGACTCTGATTTGCTCCTCATTTATATGTTGTATGGTTGTTGTTAGTAGTATTTCTTCCCAACTTATATTAAGGTACTTAAATTTTGAAGAGCTTCTCTTTTCTTGAAGCAACGGTGGCCTAATGGCTAAAGTCACCTGCCTTCAGATTGACGTCAGCAGCGGAGGATGACTTCCCGAGTTCGAACCCAGTTGGCGGAAAAATTTTTAGATCCTCCAAATTATTTTTAAAAAATTCCATTTTAATTCCTTTTCATTATAATTTACTTTTCCTAATTTTCAATACCCTTTTCATATTTTTCCAAGCTTCCGTTGATTTTACATAAATAATCTAAGAACCACTCCTGAACTCACTACCAGCTGATATTTTCCCGCCCCTCTGCCGTCCCCTTTGCTTTAGGATGATGGTGTCGTATCCATCCCTGGCTTAGGACCATTCTGATGTAACAAAAAGCATACATAAAACACTAACTTATATAATTATTAACTTATATAATAAAAGGATACAATTTTCGGCTCCCACCTCTACCCACCCATAGCCATGGATCGGAAAAGAAAAGAAGAAAGCAGAAAGGAAGAGATAAATTGCCAACAACTATAAACCTTGATGACATACGTATCTAGGTCATGTGATCCGATTAGCCAATAAAGTTGGACTTGCGTAAAGTACTATCATGGGATTGAGGCGCCTGTAATTTTATCAGACCTATTGGATCAACTTCCCCATCCATTACTTTTTAAATTTCTTCACCACTCAGCTTTTTTACCACATATATGATATGATTTTAAATTGAATTCATTTTAGTTTTATCAACTAAGATGAGAATACTCAATTTTAGTACTTTTTGGTTTTGAATACAAAATACATTTTACATTTTTATGATTAAAATTTTACCCCTATATTTAAATTGTGTGTAAGGGTCAGTTGGTTTTATTCATTGTATTTCGGTTTTAAAGTTGGTCGGGTTATTATTTTCAAATCTTTAAATACATTTTCAATATTCATTATCTTGTGTTTGGAGCATCTTATCCTTTCATGGATCTTGCGCCATAAAACCTAAATCAAACAAACAACCATAAAGTGAATTCCCGAACGGGGTGATCTCTCATGGCAGTCCCCTTAAAAAAGAAGGGGGGGGGGGGCATCTAAAAATTCGAAAAAAATCTTTTTTGATATTTTTACTATTTATGAAAATTGGAATTGTCTTCTTGAAAACGATACTTTGTAAAAATCCGTTAATTGGAAGTATTTAAAATATTTTTTTAAGTAGATGTACTATTACCGCTACGTACTAGTACCGACGTCGTCAGAAATACTTTTTTTATGTTTGGGGGCACATTACTCAAAACCTACTTGAGATACATTCTTGAAACATTTTATGCTTGTTTATGAAGCACTTTTAAACACTTTAACACAATGAATAAGATATAAAATACATACTTTTTTTTCAAAATAATTGATCTAAAAACTTAATTTTTTTGTCATTTTTTAAAAAGTTTATAAATTTGTGAATTTTTAAAAAAAATTAAAAACACGTGGTAAAGTATTCAAATATTATACTGTAAAAATTTCAAATTATTACAATAATTTATCAACAAATGAGACGCTCCCCAAAGTTTGTGAATTTAACATGGGTGCCTATAGAGGTGTCGGACCTCCTTAACGTCCAGATGGTCTTTGGGAGTGCACAACGTCCCTCTAGGATCGAATTGTCTTGTAGTGTCAAGATATGAGGAGTGTTGCAGAGTTCGAACTGAACAGAAGTGTATTTTGGGTGCTCGTTCAAGACGGTCATTTTTCATTCGATCCTATTTTCTTTTTGCACAGCGCCCATGAGACACAAATCCCTGATCGCAAATACTGTAAATTACTGTGTTTCGAAATAAACGTCAGTTTAATTGTAATTTTGGCTCCGTTGTCAAGTATATTGGCATACCAACTGGCACACTACGTTAAAAGTTAGTGAACCTGTTCTGATGGTTGTCTCGGCCAGTAATCTCATCGTTCCCAAAAATGCCAGTTCTTGATGATCGATGTGCCGAAATGACTTAGACTTAACGATATACAAACATAAGGGTCATATCCTTTTCGGTCAGACCTCGGTGTGAACGACAAAGAGCGATACTCACAGTGGACGTCGAGGGTGACGGTGTCCTGCACGGGGTCCCCTTCGAGCGTGGGGTGGGTGGCCTCGCACATGAGTGTCCTGCCCTGGTCCTCGAGCCTGGGCGTGAAGGCGTACGTGCTGACGGTGAGGTTTCCCTCCTCCAGGACGGTCTCCGTAGCGCCCATCATCTGTTTGCCCTCCCGCCACCAGCTGATGGCGGCTTGGGGGCGCGCCCCACGAGCCTCGCACGACAGTTGTGACTCCCAGCCAACCGATAGAGGGCGTCGGGGTGGCAGTACCTTCACCTCCAGGGGGCGCACTGCAAGAAACACACTATAGTGAACACTTGAGAGAAACATTGGTATTCGTTGAAATATAAAGATTATTATTATATATGATAAAACAACAACACAACTCCACACTGTTATAAGTATACGTGACTGTTCTAAGCATTCGTTAAACATTCATTCCAGACTGTTCTAAGCATTCGAGACCGTTCTAAGCATTCGAGACTATTCTAAGCATTCGAGACTATTCTAAGCATTCGCGACTGTTCTAAGCATTCGAGACTGTTCTAAGCATTTGAAACTGCTCTAAGCATTCAACATTTTTCTCAGCGTTTGAAACTGTTCTAAGCTTTCGAGACAGTTAGAAGCATTGTTAAGTATTCATTCGAAACTGTTTTAAGCATTCGAAACTGTTTTAAGCATTTGAGATTGTTATAAACATTCGAGATTGTTATCCGCATATGATACTGTTCTAAGCATTCTAAACTGCCTTAAGCATTCAAGACTGTTCTAAGCATACAAGACTGTTCTAAGCAAGCAATACTGTTCTAAGCTTTCGAGACAGTTAGAAGCATTCGTTAAGCATTCATTTGAAACTGTTTTAAGCATTCGAGACTGTTTTAAGCATTCGAGATTGTTATAAGCATTCGAGAGTGTTATAAGCATATATACTGTTATAAGCATTCTAAACTGCCTTAAGCATTCGAGACAGTTGTTAAGCATTTATTCGAAACTGATATAATCATTCGAGACAGTTGTTAAGCATTTATTCGAAACTGATATAATCATTCGAGACAGTTAAAAAGGTTATTGTCTTTTTCTTTAAATAAGACAGACTGATTTTACACACATCTTGAAATAGTAAGGTTTTCATAAACCTTTTCTTGACATTGAACGACTGTGATTCATCATTTCTTACAAAACATAGTAAAGCTATTAAAAACTGTTTGTGGAATTGAAAACTGTTAGAGCCCCGTTCGTGAATTTATGCCTTAATAGTTATTTGTTGAATAGTAAATGTAAAAACAAGACGATTACTAATCATTTGTTTAAATTCTTTTAAATACAATCAGTCGATTGTTTAGATCAGTGATTCCCAAACTTAGTCTGTCCATGGACACCTTCTTATAGCAAAAACCTGATCATGAACCCCCAAGTAAAATAACTCTACATAACTGCATAGTAGAAAAATTACAAATTTAACTTTCATGTCTTGAATGGTATTTATTTATTGATAGATAAATTTTGTAAATTTTTTAGTGTAGTATTTATTAAAATTAAAAATTAGAATTTTTAAGGTACTAGTATTTACTATATAAAATACTACTATAATATATAATAATAGTAGTAGTACATGAATAGTAGTAGCAGTAGCAGTATACAGGGTGTCCCGGAACTTCGTGAACAAACTTGGAGAGGAGGTAGAAAACATTGTTAGGGACGATAATTACATTCAAAAGCATGGGCGGAAAAGTCACACCCCGTGATAAAGAGACACCAAGACACAATAAGTCCACAACACAGAATGTAGTGTAAAACGCCTTATTACACAACAAAAGAGTACAATATATGACTTACAAGCATCACAGGAGGTGTTCGAAACTGCGCACATTGGTATGGATGAACGTACGAAATTTACACGACATGGATTGGTGAACATTTTCGAAGATACCTGGCGTTTCCCTGATCGTAGCAGCAGCGATGGAGATTCGTACAACCAGGTCCATTTTAGAATTTACGGGCGTGACGTACACAATGCTCTCCATGGCACCTCAGAGAAAATAATAAAGAGAAGTTAAATCAGGTGATCTGGGAGGCCAGGTGACGTGGCAGCCACGCCCAATCAAATTGTTTCCAAATGTCCTGTCCAAATGGTCACGTACACACCTTGTGTAAAGATATGGCGTCCCATCATGTTGAAAAAGCATTCTGCGCCGAACATGTGCGGGGACATCGTTAAGCATTTTTGGAAGTACCTCTTGAAGAAAGGCGAGATACTTGTGCGAGCGTCCAGTCTAGTTGGTAAGATGTATGACCCGACTAAACTATCGCCCACGATACCCGCCTACATATTAACAGTGATAACTACTAGATAGGAAGACAGGAAAGCAATTAACAGCTTCTATACTTGAACCCGTAATGCATGATATAAAATGGTATCTGTTATGTAACCAGAATTTGTGGTATCCTTGTTCAAATATTGATTTCGGCTCCTCATTTGTGAATAATCCAATATATTGCTTCTGTATTTGTATGGATTCATCTCAGTTTGTTTGTCTACTTGTAAAAGGGTCCAACACACACTTGAGGATAATGTGAATTAAATGTGAAAAATATCGTCACATATGTGAAAAATATCTTCAAATATTTTGCTGAGGCCAGAAGAAGGAACAGTTGACTCCTTGACATCTCGTTTTTGCAATTTTGAAAGATTTGGAAACTGTGAGCATTCTTCTCTCCCCAAGTTGTATAGACAAAGTTTTGTAACAAACGCAGATATTATACTTTTAATTGTGAATCCATACATTGTTTAAAAAAAGTATTATCAAGAACCAAATTGAAATTTCATAAAAACTCGACGAGCTACAAAACTTCACGTTTAGAGTTACTCTACAAAAAAAAATCCCGACTGAAGACTGAAAATTTGTAAGTATATTGCTCACTCGCGTTACTAATTTCGCTTTTTCAATTTTGACACTTAATAAACCCTAAACTAATAGCCGAATCGGAAGAAAACCCTTCATTGTCTTGTTCCTTGTACAATTGTGAACAAACCATCTCAATTTGGTAATTTTCTGATCCGTACTTTCTCGGGAACCGTCAAAGAATCGAGCGAAAAACGCAAGTTTTCAATCCTGCGGCAACGGCGGTAACATTTTTTTAATATAGATATAATAGCCATTCATGAAATATTAAAGCGATAAATTGTCATTTGATGAATCCTAGGCAATAATAATGAGACGGAGACTAACGGTAAAGAACGAGCAGCTGGGAGATGGTATCATGACAAACATGCAAACAAATGTGTACCAAATCGCCAAACGTTCACATGTTTGCACCAGACTTTATACTAAACCAGAACATTACACGAATTGTTATGAAAATAAACTACCCATGAAAATACCGAACCAATCAAATTGTAAAATAATAAAATGCCTCTAATAAAAATGCTGTTCTCATACTTGCTGTCTTTAATTTCAGCGCACCAGTGGACCATCTAGCACAGGGTGGCCAACCTTTTACATACCATGCGCCAATTTTTTTCACATACGAGTTCAGATGCGCCATACATTTTAATAAAAGTATATTTATCGACATAATTATCATTTTTAAATGATTTAACTATATTGTATGTAAAACAATGTCTATTGCAGAGAATTCTTCAAATTTGAATCAGTCATTCGCGATCTCGTTTTCCTTTTAATAAATTTCATGGATGAAAATGCTTGATCACATCTGTATGTCGTTCCAACACGACATATATAACTTTTTGCAAATTTTCTTAGTTCCGGAAAGTGTTTACTGTGTAATGAACGCCAGAAAATAATCAAGTCAGAAACATTCTGATCTGAATAATAAAGATCATGAAACTTCAATTTCAATAATGAGTTTGTTTTGAAATCAACAAGGTACCATTTGTATGTTACTAGGCATCTTCATTACGTTTTGTTCACTAAGTGAAAATGCTTTATTAATGCGAGAATGTAGTTTTTCTCTGTAGCCAAATTAAGAAAACGACTTTCAAATGATCCTTGTAATAACTAATTTTAATATATTTGGTCAAACTGTTGTTATCCGCAGCACATCCCCTCTGCTCTTTCAACTGTGGAAATTGACTAAAATCCTGATTTTCTAACTGAAAGATGAACAGATTTAATGTCATTTTAAATGAATTAATGCTATTTACTAAGCTAGGAAATAATTTCTTCTTGCCTTGTATTGTCGACTTTAGATAATTGAGATGGCTAGTACATCAACTAAAAATGCCAATTAAAATAGCCAGTTATTATCAACTAATAGGGTTCTTTCATCAGGAAAGTTCAATTTCCTGTTCTCAAAAATTAAAAATAGCATTTTTTAATTTCTAAAATCTACTCAGAACCTGTCCTCTAGAAATCAAGCGCACCTCACAATAAAGAAAATGTTCACCATATTCCAAATCTAATAATTCAATATTCTCGGCTGTTTAATGCTCTTGTTCTAATTTTAATCACACATTTCACAACCGGTAACAAATCCTGCTGCATTTTTTTAAATTTTACACACAGTGCCTCTTGGTGTTTAATACATTGATATTTTAGTGCGGTACGATTAAAAAAATTTTCCAAGCAAAGTTGTAGTGCCATTGACGGCGTACCGTCAGTATACATACTGATTAGTACAATAATCTAATTTAGATTTTCTTGGAATGATTTTACATTTTAAATATCTCTGATCCTCTTGTGTCATCCTGCAATAACTCCAGACTAGGAAGTTCTTCAAAGACATTAAAAATTATAATCAATTCCTCTTACAAAAATGCTTATAACAGGACTACATCAAATAAGTCCATTGATTCATCCAATGCTAGAGAAAAGTCTTCCAGTTGTTGAAATACATCCAGAGAGAGTTCCACGATACATCTCGCATTAGTCTGCCTTGGTACAGCAATTTCGTCTGATTTCTTTTCAATACCTTTGTAACCAAGATGGCGTCCAAATATTTGGAAACAAGGCTTCTCCGTCAGATGAGGGATTTTTTCGCCAATGCTAAAGCAATTTCATAGGACGCTTCTGTCATCGCCTCGTCTTCACAACTTACTACATTAGCAAAAATATTTTGTCTTCTTATTTCTTCCTTTTTTTAGTCACATGTTCTTTACGTAACACCAACCCGAGAACAAGTTTAATTTGTCCTTCTATGTTAGCCTGATGCTGTGTTTTATAGTGTTTATTAAGATCATGTCTTCTATTATGTGAAAGAGTAGTTTCACAAAAAATGCAAAAAATGATTTTCCTGATGGACTTGCTGTAAATAACTCATTTTCTTAATGTTCGTTAAATTCACTTTTTCTCTCCTACTTTTTGCGCTTCTTTTGCACAGTGATAGATAACAGGAATGCAAAAAAAAAAAACACTAAAAAGTACAAAAAATCTTGAAAAAGAATAAACAGATCACAAGTACGTCGTATCACACAGAATATGAATTGCAAACTCAAAACATTTCTACGAAATGAGGAGTAAGAAAGCTCTATGAATTGAACTGAGAGTACTATGGTGTTGAAAATATGAGGATATTTTCAGTTATGGCGCATACTTCAAAAGAATAAGGAGGCACAATAATGCAATGCTCCAATCAATGGTTGATGGACGAGATATTTCGTCAAAACCACTTGGGTTAAAATAGTGTTGATGTGTCACCTTGTGTCTATCTTATTGCTATGCTAATGAGCACAACCGGAAACAAAAGGGCAAGCAATAACAAATCGCAATATTTCACGGCAAATTATTTTTTTCTGATGCCTAGGCATCAGTAAAAAATTCTACCACCTGCCTAGAACGAATCATAAACAGCTAATCGCCTCGAACCCTACCGATTCTTAATGATTAAATAATGTTCCCGTGAATCAAATGTGTTGCGACGGGTTTCTTCTGACACAATACAAGTGGAGGCTCATCGGAAAAATGGATTGAAAAAAATTCCCTGCACGAGAGAATTAAAAATGCTCACTTTCAATCTGAATATAATTCCCCTGACGCTTAAATAATGATGCCATATAAATGGGCCAAAAAATGCCCATTCCCCGAACTTAATGTTCTCTTAATAAGTCATTAGGGCAATTAGGCGCCTGCACCTGTATGTTATGTGTTGATTTTCCACGAAATCCAACGGAAAAACGGAACGGGAAGCGTTCAGGTATCGCCTGGTCCGTGCAGAAACTTGAAAAATGAACCGGAAAGCCGTCACGGGGAAAAATAACCTCTAACGACCAGCAGTGAGTAATTGGAATTTAAAAATAACAAGCTTTTGTTGCAGGTTCGGGTGGCCATTTTTCTTCGCGACACGGGGGCCTAAGAAAGCAATGGCAGGTCCCCGATAACGCTGTAAAAAGAGATCAGAGCAATTAGCCATTAAAAAGACCTTAAAGCGGTATTTTTCCCGATTTCCCGATTCCTGGCTTCGTTCCCGGAATCAGATTCCGGGGGAAAATTAAACGGCGTAACGATTTTTGTTTATTCTATTAAACGCCCGCTCCGTGGGTGATTCTGGGTTCAATCTTCCTCGCTGGGGGAAACGTTAAAAGAGATAATGGCTCATTTTTATGCGTGAGAAAAGGAGGAATGTGCTCCAAAAGGGCCTCATTAAAAACCCTCATGTAGCGCAGATAAAGTGTCTTGTAGGGCAGCGCTTACAAGGCGTGCATTGTTTGCGGTCGGGCTAATGTGTGATGCTGGTTCTTTCACCTCTTATTTAAGCGTGGCTGAAGAGGTGAGGAAAAAATTATTTTTATGGGCGCAGATTCTTCAAAATGACAATGCGTGTAATGTTCTTGCGATGTCCCTCTTTAAATCGCGCGATTATTACATGGTCAATGGTTCCGTTTAGTGTGAGCGCGAAGGTACGGACAGTCTATCTCCACCTCGTACTTAAATGTAATTGCAGAAGTGATAACAGAGTTTTCGGTTAATGGACCGAATCTTAAGAATGGCGATAAAACTGATGGATGCCGAGATGGAGTCTTGGTTGAATGCCCATTCGATTATGTAGACAATGGATGCTTTCAGTTGGATTGAGGCTATAGAACATGTTTCTAAACATAATATTTAAGCATAAATATAGAGAAATTATAAGCATTTGGTTAATGGACCAGATCCTGTTAAACGGGAATGCAGCTTGAGAAGGCGTGTAAGTGCTCTCTGAGCTTAATGGGCCACAGTAGTCCAAGTTGGGAAACCAGTGTTTTAGCAACCGCTTGAGAGTTGAAAACTTGGTTCAGCCAGACCGTCGCGTACACGGGGGCTGGTGCACGTTAAATCTGTTACGGCCTCAAATGATCACATGTCCTCTCGTTGGCATGGTATGGAAGTTTGAAGAGTGGAATGCCAGTTCAGGTATTGTCTTCATCATTTGACACTTGTTGAAAATTACGAGGCGTTTTCCTTCGATCTTTCCCGGACCTTCGTCATTTTTTTCTTGCGCTTGTAACTGCTACCAGCGCACATTATTAAACGCTGTTGTTGTCTTTATTTTATATTTATATATGTGCAAGCTATTGAATTAGATGACGTATTTTGTAATTATATAAGCCAATCAATCGGTCTGGTAATTCGTGTTCAACTATTTTTCTGTAGATTATATTTTAATTGTATGTATGTCCTGTTTTTAATCATCAACCTTATTAATTTTTTTAAAAGTACCGTTTGAAATCGGCGAGATTTGATAGGGGAAAATCCCCATTTAGATCTTTTTGCATTTTTTCGTTCAGTTTTTTTAAATCTACTGTACTATATTTATGCATCACAATATATTATTTCCATACTTTTTATATTTTGTACTATATTGTTCATCAGTGTCTGTTTTAATCAGAGAATTCCATCAATGTTTCATATCATGAAGTTTTATTTTCTTTCACGAATACTTTTTTTTATATTCATTATCTTATGAAATAAATCATGTGTTATGTTGCGCCAGACTTACATCTACCTTTATTACAATAGACAACATCATCATATAAAAACATCGATTTTATTTATTTTTATCTTGCGTTTGTAGCAGCCCGTCCGCTTTTGAACCTTGCGCCATAAAACCCCTCCAAATCCAATCCAATTCAATTGGTCTGGAAGTCGGGGTTATGACCACAGTAGATACAAAAACAAAGTTAGCAGTGGTAAAATTTTGTGTGTGCCCATTATCATATGAAAAAAACTAGTTATAATGTCAAACCTTACACTACTCTCGTCAGCAGGTAAAAAAGAACTTTCATCAACTGGTTATTCTACGGCAGGTGCTCCTCAACCTTTTTATCGCCGCGGACCGGATCATCGTTTGATAATTTTAACGCGGCCCACTGGGTGGGGGGGTGGGGGGGACGTTGATTGTTTATATTTTAGATTGTTTTGATTTAATATTTTTTATTTAATTATATTTTTAAACATGCCTTCAAAATAAAATACAGTTACACCAAAAACTGAATATAAACTGGATATGATTTAACATTTTAACTCACTAGAACGCTAAATCAATGAGAACCCTGAGCTTGTTTCATTGCAACGAGATGGTTTCATCTGGGGGTAATATGAGCCAATGACACCCGAAGTGTGTTGCTTCTGTCCAGTTTATTCCGTTGTTTTGTTTTGGTTGCTGTCACTGCAGAAAACCCCGCTTCACACAGATAGGTTGTCGGAAATGGTAATAGGGATTTAAGTGCTGTGGTGGCAATCTCAGGGTATTCCGTCATGACTTTAATCCAGAACACCGGCAGAGTTGTTGTCTCGAACGTAGTTTTAAGGGCGCCTTCATTTCCAATCTCCAGCAGTTGATCTTCTTGCACAGACATGCTAGATTCGCCTGATTTGTTGACAAATGGGTTGCGGATCCATTCCTTACTAGTTCGAGGGTCTTTTGTGGTTGGGAAGTAGCGATAAAACTCTTTTAAAAGCAAAGACAGATCGTGCACCAACTGGGAGAATGAATGTTTAGGCTCAGTCTCGCCTAAAATCCCCGCTAATGTCTGAAACCTGTCCAAAATGCCTCTGTTCACGCGCTGTCCCCACAACTTCAGTTTGGCTTTAAATGCAGCTACTTTGTCTGCCAACTTGAAAACAGCTGTCACATTTGTCAAAATTGGAAAATAGAGACATACGGAATTCAGAAATCACAATTGAAGCTCTAGTAACAGAACAAATTTCAAGTTATTATTTACCGCTTCCTAATTTGTGTAGACATTTCATAGATAAGACCCGCACAAACCCGAGAGAAATACACCACAGTAAATAAAATGGAAATAATTTAATGTTCCTTGGGCGGCCCGGTACCATTTGATCCACGGACCGGTACCGGTCCGCGGACCGGGGGTTGAGGACCACTGTTCTACGGGAAGAGTAGACACCTATCCATTGATTCATCATATGATTAGTCCATGTGATACAGCAGACTTTGGAACCTTTCTCACTTTTATCGCCATTTGATAGAAATGATCATTCACAAATCTACCCTAATATGATATTATATCACTAAACGAAGCAATAAGGTGTAAATCGACCCACTTAATAAACTTTTAACAGTGCAATCACGTGATTATAAATCAACATGTTGGTCCCACTTTTTGAGGCTCCTCGCAATAGCAATGCCCAGTCTACTTGCATTTCTTTTCTATGGTATTTCTATGATACCCTGGTTGGGTTACATTCCATCATAAGTTTGTCGCAGTTTGTCAATTTTTTGACCTTGTGCCATTAAACCCGAATCAACCAACCAACCGGAGTAAGATGGATGTTTGTCCGACTGGTATAGATGTGTGATCAATCCCTCAATACAAATGGGTTGTGCTGTCTGTTGTTCCGATAGCTCTATTGTGGACTGTATTTTAATTCATACAGTTCATTACATCGAAAACAATATTTATTGACAACAAACTTAATAAGGTTGTAGATGGAAAACACTCTCATTAAGGCTAAGGAAGCCTTGTTCTCGTTAGGGCTACGGAAGCCTGGTTCTCGTTAGGGCTAAGAAAGCCTCGTTTTCATCAGATCTAAGAGAGCACCTCTATCCTCCGTGTGTAAAGCCGGAATGTCCCCCACCGGACTGGACTGGACGTTTCATTACGAAGCACCTGCTGTAAAAACATCTCATCTTCACATTAGAAAAGGGCTTAAAGGGAAAAATTTAACACAGAAATATTGAATTTATTAAAAATAAAAATGAATTAATGGTTGCTGGGTAAAAATATCAACCGCTACTGGAAAGTATAGAGGGCGTCCCCCACCGCCCTCACACAGCGTCTTATATGGCATGTGGGAAACAACACTCCCCACGCTCACACAGCTTCCTTTGAAATATATGCAAGATTTAGCATTGTCTATACGGCTTGTATGGTGAGGTACGATGTGTACTTACCATCTGTGATACATTAAGGTAACGTTCAGTGGAACACAATACCGTCCTTGAAGAGACATTACGAGAATCTTAATAAGAATTACAAAATCTTCTAGCACATCGAAATTGATGGGCACTGGTAAAAATATTTATTTTGCACGTGAAAATTGTAATCATGATGTAGAATGGGATGAAAAATTTGTCTGGAATTTAATAGGGTATAAACAAGTTAACGGAATTCGGTTTACTCTTTTTATCGTTCTTACATAGTTTGTTAATAAATGCCTCAATTTTTTATCAATTGTGTCTCGATGTGTGAAAACTGAAAGCTAATAAACAACTATTTACCACTCTTCGTGGTTGTCAGATTGTCCGCTTTTGGACCTTGCATCATAAAACTAAAATCAACCAACCAACCAACCTGGTTTCAATGCCAGACGTTTAACGTATATGAACGTTACTTGTTTCTGTAATTGGCACAACACTCGGCCTACTACATTATAGTGTACTGGACGAAAGTACTTGGACAATGCAAATATTAGGAGGAGGATCCATCTTAGTGTGGGGTTGTTTCCAGTGGTTAGGACTCTGCCCATTGCTTTATGTACCTAGTACCATGAATGCTGATGTGTACCTTGACGATATAGTTTATTCGGCTTTGCCTACACTATGGCAATACTACGGCGATGAGGGTTGTTTCTTCCAACAGGATCGAGCTCTGTGTCATACAGCAAAACGTGTGGTGGACTGGTTTCCTGAAAAGGAGGTGAATTTGCTTATCTGGTCTGTTCAGAGCCCCGATCTGAATCCGATCGAGCACATGTGAGACAAACTGTAGCGATGGGGATGGTGGCGGGGCCCTCCCCCCACAAAAAGAAATGACACCCTCTGGTTCCCCTTCTTTTAGGTGGAGAGATGGGACTATGCCCCCGTCTATTTTAAATTACTTTATAATAAATTTTTAAACAAATCATATCACCATCCCGTTAAGGGTTCGTATATGCGCTTCATCTGTATAATATTCACTTCTTACACCACAACATTAAATTCACCACCATATATTCTCATAAAATATTTATCTCGCCTTCATTTAAATCCTATTTATAAACATCAAATCATTATCACCTTTTAAAAATAATACATTATTTTAATTCAACTTTTGATGTTTGTATTTCTTCTTTCTGTATTATAACGTCTTTTTGTTTTGTGTTTGTGTTGTGTTTTATGTTTTGTGTTTGTTTGTGTTTCTTGTTCTGCGTTTAAGTTACATTTCCCGGTGTGCCACCGATGTATTAAATGTTATTTTAACGGTGTGCCACCGGTCTTGCATTCTTGGATTCCCGGGACTCCGGATGATTATTGTGATTTTTAACATAAGGCCGGAATGTTACCGAACCATTATAATTCTCCCTTGGGAATAAAACAACCACAGATATAATATTTAAAGAGAGAGAAAAAAAAAATCGATCGGCCGGCGTGGGTCCTCTTGGTGCCCCCCCCCCCCTTGTGCTGTGGAAGTCGCCCCTACCCTTTCCCCCTGGACCACAAATACACTCTAAACCTAACGGTGAGTGAGTCCAGGGAGGGTCTAAAAAAAAAAAACTGTAGCGACGAGTACGACACCGTCACGTATGCCCATCTTCACAACAATCTCTTCTCACAGCCTTGCAAGAGACATGGCGAGGTATTCCTGCCCAGACGTACAGAGAACTGGCGGAAAGTATGCCTCAACCTGATGCAACTTTAATTCAAGAAAAAGGAGAGCCTACCCTTAGCTAAATAGAATAATAAAGCACTTTTTTCAATAACATGCAGTGTCCAAACCAAATACATTTGTACATTGTACGACATACATTGTTTGTTGTATGTCGTAGGACAACATACATTGTTTGTACATAGATGACCTTGTCATCTGACCGTGGTTCCAAATTACATGGAGTTGTCATTGGATCTTTCCCTTTGGAATTAATCTCGTATCGTCGCTTAATACCCCGTGTGTGTTGCTACAGTGCTGTTAAAATAGTTTCCCAAAGGGGTTTCTTCATATCTTCAAAAATATTCTTTTTGTTAAGTTGAAATGTGTTTTTGCAATGAAGAAATCAAAAAAAAAATTTGCTGGGTGATCTTTTGTTCACAAGTAAATTTTTAATATTATGAAATCTGTATATATTATATTATACACCTCAAGCAGTTTGCTAACATTCCCACTTAAAAACTTCAAATAGAGACATAGTAACTTACGATTCATGTCTAGCATGATGAGGCCAATCTTGGGTTTAGTGAGGTTGGTGTTGGATGCCTGGCACGAGAACTCTGTCAGGAGGTCTGTGCGCTGGAGGTCAGGCAACAGCACCTCGTTGCGCACCACGTGCTGGGGGGTGATGTTGTAGGTGTCGTCTATCAGAATGTTGCCCCTCCACCACGTCAGAGATGGTTGGGGCTCACCTACAAAAAAACATGACAAAATTTATCTTAAAAAGTTAAAATAGTGTGGTACCTCGTTTGCATAGCTATGGGTAAAATGAATCATCTCTTTATAAATGCTTTATTCATAGAGTAAATTCAAAAGTATAATTACAAAGGGGACTTGTGAACATTAAACCCGAAATGGCATTAAATGTCCTCACGCTGTCGTCCTGTGGAGGTTTGGAGAGTGGCGTGCCCTGTCAGGACTGACCTTGTTATCTGACCGTGGTTCAAAATTACATGGAGTTGTCCTTGGATCTTTCCCTTCGGAATTTATCTCGTATCGTCACTAATAACCGTTTATGTTGCTACAGCGCTGTTAAAATAGTTTCCCAGAAGGGTTTCTTCATGTCTTCAAAAATATTCTTTTTGTTAAGTTGAAATGTGTTTTTGCAATCAAGAACTCAAAACAAAATTTGCTTAGTCATCTTTTATTCACAAGTAAATTTTTGATATTATGAAATCAATGATCGAACGGTTTTTAATAGCGAATTTAATGTATATTTTCACGGAAGTAGAACGGGATGGTCTTTTTTATACGATAATACACAATTAATCCCGGTAGATTTTTTAATTATAACGCATTTAATATTTGCTATTTTAACCAATAATTTACATAAATAAATACGAGTAAAACTTTTACGCGTAGAAAAGATCAAATTAGGCCTCGTTTAGTAAAACATTTCGGACAAAACAAACTGATTAGAAATGTTTAACTCTGAACAATATATTCAATTATTCCACATTACATATTGAAGTTTTTTATGCATGGATCCAAATTGCTTATAACATTTCAATCAATATACGTAAATCTTTCTGAATATTTCAAGCAATAATATTATTTAACATTTGAATTGTCTGAACGTTCTATCGCATGTGCAACTCTAATGGGAAAGATGACTTGTTTAATATTTATAAACGCAAATTTTGAGCCACAGATTTGATTATAGATCCACCATAGATAAACCTACAATTAGACTGATAATTGCTAGTGAAAGGAGCAAAGTGTGAGCAACATGTCGACTAGTAGTCACGTGATTGCTTTCTTAAAAACTGACATGCTTGAACGATTTGGCATCGTATCGCTACGTTTGGCGGCGATATAACATCTTGTGACAGGGTAGATGTGTGAATATTCATTTATACAGTGACGACAAATATGTTGAAATCGTCGTTGTTACTATTATGTCGCAGGAACCAACCAGATATAGGATGTTAGGTTCCACTCGACAATAGAAAACAATTAGTTTCAAGTGTCATGATACTACCAGTTTTAACCACATCCTTGGAACATGGTAAGGTTAGAATTGTCACCCGCAGAACGTCAAATAATTCAGAATTAAGTAAGCATTCTAATTAACGTCGCACAGGAGCAACACTTCGGGCTATTGGCAATTCCAGAATCTATCCCGAAGAGAAAGATCCAATGACAACACCACGTAATTTTGAACCACGTTTAGATGACGATATCACTACTGATCTGACACCCTACACTAATATTCCACACCATGCCAACATGAAGACGTTTGAGACCACGGCAGATTAAACGTTCACTAGTCCACTTTGTACACGACGGTGGCTGGATTCGAACTCGTAACCTTCAGGCTATCTGTTACTCTTCCAAATGGGATATGCCCTAATTCAGAACTAGAACTGTAGTAGGATCGATACTGATACCACGGATGAAGGTGGTTAAGTAGATCTCTTAATAAATCGCCATGCCTGTAGATTAATTATATATCTTTTGAGCTTTGTGTCACTGCTTCGGTTAGATGACCTACTCAGCTCCACAGATTACAATCGATTTGCTGAGGGAATTTTTTCTTTTGTTTTCTCCCGAGACAACTACACTGGCTTGCGATACATAGGGCTTAAAGAACATATATGTTTTTAAAAGTGTCAAAACCTCAAAACAAATGAAACGACCTATGGCAATGTGCAAAACAGAACGTATTCAGTAGAAATCTGGTGTCGATTCAAATTCTTGAATCATAACCCCACACATCCACATTCCAAACTAGCCTCTAGATCGGAAGGTTCCTGGTTCGAATCCGGGTCCGGGCATGGATGTTTGTAAACGTATGGTGTAGAGGCGGTTGGTGCACCTTACATCTGTCGTGGCCGAAAGTCCTCACGTTGGGTTGGCGTGGAAGTTTGGAGAGTGGGGTGCCAGCTCAGGTGTTGCTTCGTCATCTGACCGTGGTTCAAAATTACGAGGTGTTGTCCCCGGATGTTTCCTTCGGTGACGTCACTCACGCATTAGTGGGTATGGGTGAGAAGTATCAATATTTACTTGCAATGGCGAGTCTCGTGCTAAGTCCGTCCCATCATGATTGATCAGAGGAGATTTTATTAAAGTCTCTCACCTGTTCTGAACACCTTATGCAATAGACAATGCGAATTTTCAAGATTACAATGAACATTTTTTAAATTAAAAACATAGGTATGTATATACAATTCTGTTCCCCATAGAAAAAGTATCGTATGTGCAAATTTAGAGTTGTAGAGTTTTCATCGAAAGTGGCATTTAAAATATTATAAGTGAACAACCATTTATTTATCTTTAAAGCATCTCTCTCTCTCTCTCTCTCTCTCTCTCTTACTTAATGTAAAGAAAAAGCCTTTTAAAAACCTTTAAATCTGTATGCTGTAAAAAGTTTTCAATGTAAGTTACGATAGTTTGAATCTGAGGTTCAGAATTATGATTACATTTTACAGTTCATAGGCATTTAAATATTTTGGTTTACGACAAATGTATCCATTTCTAGTAACAGTTACTTTAGAATTATTATTAAGGACATTCTTTTATTAGGTGGCCACTCTCTCTCTCTCTTGTGTCGCTTAGTGAGGCTTTCACATGTGGGTGGACGGACTACAAGTAAAGGTCTGAGAAGGAGAGAGAACGAGAGAGATGATCGGGTATCTTACATATCGTGGGGTCGTATTTCGTGAGGTTCATACCTGAGAGATACTATTTGCTGTTTGCAACGTTCATTCAATAAACGTTTTGTTAAATCCGATGCATTCTCTTTCTTTTGCTAAAATAGAACCACACAGGATCATCCAAAAGCACCCCACTTAGGGCTGAAATCTTTTCCCACTGATTTTTGACAATTTTAGATCTATATCTACAGCTTGTCCATTTCTGGACCTTGCCAAAAAACCTAAATCAACCAACCAATCAGCAGCACCCCAGTAAAGAAACCGCAATCAGTTTTTTGCTTTCGCGTTCGCAACTCAACCTGAGCTCAGGTGGTATCAACAGGAGCCGAAGGACCAATCCCTATTACAGAGATGGTATCGACATTTTTTATCGTCTATCTTCTTATTTTTATTTATTCATGCTCTACATATAAAGGGCGAAACACGAAAAAGAACACGAAATATTCTGTTCTTCGAAGATTCATTTTTCTTCCTCCATATCCCTCTCCGGATATTTTGCTTTCATTTTTCTTGATCCCGTGGTCGGGAATACCGAGGAACTGGATCCCGGATACAATTGATTGTGTCACGAGAATACATCGGCAAGGAATATAAAAAGTCTATCTACTAGGAAGTGGATTGGGAAGTAATCCATTCCGGTTCAATAAAATTTCAGGTCGGAGATGTTTTCCATTGTTGAAAATCGCTACCAGTTTCTGTTGTGTCGTTGCGAACTGTGTTTGCAAGTTGACTGTTAAGAGTTAGTAGTCGGTTGTATATTAAAGACTGGTGTGATACTGTCCAGTGTCAATAACTCCAGTATTTTGTTTCCCAAATTTGAAAATCACGACTGTATTTCTGCTGTGCATTGCTTCGTACTTTCTTTGCAAGTTGACTGTTAATAGTCAATAGTCGGTATCTTTCTATTAAAGTGAAATAATTCTCTGTGTAAATAGCTCCCCTATTTTGTTTCTTAAATTTCAAAATTTCGGTATTTCTGCTGTGCATTGCTTCGCTTTTTGTTTGCAAGTTGACTGTTAAAAGTTAATAGTAAGTTGCACCCTTAGGCCCGGTGCACACATCCGGTTTCTCAACGTGCGGCGCCGCTGCGGCACCGAAGCCCAATTATGCATACATAACCGTGAAATGACGCACGCACTCATTTTGCGCCATTTGCGATAAATATTCTGTCGAAGAAACGTGTTTATTTCGCTTACTTGGTGTAAAAAAAAGTATATTTTGAAACAAAATAGACGTTACAGGATACAACAATTTAATAATTATTATTTATATTTCATTTATTTATGAAAACAAGGTACTTCAGACCGGAGAAGCGTGTGCAGCCGTGGGGAACTGCGGTAAAATTGCACGCAAGTTGGACGTGCGTCGACGCAGCGGCGCCTGATGCATGTGTGCACTCCTCCATTGGATCTAATGTAACTCAGACCGCACTTCCGTTGCGGCAACGGCCCCGCTCGTTGAATAACCGGATGTGCGCACCGGGCCTTAAACCACCGCATTACGGGGAGATCATCCTTAGTGTAAATAGTTCCACTATTTAGTGTAAAAAATTAGGAAATCACACTATTTCTGCTATGTATTGCTTCTAACTATGGAAGTTGGCTGTTAAGAGTGAGTAGTCTGTTCCACCTCCAAATGACCCATTACGGTGTAAACAGTCTTCGTTATTTTGTTTCCAAACTTTGGAAGTTGTCTGTTTTGTTGTGGATTTTGTTTTCAAGTTGACTGCTGAGAGGTAATTGGTCTGCTCTGCTTCAACCTTTACGCTGCGGCGCTTAGATTTTTTCCAATCGCCTCACAGAACATCTCTTTCGCCTGCATGTCCGACCCCCTTACTTAATTACCTAACTTGGGCGATATAGCCTGGAGTGGCATTTACGACTGATGCTTTCCTTTCATAGTAGTGTTTGGAGTATCGTTTGGCCCTAGAGAGATATCACCTGTTCGCGCCTCACTGACGGCAGGGTTGGGGGACACCGAAATAAAAGAGGGCCCCTCTAGAAAGTCAGTCGCTGACAGCTCGCAAATGGTGATGGATGTCAGCGGTCACTTAAAAGTGGATAGCATCCAGGGTACAGAGATATATACCATGCCGCTGGTGTAAAGGATATTTTAGGGGTAACAATTGTCTATCTGCCGCAGTGTAAAGGTTAAGCGACCCAGTTGCGGTTTAAACGACATGATTTAATTTCGAAATTGAAAATAAGAGATAGGATACTAGTGATCAGTACGTAGTTAGTTATCATCGCACTGGAGCAACACAGTGGGCTATTGGTGACGGTCCAGGATCTATTCCAAATAGAAAGATCAGCGATAAATCCACATAATTTTTGAACCACGGTTAGATGACGACAACACTTGAGCTGGCACCACACTTCACAAACTTCCACAACACCGCAATCTGAGGACAATGGAGGCCGATATTTTTTACTTTCCTGAAATTTGCCCCAGAAAACTTTCGCAATACTTGCCAGGCTCCGATCGCCGTTTAAAAGAGGTGATATTCTTTGATGGCCAGAAATCCTTTCCCACTTGTTAAAAGTGCAGCTTTTTACCAGTCTTACCCTCATATCCTTCATTGCACTGGAGCCATACATGTGGACATTTTTAAGGACCGATCTGCCACTGAACAAAATCTTCTTTTTAACTTAATGACTTAGACCCGGTGCACACATCCGGTTTTTTAACGTGTGGCGCCGCTGTCGCAACACAAGTGCGGTCTGAGGTACATTATATCCAATGGAGTAGGGCACACATGCCTCTGGCGCACCTGCGGCGACGCACGTCCAACTTGCAATTTGTACCGCAGTTCCCACGGCGCCGCACCTCGCCGCACAAGCTTCTCCGGTCTCAAGTACCTTGTTTTCATACACAAATGGAATATAAATAATAATTAATAAATGGTTGTATCCAGTAACGTCTACTTTGTTTCAAAATATACTTTTATTACATCAAGTAAGCGAAATAAACACGATTTCTACGATAGAACATTTATCACAAAAGGCTCGAAATGAGTACTTGCGTCATTTCAGGGTTATGTGTGCATAGTTGGGCTTCCGTGCCACAGTGGCGCCGCACGTTGAAAAATCGGATCTGCGCACCAGGCCTAAGTGACTTTATTTTTTACACTGGTATAAGAAAGAAGACAGCTAAATAGGCTTCGAATATATCCAGACATACAGCCGCGTCTTATGTTCAAACTGAAAGAGGATATCACAGGTCTATAATGGACCAAAAACAATTGACTCAGTGTTCTCTTCATGCATCAAATTATACAAAAATGCCATTAAATTACTTAGAAATATGAATAGTTTCATAATATCTAATTCTGATAAAAAAAATGTGGGTTGGATGGAGAAACTCTGGTAAATGCTATCTTTTGAAGTTAGTTGAATATACGGTGGATAGTGTATAAAAGTCTATGGTGAGGTGATGGAAGCAGATGGTCATAGAAGATGAGCTTTATACCAATAGTTATTATGTTTTTATGGTTTATCGATCTCATTTTATAGCTATCTTGTCTTTATTGCTCAGTTTTTGCCACGTACCATCTTTTCGTTTTATGATATCGAGAAATGAATGGACTGAAATTTTTACATCGGGAAGTTTCACTACGGGTTTATTTGCTTAACTTATATCGATTATATCATTACCAAATTGGCTTCTGTACAATTCAGCGCTATGAACCTGTGTTTCGATAATTCTCCAAATTTAAAAGGTGGTAGATCGGCCCCAAATAAACATTTGTGTCAAAGAATTGTGTGTCCGGAAATACTGAGTTTAGGTGGTAGAGGGCGCTGTTTAGGTCAGTCGATGACATCGTTGCTGGGGCGTAAGTCGTCATTCCCATTCGTATTTTCAACGGCTTGCAACACTTCACGAATTTTGTCCTTTTTTTTGTTTAAAATAGGTCATAATACTGATTATGAGACGTGAAATCTATGATCCGCTATTGCGGTCACCATGAATCCTTTTGAGCATGGCAGTACCTAGAGAACTCAACCATCTTTTCACAAATGTACTTTCCCAAGGTCATCTATCTTCTCACCGAAGCAGCATTATGGAATTTGAAAATAATTTTGCCCGTCAGGGGGTAGGGTGAAAGAGGGTATTATTGGCATCCATGAAGAGGACACAAGTGTTCACCCAGAATCAAATTACACGATATAGATGGTCTTCATAGAAATGTTAGTAGACAGCTTCTAATACAAAAACATGTTCGAAATTGTCTCTACATCTGAGCAAGGAACAAATTTCGAGAGTATCGAGAGTCGCAGCAGCCTTTTTGGAAGAATAACGGAATAGAAACCGTAGGGTTGTAAGTTCCAATTCAACTAAATACCGTCGTAGAAACAAAGGGGTTGGTGCGCATTAAATCTGCTGTGGCCTCACGTTTGTATGGAAGTTTATAAAGTGGTGTGCCAGCTCCGGTGTAAACTCGTTATGTGACCTTGTTCCAAAATTACGTGGTGCTGTCCTCAGATCTTTTAATTTGGGGGTTGATCTCAGACCGGTCGCCAATAGTCCGTTGCGTTGCTCTGGTGCGACGTTCATCAAATATCTATTTACCTACGTACTTATTGGGGTTGGACAAAACTATTGAAACACCTCGTGAAATGCATGCTTTAAAAGGAATTATTATTCTAATGAAATGTGTAGGTGGCGCGGGTGTTTTCACCTACTGACGCCATCTGTACAACGTCGTAAATACGCTGCGCAGGTCAATCGTTGTTAGAGCTGTCACTCTTTCTGTGAAGTTGTAAATGCACCAAGTCAGAGCTAACAGACTTGGAACGGGAGCAAATTGTTGGAGCTCGTCTGGTGGATGCTTCCGTAAGCAAGGTAGCCGAAATGTTTAGTGTTTCTAGAGGTGTCATATCAAAGATTTATTCCGCATATTTGAAAAGCGAAAAAACATTATCCGCTAAATCACAACGCGGACGAAAGTGTGTGTTGAGTGATAGTAACAGACGATCATTAAGGAGGATAGTGACTAAATTGAAGAAGACATACTGCTACAAAGGTTACTGCTGAAATGAATGTTGTGCTCATAAACCTTGTGAGTACCAAAACAATAAGAAGGGAGCTTCATAAGCAGGGTATTTTTGGCCGAGCTGCAACTCAAAAGCCATTCATCAGTGATGCTAATGCCTGGAACAGGAAAAAGTGATGTTTAAGTTATAAAGCTTGGACTGAATTGAAGAGAGTAATTGAAGAGAGCAATTGAAGAGCAATTGAAAAGTGTAATTAGGTCGGATGAGACTTGTTTCACACTGTTTCCCACTTCTGGCCGAGTTTACGTCTGGCGAACTCCATCCCAAGCCCGTAATACAGACGGCTTGTTGCCAAGTGTGAAACATGATGGGGGTTTTGGAATAGTTTTGGTAGCCATATCGTGGTTTTCTGAGTGCCCCATGATTGTACCAAATAATAAGCTGCAACTCTGCAAGGGCACAACAAGACCAAAGATTATGTGAACATTTTGGACGATAAAGTCCATCCCATGGTACAAACTTTGTTTCCCAATGGTGATGGTGTCTTTCAAGACGATAAACTCCCTATTCACACAGCTCACATCGTAAAGGATGAGTGACAGAAAACATCTTCCCTGGTCACCACAATCACCAGACCTCAATCCACAGCCATCATCGTTACCTGAACTTGACACCGTTTTACAGGAATAATGGTACAAGATTCCCTTTGCAAGCATACATGAACTGTATTCATCAATTCAGAGAAGACTACAAGCTGTTTTGAATGCCAACGGTTTTCCTACACCATATTAGGTAAAGTTACATGTTTTTTAGGCTTTTCCATATTTTTGTCAAACTCTTGTATATCAACATGGGTAAGAATAACCAAATCTTGGTAGACGGGATATGTCATCATTATATAGAAACTGATAAGACCTTGATGGATCTCATCGTAAACCACTTGAAGGTTTGTGGAAGCTTGCCGCCGGAACGTGCTTGTTCATGTGGTTTGCTAAGAATGGCACATTTAAATAGATTTAACCGTCCAAATGGTATTGACGAGTTATCTCGTCCATCAAGATCTGGCCAGTTTTGCTAATGACGACATATCGCGTCATCAAGATATTATTAATTTTTATGAAGATGAGATTCTGCAATTTTCAGTGAGTAGTGTGTTTCAGTGAAAGTTGTGATACATGAATACGTTTACTGCATGCACCGTCTTACTACTGCAGAAATAGAGGTACGTACCGTCCGAAGCTTCACAGAAGAGTTCGAGGGAGGAGCCTTCGTCATAAGGACCAATGACATCTCGCATCGTCTGTCCGTATTCGTCCGTTATCACAACTTTGGGAGGCACTGGAAATGCACAAAGGGAAAAGTTGTAATCGTATCGAAGAAATAAAATAGCACGGATTATATAAGTTGTTTAAAAATAAAATATTTATACATTTGCTCTTTAAGCAACTTAAATAATTGAAATAAGGTGTTTCTTTCAGTTAACAATATTTTAGTGGGAAAATAGGGACCCCGAAAAGTATCCCCAAAATCAACAAGTTTGTATGCACATTAGAGACCCCAACATTCTGGATACCGATAAATTACAAGCGGAAATTTCCAATACCGGCACTGATTGGGCTCTTGAATATAAAATTTATATCTGGTACTATTTCATACTGTAACTTTCAACGAAAACAATTCAAACGAGCAAGGGGGTAATGCAAAATAATCTCCTATTGCACAGAAGTATCATCATGATGACTATAATACTTCAGGATGACATGTAATCGAAATGTACTGCTTTCTGGAATCACAAATCTACAAACTGTGAAAAGAAAATTAAAGTAATTCCTTATCTCGGTAATAGTAATCTTTTTATCACATAAATCATGAAAACGATAAAAGCGAAAGTTAATCGTTTTTTGTGGATAAGACATTTCTTAAGTGTTGTTCATTTAATCTTGTAACATGCGGCAAAAATTGCTGCTAAAATTGATTACTGGCGGCATTGCGTCCTTACTGTTCAATTTGTCACTACTGCCGTCGAATCTTAGTGTTTTCTGTCAAGCTAAAACAGGTGGCGGTAGCGTTTTTGAGGTTGAACTAGCTTGTTCCAGATCTAATTTTGCTTGTCTAGTCTTTCGAATTCAGCACTTCGCCAACAGAAATGTCTTAAGAATAAATTCCATTTTGATGCGTGATAGTTGATTGGTCATCGCGAATTAGATGTCAAGAGGCGATAAATTATATTTTGTGGTAACGTCACAGTGGTACCAGGCGAAAGCATTTGGGTTACAGGAAGTAAAAGTCTTCGTTTATATCTGATTTGTTTGAAAGAAAGATTTGGCAAGATATTTTTTGTCGATCAAGATCTGACCAATTTTGCTACTGACGCGGTACATAGTCATCGAGATACTGTCTATTTGTTGACGGTGACGAAATCAAGATCGGGTTAGATTTCTTCTATGGACTCGTCCATCAAGAAGTGGTCAGTTTTCCTAATGTCGAGAAAACCACAAGGAGGGTTAAAACATAGAGCAAATAAAATTCACTTAAAACACAAAAATGAGATGAATTTAAAAGGTAACGTTATTTGGTAAAGGCGCTCGACACCAAACTTCAAAACTAGTTTTTAAAATCTTGTGATTCCATGTAAAGTTGTCTCTACGATTCGCGTAATGATGTGTTCTGAATATGTTCTTCTCCGGATCGTTTCGAGGAAGAAAAAAGAAATCAATAAAATCCGGATTTTGAAAGTATTGTCGATGAATGACGAAAACGAAGAGGATTAAATGTCAATTGAGGACATTCCTGTATATTTATAGTTCAGTGCACATGATGTAGGCGAGTGCGTGCTTCTTGATTGGTGGTATGTGATTCTTCGGACCCTGAAATCCAAACTCTCAGTGATGAAGAATTCATTCAAAAGATGATAGAAGAATTCAACGATGATCCGTAAGATGAAGACAGCATTGCTACTGACCGTCAGCTAGCAAGGCGTTTGAGTGCCTTGCCACAGCTCTAAAACGGAAGGACAGGCAACCTGAATGCGACCATCTACAGCTACTCATCACAGGTTCATGCGACACTTGGATGCACGAAAGACGATTAAAGACACCGACAGACAACTAACTTTGACCGATATGCTCAAGCAATGATACATTTTAATACAGTATGCCAGTACAAAATAAAATGTAGACAAAATTGTTTTCGTAGTCATTTAATTACATTACAAACTAAAGCAAAATTAGTTGTTTTAATAAGAAATAAAAAATTTTCGTGAATTATCCAACTATCCGTATATTTGATTACCCGGTTGGGTTCTGTTACCAATTGACCCGGATAATTGGAGTTCTACTGTCTTATTTTCAGTTATGATAATTGGAAAAATAAAGCAAACCTTAATCATTATCGACATTTTAAGACGTTATCACGATTTAAAATTATATAAATTTAGTGCTATTGTATACTATGTCTATCTTTGGAATGTTCAAATGACTTGTAAGAACTTCTTGAACTTACGAATTGTAGGTAATTGGATGTAATTAAAAACACATTATTTTTATGGCCAATTAATTTAATAACACTTGGTAATGCTTTAAGATTAATAATTAAAAAAGTATTAATCAATATTTTATCATTAACGCGAGTATGCTTATGAGTTTTATAAATTTCGAAATTAAAAATAATTATCATTAATGTAATTACTTTCATTTTTATTCTTCAAGAATCTGATTAGAAGCAGTGTAAATTGTTAGCTTCGATACTAAACATAGACTTCAACAACATACAGACTAGATTAACACCATTCCAATATTAGATTTATAAAATTCAGTTTAAAAAAAAATTAATATTAAGACATGTTTAGGTTTAAGGATAAATTATAAATTTATTTAAGTAGCAATTAAGAATTTATATATATTTATTTCATAATTACTTTTGATTTTAAATCCCACTTATATTTCAAATATTAAGTTATAGAGTTCACAATGTTAGTGTAATCCTTTAAAAGAATCAGAACAAAACATCAAATCAAACTAACCAGTAAGATGTGAATTTTGTCATTTGTAACTACCTCAAAATCATATAAAAAATATTATTTTCAAGCAAAATTTAAATTTACTCTGTTAAATAAAAGTTCTCAGAGTAGATATTCAGATGCTTGGCTTATCCAAATAGGTATGAAAAATGTTTGAAATAGCACTTAGAATTAGATTTTTATAAATACCATCTTCAATTTAAACCTGTTTGTACAACAAAAGAACTTAGGCACGATGGACGATTTTGTAATTTATGAAGCTACAAACGAATTTTACCAAACAGTTTCTTTTTGTGAGATTAATGTAGAATTAGTTCGAACTGTTTTTTTTTTTTTTTTTTTTTCTAAATTTTCTTTATTCGGTTTCGCAAACGGAATATAGAGAAAAATTTAGACAAGGCATTATTTTTAAGTTTATGCTCCAATTTTTTCAAATCCGTAATGTATATTACCAATGTAAAGCTTTCTTTTCGTAGTAAAAGTTTCAAAATCAGTTTTAAAAGGCAATGTACTTAGGTTAGTCTCTCAAAAGTTTTAGTTAACACACGTTTCCCTTTATCTTTAGCAAAACTGTTTTATGTACTTTTATAATCTTAGAAAATGTTTTGTTGGTTCGCATATCTTTTGCCGGCTTTAATGAAATTCTTCCTAATATCTTTCCGTAGGAGGGAAAAAGAATGTTATTACGCTTTCATCATTAATTTAACTATAGAACATCAAAGCGCGCTGAAATTAATATTTTTTGTTTTACATTATTAATTATTACATTCATGTATTACCAGAACTTTTGTCATTCCAACACCTTGATGGAAATCCATTAATTGCTTTTCTTATTCGTGTTGCCACATAACGTAATAGAAGATAAAAAATAAACACAAATTTAATTCTTAAGTTTATAAAATCACTTGCGCAAAATGAATAAGAGGTATTTTCCATTTATTTAAATAAACCGAATATAAGACGAGTATATTACTTCTTACTAGGGCCACTTCACATTAAAAAAATCCGGTTCAGTCCAAGTCAATCTGAATCGAGTAAAAACTGACTAACGAAGATTCGGCAAAGCCGATTCCATAAGAAACATTTTTCATGTCTAAAAACCTTTCAAACTGCCTGAATCCGAAACACTCAGTTTCAAGCCACCCGAATCTATGTTAGTCAGATTTGACTGGATTCAGATTGACCCAGATTATTTTGGTGTAAAATAATTATCACCCAAATGGTTCTCGCGTTATATTTATCAGGATTATCAAATTGTTGTTTTGGTGACGTTAAATGTTTTAATTGACGTTAACCAATAAACTATAATTTCATTTAACAATTTGGAGTTCTTCCTTACTTTGTGAATCCTTAGACATTTTAGAAACCCTCTAAGTAGTTTCGACAAGATATCTCGTCCATCAAAATTTGAGCAACTTTGCTAATGGTGAGTTACATTGTCATCAAACTATTGCCAATTTTTCGATGATGACGAGATCAAGATATGGTCCGTGATTTTTCTGATGACTATATCTCGTTCACCAAAAACTGGTTTGTTTTGTTATTGACAAGATACCAATTCGAGACAACCACGAGAAGGGTTAATGTGCTTAGCCATTGAATCTCACTGCAATGAATAAACATACAAATAAGGAACCCAAAGATGCGATGGATTTTTTATTTTGGTTCCTTAAATTTTTAAGCAATAAATAAATTAAATACAACAAAGCAAATACCAAAAGGTTACATTATACAACGAAATATAGTTGCAGATCTCTATAGAAAGAGACATACAGAGTGTATGATGGTGCGTAATGTGTGAAAGTTGACGGTCACTTTTACATATTTTAATTGGTCTTGATCCCTTAATGCCCTCAGTGTTTATCTTTTACAGTCTCTCATATGCCTTTATAAACCTTTATTGATGTGCTAAGCCATTACAGACTCTTATATGGGGAATTCATTTCTTATATGATTCGATCTTATATTAACCAATCCAAAATCTTGTATGATTCCTTAGTGTCTCAATTTTTAGTTTTTAATCATACCAATGGAAGAAAAGATAGATCACTGGTCAACTGAATGTGGTTATGGGACATACCAATGATTGTGAGAGACATGTAGTGTATGAAGGTAAGAAAGATGCAAGAGTTGGCCATGTCGTTTTTACATAATAGTTAAGGGGTTCTTTTATCCATCAAGGTCTACATTGTTTGTGTATCGCAATGTTCCATGTGACTTTATGATCTCTAAGTCGTCTTATTAATATCTTAAGGCATTGCTGAATCATATATATGGTGTATACATATCTTATATGATCCGATATTACATTATCTAATAAAAACTCTTGTGTGATACCTTAGTGTTTCATCCTTAAGCTTTAGCCATTTCAACGGTTGAATGGGCAGATAACTGGGCAGATGGTATGTAACTGAAATGGTCTCGGACCTTACCAATGATGGTGAGAGACATATAATGTACGAAGGTACGCAAATCGTGAAATTTAGTCATGTTACTTTCACGTAGTTGAATTGGACGTGATCTGTTAAGGCTTGTATTCATTATCGTTCGCAGTGTATGGCTTTACGATCTCTTAGGCATCTTATTGATGTGCCTTTGAATGATCTTATATGATCCAATTATATCGCATGCGATACAATCGAGAACCTTATATGATCCAATCGAGAATCTTTTATGATCCAATCGAGAATCTTACATGATCCAATCCAGAATTTTATATGATCCAATCCAGAATCTTTTTGATTCAATCCAGAATCGTATATGATCCAACTATGTCTCTTGCGATACAATCGATAATCTTATATGATCCAATCGAGAATCTTACATGATCCAGTCCAGAATTTTATATGATCCAATCCAGAATCTTGTCTGATCTAATCCAGAATCTTGTATGATCCAATCTAGAATTTTATATGATTCAATTCAGAATCTTGTATGATTCAATCCAGAATCTGGTGTGATTCAATCCAGAATCTCTTATATGATCCAACTAATATCTCATGTGAACCAATCCAAAATCTTATATGGTACCTTTCAGAATATAGCATAGGATTCAATGTCTTTCTTAGTGTCTGCTTGATCAGTTTTTGACTATTACAGTGGAATTTCTTCCACTGTAATAAACTTATATGGGACTGAAGGTGGTTGTGAAACTTACCAATAATGGTGAGGCGTATGTAGTGGATGAAGGTGCGAGACCGCCTGAGGTCCACACGGCACTTGTAGTCCCCGCGGTCGCCCTTTCGGATGGGGTAGATCTTGAGCAGCGGGGGGTGTACCGAGGTGTCGAAGTAAGCTCTGCCCTCCATCTCCGGGCTGGGGAAGTGGCGCGCTTTCTGCAACGCCGCCTTGCGGATGTCCAGCGTGTAGATGGGGTTGGCCAGGTCCTCTCTGTACCACAGGATGAGTGACGCCGCGTCGTCTACTAAAGGGGTGGAGATGTTGCACGGCAGGGTGGCCATTTCGCCCGACACCGCGAAGAACTCCGGACGACCTGGAATAGAATTATTGGAGTTAGTTACGTACGTATTCAGCCATGTACTGTAAAATCACGTACGTATAAGGCAGTAGTAGTCACGTAGTACGTCACGTAGCCATGTACTGTGTAATCACGTCCAGCGTACGTATAAGACCATGTACGTATTCAGAAAATAATTTCGGTGCTGCGATCTTTTTCTTGGTTTACCATTTCGATCAAAATGCCTTAATGCTGAATAAATATTAAATTTTATGACTGATTATTTTCGAATTACAAGAACGAGTGAGTGTTTTACCATGAAATAAACAGTATTTTTATTCACGCTGATTAAATTACAAATACATAAGAAATTGGGTTGATTCAACAGTTCGTCCCGTTTATTGACAAAAACCATTGAAGAAAAATTTATTTTATTTGCTAAAAATTGCATTTAATCAATGTAGTATGTGCCGTTCTGTTCGAGGAACTTTTTCGATCCCTATGGTAGTGGCATCGTCCCGTGTTCAAAGACAGTCGCTAAGAAATTTATATACTGACGAATCCTTTCCGTACAATTTTGTTTTTATTCATTACCGACCTTGGTTTTATAAACTACACATTTATATTTTACAATTTGACTTTTTTTCAGCTTCAATTTGAAGTCTACCTTGTTTTATATTTTTAGACTTGAACTCCAACTTTATATATTACAACACCACCAACGTACATTAAATAAACATCGTTTCGCGCAATATGTCCAAATATGGCTTTTCTGCCATCAAACTCCAACCAACCAAAGAGTCGAGTTATAACAACTCTTTGGACGGTTTACATTCCAAAGAATTACGATAGTTATTCAGCTAGGGGAGGGTTTTTCTGTAAAATTAAATAGAGAGAAATCGTCAATCGAGTGTCCGGGAAACCTCTTTTGTATTTGTGGCCTAATTTGGCATGCTACTGAAATTTAATTTCAGCGTATACTACAAATTAACGCCAAATATCGCCATAAAGTGATGTACTAAAATAGTTCTTAACTGAAATATTTTCCTTGTATGGGTAGTTTACAATTTTTTGTTTACGCTGAAAAGACTTCATATCTGCAAGATATCTGTCAGTTTAAAATCCAATCAACAAACATTTATTCACTTTTCGGACACCTTGTCCTTTTCACAGATTTAGAATAAGACAGTAAAATAATATACAGCTAGGATTTGTGGGCCTGGACTTGTTTCATTCTCGACTCCTTTCTTTAGATATATCCGAGAGATTTCTTTCCTCCCAAAAATTGGAAACATTTGTTCTTCGTATCACAGTTCCTCAAGTACAGCACCTACAATCTCCACTGGAATGGAAGAAAAGTTTCTTTACTCTCTTTTCCTTTAAAATTCTTTCACTTCTTCGACTCCTGTATTTCGATTACAGGGAAATCCTGGAGATTTCCAGCTTTTTTCCTCGATTTTTCAGTTTCGTCTTCACACATATGGATGGAGGTGATCACGAGATGATCCTCGCACCCTTTTTTTCCCGGGAAAGATCCATCGTGACCCAAATAACGGATTTTTTTTTACCCTTTTTTCCCTGGATTTTGTTGTTTCCTTTCCTCTGTGTAATCTAGATTTCGCGTTGAATAGGGAATTTCATCTGGTTTCCAGACGGCTCATTGGAATGTCTGTTGCTTGTTCGGGGTTTGTTGTTTCTTTTAAAATCCTTTCGAGAAGTTTTCAACTTTGAAGCTATTGTAGAATGTGTAAGATCAGTCTGGTTGGATCAGAGAAGCTTTAACACTAAAAAGACCGTGGTTGGTTGTGTTTTTATGGCGATAGGGCAATATTTTACCAATCTATACCAACTAAAACGACATAAGGGCCTTCCAGCTGTTTGCAAGCATGTAACTCCCTTGTTAAAAGATTGTAAATGGTCTTATTTTATGATTTTCGATTATTTGGTCTTTACCTTTAGTGTATTTAACCCTCATGTTGGTTGTCATGACGGGGTATAACGTCATTAGAAAAAACCGACAAGATATGGAAGGACTTGATATTCCGTCATTGATAAAATCTGAACAGAAATTGATGGAACAGATATTCCGTCATTGATGAAAACTGACCAGATATAGATGGACAAGATAGTTTGTCATTAGAAGAAAACTGATCAGATATTGATGGACAGGACATTCCGTCATCGATAAAAACTGATGGACAAGATATATTCGTCACAAGAGGAAAATTAACCAGATATTGATGGACGAGATATTTCGTCATTGGCAAAAACCGACCTGATGTTGATGGACACAATATTCGTCATTGATGAAAACTGACCAGATATGGATGGACAAGATATTCCGTCCTTGATGGAAACTGATGAGATATCGACAGATAAGATAATTCGTCATTACAAGAAAACTGATCAGATATTGATGGACTCGAAACTTCGTCATTAGAAGAAAACTGACCAGATATTGATGGACATGATATTTCGTCACAAGAGGAAAATTAACCAGATATTGATGGATGAGATATTTCGTCATTGGCAAAAACCGACCTGATGTTGATGGACACAATATTCGTCATTGATGAAAACTGACCAGATATGGATGGACAAGATATTCCGTCCTTGATGGAAACTGATGAGATATCGACAGATAAGATAATTCGTCATTACAAGAAAACTGATCAGATATTGAAGGACTCGAAACTTCGTCATTAGAAGAAAACTGACCAGATATTGATGGACATGATATTTCGTCACAAAAGGAAAATTAACCAGATATTGATGGACGAGATATTTCGTCATTGGCAAAAACCGACCTGATGTTGATGGACACGATATTCGTCATTGATGAAAACTGACCAGATATGGATGGACAAGATATTCCGTCCTTGATGAAAACTGATGAGATATCGACAGATAAGATAATTCGTCATTACAAGAAAACTGATCAGATATTGATGGACTCGAAACTTCGTCATTAGAAGAAAACTGACCAGATATTGATGGACATGATATTTCGTCACAAGAGGAAAATTAACCAGATATTGATGGACGAGATATTTCGTCATTGGCAAAAACCGACCTGATGTTGATGGACACAATATTCGTCATTGATGAAAACTGACCAGATATGGATGGACAAGATATTCCGTCCTTGATGGAAACTGATGAGATATCGACAGATAAGATAATTCGTCATTACAAGAAAACTGATCAGATATTGATGGACTCGAAACTTCGTCATTAGAAGAAAACTGACCAGATATTGATGGACATGATATTTCGTCACAAAAGGAAAATTAACCAGATATTGATGGACGAGATATTTCGTCATTGGCAAAAACCGACCTGATGTTGATGGACACGATATTCGTCATTGATGAAAACTGACCAGATATGGATGGACAAGATATTCCGTCCTTGATGAAAACTGATGAGATATCGACAGATAACATAATTCGTCATTACAAGAAAACTGATCAGATATTGATGGACTCGAAACTTCGTCATTAGAAGAAAACTGACCAGATATTGATGGACATGATATTTCGTCACAAGAGGAAAATTAACCAGATATTGATGGACGAGATATTTCGTCATTGGCAAAAACCGACCTGATGTTGATGGACACAATATTCGTCATTGATGAAAACTGACCAGATATGGATGGACAAGATATTCCGTCCTTGATGGAAACTGATGAGATATCGACAGATAAGATAATTCGTCATTACAAGAAAACTGATCAGATATTGATGGACTCGAAACTTCGTCATTAGAAGAAAACTGACCAGATATTGATGGACATGATATTTCGTCACAAGAGGAAAATTAACCAGATATTGATGGACGAGATATTTCGTCATTGGCAAAAACCGACCTGATGTTGATGGACACAATATTCGTCATTGATGAAAACTGACCAGATATGGATGGACAAGATATTCCGTCCTTGATGGAAACTGATGAGATATCGACAGATAAGATAATTCGTCATTACAAGAAAACTGATCAGATATTGATGGACTCGAAACTTCGTCATTAGAAGAAAACTGACCAGATATTGATGGACATGATATTTCGTCACAAAAGGAAAATTAACCAGATATTGATGGACGAGATATTTCGTCATTGGCAAAAACCGACCTGATGTTGATGGACACGATATTCGTCATTGATGAAAACTGACCAGATATGGATGGACAAGATATTCCGTCCTTGATGAAAACTGATGAGATATCGACAGATAAGATAATTCGTCATTACAAGAAAACTGATCAGATATTGATGGACTCGAAACTTCGTCATTAGAAGAAAACTGACCAGATATTGATGGACATGATATTTCGTCACAAGAGGAAAATTAACCAGATATTGATGGACGAGATATTTCGTCATTGGCAAAAACCGACCTGATGTTGATGGACACAATATTCGTCATTGATGAAAACTGACCAGATATGGATGGACAAGATATTCCGTCCTTGATGGAAACTGATGAGATATCGACAGATAAGATAATTCGTCATTACAAGAAAACTGATCAGATATTGATGGACTCGAAACTTCGTCATTAGAAGAAAACTGACCAGATATTGATGGACATGATATTTCGTCACAAAAGGAAAATTAACCAGATATTGATGGACGAGATATTTCGTCATTGGCAAAAACCGACCTGATGTTGATGGACACGATATTCGTCATTGATGAAAACTGACCAGATATGGATGGACAAGATATTCCGTCCTTGATGAAAACTGATGAGATATCGACAGATAAGATAATTCGTCATTACAAGAAAACTGATCAGATATTGATTGACTCGAAACTTCGTCATTAGAAGAAAACTGACCAGATATTGATGGACATGATATTTCGTCACAAGAGGAAAATTAACCAGATATTGATGGACGAGATATTTCGTCATTGGCAAAAACCGACCTGATGTTGATGGACACAATATTCGTCATTGATGAAAACTGACCAGATATGGATGGACAAGATATTCCGTCCTTGATGGAAACTGATGAGATATCGACAGATAAGATAATTCGTCATTACAAGAAAACTGATCAGATATTGATGGACTCGAAACTTCGTCATTAGAAGAAAACTGACCAGATATTGATGGACATGATATTTCGTCACAAAAGGAAAATTAACCAGATATTGATGGACGAGATATTTCGTCATTGGCAAAAACCGACCTGATGTTGATGGACACGATATTCGTCATTGATGAAAACTGACCAGATATGGATGGACAAGATATTCCGTCCTTGATGGAAACTGATGAGATATCGACAGATAAGATAATTCGTCATTACAAGAAAACTGATCAGATATTGATGGACTCGAAACTTCGTCATTAGAAGAAAACTGACCAGATATTGATGGACATGATATTTCGTCACAAAAGGAAAATTAACCAGATATTGATGGACGAGATATTTCGTCATTGGCAAAAACCGACCTGATGTTGATGGACACGGTATTCGTCATTGATGAAAACTGACCAGATATGGATGGACAAGATATTCCGTCCTTGATGAAAACTGATGAGATATCGACAGATAAGATAATTCGTCATTACAAGAAAACTGATCAGATATTGATGGTCATTAGAAGAAAACTGACCAGATATTGATGGACATGATATTTCGTCACAAGAGGAAAATTAACTAGATATTGATGGACGAGATATTTCGTCATTGGCAAAAACCGACCTGATATTGATGGACACGATATTCGTCATTGATGAAAACTGACCAGATATGGATGGACAAGATATTCCGTCCTTGATGAAAACTGATGAGATATCGACAGATAAGATAATTCGTCATTACAAGAAAACTGATCAGATATTGATGGTCATTAGAAGAAAACTGACCAGATATTGATGGACATGATATTTCGTCACAAGAGGAAAATTAACTAGATATTGATGGACGAGATATTTCGTCATTGGCAAAAACCGACCTGATGTTGATGGACACGATATTCGTCATTGATGAAAACTGACCAGATATGGATGGACAAGATATTCCGTCCTTGATGAAAACTGATGAGATATCGACAGATAAGATAATTCGTCATTACAAGAAAACTGATCAGATATTGATGGTCATTAGAAGAAAACTGACCAGATATTGATGGACATGATATTTCGTCACAAGAGGAAAATTAACTAGATATTGATGGACGAGATATTTCGTCATTGGCAAAAACCGACCTGATGTTGATGGACACGATATTCGTCATTGATGAAAACTGACCAGATATGGATGGACAAGATATTCCGTCCTTGATGAAAACTGATGAGATATCGACAGATAAGATAATTCGTCATTACAAGAAAACTGATCAGATATTGATGGTCATTAGAAGAAAACTGACCAGATATTGATGGACATGATATTTCGTCACAAGAGGAAAATTAACTAGATATTGATGGACGAGATATTTCGTCATTGGCAAAAACCGACCTGATGTTGATGGACACGATATTCGTCATTGATGAAAACTGACCAGATATGGATGGACAAGATATTCCGTCCTTGATGAAAACTGATGAGATATCGACAGATAAGATAATTCGTCATTACAAGAAAACTGATCAGATATTGATGGTCATTAGAAGAAAACTGACCAGATATTGATGGACATGATATTTCGTCACAAGAGGAAAATTAACTAGATATTGATGGACGAGATATTTCGTCATTGGCAAAAACCGACCTGATGTTGATGGACACGATATTCGTCATTGATGAAAACTGACCAGATATGGATGGACAAGATATTCCGTCCTTGATGAAAACTGATGAGATATCGACAGATAAGATAATTCGTCATTACAAGAAAACTGATCAGATATTGATGGTCATTAGAAGAAAACTGACCAGATATTGATGGACATGATATTTCGTCACAAGAGGAAAATTAACTAGATATTGATGGACGAGATATTTCGTCATTGGCAAAAACCGACCTGATGTTGATGGACACGATATTCGTCATTGATGAAAACTGACCAGATATGGATGGACAAGATATTCCGTCCTTGATGAAAACTGATGAGATATCGACAGATAAGATAATTCGTCATTACAAGAAAACTGATCAGATATTGATGGTCATTAGAAGAAAACTGACCAGATATTGATGGACATGATATTTCGTCACAAGAGGAAAATTAACTAGATATTGATGGACGAGATATTTCGTCATTGGCAAAAACCGACCTGATATTGATGGACACGATATTCGTCATTGATGAAAACTGACCAGATATGGATGGACAAGATATTCCGTCCTTGATGAAAACTGATGAGATATCGACAGATAAGATAATTCGTCATTACAAGAAAACTGATCAGATATTGATGGTCATTAGAAGAAAACTGACCAGATATTGATGGACATGATATTTCGTCACAAGAGGAAAATTAACTAGATATTGATGGACGAGATATTTCGTCATTGGCAAAAACCGACCTGATGTTGATGGACACGATATTCGTCATTGATGAAAACTGACCAGATATGGATGGACAAGATATTCCGTCCTTGATGAAAACTGATGAGATATCGACAGATAAGATAATTCGTCATTACAAGAAAACTGATCAGATATTGATGGTCATTAGAAGAAAACTGACCAGATATTGATGGACATGATATTTCGTCACAAGAGGAAAATTAACTAGATATTGATGGACGAGATATTTCGTCATTGGCAAAAACCGACCTGATGTTGATGGACACGATATTCGTCATTGATGAAAACTGACCAGATATGGATGGACAAGATATTCCGTCCTTGATGAAAACTGATGAGATATCGACAGATAAGATAATTCGTCATTACAAGAAAACTGATCAGATATTGATGGTCATTAGAAGAAAACTGACCAGATATTGATGGACATGATATTTCGTCACAAGAGGAAAATTAACTAGATATTGATGGACGAGATATTTCGTCATTGGCAAAAACCGACCTGATGTTGATGGACACGATATTCGTCATTGATGAAAACTGACCAGATATGGATGGACAAGATATTCCGTCCTTGATGAAAACTGATGAGATATCGACAGATAAGATAATTCGTCATTACAAGAAAACTGATCAGATATTGATGGTCATTAGAAGAAAACTGACCAGATATTGATGGACATGATATTTCGTCACAAGAGGAAAATTAACTAGATATTGATGGACGAGATATTTCGTCATTGGCAAAAACCGACCTGATGTTGATGGACACGATATTCGTCATTGATGAAAACTGACCAGATATGGATGGACAAGATATTCCGTCCTTGATGAAAACTGATGAGATATCGACAGATAAGATAATTCGTCATTACAAGAAAACTGATCAGATATTGATGGTCATTAGAAGAAAACTGACCAGATATTGATGGACATGATATTTCGTCACAAGAGGAAAATTAACTAGATATTGATGGACGAGATATTTCGTCATTGGCAAAAACCGACCTGATGTTGATGGAGACGATATTCGTCATTGATGAAAACTGACCAGATATGGATGGACAAGATATTCCGTCCTTGATGGAAACTGATGAGATATCGACAGATAAGATAATTCGTCATTACAAGAAAACTGATCAGATATTGATGGTCATTAGAAGAAAACTGACCAGATATTGATGGACATGATATTTCGTCACAAGAGGAAAATTAACTAGATATTGATGGACGAGATATTTCGTCATTGGCAAAAACCGACCTGATGTTGATGGACACGATATTCGTCATTGATGAAAACTGACCAGATATGGATGGACAAGATATTCCGTCCTTGATGGAAACTGATGAGATATCGACAGATAAGATAATTCGTCATTACAAGAAAACTGATCAGATATTGATGGTCATTAGAAGAAAACTGACCAGATATTGATGGACGAGATATTTCGTCACCAGCAAATTTGATCAGATCTTGATGGACGAGACGTCTCGCCGGGACTACTTGGAGGGTTAACCATTTTAACCTGTCTGCCACAAAACCAGAGTCATGAAACCATATTTTTAAAGATACAAGGAAGGGTCCCGAATTACCCGTATGGTGTTTTGTAATGATAGTGCGAAAGTCTTCCCCGTTTGGTGATAATGACAACCTTGTAGGCATTCGAGATAATTCAACCTTGTTTTCCCAATGTTTAGGTATGGTAGATATTTTAATTAACGTCGAATTCGAGCAACACATTCGACTATTAGTGACGCTCCGGGATCAAACCTGAGGGAATCCCAGGACAACGCTTAATTTTGAACCACAATGAGATGAAGAGGTCACACCTGATGTGTGAGCTGACATCCCACTCTCCAAACTGCCACACCACATCAACATGAATTTCCAAAATCTAACCTACTGAGGGATTCACCTACATTTTCCCGTTCTACAAACGATAGCCTTCCTTGCATGACTCCTAACTAGGTTTTTATTATTTTGACCAATAAAATTATTTATAGGATTCTTTTGGATTTGGTGATTTAATCATTATGTGTGTTGTAGGGTAAAAAAAATGTCTAAACTTCCCATAAAAATCTCTTAACTCTTAGTGGATCAAAAATCCAATCCGAAATGTTGAAGTGAGAATTTATCTGTTTAGTATTCTCTCCGTTGGATTGTTTATTAGGTTCTTATTTGCAGTCACTCTTAGGTTTTGTTGACGGTCCCGATGACCGTCAAGAAAACCCAACAGTGACTCTGCAAATAATAAACTAATAAATTGCCGAGGGAGACTATTAAACAGGACAAAGATAGGTACGGTGTCTCCCGTGCATGAATGTATACCTTAGAAACAATACACGGTATATTATGGTATAACCACCTTCAAAGTTCGAGCAGGAAGTATCTAAACGCTCTGTATACTGCTCGTAATGTACGACCATATTGTAGCACGTCTCTATAGTTGTGTTCGTTGAGTTGAGTAAAATACAATGTAAACAGCTATCTCATAACGCAGCCTAACGAACCATTTGTTTATTAGTTTCCTATTTGCAGTTATTCTTAGGTTTCTTGACAATCAAATGACCGTCATGGAAAACTAACAGTGACTCTGCAAATAAGAAACTAATAAACTCCCAAGGGAGATTATTAAACCGGTTCGTACCCACAAGGATAGGCACGGGGACTTCCGGAAGGTATACCTTAGAAAGAATACACGGTATATTGTGGTATAACCACCTTCAAAGTTCGAGCAGGAAGTTTCTAAACGCTCTGTATACTGCTCGTAATGTACGACCATATTGTAGCACAGCACTATAGTTGTGTTCGTTGAGTTGAGTAAAATACAATGTAAACAGCTATCTCATAACGCAGCCTAACGAACCGTGGCCTACCTCCGAAACCCAAACAAATTCATCATCGATGAGATGGGGCCAGAAATGAGGTCCATTACGACATCCGCAGCGGCATGCCTCTTGATTGATAGAACATGTAGCGGCAATTAATAATGCAGAATGCGGACGTCCCCCCTATCAACATGTGTCCTCAGCGACCGCAGCATCGGTGGACCGAGTTCTGTTCCCTGGCTGATTATTCTGTGCATTCACGTGGAACTAGTGAGGGATTAATCCACGGCTGCACCAATGGGGTGTGAGCTGTACTGGGGAACATAAGACGAAGGGGACGCTGGCGACCAAGTGGGCAGGTGGTTGTTGGACAGATAGTGTTTGATTCTGGCGTGGTCGGGTGACGTTCATTATAACTCTTGATACGTAATATGTATCTATTAGGTTTCGTACATTGTTATAACTGCTTTAGATCTTATGGGTGCGTTACGTTCATGCTAGTCTTAAGGTGTACTTATAGGCTAGAAGTTTTGTTTTAAATTTTCATTTAGAAATAAATCTAATTATTTTTAGGTCTATGGTTTTGTGCATTGTTATGACTTCCATTCATTGTTATGACTTGATTGCATTGACTTATGGGTGCGTTATATTGATGCTAGTCTTTGGGTGTAGGTATACGCTGAAAGATTTTTTCTTTAAATTGGGCTTTAAAATCTACTTTTTTTGTTACAATGGTAGATTTGTTTGAGCTTAAACTCATTTCAATATGCAGAATTCCGACTACTGTAAAATTTAGATATCTGATTTAGGTACAATTAATATAGTTTTGAACAGTGGTTTCTAAAATTCTAATTTGTTCAAAAAGACAACTCCTATTGAAAATTCTTCCTATTATTCTTCATGTTTTGACTCTCCATCAATTGGCTAGGGAGAATAGGAGTTTTCTTACGATTATTTCATCCAAGGAAGTCTAAAAAACCGTTGCTAAATGCCGTTCTGCACCGTTGCCAATAGCCCGTTGTGTAGCTTCAGTACCAAGAGAATTCATTTCCCCCTTCCATGATAACTTTTACGCGGACGATAAAATGTCAGAAACAAATGCGTATCGTTCAGTGGATGATTGGTAGATCCACAGCAACAGTAAAACATAAAATTTATTTGTAGACGAATAATAGGAAAGCGTGAATTAAACGTTCTTATAAAATTTGATACGAAATTTGTAGATTAATGCAGGAACCAAAGTTTCCACCATGCCCACGATCTGGTGCAAAACAGTGGACATTTACTGCGGTTTCGTATGTATACAAATCCACATTGTGTCGTCATCCTTTATGTATCCGATTAAAACCGCACAAGCTGGTGTTCTTACTTCATACAGTACGCTGTGAGGAAATGGAGACATTTCAATAATAGTTAGCATTGTGAGATGGTGCTTCTCTATGGCGAATACAAATCTACCATCGTTTGACCAATCCACACCAAATTTGGTACACTTTTAGTTTAAAACACTGCGGAAAACCTAGTCTATTTTTTTCCTGTCTTCAAACTAATCTGTAGCCCTGAAATTTGGCACACAGGTATTCCTCAAAGTGCCCTTCGAAGCCCCAATTTTAAAATCTTAAGTTTGTTTTCCTGCAATAGATGAACCTGGACAAGGAAGCACGTTCTACAGGGTATTGCGTATAAGTTAACACAGGGAAATGTCGCAGTCATATTTTAGCTGTCACGGTCATATTTGAAACCCGAGCAACGCCAGGTTATTCAGCTAGTATGCTTTACAATTCATTTTTTAACCCTCCAAAAGGTTTTGACTAGATATCAGGTTAATAAAGATCCTACCAATTTCGCTAATGCCGATATAGTATATCGTGATCTTGATGGACGAAACATATCGACCTTGACAAAAATCATACCAGATCTGAAGTCATCGGCGAAAAATAGGCAGTATTGCGATAGCGAGATATCTCGTCATTTGCAAAATTGATCCGGTCTTGATGATCGAGTTATTCCGTCGAATTCATCCGGAGGATAAAACACGGAATGTGTTTCGAATACCAAGTTCAATGTGATTGATATAAACCGTTCCTGATATATGGGCTGATTACAAGTATATACAGTGAAACCCCGATTTAACGTATTTCAAGGGACCGGAAAGAAATAACGTCAAATATAGGAAAACGTTAAATAGGGGTCGTATGTAAACAAAACAGTTCATGAAATGTACTAATTTAAGTAACACACCTTTTATTTCTTCCTATAAAATAGTTTATTGTTTAAAGAATCAGAACAAGGAATTCATAATCCACCCCAAAATCGCCTTTTATAGTTGTTATCTCAGTGTCTGAAACATTTTGACAGTTTGTCTTTTTAGCCGGGGTGTGATATGTGAAAAGTATTGCATAAATGGATATGCATGTACAGGGTTTGTGTCCAAAGTAAGTTGTAGAAATCAAAAAGGTATTAAAATTGTATTTATTCACACTTAAATGATTGAATATTTTTCTACGAAAGAGGAAAGTGATTATTCTGGTCATTTTTTCAAACTATAGTCAATCAATGAACGTGATAGTATTAATAACATCACATCAGATAACTTATGTGTAGGGATTGCAATCCATCACGATTTTTAATCCGGTCGGATCCGGCCGGATTGGAATTTTGTTAATAAGTTTATCTAACTAGAATGTATTTTTCCAAAATCGGCTGAGTGAAAGTAGGTAAAAAGAATATTATTCCAAATTTATGAATAAAACATTTATTTTAGCAGTAAAGAATCAACTTTATTATTAATTATCCCTAGGTAGGAAATCAATCACCAACAATTAATTATAGCAACTATTAGTTCTGCTAGTAGTAAGTACTAAACGATTGATTATGATGTCTTACTAGTTTCCACCCTAAAAAACATCAGCTTCTTTTATACGTAGTACTTTTCTGTTTATCTAAAATTAAGTAGTCTCTATTTCTAATGTCGTTGAGTAAATGACATATAAATTGTACCTAACCTTGCCTCATACTAACACAAAAATATAATCTTCGGCAGTATTTGGTCAACATAACAAAAAATGGAACTCTTAATTCTTCTTAATTGAACCATCTAAGGAAACAAATCGTATTAATTGCGTCATCTCGAACCTACTTCTCAATGAACTAATAACTAATAACGCAAATATAACCAGCGGCCGAGAAGAAGGCCCTCTCAGCTTCAACACTAGTTCGTTTAACCGTCATTAAGTAGTCGTACATAAGACACAAATATTTTCCTTTGACTCCATTTCATATATATGAAGTCATTTCTTTCTTCATATTTTCCTCGAAATCTCTTTCTTTTCTGAAGTTTGTATTTTTGCAATAGTCTTCATTTTCTTGCAGAATTTGTTTGTCTAATTCCTCTTTATTGAAAAAATATTCTTGATAATTTAATTTATTATTTTTGCTAGAATTGTCCAAACTGATGATTGAAAATATGAAATCCGTTAATTCACAATCGATTGCTTAACTAACGATTTCGGGACTTTGAAGTTCGGTTTGAATAATCGATTATTTAATTTTTTTTAAATTCGGATTTATAGTATCCGGACCGGATTCGACAGATGTTGCCAGATTGGATTGCAATACCTACTTATGTGCATGGATTGAAATAATGTAATTAAGTATTCGTATTCATGATTTTGTAATTGTTTAGCTTTTCTGTTCATTCATGAAATTAACCCAAAGCTAAAATTGAGTGACAAAAAACATTTGAGTTTATTTGATTTAATTTCACTCTTAGAAAGAATAAAAGTGGTAAGTAATTCCACGTTGCAATGCAACAGATTTAGTAACATGAGTTGCCAATTGCTAGATTTAATAACACGGTAACACTCTATGCCAATTATTTTTTATTACAAATACCCAAAAAACAATTTACTGAATTGCTACAAATTTTATTCAAATAAGATTCGCTGAACATAATAATAGTAATAATATTGAAATACATAACTTTTGCGCATGGCTTGAAGTACTGTAATTACGTATTTGCATTCCTGACTTTGAGTAATTTTTTTTCCTTTTCGGATCGTTAATGAAATTATCCCAAAATTATTTTTAGTCAACAAACATTACGTGCTAAAAACAATTATGTTTAGTTATTTTAATTTCATTTTTACAGTGGTAATTTCTTTTACGTTGCATTGCAACAGATTTAATAACATAAGCCAATCTGTGTGTGCCAATTATTTTTAGTTACAAAATACATAAAGAGTACTTTACTGAATTGCTACAAACTTATTTCAAAAATAAAATCCGCTTTACGTAATAATATTTTAACATCATATCGCCCAACTTGTGTGCATAGCCTGAAGCAATGTAATTTATATCATATTCCTTAAAGCATTTATCTTGAATTCTTGATACAAAGCTTCGTACTTCCATAATCTTATTATGGTGATCGAATGTATTTTTTAGTCTCTCTCTCTCTCTCTAAGAGTTACACTGTCCTTTTTATTCCGTGTCATCCATTACAAGACATGGAAATGTTCGAAATACAACGCTTTCCTTTTCTATCTGATTATTCTGCAGACAACGGATTTCTGTGTCCAACAGAACAAAAGGAATATTTGTAGAGGAATTTCCGAAGAATAAATCTTTTGTTTCACCTTTCACGCGGAATGGAAACAATTTTTTCACACACAAATATATTAAATTTATATTTGTCTCGAAATGCAACTCTTAAATAAAACGATTCGTCGCTTTGAGGAATTGAATTTTTGTAATTTTATGGTATTTTTTAAATATTCTGATAAAATGTATTGAATTCATACTATTTCATACAAGATGTTTGGGGTTCGTCATTATTCGAAGAATATTGCATTGAAACAACTGAAAGAAGACGATATTCCGCAAAGCTTATGGTTCAGATAAAATAGATTTTCAATGTATCTTATGAAATTTTTTTATCCAATTTTAACCTTCATGTTGTAGTAAGGTAGTCGAGAAAGAACTTTCATTTATCTGCAAAAGTACTTAGGAGTAAAGCAAGAACAGATTGGTTTCCCAAGCCTCATCCAATAAAAACACCGAAGAGTTAATAAGGAATATTGAAGGAAATTTAATATTTGATAAACAAATCGATCAATCGTTTTCGTAGCAGCATTTTAAATTGCAGTGTATGTGTAATTTTTATGCCTTCATAGAATTTTCTTGTACCCAATTCAGATATATTTTTTTATAAAAATAGTTTTAAGGAAAAAAAATAATTATTTCTTGGAAAAAAGTAATTTAATAAAGTACTTTTTCTCTGAATAACCCAGCGATTTTCAAATTTCCGCATGTTATATGACACACATAGACTAATAACTAAAACTTTGTGTCACAGTAGTTAGCGGAAAAAGTTGTAGTGGTTTATAAAATACACCTGTTGTATACAAAATTTAAAAAATATTCTTTATTTCTCTCATACTAGGATCAAAATCAATTCACCATTGGACTGAAAATGACTCAAACTGTTAGGTAAGGTAAGGTGAGATAATTTTAATTAATATCGTACTAGAGCAACAGGATCTTCCGATCCTCTGGATCGGAAAATTCCTGGTTCAGCAGGGATGTAAATTGTGCTGTCCTTTGTTAGGGGCAATGATGGTCCTCCCACTGGATGCTCCTTCACAAGTGGCCATCACTTCCGGCCTCGTAGTGGCCAATGATTAAGTTCATATGAGCTCGCCATTTTACAAAAAAGAACTAGAGCAACACAAGGGCTATTGAAGACTGTCCAGGATCAATACGGAATTGGGACGTCAGAGGTAGTTTATATACACAGTTGATAAAGTGTCTTCCTGCCATCAGAGGATCCCAACTACAACACGTGGTTGCAATATACGTTTCTAGTGTTTTGGCTCTACATCACGTAACCTCATATATCTTAGAATCTAAAAGAATATCTTTTTTATCATTTTCCGTTAATTTATTATGAATTTTTTATTATATTTAGTCATTCTTTTAGGTAATTAGAAGCATTGCTTCTCCTTATCCTTCCGCCGACCAACCGGTATAGTGGTTAAGGTGTTAGCCTCTAGATCGGAAGGTTCCTGGTTCGAATCCGGGTCCGGGCATGGATGTTTGTAAGCGTATGGTGCAGAGGCGGCTGGTGCACCTTAAATCTGTAGTGGCCGAAAGTCCTCACGTTGGGTTGGCGTGGAAGTTTGGAGAATGGGGTGCCAGCTCAGGTGTTGCTTCGTCATCTGACCGTGGTTCAAAATGACGAGGTGTTGTCCTCGGATCTTTCCCTTAAAGGACTGATCCCGGACCGTCGTCAATAGCCTGTTGTGTTGCTCTAGTACGACGTTAACTAAAATTACCAATTACCTTACCCTTCCATTTCGCAATCAGTCAAGCTCTCTTGTTCCAATGTTGTTATAGTCTCCATACTGGAGAACCACTTTGGGAGAAGCGCCCTACACCCATAGAACTTCGTCGAGGGCAGAAAGTTTGCAAACTCCTTTATTTTGCTTCGTTTTTTGAGCAAATAGTACAATCATAACTTATCATTAGGTATTTTCACCGTATCCAACTTTATAATATTTTGTAGGTACCTACTGTTTTTTTTTTATAATTAAAAAGAACTGTAAACTCCAATTTTTCTTCTTCTTCGTTTCTAGAATTTGTGCAAAAGTGCCTTAAAACGTTTCTAGTAATTTTGCAAAGCCACATATTATTTTTCTAAGCCTGATTGTAACATTAGTTAAAAAAATACCAAAAATACCAAAATACTAAGACTAATTGTATTTGTTATTTCATTTATAAATGATAGTTTAACATTTTAAATGGTAGGATCTACTTAAGAATGTAATTATTTGTAACGTTGATACAAAAGGAAAAGAAAAGCAATTTTGTTGGTAATTTAAATTTTTTTTTCCTAAATAAACCTTTTATTGATGGTGTTTTAAGATTGTTTTTTTAGGAAAACGTAAAAACTGTTTTTAAAAAAAAGAAAATAACTGTTTTTGATTACCTAGAGAGATCAGAATTTAAACAGAATAAAAAAAACAGGTGACTGCTGCTCGTACGGAATAAATGGTGAATACATATAGTTCTTAAAAAGGATTTATTTTGCCCTCATAGTAAAAAAACAATTTTTTTTTTGACCATGAGGGCTTACAGTATAAAAAGCCACCGGATTTTTAAGATATTAATCATAATTTTAAGTGTACAAACAAAAGGTTTAATATTGCTGTAAAATTCAAAACTGTCTCTATTCTACCTATTCCACGGCACACTGTAATAAAAAAAATAATGCTCAACATTATTGATAGGGGTATTAAAAATACGAGGCACACTTGAAATTATTTGGAAACATACTTACCAAAACATTAAAACTAAACCGTTTATGAAGAATAAATTTTGCACAATTTAAACCTTTTCAACAGTTGCTATCACACTGGTTAAAAATCGTTGGAATAAAGACATTTTAGATTAAAGAGATTTACTCCTTTGTATGAAGATATTTTAGATCTTGACATTTTTTGTTAGAGAAATTTTAAATAAAATCATGCTTTCCTTTTATTGGAACAATGTTCAAGGAAATATTCATATCAATAAGGAAATTTAAAAAACTTTCATTTGGATATAGCCATTTAAAAGATAGCTTACAAAAAAGAGCTAAACGCTACCTTTTACGAAACTTCCCTATTTAAATGTCTGAATGTCTTTTTCGTTTTTTCCCCATTAAAAATATCTACATACCAAGAATGTCGTTTCATAGGTAATCTTTATAAAAAAAAAGGTTTAATATAAAGGAAGTTATTTTTTGTCATTCATAAGTGTATATATACATTTATATGTCGTCGATTTAGAGCAGAAATTTGTAAACTGACAAGAAGCAAACTTTACAGTACAAAAGTTGAACGATTTAATTAGTTTTTTTAGATTAAAAAAAAAGCCATTAGCTTTATTTTTCTATTTAAAACAGATCACAATATTACACTGTATATAAAAACAAAACTTGAGAAAGTAAGGTATAGGTTCTTTAAAAAAAAATAAGTAAAGTTAATAAATTTTAATGACTGATAAAATTAACAAAAATAAGATAGTGATTGGTAATTGAACTACTACTATATTTGGAAGAAAGGTTTTCCTTTTGTTCAATATTTTGTTCAATCTGGCAATTTACCTTATATCTCCTCGTCGTCTAGGAAATGTTTATCTAAGTCAATTAGTCTTTGAAGTCAGAAAGGAAATTCCTGATATTCTTAGGATGTGCCAAATGAATTCTATGAATACTTTCTTGTCGAATCATTTTCCCAGTTAGACTTTTCATCTTAATTTTTTACTCTTCCGCACTTGAAGCGAAATTTCATTTGTTTTGGAATACTACGTTGAAAACGCGGCATTTATTTTTTAAAGCGATTTTACAGTTTCGTCATGATGGTTGATGCTTCGAGTTCTCCGTCTCCGATATATTACTGATTGAAAACCAAAATTGGCATACATAGTTTTAAAGGTAAGATTCGATACTTTAAGAAAGCTTATGACATTATTATTTTTTTTGTGCTTAATTTTGGGGTATTGGTCCCACCATAAACCTCAGAACTTCTGAGCTCAAGATAATGCAGCTACCGGAGAGATGGACAAAAGTCACCGAACCGAACGGCACGTACTATACTGATTAACTGTAATATTTAGTAAATAAAATTATTTTTCTTCAATTTTTTTGTCAACAAACGGAACGAACGTTTGCATTAATGCAATATTCCAATTTTAAAAAGAATAATACTGTTTCTCAATTAAACAGCACTCTTCATAAAGATTTTTGTGACAGTTTGCATGGATAGTAAACATTCTGCAGACAAAAATATCTACCACCCCACTTCCATAGAATCTGTGTAAGTATCATACTCAAGGTGCTTTCAAAGCAGGTAAATTTTATCATTATCGAAAGAACTGACCGATAAATCCTCTGAAGGAACATTATCAACGCTTTTCTTATCACCAGAACAAAACAACCAACAGGACGGGACTCCGGGTACTTAGCTTCTGCTCGAGTTTAGGTAGGTTATATATGTGAAAATTTTAAGCCCGCTGATTCGTTAGTTTCTCACCGTCATCTATGATGTCACTCACTCATAGTGCGCATGCGTGAGAAGTATCAGCATTTAAGTGCAATGGTGAGTATTGTGCTGATTGATGCCCATCATGATTGATTGATGGGGATTGTATTAAGGATTCTCTGAACACTTTATACAATAGACAATGAGCATTTTTAAGATTGCAATGAACATTCTTTACATTCGAAAACATAGGTATGTATATACAATTCTGTACCTCAGAGTAAAAGTATCGCATGTGCAATTTTTTCGATTGTAGGTGTTATCATCGTAAGTGGCATTTAAACTGCTGTAAGTGAGCAACCATTTGACTTTAAAGCTTCTTAAGTAACGTAAAGAAAAAGCCATTGAAAAAAAAAATTTGTAAATTACGATAGTTTACTCCTGAGGTAGGGAATTATGATTACATTTCAGTTCATAGGTGTTTAAATATTTTTTTAAGCTGATCTTCAAAAAAAAAACCTAACATTTGAGCACAAACTAACGAGGAAAAAACTGAAAGAAAGTAGTTTTACTGAGAGCAGTGAGCCCTCCACGAGACGCGGCATCGCAGATAAATATTGATACTTCTCAACGCATGCGCACTATTAGTGAGTGAAGTCATGGATGACGGTAAAAAAATCAACGAATCAGTGGGCTACACATTTTTCTATAGCTTCCACTCGAGTAAAAGTAAGTTATTTGCTTCTGGGATTAGTCTTTAACAGAGATATAATCTTGGTGAAACTGTGACTTATATCAACCCTACCTTTATTGAAATACCTTAGAAGCCCAAGCACAGGCACTCAATCTTGTAATGGCATCTTCGGGTGTGTAAATTTATCATGATATGGGGATTTTTCCGTTTGTCTTTCTCCTCAAGACAGTATCTACTCGGTGATTCAACTTGGGATTTATAGATTTAAGTGACTATAGAAATAATATACACAAATCTATTACGTATATCATTCAAGATGTATTTTTGAGTACACATTTACAGTTTACTTGAGTTAAGCTATTATATTTAATAGTACAGACATAGTTTATTGGAGTGCAGTTATTGGGTTTAGAAGTACTGATTTACAGTTTACTTGAGCTAAGCATTTATATTTAATACTACAGACATAGTTTACTCGAGTGCAGCTATTGGGCTTAGAAGTACTGATTTACAGTTTAATCGAATACTGCTATTTTGTTTAACTGTAGAGATTTACAGTTTACTGGAGTACAGCTATTGGATTTAATGGTACGTATTTACAGTTCACTCGATTACAGCTATGTAATCCGATAGTAGCGCATGACGTACCATAGACGAGCTTACAAGGAGACATATTTAGACACACATAGTAACAAATCAAGAAATCGAGAACAAAGGGTTAAACTTAACAATTACATTTTTCTACCACGCCATATACGTTTGTAGCAACAAATCACATGAAGGTTGCCTGATGTAGCTACAGAAACGGTTTGAAGGTCAACTAGCCAGAACGATCAGCAAAGCTTTTATGACCACCCGTAGCACTAAGGACTGTTACATGTAGTCTAGTTCCATGGAGGTAAAAAGATAAAGAACATACTTGCAAGTACAATCATTAAAACATTTTACTAACAACACTAGTAGCAACAAACGAACCCTACATTGTTTAGTCTGGCATCATAGAGTCCAATGAGTCACGAAGGAAAGTTTTGACAAGAATCATTAAAACTTTGTGGATGACAGTATATGAATATCTGTTGCACCAAATGATCTGCAGATTACTTAACCTTCCATGTGATTTATCGTCGTTAACTGCTGTGTGGTGGCCGGTCTGATATAAAAATATGTTACAAATTGTCACAAGTTGTGGGAAAGGCACAATTTATTTTTCTTTCTTGGATTTTAAACTTACAAGATTCGGTAGGGAAAAATCCCTACCCCTATTTAAATTTTTACAAAATATAAATATACTGAATTCCATTAAATTTTTTTTCGCGTTTTTTAAACTCTATCATTTTATCTATTTATTTTATTATGTTCATGACGCGAGGATAATCATATTCATTTTTAGGACCAAAATACTTTTAAGTTCACCACGTACTTATTTTTAATCTACTTTTATTTAACTGGATAGATTCTTAAATATGTTATTTATTTTGCTGGGTCAAATTTCGTCTTGCGTCTGGCGCAGCTTTTCCAATATTGGACCTTGCGCCATAAAACTCAAATCAACCAATTAACCAACCTACTTGGATTATCATTCCCCTTGGAGTGATAGAACAGTTTTGTCTCATCGAGGTGTCCCGTCAAGCAAAGGAGTGAAATCTTGATGAACGAGATATTTCGTTGAACCATTTGGAGGTTAGTAAATCCATAAAGAGGTTAAATTATCAAGATAAGGTGCACATGGAATTTGTGATTTTGAGTGTCAAAACCTGAACAGCAAGCCAAGAACTGACTTGCGTCAAGAAACGGGTGAAGCAATTATCGTAGCTCTTCTATGCATACTTGTTAATCTAAATCCCCAACAAGTTACTCCAAAGTGTTGACTGTACTACATAGAGGTTAAAAGGTGTCCAAACATGAGGGTCAACATAACAATTACCGAAACTTTCTGTGCGTCGTAGATTTAGTCTGTCAGTACAGAGAACTCTTTCAGAGATCAACCCCAGTTCCACTTCCAACGAACTCCTTTCAAATCTCACAGGTTATTTGTAATCACCAAGTGACTCTCGCGGTAAATTGCGAGTTTTAATTTCCCTGAAGGACCCCTACGAGAAGACTAAACACTTTCCTGAAAACTTTAAGAGGACAGCGAATGAATGACAATTATCGCCGGCTTCTCTGGGACGATCCCGGGAGCATTTACTCTGGGACAGTCTAAGTTAATGCACGGCAAAAGCTCCGGAGAAAAGGCGTTCCTCGGCCCTCGTAAAATTGCTCGAAATTTGGTTAGGGGGACCGTAATTTCCCGTTCGAGGCTTTGGGCTTTTACGATTTTGCACCTCCTTTAAATCTCCATCGCAGTGTCTGTGTTATGGTCCATTACTATGCGCGCTTAGAATAACTGCTGGAATGTGTTCGAGGGCTAAGTGCTTCTGAGGATTGTCGAGCCGAGAGTGGGAGTGATTCGTTTTCGAGGATAAAACTTAAGGGCTCTTTTGTAGAAGAGGTATGGCCTCTTCTTTACAAGATCATAAAGGCACAACGCTTCTACTTTGCTTAAGTTCTGTAGCAAGTAAAGAGAATTGTAAATTCATACTCTATTCGTCTTTCTATCGACCATCACAAGTGAATTGTTAAAATGTACAGGTTCAATTTGAAATGAATTGAACATTCGTAAACTGTTCAATGTAGTTGGGGAACCATAATATTCAGTATTAAATTTTTTGAGAAGAAAGAAAAATATTTAAGCACTACAAGATAATATTTATGGTTGTGAGTAATGGGAGCCATTTGCCTATATATGTAGGGTGAAATATAAATCGTTGTGACAGCGACTGATGTTTAGACAGTGACTGATGTTTAGACAGTGACTGGAGTGATGATTATTGAGCCGGAAGAGCAAGGTATTCTTTTATGAGGGTCCCATTTATGGGATCGTTTACAAAAGAGGTATGGTGCCTCCCTTACCATAACTATAAGGACTCTACCATATGATTTCTCAATTACCATTGAAATACGGTCTTTACTATATGGCATCTTTTTTTATTTCTAAACCACTTGGTTATGTTCTATCATGTGTTTGGCGAAGCTTGTCCTCTTTTGGACCTTTGGCCATAAAACTCAAATCAACCAACCAACTATATGGTATCTCTACAGTTCTCAAATCCACATATGTTTTGACAGTGACTGATGTTTAGGCAGTGATTGAAGTGGTGTTTTCTCAACCGGAAGAAGAGATAATTTTACGGGGGTCAAATTAAAGGGATTGTTTGTAAAAGAGACATGATCTATCCTTTATCACACCTATACAGTCTTTTACCATATGCCCTCTTTTACCCTAGCCCTATGGTCTGTACCATATGGTCTCTCGTTTACAAAACCCATGCCCGTTTGTGCTTGGATTGTATTCTATAGGGGTACAGAGGATTATTAAATCGTATATTGTACGATTTTTCAACGAGCATTTTTCATTCGAACATATAAAATGGATAGTTGAACGTATATTATTCGATTTTAAACCCTCTATGCAGAGTGAATTAAATTTACGTTGCTTGAATTTTCATTGACAATTTAATAAAACAAATTGTTAAAATTTACTCTGCTCTTTCAACGACTCAGTTCTCTGGTACAGCCCAAAGAACAAATATAGAATAAAACGTGTTTTGATAATTGTTTTGAATGGAAATATCCTGTTGAAACAGTACTTCCTTAACAGTGGTATTATTTTTCGTCGCCAAGGCAGAGACAAGGGATCTCTACAAGCCTTACCGCTCCTCTTTTTTTCGCTACCTCGTTGGATTTCCGGAATCAAAAGTACATCGTCCGAACAATTGCCAAAATAACGCCAAGGCCGTACCGTAAACTTGAGCAGAAACTCGTTAACTGGAAAAGGTTAAATTTTACAGCAAAGCGATTAAAGACTAACTATTGGGTATTGAGCTAAAATGAAAATAATAAATGTTTTGACATTGGTATACTTTTTTTTCTTGCAAACACAAGATGACAATTTGTTTCCCAACATGATAAAAATAATAATTTAGTGTCGAAAAATACCTTTCCTAAAAAATGTAGTTAATTAATTTCTACTCTAAGATAAGAGTATCGTCAAATAGAGATCAACCATTTTCATTTTGAATGAGAAATTATCTAATATTTGCATATTGATTCTCATGTCAGTATACTTCGAGTCGCTATCTTTCACCAAAGTTCCAAATCTCTATTGATAAGTTAACTAGGCAACATAAGGATTCCAAATCTAAATATAAACGGCTTCCTGTCTATAATTTATCGATATCCAAGGACCCGCATATCTAATTTTAAGAGTTTGACTACGTATGGTAACAAAATTGAGAAAACTTTTAAGCATTTAATCACGAATTCCGTCGTGACTTTAATCTGCATACGATAAACGCGCGTTTCTTGATTTTGAAAATTTATCTTCCTTGACATACGGCAGTGATAATCCTTAAATCCATCTCAGGTTCACACCTATCCTGCTTTTGGGTTTTCTACAACTCAATTAGAAAAGTCCTCAGTAGAGAGTTAATGGGTGTGTGGAATGGGAAAATTTTTCACTGAAAGAATATTTCACAGAGCTTGAAAAGGACATCACAGAATTCGTTACCAGGTCCTGAGATTGTTAATGACTTCACTGCTTATTCTTTATATCGCTGTAATTTCTCTGAATAAACGGGTAATTACCCGCAAAGAAGGAACTCTGGGACTTAGACCTAAAAGTTCCGTAAAGTTACATACACTTGAATATTTGAGTGCGACCATTAGGCCTAATACGCAAGATGCACATTTCCATATATTTTTGAGAGAAATCAAAGAAATGAGTAGATGTCAGTTCTGTTTAATATGTAATTAACATAAATTATCGCTCCTCCGACAGTAATAAATTTCATACACGTATGACGTGCTTCTGAAGCAAGTTGCATTCAGCTTATGTTTGGGTTTGCATATATAAATAACGCAATGATGGATTTCGTCGGCTCAGCCTTAGTCGAACTTAAAATTGATGATTACTTTATGGTTACCATTCTGCAAATGAAACTTTGTTGTGGTTCGTTAAATTGCGCTGAGTACTTGTTAACGGAGTAAATTTTGAATGTTTTTAAAACGATATAAATAATGGAAGGAAGCTGTGTTCCTTGGCAATTAACGTTCAACTGAGGCTTACCAAGGATATTTCTTGAAAAGGGGTCGATAAAGTGATCCACCTCATATACTGATTGGTTTTTTTTATGGGGGGGGGGGTAGAACACAACCTCAAAAACTTAACAATCGATATATTGATTCAATAGTTATAAAATATGTTAACTTTATGAAACATTTAAAAATCTTTTAATTTTTAGTATGTGTACCTAAACTTTAACCTTCCTGGTCGTTTTTCTCAGTCTCTTTGAATAAGTTTGCATTTACCTAGAAAGACAGAACTCGCCAATTCGGTCCAATCTATTTGAGCGTTAGATTATATTAGGCAGCTTTGTTAGGTTTCAAATGATTGATAATAAGTAACAAATATATACTGGGTTGAATTTGAAGATTTACCAGTGACCTACTTTTTATATTGTGAGGTTCTGAGGTTCTACAAACACAGAGATGAATGGTTGGCGAGGAGAACGAGACATCCTCTAAGGACGTTGGCGGGGGTGTTGTAAAACGTCACCCGGGTCAGGAGGAGAAAAGGGAGAGAGTGAAAAAAAAGAAGGATTCAACTTACGGTGACGGCAGAAGACGGGCGGCTTAGGGGCTCTCTGCTGCTGTTTTATATTATTGTGAAACATATGCCTAGATTTCCAAGTGTCCAATAAATGTTGCTAATATAGCTATGAAGTGTGGCCCTCCCCAGTAGCCAAAACGAACCACACACTCACCAGATAGAGAAAAGAGGGTGGGTGTGCTATATATAATTTTATTTTGGTCACTCGTTGAAGCAATCAGCACATTTTACTTCCTTTCTTGAAAAATTTCCCCATCATATCTTTTTGCAATTTGCGCAGCTATTTTCGTGTGGTTTCCCATGCAAAATATCCGCGCTTATTGTTTTAATCTTTGGTACAGCTACACTGTACGTTTATGAACGGTGGCAACAGCTTTGGCTATTTTTTTAGCGAACTTCTAAAGTCGCCAAGAAAAGAATTATTTCAATTTTTTTAAAGTATTTTTCTTTTTACAACGGAATATATGAAAGCTTGAAAACACTTTAGAGGACGTTTTGAAAAGTACATTTTTAAAACACTTTCGCAAAGAGTAGTAAGCTTAAACACATTTCATAACACATTTGAACCAGCAGAAAAAGTAAGCTGCGAATGTTGGGTAAGAATACCCTGAAACGTATCAATTACACTAAATACAGTAGGCTTTTTGAAAAGAAAATGATTTTTTTAAAGAAAAAAATAATGCAACCTGATGAGTCAGAAATGTTCCGGGAAAAAATAATAAACGAAAATTCCATAAATGGCAAAAAAAAAACTCTTAAACGTTTCGTGAAAAATGTTATAAAAATATAAAAATTCCATAACTGTAGAAATACAAATAAATGAAGCAATGGTATCACAGAAAAAAATTTAAAAGGACCAATGCAATCAAATATATGTTAAAATCAAAATAACCAATGGAAGAAAGAAAAAATTTAAAACGAACCAATGAAATCAAACGACTTTAACGGATTTTGGAAGAAATTTCTAGAATATTCAAAATGAAAATTCAAAGTTATCGTTTGCCGAGGTTGCCATGAAAACCACAATAACCGTAAAGACCTTAGAGGTTGCCTTCAGCTATCAAAACTCGCTAATAGAAGTGCACAAAAAAAAAAAAAAAAAAAAAAAAAAAACCGCCAAGACCGTTGCCACCGCTCATAAACCTAAAGTGTAGCTGTACCCAATCTTTTATTGGTGAGGACTTTTTGATAACAACCTGTAATCTGAGTATTTTCTACATTAATTGTGTCAATATGAGTGAGTCAAAGCAAAAAAAGAATTCAAATAGGTAAGTAAAAAGGTTTGGTAATGTGTGGAAAAATGTAATTGTTTTAAAATATTACTAGGAGATAGAAGGTAAAAAATTGATTCAATATAAACTTTAAATATTTGTGTTCTCATTTCCTCCATCTCACCCCACGAATTCTGTCAAAAATAGATTTGACGAAAATCAATATAAGTTGAAAATTCTTTAACTGCATAACATGCAAACAAAATCGTTTAACTTAAAGCCAAGAAACGTCAATTTGCTGTGATTATTCTTCTAAACAGATTCCACACTGAGAAATGCTTCCCTCTATTCTCAACTTATTAAAACTTATGATCTCCAAAATATGTAACGGAAAAACTTAAAAATGGTTGGGATTTTTTATACCATAAAAATACCGTAATTGATGAACATTTATTTTTCTACCGCTTTGAGGGGTGGGAGGCAGAAGCCATCAGACACTCCATTAGGTACGCCACATGTTTTCTTGTAAGAGATTAGGAAACGCATTTTCTATAGGAGAAATTTAATAAAGATTTCCTGTTGGTAAAAAATCGCATCCGTTAATTACGAGTACTTTAATAAGTATATTAATATTTTATTTAGCCGAAAACTTTATTGTGTTTCCCTCCCTATTCCTGGATATTCTGATGTTCTCACTGTAGAAAAATTGAAGGTACCTGGCTCCATTTTTAATTTCAAGAAAGATAAATGATGAAATGATTGCTGCGTGTTCAGTACAGTTTTAATAAGCTATGGTCTCCATGTATGGGTTGAGACAATAAGTACTTTTCCATAAGAGGTACTCGGTATTAATACCGTCTGTGCAGTTGCAATCATAATCAAAACATCTCAAAGACTTTGAAATACGACGTGATTCGAGCCATTTATCCTTTAATCCTTAGACTCAATATATCATCCATAAATCAAAAGTTGAAAACCCAAATTTAGTATTTTCTCAAAGCATTTCTTTCTTTAAAAAGTTGGTTTTACTATTTTCTCTGGAGGGGCTTTCTTATTTCTTAAACGACTAAAAACTTAACATCATCTTCTATCCCTCACTCAGAGCTTTGAGAATTAATCAAATAAAAGGTAACATAAATAACAACCGATGATAAGCAAATATAGCCTAATCGACATGAGTTTCGTCGATTTATTGAATAATGTGGGAATATTAATGAATGGCAGCGTATTGGAAAACTATTATAAAAACACATACAGTAGTTTGCTTATTATCTATTTGTTCATATTGTGTGTGTGTGTGTGTGTGTAATATGCACATGAGTTTGGACATTGCATATTGCTGTCATAGCATCTCCAAGACCTTAAAATATGACATTTTTCCAGCCACTCAACCTTATACTATCGGCTCAATATCTCATCCATAATAGAAAAGTTGAAAGAACCCAGTTTTAGTATTATTCCTCAGGGCATTTTACATTAATTTGAATCCTCAGATACCTAAGAGATTTAAACTTATGTAACGTTAAAATAAATAGCAATCGAAGTTAAGAAAAGGGTCTCATCTACCGTTTTGTTAACTACGATCTTGTAATTCGAAACAGTTATCTCTCAAAATATTGAATAATGTGCGAATATTAATAGATGAAAACGTCCGCTACTCTTAAAAAAATTGTTATTTTCTTACTATCTGTTCCTTCCTATTGTAATGTAAGGAACGATATTTCTAATAAACACCATTGCTGTTATTTAATTATCTGTTCCTTCGTATTATAATAGGTACATGATGTCCATTCCAACTGCAAGAATGTCGCCAGGGACGTTGTTCCCTGTCCGTAAGCGTCGCTCTAACTCGTACCACAAATGTTCTATGAGATTTAGTTCGGGACACTGAGCAGGTCAGGGAAGACGTTTTACATGCATGTATTGGTAACACTGTTTGACAGAGGCTACAACATGACATGCAGTGTTATCGTTCTGGAAGTAACATTCGTCCATTCCATAAAATTGCCAGAGCGTAGGAAGAACCTGACTGTCCAAAATGTTCATGTAAGCGTCGGCGTACAATTGATCATGAACAGCATGCAAAGGTCCCATGCCATACCACGAACTAGACTTCTAGGATCTTTTGAGATCAATCAATTTATCACTGGTCACGGCGTATTTGGACAGCATCAGAAACGTTTATTTTAAAAGGAAGACAAATGCGAACGTGGAGAAGGAATTCAAAGTGTTGACCAGGTAATTTACGACTGCAAACTGTGGGAAAACATAAGAAAAGACTTATTTCCCCGTGACCACAAAAAAGTAGAAAGAAAACTACTTTGGACAAGTAAAAAGTCAAAACAAGGCCTTAAGATAATAGCCAATCGACTTCTTGAAATAAGACTAAAAGATCTATCATAGCCCATCCCATGATAGTAAGTGTAATTGTATTGCAATATTGAGAAACATAGGCGGCAACGCATGTGCTGTGCGGGGTTGCTCACAACCCAAAACTACACCGTATGCCTTAGGGCGGGAAGGTTTTGATAAAGTAAATGCCATACCACGAAAAACACCCTAAATCATCCCATGATAGTAAGTGTAATTGTATTGCAAAATTGCCATACCACGAAAAACACCCCAAATCATCCCATGATAGTAAGTGTAATTGTATTGCAATATTGAGAAACATAGGCGGCAACGCTTGTGCTGTGCGGGGTTGCTCACAACCCAAAACTACACCGTATGCCTTAGGGCGGGAAGGTTTTGATAAAGTAAATGCCATACCACGAAAAACACCCCAAATCAATAGTCAGATTTTATGCATATCCGCTGGCGTTCCGTTCATTATTGTAGGGTAGTGTAAATTATGTGTTTTCTCTAAGGGGAACGATGCTTTTAATAAACACTTTATCGTTACTTACTATCTGTTCCTTTGCATTATAATATAGACACTTCGGTCTGGGTCAGTCAATACTATTCCGTACCATCAAACAGTGGAGTAAGAATACCCTGAGGACATATTGCAGTCATAGCATCTCAAAGACCTTGAAATACGACGTGATTCCGGCCAGCCTATCTTTCACTATAGACCCAATATCTCATCCATAATACAAAAGTTGAAAGAACCCATAAATAAATCCGAAACTGCGACCAACTTTTCGAGAAGAGGGGGGAGGATGTTGCTTTCACGGCACGAAGGCACGGGCCAGAGAATTGATACCTCACCGTCTCTACCCCCCTCCTCCCCGTCAAAAAACGTCAGACGAACATCAGAGAGATATTGGATTTACCCACGATACCCTCGCTCCAATCTCCGATGCGCCGACCTTATCTTGGGGGAGGAAAAAGTCCCTTGACTGCCATGCCAGTTTCGAATAAATGGCGAGTTTTCCATTTGGGTTTTGAGAGCGATCTCTCCCAGAAATGGCTGGATAAATACAGGAGAAATGCATCAGCGGATCGGTGGCTCTGTTTGTGCGTCTCTCGGGACCGGGGGATTTATTTGGAGTGATCCGTTTTCTGAATTCCGAATTTCTGGGTCCCTTTGGAAGTTGTTCGCTGGGGATGTAGGAAGCCGCTAATGTTGGGGGAAGTCACTGTGCTGGTAAGTTTCAGTAATGGTTCGGAATATTTTCCTAGACCCCCCATAGCGTAGGTGGTCTCGACTTTTTGGGTTCTATTTTCAGTGGCTCTGTGGTGCGAGGTAATGGTAGGATGTCCAATCGCACAAAGTTCGAAAGGGTTGACCTTTCATCGGCGGTGGTTGCTCCACTCATCTTTGAAATGGTTAAGGCTATATGAGCCTTTTAAATACAAAGTGATGTAACTCCACTTTCTGAAAAATCTGAGTTGATGCTGGAAACAAATTCTGAAAATGGTAAACTATTTATAAGAAGGGTGGTGTAACTCCTAATTCTCCAAATAACCACACAGATGACAGCACAAGATTAAGCAGTCCATTGGCTATGTAACTAATATTCTACTAAAATTGTCTTTATCTCTCAACAATGTTTAATGGATTTACACAACTTTGGCTTTAAACGGCTCATATATAAATACACAGTCCAGTCACATTAATGTGACCACCACCTACTATCGACGTCAAAGTGAACTAACCAATCACAAGGAAGTTGGCAGCACATTGCAGTGGAGTGTATATAAAGGATGTTCAAGGGTATCGGAAAGCATTTCAATCGTTGGCGTAATGCAGAAACGAAGCGATTTATCCGACGTCCAAAAGAGCATGATTATTGGCTTTCGGGCCAAGGGTGGAAGCATTTCGGTAACGGCTAATTTTGTGAACTGTTCGCGTGCCGCCGTGGTAAAAGTATACCGTGCATGGCAAAATGGCACCATCCAAAATCAACGACACATGTGGTGCACCACGGGCTATAGATGACAGAGGCGAACAAAGGCTACGGAGATGCGTTCGGGCGAATAGACGTGCAACTGTTGAGCAACTGACCACCCAGATGAAACAATGGGTTACCAAGAGTGTATCCTCAACAACGGTTCAGCGAACGTTGCTGCGCATGGGCCTCCGCAGCAGACGCCTGGTTAATTCACCTATGCTGACTGCTGTTTATCGGCGACGAATGCTGGAATTTGCACGCCAGTACGGCAACTGGACGTCCACAGAGTGGTGACAGGTGGCTTTTTCCGATGAATCACGTTTTATGCTCCATCGGACAGATGGACACTGGTGTATACGGCGTGAAACGTCTGAAAGGCAATACCCTGCAACAATTGCTGGAAGGATTCAGGCTGGAGGAGGAAGCATTATGGTTTGGGGAATGTTTTCCTGGCATTCACTGGGTGCACTCATCATTGTGGAAGGCACGATGGATCAGCACAAGTACGCATCTGTCCTTGCGGACCATGTCCACCCCTACATGCGAATTATTCTCCCTCAGAATGATGGCATCTACCAGCAGGATAATGCGAGGTGTCATACAGCTCGCAGCGTATGTTCGTGGTTCGAAGAGCCCCATGATGAGTTTACCGTACTCCCCTGGCCAGCAAACTCACCGGATTTAAACCGAATCGAGAATCTGTGGTACCACCTCGATCGGGTTGTTCGCGCCATGGATCCTCAAAAGAGTAATCTAGCGCAGCTAGCCACGGCACTGGAGTCGGCATGGCTCAACATCCCAGTGAACACCTTCAGAAACCTAATTGTCTCTCTTCCTGCAAGTCTCGCAGCGGTCCGCTCTGCCAAAGGTGGTTATTATGCCTTTTGAAAGGTGGTCACATTAATGTGACTGGACTGTGTATATTCTACGTACATTAGGGCATCTCAAGGATATGAATATTCTGAGTATATGCTAACGCATATAAATATTCCAAGTACACAAATACTGTTGTTTCTGAATATTTTAGATTCACACTCGGTTTGAAGGTTATTTCAGGTACGGATATCCTATGTCACCTACACAACACGACGTTATATTTATCATCTGGAAGTTTTTTCTAGTTCTAAAACCAAGACAACACAGTTGTAACGGTAGACTTTTCATGCATGCTCTCAGTACTGTTCCGATTTTAAAGACGTAGTAGAGATACAAGTTAACACCATGAGATGTACTTAACCAAACCAAAATCCGCAAACTTCCCTCCTTATTTGGGCCGTAGTAGCCCGGACGGAAGAGTAACGGATGAGTAAGTTTGTAAGTTTGAGGTTGTAAATTCTAAATTTGAATACAACCAAAGATCGTCGTGTACGATGGGGGATGGTGCTCGTAAAATCTGGAATAGTGTCAAATGTAGAAGTTGGAAGAGTGGGGTGCCAGCTCAAGTGTTGCTTCGTCATCTATATGTGATACAAATTTACGTGATGTTTTTGGATCGTTCCCTTGTGGATTAAGCTCGGTACCGTCGCCAATAGCCCGTTGCGTTGTTCCAGTGCGACGTTTATTAAAATACCATCTATTTTTCTCAAGTCGGTCAACACAAGAAAAGTAACAACATCCTGATCTGTAAGTAGTGCTGTCTGTTTGATTCGATGATTCAATCTTTAAAATCACACTAATATATTTGCCCACTGCAACTATATATTTCATACAAATATATTTTGAGCAAATTTCTAATTTTACGCATGAATGGAAAATATACAATTGCAGTGCTACTCAAGTTCTTATAGACATTTGCTTCATAATTCGAACATTCAGGAAACATAAATCATGCCGAGGTAATGACTGATGTAGGCTAGAAAAATTATTTTCTTGTTCCAATATGATTACTGAGTTTCGTTGAGAGGACATAACTGATGGTATGTTCGTTTCATCAATTCCAGCAAGTCATTTAATCAAAAGATTGATAGAGCAAATCATATTCGAGATGAATTATCTGCGACACATATATATTAGGGAAACTGAAATTGAAAGAGCCGATTGAGCTGTACGAACTTCACATAAATAGTGAGACATGCTTATTTTGCTAATGTTGCCTTAACACTTCAATGGTTTCGACGAGTTATCTCGTCTATCATTATTGAACCAACTTTGCTAATGACGATATATCTTGTCAATACCGCAACCAGGAGGAACAATTTTGACAAAATCTGATGTCCTTAAACAAACATCCTTGTTTACTTTCCTCCTGTGTGTATTTCTCACATATGCGATGGTAAAGTTTGGTAGTAGGCGCATTTCTATTTATTTGTTGTAGTTTATCTGATGTTTGGCCCAGATTGGCCAAACATGACTTTAGCACCATTCAACACACACAATGTACCTTGTATACTGTACAAAGAGCCCCTAAGAGGCTTTAACAGGCTGGAATGTCCAATTACTTGTAGTTGTTTACCTGATGTTTGGCACAGCTTGGCCAAACATGACTTTAGCACCATTAAACACACACAATGTACCTTGTCTACTGTACAATGAACCTCAAAGAGGCTTTAACAGGCTGGCATGTCAATTTACTTGTCGTTGTTTACCTGACGTTTGGCGCAGCTTGGCCAAACATGACTCTAGTGACATTAAAAATACCCTGTGTGCTTTATCTACCATACATTGAGCCCATAAGAGACTTACGCCGGCTGGAATGACAGTGCAACTTTGTCTACCCAAAACAACTCCACTGTAGACATGCGTGTACCATAATTTATTGGTAGCCGAAATTCGATGATGACGCCACTAGTTTTGTGATTGTCTTTTTGCGTAGGACCGTGAGAGCTGTATGAAGATCACAGGTGGAATTTCGCATGAGTGGGCAAGCATTCTTTAATCTTTCGAATGCAATTGTCCTGTGTTGATTTTAGCAGCCCAGTGCGAGTCCCCTTGTGAATTGAAGGCTGAGCAGCACGAATGGAGTGAAGCCGTGATAGGAAATGAGCAGTGTCTGCTATCACGAAACCAGACGGTTCTTGAAAGTGAGTACATCACATTGGGAATAACCCATCGTTATTCATCCATCGAAGTTTTTGGAGCTTTGCTTGTCCGGATCACGTCCGTTGGTCACCATTTTCGTAGGCTGGAATCAAGCACTGTTACGTTGTCAACCAAAAAGTAAATCCACGGTAGGGATGGGTTGCACTACAAAACATCTAGTGTGAATTATAAGTTAATTTTTGTAGTGGTGGCTAAGTTCCCCACAAGGCACATCTTTAAGTGTTGACGGGCTATACGTACCATATATACCCTAGTGATCTCTTTACCCATGGAGTAACCTTCTTCTCACTTTCATAATTCAGAATTACGTGGTGTTGTCCTCGGTTCCTTCCCTCCTAATTGGATACTTTACCATTGCCAATATCACCTCTTGTTGCTTCAGTGCAACGTTACTGAAAATACCTGCCTATCACATCATCTTTTCGCTATCCTTTCTTTTCACATTTACCTGACATTGTCTGTCTTTTGCTTGGCGCAGCTTGACCGAGTAAGGTCTATGCGCCGTGAAACCCCAAACAAACTAACAACCATACACTGACAATAGACCCCTTTGGTTGAATGCTAGTTTTAGTTTAGATAGGTAGGTATTTAATCAATGTCACTCTGGAACAACAGAACATGCTATTGGCGACGGTCCGATAGCGTAATCACGTCAAGAAAAAGACGCAATTTCGGACCACGTTCAGATGACGAGGTCACCACTTTATCTGGTACCCCACTCTACAAACTTCCATACCACGCCAAATAGAAGACATTTGAGGCCAAGATGGATTTAACGTGCACCAGCTCCTTGTGTTCTCGACAATCATTGCTTGGATTTAAATTTGTTACACTCCGATTGCTAATCCCTTAGTCTTACAACCGGGGTATAGTGACCCTTGTTTTAGTTAAGAAAACGTACTGACATTTTAATTGTTCCGGTTGATCTAAGGAAGTTTACAGTAGAATACCAACATAATAATTAAACCCAAGTTCGCTGAAATGATCGTTCAGAAAACGTTTAGACGTCTAGCTTTAACGGTAGTGTTAATTTGAAAAGCCTTTAACGGTTCGAAAAGACACTTTGTATCTATTTTCTTCAAGGTCTCATTACAGAAGCTGTCCATACTTTATCGCTTATTCAAATGGCCAGTCTCTGGCACTGATAATTAAGGTGAACTTTGCGTGAGAAGTGGTAGAAGTTTCGTCGTCATCAGATTGTACTAGACATATTTAATCATCGCCCTCGTTCTATCTGGGTGCTGGAATTTAATCGATGCGTTGCAGTCTCCTGACTAATTTCAGCTAAATTGGAAATTAATATACTCTATTGTAATTAGTATTTGATGTTCTTGTATGTTGTTAAATGACCCCATTCATCTCACGAAGACTGTCTGCTTGCAATTCTATGTGATGATTATTAGATTTCAATGGATGTTTTAAGCGTTTTAACGCAATTAACAGTCTTAAACCTCCCGGTGGTCTTCTTGACGAAGTATCTCGTCATTAGCGAAACTGAGCAGATTTTGATGGACGAGATAACTCGCCATCCGGGCAAAATATGAACAGGTCATGATCGCGTCATGATGAAAAAAAATCGCATACCTGTTTATAATGAGGTAGGTATTTTAATAAGCGTAGCACCCCGAAGCATCACAACGGACTATTAGCGGCGGTTTGGTATCAATCTCTAAGGGAAAGATCCGAGGACAACATCACGTATTTTCGAGTCACAGTCTTGTTTATGACGAGATATCTCACCATCAACAAAATTGGTTAGATCATGGACGAGATATTTCGTCATTAACATAATTAGTCAGATCTTTTTGGGCTAAATATCTGGTTGAAACCATTTGGAAGGTTAAAGCATAAACTATTTAAAAAATTGTTTTGGCAGTGACACGACAGGTGTAAATGCCGAATCTTCAAAGTTTCTATTGAGCCAATTTCTGTTCTGTTCCAATAATTTCTAAACAATTGATGTTTTTTTTTTCATACATTCCCAAACTCTCTACCAATTACACTTCAACACTTATTTCTTTAAATTTACCATGGACATAATCTCAAAAACACTTTCAAATTATCTTTCATGGGGACGCACTTGTTCTACCCGATGGGGTTATTACCATGGGCACTTTTGTTGGTTAGAATGGATAGAATTGTTAGTGGGGCAGGGAATACAATTTCATTTGTGCTCTTCTTTGGTCTGTCCAAATTAACTGCCAAAATTTGAATCGCTCTAGTTAATTCAATATATCCACCCCGTCCGCCATTTCCAGCAAGTGATACCCCTACTTTAATCACACGAGTTTCATGCACGCACTAAATGCAAATTCTTGCAATGCATTCATCTCATGAATACATCAATGTCTGTTTGCATGAAATGTGCGATAATTACTTGATTTCAATAAAAGGTTAAGTATATTTTAACAGCATTAACTGTCTTTATGCACGACAGTACGTTTACATAAAATACATGGAGATTTATTTTCAATGGTTAAAAGTTCTTATTTACCAAAGTGTTCGTGTTATCCAGAGTATGCCTTAATATCAACTCAAGCCAATTAAAAAAAAAAAAACGTGTATATTAATTTAACATGGAATAACGTAAGGATTAACAGTGTAGTGTCACACACATCTTAAGAGATTGAATGATATGTTAGTCTGTTTGCATAACGATGTGGGGATTACATGATTTCAATGGAAGTTTCATCGTTTCAACGCAACTAACTATTAAAATGGATAAAATTAATAACACCACAAAATGACAACCAAAAAAATCAAATATTTCGAGAATTATTCTAATCTCAAACGTTCCTGTATGTAAACTTATTTCACGATTAAAAAAAATTTAAATTGTTGCAATAAATAATACAAGTAAATCTTCCTCTTTATAACTCTTTGATAAATTGGTAAACTGACAGGATTTACCTCAATTACACGAATCTGATTAACATTAATGTAACGTAGACTGCCAGAAACCAAAAAGAAACTTCAAGATACAAACGAATTAAAACATGGTTCAGCATTTTATTCGGTACAATCAAAAACGCAAACACGCTCTTCTCTCACATTCCATATTGTTTCATTAATATAAACTCGCACGATACACCTCCACTCCAACGTTCCAAACATCCTCCGAAATATTTAAAAGCACCCTTGAGCAACCACCGAAGAAAAATGAACATCTCCCTATCCTTACAAACACAACTCTCCTCGATATACAAAGGAGCATCCGCCAAGCTTAACAATTTATTTTTCCTCTCCTAAATAATATAAAACATTTCGAGGACTATTATGTTCTCAAAAGTAGCTTCCCTCCGATCCCGCGGTTCTCCGTTTCGAGGAGAGTATTGTTCGCAGGAGAGCTGCTATCATTAATTAAAAGGAAACGATTTATGGTCCTTGGCTTTATCTTTCAACTTGGGCGAGGCAGCTTGCTCCCGGGCTTTGGTGCTCGCCCTCTGCCCCTGCGGAACTGTCGCGGTTCTACCCGGAAGATGCCCTGAAAAATGTTAAAGTTTTCAGACCGTGAGACATAATAAATATTCCCAGCTACTGTCCGTTGGAATTTCTCGGTTTCGGAGGGATATACAGAAATAGTTTTGGGGATTGCGATGTGAGGCTGAGTTTGGGCCACCTATTTACTATGTTCCTTTACCGCACAGCTCAGTGATAGTGTCATTGGTAGGGAGTTAATTCGTTTGGTCATTGTGGAATGTGATCCAAAAGAGAGAAAGGCGATTCAAGCTGTTATTTTCCTTTTACCATACATTGTGTATTTGATGAACATCTGTAGAATCTACCCAAAAGATTCCCTGAAATATGTTAAAGTTGTCAGACCATGAGGCAATAAATATTGCGGGTACCGTCCGCTGGAATTTCAAGAAATTTACTTTGTACTTTTACTGCAAAGCTCAGTGATAGTTTCATTAGAAGGGATTTGATTGGTTTAGTCAATGCGGAATCTGATCCAAAAGATAGAAATGCGATTCAAGCTGTTATTTTCCTTTTACCATACATTGTGAATTTGAAGAACATCTGTAGAATCTACCAGGAAGATGCCCTGAAATATGCTAAAGTTGTCAGACAATAAATATTCCGGGAACCGTTCGTTCGAATTTAAAGAAATTTACTTTGTTCCCTTACCGCAAAGCTCAGTGTTAGTTTCATTGTTAGGGAGTTGATTCGTTTGGTCACTGTGGAACCTGATCCAAGAGTTAGAAAGGCGATGCAAGGTGTCATTTTCCTTTTACCATATATTGTGTATTTGACGAACATCTGGTGAATCTACCCGGAAAATTCCCTGCAATGTGTTAAAATTTTCAGACGTGAGACAATAAATATTCAGGGCTACCGTCCTTTGGAATTTCGCGATTTTGAGAGGGATATAGAGAAATGATTCTGGGGGATTGCGTTGCGAGAGCTGAGTTTGAGCCGGTCTATGTGTGTTCCTTTACCCCCAAAGCTCTGATGGTGTCATGGATAATGTTGATTGTTTTCGGGCTTTATGGAATATGTTTTGTTGGCCAAGCGGCGCCAAAAACAAGACAGACAACATGATGCCGGAGGAAGAAAAAGGGTAATTGATAGTCATTTGACGGTTTGTTTGTATGCCATATGATCCAAAAGAAAACTTTTATGCAAGTTACTTCCATTTGCCTGTATAGTATGTATTGATCGAAGAAGACTTATGCACAATGTTTTAAATATAAACTAAAAAGCTCAGACATATATATTATTGTTCTAGTAGCTTAACCTTCTAAGTGGCTTCGACGGGATATCTCGTCCATCAAATATAATTGGAAATGATGAGTAACTGGCCACCAAGGTATTGTCATATTTTAATGCCGACCAGATCAAGATCATATCAGTTTTCTCTTGTTGATGAGATAACTCGTCCATAAAGATCTGGTAAGTTCTGTTACGTCAGTTTTTTGAGTCTATTATTCTGTGCAGACATGATAATGGTGCTTTCAATTTGACAAATTAAATAATATCTAAGTCATCATACATGATTTTGAAGAAAATGGGCCTTTTTCTTGATAAATTTACTACCTTTTTTAATGGACATCCAATGTCATCTGCTTCCTGACAAAATGAATACACGGGTAACTCATATGGATTTTAATCACGCTGTAAATGCATTTTCTCTGTGTACTTTTTATGAAGCGTTACTACTGATGCAATTATTTGAACAATTAAAATTCAGTTCATAAAATCAATTGAATTTAACGATTTTTTAAAAATTCAACCACTGCTATACTTATTTGCTTCAATTTCAACTTTATTCTAATATAAAGATAATGGCCATTTTTATTGATAAATTTACTAACTTCTTTAATGAACTCACCCAATGTCATATGTTTTCTGAGCAAATGAATACAATAACCATAAGGGCACACACAAGAACCATAACCACGCTGTAAATTCATATTATCAGGATCATTTTTATGAAGCTACAATATTTATTCAATTATTTAAAATATAAAAACTCAGTTCATGGAATCAAAAGTGAATAAACGATTTTTTTATCACCGAATCTCTCTTATACTTCCTTAAATTTTGTTCCCAATTTTCCCTTTATTCTAATAAAAAGAATTGAATCGAAAAGTACTTAAAAATAGAACACATTTTGAGAAGCCTTAGCCTTTCATGTTCGAAAAATGAGCTTTTGAAAGTTCCTGAAGAGTATTTAATGAGCGATCACTTTTGAAAGGATCAAAGGGTAATTCCCACTTAACCTTTTCATATTTAACACACAATCTCGGTTTTTATTCTCTCGTTGAGAGGAGACGCAAAAACTCCCTAGAAGATGGGGACATTACTTTAATAGTGACTTCAATCACTACTTTCTTTTGTTACTTAATTGAGTTTTTTTTTTCAAACCAAAGCAAATTGCAAACAATATCGAAATTCATGAAGTATTTTATGCAAATATTTTACCTTACAATTAGCATTGCGTCATTATTAAATCTAAAGGTAATTAATTTGTTAATTTTTTGTAACGTCCTACTAGAGAAACACAGAGGGCTATCAACGACGGTCCGGGATCAATTCCGTAAGGGAAAAATCTGAGGACAACACCTCGTCATTTTGAACAACGGTCAGATGACGAGGTAACACCTGAGCTAACACCCCACTCTCCAAGCTTCCACACCAACCCAACGTGATGACTTTTGACCACGACAGATTTAAGGTGCACCATCCGCCTCTACACCATACGCTTACAAATACCCATGCACTGACCCGGATTCGAACCAGGAATCTTCCGACCTAGAGGCTAACACCTTAACCACCAGTCCGGTTGGTCGGATGAATCTAAAGTTACATTTAAATATTAGGTAGACACATATTTAAACAAAAAATATACGTTTAAATACACTATCCAACAATAATAGACCGGATGCCAAGGGATTTGCAATATGATTTAGTACACCATTTTTTTCCGCTTAAAAACAACAACAACAACAAAAAAAACTGATAATTTCAGATCTTGAAATTGTGCCAGTTAGATCTTTCGCAAAAAAGCCCTCACAGGAAAACGAAATTGAAAGCACCGCATCGAACTTTTCGTCCGCGCGACTTGAGAATTCCTTCTTTGTCTCGTCTAGGAAATTAAAATCATCCAAGTCTACGTAGGTTTGTACGCCGTTTTTATCCGTTTAAAAACAACAAAAGAAAACCTTGGTAATTTCAGAGCTAGAAATTGTGCCAATTAGTTCTTTCGGAAAAAAGCCCTCACTGGAAACGAAATTGAAAGCACCGCATCGAACTTTTCGTCCGCGCGACTTGAAAATTCCTTCTTTGTCTCGTCTAGGACGCAGCTAAATTAATTCTCCCTTTACCTTTCTTCCGGATTAAATTGTTCCAGGATCTGAATCCATTAAAAAAGAGGCAAAGGAAGCGACGTCGCTTTCACGCTTGCTGCCTTTGGATGAGTCGTAAACAAATCCATACGAAGCGTAGGAAGTCCTCGCTGATAGCATTTTAGGAAAACGAAAATTCTATTTAAGCCGGGCTGCATTTATTTAATGTGCATTAGTGAAATTAGTTGCTGTCGCATTCATGCAGATGAAGAAAAAAAAAGTTTTCGAATGCCTACGCTTTAGGCTCGTCCATTTCTGTTCTGAGGAACCTTTTAATTCGAGATTATGTGATCCCTAGCAGACGCTAACCGATCAACAGAGTGCAGTCATCTGGAGAGAAAGCAATTTTAAAGCAATTGTTCTAAAAGACTTGAATTTGATACTTATTTTATGGTCAGGTATATTTTTGTACAGGATAAAAGCCTTGGACTAGCTGTTAGTCAGAGTCTAAACGCTTCCAGAACAAGATGAATAAAGATAAAAGCAGGCTGATAGTGTTGTGACTTTGAGTTAAATTAAAAGGAGCAGGTGTGGTAGAAGCAATTTGTAAAGCCAGAGCACTAAACAGTAGTTATTGATAAAATCAAATAATTAAATATTTTTTAGAAAGAACGGCTTTTGTGAAATTTCATGTAAAACGTATGAACAAGACTTGAAACCATTGCATCCTCTACAAAGGAACAAAATAGCTCTCTTTCATTTCTTGTGTGTAAATATGCTTTTTTATGCTGTTGTGAAAACTGCGTAGTTAGTTACCGTTAGAATAAAAGGATTCTATAAAGGTATGTGTAGCTTCTTTCTCTTGGAGACGAGCTTGGGGAGTGTGTTTTATTAGCCGGTGGCTAATTTAGAAGAATAGGTGTTATTTCTAACAGATAGAACTCGTCAATATGTGTTTCGGTGGTCCAACAAAATGTCCTCCATCTTCGGGAAAACATTTTAAGTATCTCCGTTCCGTCAAAAGACACAATGGTTTTCACAGAAAATCAAAGATACAAAATGCAAAAAAAAAAAAAAACAGACACAAATATATATACAATACAGGAAATGAAAAAAAAAACACCACTGTCCAGAAATGTCAAAGACTATCGCATTTGATTATGAATTGGGTTGATACAAAAAAGTTCAGCCAGTATTTTTTACAAAAATTGAAGAAAAAATGGTTTAATTTAATTAAAATTAAATTTCGACAATCTATGTAGTATGTGCCTTTCTGTTCGATGACTTTTCCACATTTCACCGTTAGCTGCATCATCCCGCTCTGGTAGTAGGGACGCGACATCGATGTTGTTGTTGTTGTTCGCGTGTCCATGGACAAACAATATTGTAGTGGGGTAGCGGTCTAGATTCCATCAAAAGCATTGGTCACAGCCTCTGCCAATGTTGGTGCATCCCAGCTGTAGAGGATCTCCCGTAATCAGTCCCTGAGTGGAACCATTCCAATCTTCAAAAGATTCACTGGGAACAGTTGGGCATTCCCAGATGTGGTTGGGCGTGAGTTGGACTTCGGGGCAGTTTTTACAATGGACATAGGTTCTTGTTTTGTCCGGATGGATCTTCATGCCCTTATAATGCTCAGTTCTAAGCCTGGCGATAGTGGATGTGATATTTCTGTGACAGTCGAATTCTGTTAAAAGGGGTTTCTTATACGTGTGAGTCATAATTCTATATCTGACCACTGCGTTAGCATCAGCAAGTGTGATGGTGGTGCACCTCTGATCAAGTTCTCTAGCTTCTTTGGCCAAAGAATCCGCACATTCATTTCCCTCAACATTGACATGTGCTGGTATCCATTATAGGGCACAGGATTTTCACTTGCTGTGCAACCTTTCGAGAAGGACTATAATTTCGGACATGATGTTGGTCTCTCCGTTTTTGATAGCTTCTAAAGCTGATTTAGAATCTGAAAATATTGTTATTCCTTCTGTAGAATCTATAGTTTGAGAGTCATTAAGGTAAAAGGCGAGGGCTTCTCAAATCGCTAAGAGTTCGCTAGTGAAGTTAGAGGCTATTAATCCTGATGTCGTTGTTTTATAAAAAAAATTGATTTATTTAACATTGATGTTTTATTTTTGAATAAAAAAAGTACCATAGTAAAAATTTAAAAAAAAGTTGCAACTGAGAATTTACGCGACATCTATCCCACGAGAAAGATTTTTTTCCCTAACTGGAGGGATAGTTAGTGAAAAAAGAAGTCGACTTAAGAGAGAGAAAGTTAGCAAACTTTTTTAGAAGCTGCATATAACAAATATTGGGACACATAATAATTATAGGCCATAATTCTTTTAATTCACAGTAAATAAAAACTAAGTTTATGTGTTCCCCCTAAGTTGATATATAACTGATAAAACTAACAATAATTATTGTGTGTTATGTATCTACCTACTTATACGTATAGTTAGTTGTACCATTTCAATTTGTTTAAATATTATTTTCTCTTTGTATTATTCAATTTGAATATAAAAGATTTGTTAATTGTTCTTATAAATTTTTTTGACTTTGTTTTGACAGTTACAAAATATCTATCTCCCCCTCCTAACTAACCTTAATGTTAGACGTTACTAAACTTGTTTTTAAAAAATGAGAAAAAAAAGTTTAAATACACACTGATGTTTAAATACATCTATGGTTTCTATCCATCTTTTAACATCGATGTTTAAATATTGAGCATCAATGTTTTGAAACATTGATGTTTTGTTGTCGATGTCATATCCCTAGCACGCAGAAGTACTGAGGTTTCTCTGTAAAGAATGGATCCCGATGACGGAACTTCCTGGACTGCTTACGTCACGTGGAATCGGCAAGGGACCCTCACCCTAGACAACACATATTCTTTCGCATCTGCGAAGCATTCTTGGCTTTTGGGAAATCAAAATGCATAGTAGGTCAAAAATGCCCCTGATTTTCTGCTATTTTCAATGTTTAACAAAATTTAAAAAACACAACCCAAAGCACACTAGTTCTCGCTGAAATTCCTTCTTACAGACTTCCAAACTTTACACGTGTGAAGTATGTAGGTAACATGTTGGTTCTACAATGCAACGCCATCGAGCGCTAAAATCGGGTAGAACATTTGCGTCAACCCGATATAATAAGTTTGATCCGGTCTATATTATTTTTCTTCTAGATCAGCTCCGAAATTGGGAGACCTGACGAGTTTCTGAAGTCTTTTGCCCTCGTGTCCTTCTAAAGTTTGGAAAAAATATAATGTGTGGTCAAGAGCACCCAAAATCTCACCACATGGAGAAGGTGTCTCTTTTGATGTGGAATCTAGTTTTATGCCATCCGAGCATTCTATTTTACTTGATAATTTATATATATATATATATATATATATATATATATATATATATATATATATATATATATATATATATATATATATATATGTATGTAAGATTCGTGTTGTTCTGTTTGGTAAGGTCTATATTAAAGACTTCGAATCTTACAGCACATTGACATTTAATGAATTAATATCCACAGTTATTATGTACAGTTGAGTTATATTTTAAAACAGTTCCGTCATTATCTGCAGCAGTCGTCTCTGCTCGGAAAAAATACGTCAGCTCTCAATGGCGTCCAGGGGAAAAAGTGTCTGTTCTATTAATTTTCTCGTAACTGAATACCGGAACGTGACTGGCTCCTGACAGTCTTGCCTTGCATTCCTACTACAATGCAACTGACTCCTACCAGTCTCGTTGCTCTTATAATGAGTTATTTCCAGACTAGTAGACAACTACCGTTGTCTAGTATTCCTACATATATATATATATATATATATATATATATATATATATATATATATATATATATATATATATATATATATATATATATATAGTTAACGCAAAAAAATGTGTGAAATAATTATTCTATTTACTTTTAGGATGAGAGTGTAAAGATAATGTTTCTTTTTTACATTTCCTCGAGTAATTGTAATTTTAATGCTGCACGTTTAAATTTTTTCTAATGCAAGTAATTATATATTTATTTTCAAGACTAAAATAGATATAATTTCAACGTCGGGGTGAAGTCGGGTCGTAAATCCTCCGTTATACTACTTAAGCAGCAGTTAAATTTTCATAATGGTCTATAAAACTAGTAGGTCAACTTATGCACTCTTTGCTAAACTCTAATGGTGTATTTCAATTATACTTTTCCAATCATCATTAATATCTCTTTTTTGTCCATAGTTCCTTGGACCGAGGTAGCTCGGTTGGAAGAGTGACAAATTAGCAACCAGTTGCGAGTTCAAATCCAACCATAGACCATTCGTAGCCTCAAATGTGCTCATGTTCCCGTGGTGAGGAAGTTTGGAGAGTGGGGTGCCAGCTTAGGTGCGATCTCGTCATCTGACCGTGGTACAAAATTAAGTTGTGAATATCCTCGGATCTTTCCCCTCGGGCATATTCCCGAATCGTCGCCAATAGCCCGTTACATTGCTACAGTGCGACGTTAAATAAAATACAGATCTATCTCTTTACATATAGATTGGTGAGTGTTCAATGGATGCAGAATCTTTGAAAAGCGATCCATCTTTCACATACCTACAAACAACGAAATTCTACATTTTCGATTTTCACAAGAAAAAGAAAATCACGTCCAATATTCCTTTAGAGGTTGTGCCCCAGACAGAATAGGGCTTTATGTAATTGAAGAACTTTCCCGAAGTCGTCTTCTTCATACTGCGAATACCAGAAGGACGGAGAAGGATCTCTCCTAGTCCCTCTCTCCCTTTCAAAAGACCCGAACTTTTCATTCTGCGCGTAATTAAGTTTCGAAAGAGAGGGAGCTTCGACCAGCAGCAGCAGCAGATGTGCAAAGAAATTCATATTCGCATTCCAAGGGGGCACGGTGGAAATTCAATTAGACAAATTCTTTCCTCAGGTGCGAAACCGGGCAAAACTCACGCGATGTTCCCGTTAGCAGAAATGCGAGGATTTCAACACTGCCCTCATTAGAGGCGAGGTTTCTTTTGCTTTGCAGTCGGAATTAGCTGCCGCTGTGTGTTCTTTTGAATTAGCGGGAATCGAGTTTGAATTAGGTGTAGGTAGTTGTGTCGTCTTTGGTGCGCGATATGCTATCAGAAATCAGAAGTAATATGTGTTGATTAGATGGGATAGTCCGTGTGCTTCTATTTGGAGAGACCGCTGTGTTTGTTATTGTTCCGGAGATGCGTCTTTATCGAGCTAGGTTTTGACAAAATGGAAATGCTTCCATGCTTTTATTTCATTAACGGGTTGTTCGAAGCAAGTCGTCGATGGTAAACATGTTTAAAATTAGAAAGATTGCCATCTGTCGTGGCTTGTTTTGTTCTCAGATGTCTCATTGTAGAGTTTATTGGATTAATCAAAACAAGCAGAATGAATTCTTTATTGGCTTATTTCATTATACTTCGGATGTTGTAAATTGCAAAGACTAAACTCGTTATTTAAAATTAGAAAGATCGTTTCTGTCATGGTGTTTATTTTGTTCTAAGATACCTCTTTGATAAGTTTATGAGAGTAACCGAAACAAATATTAAATACATGATAATTATCATTTTATTTGAGCACATTTTGGGTTTGTTTTTGGGAGGGAGGGGGGGGGTTATGACACAAGAGCCATATTGGATCATGCTGCGTAAGGCACAAGACACATAATATCGACATCACACTCCGGGAGTACTAAATTGCAGACAAAACACGTTATTTGTTAAGAAAGTTTGTAGTAAGTAACAAGTTAAGAAATGTTTGGTCTATGCCTATGTTTACCCGAATATATCAAACTAGATGCAGATTAATGTATACAAAAATGAAATATATGTATTTATTTGTTTGTTTCATTGCAATTTCAATGAAGAAAATAATATAACCAACAAGAACTCTGTTTAAAATTATAATACTTCCAATCCTGTGTATTTGTTTTATTTTAAATAGAATGAAAGAATTTTCATTTAGATATTCAATCTTGCACTCATTAAAAGGAATTTTTTTTTGCGACAGCGAAATTATCTTTTTTAATAGAGCGAGAATTCAGTTTTAATTAAGTGTGGGTAGAGCTTTGTTTTTTTCGGTAAACAAGATACTATTTCGCATCATGGTACCATGTGTTCATTATTAGCAAAGACCAATTGTATATTTCATTTAGGAGAGAAGGCCACTGGCGTTTGTTATGTTATGCAGACGTGCTTTTATGAAATTAGGTTTGATAGAACAAAAATGTAATATTACCTTAATTTCATTACGGTTCATAAGAATTTAGTATTGAACGCTAAATATGTTTCAAGATAAAGTTTGTCAACTTTCGTGGTGTTTCTTTTGTTCTGAAATATCTTATTATAAGTTTCTTAGGTTTTAACCAAACAAGAATTAAAAAAATTGAATTAGAGTCAGATTATTTCATTACACTTAGGATATTGTAAATTGTTAAGACTAATCACGTTATTTGAAATGAAACAGTTTTCTGTGCACATGGTACATTTACCCTTCAGTTCTAAAAATAAGGTTATAGGTTAATCGATACAAAATAGGAATATAGTAAGTATTCATTCGTTTATTTCATTATGATAAGGCATTGTAAATCGCAGAAACTAAACAGGTTATATGAAATTCGAAAGTCTGCTGTCTATGCAGCGTTCACCAACAGTTCTAAAATTAGGGTTAGGTTAATCGTTACAAAAATGAAATGCATATATTTATTCATTTATTTCATTACACAATTCGTTCATAGTAAATAACAGACAAAACATGTTATTTGAAATGAGAAAGTTTACTGTCTATCCTGTGTTCTAACCAACAGCTCTAAAATTAAGGTTAAGGATACGAAAATGGAATGCGGATTTTTATGCATTTATTTCACAACATAGAACATAGTAAGTAGCAAGGACTAAACACGTTACTTGAAATAAGAACGTTTTCTGTCTTAGCGGTGTTTCCAAACAGTTCAGATAGTATTTAGGATTAGGTTAATGCAAACAAATATGTATGTACTATTACTTATTTCATTACTCTTCACACAAAGTATTCTTCAACAATATGTCTACCCGGTGTTTATCAACAGTTCTAAAAATAGAGTTAGGTTAATCGATACAAAAATGGAATGCGTGTATTTATTAATTTATTTCATTACACGCTTAGGACATTGTAAATAGCAGACTAAACATGTTATTTGAAATTTGCTGTCTATCCTGTGTTCATCAAAACTTCTAAAATTAGGGTTAGGTTAATCGATACGAAAATAGAATGCGTGTTTCCATGTATTGATTTCACAACATAGAACATAGTAAGTTGCAAAGACTAAACGCGTTACTTGAAATCAGAAAGTTTCTGTCTTAGCGGTGTTTCCCAACAGTTCAAATAATATTAGGTTTAGGTTAATCGATACAAATATGTATGTATTATTTATTTCATTACTATTCACACAAAGTAACCCTTAACAATATGTTTAAGTAAAGAAGTTTGAGTTTTTGCAAGGTAGTTCTCAGATGCTTCTATACAGAATTAAGTTAACCAATAAAAAAAATGGCATCTACTCATTCCACTTATTTCGTTCGTGTAAAATAAGTTTCCAAACCTAAATATTACGTTAAACTGGAGAGATACCCATCAAAATGCATTTATATATTATAGGTTTCTTTATAGAATTAGGTTGATCTAAATAAAAGTATGGAACGTATGCAATTAATTACAAACGAGAAAACCATGTTATTTAAAATTACGAATTTTATCGTCGAGTATATATGAATTGTGTGTTCTTTAGTGGAGATTTATTCTTCGGCAAACAGGAATTGGTTACTGCTGCGTATGTTCATGTTCTTTGAAATTAACGAAAATTGAGCTTGAATTTGGTTTTGGGCGGAGTCAATCAGAGATTGGAATGAGATGTTAATATATGTTGATTAATAGAGAAATAAGTTATTCCGTTTCAAGGGAAAACCACAATGTTTATTTTATTCTCAGTTGAACCTCTTGAATTAGGTTAATAAAAAAAAACGTACCAATTCCTTAATTTCATTACATTTTGTTCTATACTAAGTTATAGGCTTACTTGGCACAACAGGAATACGCTGAGAGCAAACGAAACAAATAGTTCCCAGCGCCTTGTCCGATATTTGAATGCAATGAGGCATTTTGCAACTCATAAATATGATTAATTAGTTAACCCCACACATATATAATGATTTTTTGTCGTAATTAGCGTGAAATATTGAATATTTTGCCTTTAACGCGTGGAGCGTAGTAATTTCATTTAGAATCGCGCGCGCCAGCCAATAAGAGCCAACCAGCATTTTCCGCGCGCTCTCGATTCTTGTTGGCGACATTGGCAGATATTTAGTATTTACTTATCTTTCAGCTTACGTGCGTTGCATTTGTTGTTAGAGTTTGAATCTAGATTTGTGTATTTTGTGATTAATTATGGAATTAACTCCGGATTCTAACTAAATTTCGCTGAATTTGATATATATCATGCATTTCTAAAATTGTGAAGAATACAATCTTCCCATAAGGGTTTTTAAGGAGGTTCATATCCTATTTATGGAATATGTGAGGATGTATTTCGAAGACACTCAAGGTTATTCTATTTATTTTACAAAGTTATTATATTTTTTATTCTATTAAAAGTTTGTAGTAATGTTAAACAATAATCATTAAAAAAATATTTACGTACATTACTTACAAAAATTGTTATAAATATAGTTCTAAAAATTAAAAGTTAAAAAAAAAATTATATGTTCTCTTCAATTTTATAAACTATTATATTTTTTAATGAGTAATATTTTTAGAATTCTTAAAACTTAAGATTGCTGTAATCTTGTGTACCCTCTAAATAAACAATCACATTAGCCATCAGAAGTATATTGATTAATATTGAATGAAAATAACTCAATGTTGTGAAAGGTCGAAAACCGATATTTAGTATTATTGCCAGGAGGTCATTTTTACGCTGGCAATATTGACCGACATATCGCACCCCGGTAAGAAAAGTGACAGCTTAAAATTGCAGCATTTTGGAAAATTCACAACTTTAAGGATACTATAAAACTTATATTAAAATACAAGTTTTAACGAATTGAAGTACAATCTGCTTTTAAATTTCAGGCAAGTATTTATTGCGGTAATTTGGTAATTTTTAGTTAACGTCGTACTAGAGCAACACAACGGGCTATTGACGACGGTCCGGGATCAGTCCCTTAAGCGAAAGATCCGAGGACAACACCTCGTAATTTTGAACCACGGTCAGATGACGAAGCAACACCTGAGCTTTGCGGTAAATTCTATTATATTCTTTCGAACAGTAATATAACACGCTGGGGCACACCTCATACATATTTTTCAATGACAACCTTAAAAATTTCATTTGCTACCTGGGATACTTCTTTTTGAAAATTTTTAGGAAGAAATAACTTAACAAATACCATTGCAAATTCAAAAAATATCTTTCGATATTATCTATCACTAGCTTTATAAAAAATGTCTTAAAACTACTATAATTATGCTTTTCTTATATCAACTGAGAGACAGGCAAGCTGTCAAAACATTTACGTGCTAAATTTAAGGCCAAATTAGATTAATGCGCCAAGTTGGAAGCTTGTAAGTTTGACGTCTCCTCGAAACCTCTTCCTGTAACCCAACAGGAGATGGATCACTCACTTTACCCCTCCGCGAGGGCGGGGCGTCTGTGCCAAGAAACGTTGCAATCTAGTATAGTATATTTCATTATATTTCGTGAGGAATAAACTACAAATGCTGAACATGTTCCTATCAAGGTTTATTTCATTACATTTTGTACGAATCCATTGTTTACCATTTGAAAATGTATTCATTTAAGTTCCATATGTTTGTTCAAAGTTTGTTAAGTTAATACAACCAATAATGGAACGCTTCTATGTACTAGTATATTTCAATGCATTTCGTGTGCAGTAAACTAAAAACACTAAACATGTTATTAAGGTTTACCGTAAGGAATATCTGTTTTATTTTATTGTTATATGAAATAATTTTCTGTTCGAAATTCCGCTGCCAAAATACATGTTTTGAGAAGAGGAGAAACCAATTATTAATTCCATTTCGTTCATTTGCGAAAAGTGTATTGCAATTAGAATTGAGATATTTGTGAATAACGATATTGGGATAAATTTAATTTGGATACATTGGGCATTTCCCTGAGGGCATAATTTAAAATGTTCGTGAAATTTGAGTTGCATTTATTCTATGAGTGCGATATGTTGGATAATATTATCTTCGAAACATGATTACACTTTTCGTATCATTTTCATCAAAATGCATTCAAACTAATTTTTATCTTTGGTAATTACACTAGTTTTAAACTGCTTTATTATTGGCCAAAAAATATCGACATTAAAAAGTTAATAAGTTATCATGTTTTCGGAGCATAATTCAATAGAAGAAATATTACTTTAGTTATATATATATATATATATATATATATATATATATATATATATATATATATTCACCGTCAATAACACTGTACAACATAAAAAATGTCCTTTAGATGAAAAGTTGTGTTTCTTGTATATTTTTGGCAGAAAACACTGAATCTGTAATTATTTTTTGCTTACGACGCACCATTGTCCCAAAAATCCATATTATCCGGAAAAACAACGTGTAGGTAAAGGAAAAGCGCTGTCATTGACGAACCATTTTGGCGATCTTGGCTACTTTGGCGACAAAAGCCTTATTTACCTTCCCGAAATTTCGAGGCACTAAATGCATTAGCAAGCGAGATATCCGAAAATTCACTAGAAGCTTGGCGACTTTTCTGGCGAGGGCATTTTCTCCCTTTGCCAAACTTATATAAAGGACACGCCGACTGACTAAGAGCAGTTCTGAGGGATCAGAGAGTGTTTACTTATTTTCAGATCCTTCCTCCCACTGTCTTATGTTGCTTGTTTATCAAATTCTAGTGACGTTAATGATGAAGTTTACAAGTGCTGTAAGGACAATATTATATTACGTTTAGTGCATTATAATGTCTCGTCAGTGTGAAAATAAGCCGAACTTATTTTGTTACGTGTGTGGCGAACTTACATTGAAGACTCAATAATGTAGTTTGTCACCATTAGTTAGAAAGGCTTATGAACTGTACTTTGGATGTAGAGTTGGGGACCTGGATACATCCGGGGGTCCACATATATGCTGCAATTCATGTTCCATGAATCTGAGATACTAGTTTCAAGGAAAACGTAATTGAATGAAATTTGCAGTACCTATGGTTTGGCGTGAACCGACCAATCACGTAACGGATTGTTACTTTTGTTTGACAGATGTCAAGGGGTTCTCTTCAAAATCCAAACATTGTATTCAGTATCCAAACTTACACTCCGCTATGGGACCATTTCCTCATTCTGAAGATCTTCCTACACCTACAGATCCAGGTAAATATACTGTTGATTCAGAAGAGGACACCTCCGATGACCCAAACCATCAAGATCGTGAGTTTCAACCCATCTACATCAATGACATGTTCACATCGTGAAATCACACAGACAGAGCTTAACAATCTTGTGCGGGACTTAAAACTCTCTCAAACAGACTCAATTAATGGGTTCTAGGCTTCAAGGTTGTAATATATTAGAGAAAGGTGTAAAATAAGTTAATTTAGAAGACGACAAAACCATTTTGTAGGCTATTTTGCTCTGAAAGATGACTCGTATATTGCTGTGATGGGAATAGCCTATTTCAGGCATTGGGATACGAACATAATCCAGCAGAGTGACGCCTGTTTATTGACTCGTCCAAACGTAGTCTCAAAGCAGTGCTTCTCCATATAGCCAATGTTTGTCCGTGTACCAGATTGGACTACCCGATCTTTTTTCTCTTTCACGTGGGCGTCGGGATTGTGCATCAACATATTCAGTAGTTCCATGTGTGTTTGTGATAAATTAACAATAGAGAGTTTTTCTCATCAGCGGCTTGGCGTTCTGTTTCGGTCAGCCCCTTTCTCCCTTGTGTCTGGCATTTAAATTCAGAAACGCTCGGGAACGATTTTCCACCGATCTTCAGACATCCCGTTCCGATCCCTTAATCCCGTGCCGGGAAGGGAGAAGCGAAGGCATGTTCGGGATGCGTGGGAAAAGGTTCGAAAGGCCGTTTCGAGATTAGCTTTTGATTCTGAGTCGACGTTACAGATAGATTCCGCAGCTGTGGGTGGATGCCGTGAGTTCCCAACAGAAAGTCCCTTCTTGAGAAACACTTGAAGAGGGCTCGGAAATCCCCTCGGTTCGCACCTGCGACACGAGAGAGCAGGGTCTTGGAATATTGGAGGTAATGAACTGAAAACGATAGAATGATTCAAACTGTTGAAGAAAGAAGACCCATCTCTGTGTTGCGGAGCCACTGTGACGTTGTTATCGTCACACTTTGAATCGTTAAATATTAAACCTAATCTTTACCAAGTACATTCCCCCTTTGAGTACATGACCACACTAAGAAAGGCAAGCATATCGCCCATACATTAGATTAACCCTTTAATTGTTTACCCCAGCTTGTACATGTGGTCATGAGTTCTTACCCTTGGACCTTCGAAAGGTTCTATCAGAGCGTGACTGTTAATTAAGCATCACAATACCTCAAAATCAGATTAGGGATCACGAGTTAGTACTTTCTAGAACATTATTTTCGGGTCTTATAAAACCACAGGGCGTCATGAGCAAAACAATGAGAGTTTGGAAGATATCCTAATTGCTTCCATCAGCCACCACTACAGCATAAAGGTCCTACTATGGGTAAGCTGCCTCTGCCATATACTTACTTCATTTAATCTCCTTATTTGTAACTCCTGTGCCGCGATGTACTATCACTATACGTAGATTTTAATAAACTAATTTAAAACATTAGACCATGATATCTTTAAAGAATAGAGAACGCTCTAAAACCGTGACACCACTGTGTTGGCTACAGGCAAGGTTTCGATGTCGATGGCTGTGCCCAAAAATTTCTAAACTTGTAAATAAAATTTGTAAATATTTAAATTACTTAAATAAATAGTTTAACTAGGGGGGCCAGCCCCCTGCTCGCTAACGCTCGCCAACCCCCGGAGGATTGCTTCGCGATCCTCATTGGTTCGCTGCGCGAACCTATGCTCGCTTCGCTCACCTCAATGAAGACATGTGTCCTAGCAGAAGGAATTGTTTACAAAATATGATGTACCAAAAACATATTTTTCAAACCTAAATATGTTGCTGTTTTTCAGAAAAGATGGTACCTCTGGAATCAGAATTCAAATGAAAACTTTGAGCAATTTTTGACTCGAAATGTGAGCGCTGATTTGGAAATTGAATACCCAGCATGTTGTTTGTGTGTGCATTTTCCCAGCACTCAAACGACCCACACTTGTTCATTGAGTTTGTTGCCGAAAGTTGTAGTGCAAGCGTCTTGTTGAACTATAATTGTTGGCCCTGAAAAGGACCGTTTTTTAAATGGCCCTGAAAAGATCCTCCGCTTTCTTTGCTTTCTATTATAAACTAACTGTAACAGCTCATTAAAATTTCCTTTTTTTTTTCAATAAAATTTCATCCGATAACGCTATAAATTCAATCGATGCGCGAGACTTCGCGATAAACAAACAATCGTACAGTGTTGCCAAAACGCGATTACAAATAACGTCTTTTTTGCGTGCCACGTAAGAGAATTATATATATAGATTTTAAAACAGCTGTCCGTCTACTTGTTACATGACGGTACATCCGTCTGTTCCTGTAGCATATTCTACAAATACAAAGGAAACATACGAAGTTATGAGTGCTGTACTGAAGTTAATTGAGTTCACTACATTCAAATGGCACATTTGTGAAGATTTTAAAGTCATTGGGATATTAACAGGTGTGCAACAGGGATACACTAAATTCTGCTGTTTTCTATTCGAATTGGACAGCCGTGACAGAAAAAATCACTACATCCGTAAACAATGGCCTCCAAAAAAAACTTCATTTCTGGCACCAAAAACATATTACATGAACCACTTTTGAGTTCGCAATGCGTCTTTCTTCCACCATTGCACATTAAACTCGGTTTCATGAAAATATTTGTAAAATCTCTGGGCAGAGAAGGAGTGGCTTTCTTGCATGTTAGGAACAAATTCAAAAGTTTAAATGAGGCAAAGGTAAAAGAAGGGTTTTTAATGGCCCACAAATTAAAGCAGTCTTTCATGATGAAGAGTTTGAAAATAAACTGTCAGAAGCAGAAAAAGCAGTCTGGCTGGCATTCAAATAAGTGGACTCACGTTTCCTTAGAAATAACAAAAGTTGAAAACTATGAAGATCTTGTTGTCGACATAGTGAAATGCTTTCGTGTTGTAGGTTGCAATATGTCATTAAAACCACACTTTTTACACTCACATCTGGACTTCTTTCCTCAAAACCTTGGCGCAATTAGTGATGAGTATGGGGAAAGGTTTCGCCAGAACATCTCAATGTTTGAAAAGCGTTTCAGTGGACGATGGAATGGAAGTATGCTAGCTGAATATTGCTGGTTTGTTATCGGGGACACACCAACAGATGCCTACAAGAGGAAACGGCCAAACAAATCATTTTAGTGTTTGTGTTTTCTATAATCAAGTCTGATACATTTTCCTGTAACCAATTTGTATAAATATGAGAAGTGTGTCTCCTACAAAAACGGTACATGATGGACCATTTTGGTTTTGATGTATGAAACAAGCACCTTTGGTTTATACAGAATCACATAGTTTCATATAAAGGACAGAAAATAAGTTAAAATTTGTTGTACAGTGTAATTTTAAAATACATGAATTTGTCTATTTTGTATCATATCCTTACAGGACAAAAACATTCATAAACTAATTTTTTTTCAAGAAACTTTATTTGCATTTATCTAAATAAAATTTGAAATGAAAGTGATTCGGTAAGTCTCAGGTTTTGTAAGCAAACAATTATCCGAAGCTTAATACATTCTATTTGAATTTGGAAAACCTAAATTAACGTTAGAAAGAACTTATTTTTAGATAAAATATATTACGCGTGGCAACCTGATGAGGTCTCTTTAGCGAAAGAAATAATTCAAAGTTAAAAAAAATTTATTCTAATTCATTTAGATGAAACAAATTACTGTTAGAAACATGCTAAATTCCATTTTATTTTATAGGAAAAAAAATTACTCGCTGGGAGATAATGGGTTCTGCATTAAAATAAAATCTATTTTGCCTACACTAATTGGATAAATTTAATTGTTATTCGAAAAACGGCGCTCTGTTTTATTTCTCTTGAAACTAATATCCGTGGAAACGAAGAGAATTCCTCATCATTTTTAATATAATAATTACATACTATTAAGAAACTTCAGGACAAAAAAATGAATAGGTATGAGAAGTATTTTCAGGCAATAATGCATACACTATCTTACAATAATGGACCGGACGCCAGCGGATTTGCATAAAATCCGACTACCTGTTTGGGGGTGTTTTTCGTGTGATGGCCTGGGACTTTTGCATGGTGTTCCTGGTCAATTGAACGCAGACGCCTACATGACTATTTTAGATAATCAGGTTCTTCCAACGCTCTGGCAATTTTATGGAATGGAACAATGTTACTTCCAGGACGACAGCGCTCCATGTCATGTCGCAGCCTATGTCAAACAGTGGTATCAAGATATGGATGAAAACGTCTTCCCTGGCCTGCTCAGCGTTCCGACCTAAACCCCATAGAACATTTGTGGGAGGAGTAAGCGCGACGCTTACGGACCAGGGAACCACGTCTGAAATATACAGCTGAGCTGAAGACATTCTTGCAGTAGGAATGGACACAAATACCCATAGCTGTGTATCAAAACCTGGTTGAAGGTATGCCCAGAAGGGCTGCTAGGTAATTGCAGCACGTGGGGACCATCCCCCTATACAAGTAAGTATTCTTTTCCTTATACCTTCACATCTTGCTGTCAAGTTCATTATTGTAGGGTAGTTTACGTGGTGATGTGTGCGCATTATTAACGTCGCAATGAAGCTATTGGTTGCGGTCGGGGATGAAACCCAAAAGACAAAATCCGAGAACACCGGTCAGGTGACAAGGTGAAACCTGATGTGGCACCCCACTTTCCAAACTTCCACAGCACGGCCATGGTCTTATGTTGGATTTAAACTCGCAACCTTCCAGTTGCTAATATTTCTCCTCTAGATCGGAAGGTTCCTGGTTCGAATCCGGGTCCGGGCATGGATGTTTGTAAGCGTATGGTGTAGAGGCGGCTGGTGCACCTTAAATCTGTCGTGGCCGATAGTCCTCACGTTGGGTTGGCGTGGAAGTTTGGGGAGTGGGGTGCCAGCTCAGGTGTTGCTTCGTCATCTGACCGTGGTTGAAAATTACGAGGTGTTGTCCTCGGATCTTTCCCATAAGGGACTGATCCCGGACCGTCGTCAATAGCCCGTTGTGTTGCTCTAGTACGACGTTAACTGAAAAATTACCAATTTGCTTATATTTCTCTTCCAACCAAGCTAACCCTTCTCAAATGGGATTTCAGATCTTCGCCAGTAAAAATTTCAAGAATGAACCTGAATCGGTACGATAATTTATTGGTTAACGCCAATTATTTAAACGCAAAACGTCACCAAAACGGCGATAAACTAGATTTTAAGGAAACCCTGATTAGTACTATGCGAGAGTTTGGACAGAGGAAGTAAAATATTCACAGACCATCTAGTTTCCTTATTTACACTGAAATTCCATCTCATAAATTTTCCTCGACAGTTCTTTACGTCTTGAACTTATCGATTTGGAAGTTGAATCTTAAAGAGTCATTTCGTAAATGTCGACCACGGGAGAATTTATCCTAGAAGTTGCCCCACCCTCTCTCAACTTAATCATCGGAAGTCAAAAAGAAGTTCAAAGAACAGAGAACTGTGGTTTCCCTGTAACCGTGTCCAAAGGTCACGGACGATTAGAACATGTTCACAATACTCAGGATGGTCGAAGAATTGTTTTTGGAACTAATCGGATTCTTTTCTTTTCATGTGAGGCATGTTATGGTACCAGGGTTCCTCGTCCTTAAATACCTGTGTTAAAGAAATTGGATCTACGCTTCTGTTCTTGCTGAGATAACTATTTTAGGGATTGTAACGAATCAATTTCGGATCTCAGAATAAAAGTGATATAAGTTGCAACAGTAACCAATAGTGGTCTAATTTTGTTACATTGTAAGATATATTATACACGTGTTTGGGAAAATGCAGCACTGTGAAAGAATCATCAGAAATCAATTAGATTTCTTCCACTTATTACTTATAAGGGTTTAAATGAATGATCAAATTTATAGAGCAATGAAAGAAAAGCAATGCCGAAAATCAATATCTTGTGCAACTGCCAGGCTCAGCGATGAGACCCTGTACGATTCTGACTGTCATGCTGAGGAATGGCATTACAGATGGCCTCTATTCGATGCCAAAGTTCAGCCGTACCCTCTACCCGACGAGCGGAACGAGTCGCCGATCGATGTAATGCCAGACATGCACAATGGGCGACATATCCGGGGAACGTGCAGGAAATGGAAGAAGAGGAACCTGTCGTGTACTGAAGAAGGCTTGCACATTCCGAGCAACATCTGCATAGGCATTGTCTAGCGGAAATACAGATCTGGGAATGCGTTGCAGGACCTTGGGCTCCGCAATACCTAATTAGGACTAAGATGGCCCGATGATCAGGGTTCAGTCCCGTTCGTCCAGTATGACACTGAATAAGACTCTCCGGAAGACGGCGTTCAACTATGTAGCGTCTGACGAGTCAATTGTTATAGTCCAGTTTTTAGCGGAACTCACATGAGAAGCCGACTTGTTGCCAATCGGTATGTCATTGACTTATGAACCCATTGTAGTCGGAGGCGTCGGTGGTTCCGCGTCAAGGGAATCCTGCACAGAGGAATCTGTGCATGTAACCCATAGCGCAGCATACGTCGGCAAACTTTGAGGAGGGCAGCTAATGAATCACCTGTATACCTGCTCAAATGTTGTGCAAACGCTAGAGAGGACGATGTACGGTCTCTCACCCGCCATGCGGATTAGGTGTCTGTCGTTTCGTCGTGACCTCATATTGTGTAGCCCACTGGCTCTCCATGGTCCATCTCTTCCACAAATGCCTCACTGTTTTGGCGTTACGCCCCGTGCGAGTGGCGATTTTACGATACGAAAGTCCTCCATCACGGAGGCTGATTATGTGACTCCGATCGCAATCCATTACTTGATGGCACTCTGGTTGAACTGACGTGGAATGACCCTATTGCAATTTTCACAAACAGTAGTTTAAATATAGTACATTAATATACAAAAACATTTTCCCAGTTAGTAAAAATATCACCGATAGTTGGTTCGTTGAGGTTTTATGGTGCAAGGGAAATATTTGGTCAAACTGCGCCAAACACAAGGTAGACAGCGTAACGCTAATGGACATACACACACATGATAGAACAGAAAGGAGAAATACACCAAGGGTTTAAATTTATGAAGGTCGGGTCAATGATACGGTAATTGAACCCTGTCAAAATTACTTTCCGTGAAAAATTGGAACTCATCATGGAGAGACTGTCAATAGGTAGGTATTTAATGAACGTAGTGCTGGAGCAACGCAGCGGGCTATTGGCGATGGCCGGTATCAACCTCCGATGGAGATTTTCCGAGGAGAACACCAGGCAATTTTGAACCTTTGTCAGATGACAAGCGGAGAGTGTCCTTTGTCAAAATTGTGTTGCGTGAAAAATTGGAACTACCATGGAAAGACTGTCGGTCGGTTGGTAGCTAGGTAATTAACATCTGTTGAGAAATATAACGGGCTATTGGCTACGGTCCGGGATTAACCCCCGAAGGGGATGATATGGTTTAAATTTGAACCATGGTCAGCTGATGAGTGAAGAAACTGTTGGAACTCAGTCTTGTGTCTCGAAAAACGTGTGTAAAATAATTGCTATCATTTCTTTCGACAAATGTCATGATTTAAATTTTGAGTGTATATCTATTACTTTATGGAGGGCTTGTCTGTAATAACTTGGCACAACCTATTTTGATTTAAAGGGGGAGGGCTGACGCGGCAAAACAATTTCGTGCATCACTTGTGAAGAAACTTGTAATCACGAGTTGACAAAAATATCCCAAAGGGTAAGGTTTACTTAAAATCTAATTCAAAGATGAATTAGCCGACCAACCGGTATAGTGGTTAAGGTGTTAGCCTCTAGATCGGAATGTTCCCGGTTCGAATCCGGGCCCGGGCATGGATGTTTGTAAGCGTATGGTGTAGAGGCGGCTGGTGCACCTTAAATCTGTCGTGGCCGAAAGTCCTCACGTTGGGTTGGCGTGGAAGTTTGGAGAGTGGGGTGCCAGCTCAGGTGTTGCTTCGTCATCTGACCGAGGTTGAAAATTACGAGGTGTTGTCCTCGGATCTTTCCCTTAAGAGATTGATCCCGGACCGTCGTCAATAGCCCGTTGTGTTGCTCTAGTACGACGTTAACTAAAATTACCATTACCATTACCATTACCAAAGATGAATTAGATTTTTATTTCTTTGCATAAGGGGATTCCGTACCTGTACAATGAATCTCTCAAGGTTTTAATTATTTTTAACGATTGTAAACCAAATTTACCCAGTTAGCTTCATCAGTAAACCTATTTTTTATATCTTACAATTGTCTTCAAATGTTCTCAAGTTATAATATGGAAGTTTGGAGAATGAAGTGTTAGCTCAGTTGTTGCATTTGTCACGAAACCATGTTTCAAAATTGGCTTTATCCTTGGATCCTGGTCCAAGACTTGTGCTCATAGTTAAAGGCTCCATTGATCATAGTCCAAGGCTCCATTACAAATATCCTGGCTTTGTCCTTTGTCCTTGGACCATCGCGTTCGATCCTAGACCGTCGACATTAGCCCGTTACGTCGCTCCAGTTGGACGTTAACTACCTCCCTCTACTCTTCCAGCTAGGGTATCATGGCCCTGTCTCAATATACGATTATATAAGATGATGTTACGTAGAGGTAAAGGGGATTTAGTTTGAGGCAACTCTAACTTGAACAATTGGTTCGCCTGTTCATCACACATTGACTTGGTAAAGTAAGATAATTTTAATTATCGTACTAGAGTAACACAACGGGCTATTGTTGACAGTTCGGTATCGATCCCCTAAGGGAAAGACCCGAGGACAACACCACGTCATTTTAAACCCCGGTCAGATGACGAGGCAACACCTCAGCTGTCACCCCACTTTCCAAACTTCCACACCAACCCAACGTGATGACTTTCAGCAACGACAGATTTAAAGTGCATCAGCCGCCTCTACACCATACGCTTACAAATTTCCATACACTGACCGGGATTCGAACTAGGGTCCTTCCGATCTAGAGGCTAACACCTTTACCACCCGTCCGGTTGGTGGGCTCACTTTGAGTTAGTATCCATGTTAAGGCGAGCTCAGGTGTTGCTTCGTCATCTAACCGTGGTTCAAAATTACGAGGTGTTGTCCTCGGATCTTTTCCTTAAGGGACTGATCCCGGACCGTCGTCAATAGCCCGTTGTGTTGCTCTAGTACGACGTTAACTAAAAATTACCAATTACCATTTTAAGGCGACCTTTTCCTCAACTTTCTCAAGGTGGCTTAGTCTCTATCTACATCTGTACAAGACCATATTCATTTCGATTAGGGGTGGTCAAGTAGCTGATAGTAAACCACTGCTCAAACACGTCCATCCATTCCCATCTCGTCACGATCACACGACTCCCCCTCACTTCTCTACGCATTACGCGATTCGTCGTGCAGATCACGCGCGACAATGGCCACTGGAATCCCTAAAGCGCTGCGACGGAGAAACGAGCCCGTGACAAATGATTACTCCTCCGTCAAAAACCGATTTCCGATGACTCTGGAGCTTTTTTCTCCGCGAATCGCTGTTCGCTCGGTTACTTCACTCGGTCTGAATCGATGCGGACTCGCTGCACCAGGCTTCAAAAGACTCGCGCTTTGAACACAGGCGTTCCCCGTTTCCCGATTCAAATGAGATGCTAAATACGGGCTCGTTTCTTGGAGAGATAAACACGGGGTTTGACTCCCGAGACGGTTTTAATAAATGATGCAAGGGGATGTCTCCCGAGTGGGTTAAATTGATCGAGAGATAATTAAGACGAATAGGTGAGATTTAATTGAGGTCTAACTGCGACAGTGTATAAGACCATAAACTTTGTATCGGTGGAAATAGATGTGTTACCGCATTCCTTGTTATGGTCGTACCATTGTGACTATGAGATGTATTTTCTGTCAGCTACATGTATGGGGCCGTTAGGGTTTGTAGGGATTAATGTTCTCACTAGTCGATTTTTGACCGAAATGTCATGTTATATTTTTTTCTATAACTAGGGGGCTCCGCCCCCTGCTCGCTTACGCTCACCAACCCCCGGGGATTGCTACGCAATCCCATTTGGTTTGCTTCGCAAACCAACACTCCTTTTACATATGGCATTTGGTTTGCTTCTCAAACCAACATTCCTTTCGCAGAGTGAAACTATCTGAATAATTTGTATTGTCCTGATTTCCCTTTACGGTCCATCACGTCACAGCGTGGGCTTCTCCCCCTGCTCGCTTACGCTCGCCGACCCCCGTGGGTGGCTACGCAATCCCGTTTGGTTTGCTTCGCAAACCAATATCTCTTACGCAAGTGATTTCACTCTTTTTTGCTTTAACACTTAATGCACCCTAAACTAATAGCCGCATCAGTAAAAAATCTTCTGCATCTTGTTCCCTGTACAATTTTAAGTAAACCCTGTTAATCTCCAAACTTTACGATGTGTACTTTGTACTTTCTCGGTAAAACGTCTGAGAACAGAGGGAAAAAAGCGAGCCTTTTTCCTCGCCAAATAAAAAGAAATCGTTTTTATGGCAATTGTTGCTACGATAAATTTGATATCTGGCAAACCCGATAGTCAAAAATACAACCCTCCGCGAATACAATGCTCCGCGAATTTGCTAAGCGAAATAAAAAATACGAAATTTGTGTCACCAACTTTTGATTGCATCGAATTTATTTATAAACCAATTTTAAAAATATTGGTACCGTAAGAAAAAGTACAGTCTGAGGTATACAGCGCTATTTTCAAAATAAAAAACTAATAGTAATACGATATAGATATGACAGTTATAGTTAACGGTAGTAACAAAAAGTAGCGAAAATATCCAAAGATTCCGAATTTTGTATGACCAACTTTTGATCGCATCCAATTTAATTATTAACCGATATCAAAAATAATAGTACCGTAAGAAAGAGTACATTCTGAGGTATACTGCTATATTTTAAAAATTAAAAAATAATAGTAATAAAATATAGATACGGCAGTTTTAAAAAAAAGTAACAAAAATGTCCTGATTTTTCCCGAATTTCAAAAAAATATTATCAAGAACCAAATTGAAATTTAAAAAAAAACTCGACGAGCTGCAAAAATTTACGTTGAGAGGTACTCTTTAAAAAAAAACTCACGGCTGAAGACTGAAAATTTGTATGTGTTTTGCTCACTCGCGGAAGAAATTTCGCTTCTTCAATTTTAACACTTAATAAACCCTAAACTAATAGCCGCATCGGAAAAAAATCTTAATAATTGTCCAGGGAATACGATGAAGAACAAACCATGTCAATTTTGTTTTTTTCCGATCAGTACTTTCTCGGGAAACCGTCTGAGAATCGAGCTAAATAGCACAGTTTTCAATTCTTCGGCGGCGGCGGCGGCGGCGGTAACATTTTTTTAATATAGAGAGAAATTAAATATGTTTAGACTTATTTAACTTGTCAAAACGGTGAACAGAAGCGGATATAAAAATCGGAATAGATTTTAACAGTCGTGAAAGATTTGTTTTGAAATCGTTGCAAACAGTTTTCTCTGATTGTGATTATGCGCAAACATTTTGCGCAAGAAACGGTAATTTGGTAATTTTTAACTAAAGTCGTACCAGAGCAACACAACGAGCTAATGACGACTGTCCTGGATCAATCCCCTAAATGAAAGATATGAGGACAACACCACGTCATTTTGAACCACTGAGAGATGACGAGTTCACACCTGGGCTGGCACCCCACTCCAAACTTCCACACCAACCTAACATTAGGACTTTCGGCCATGCCATTCAAGGTCCACAAGCCGCCTCTACACCAAGCGCTTACAAACATCCATGCACTGACCAATATTCAAACCAGGAGCATTATGATCTAGAGGCTAACACCTTACCACCAGACCAGTTGGTCGGCGCACGAGAAACTGAATTGCAAAATATTTTTTTGCCGATCATCCGGCCTGGTGGTAAGGCAGTTATGGCAATGTGGACATAAACCAATCCAACCAATTAGATCTATCTTATGCTTCTTTTAATCAATCGATGTGGTTATTTAGCCATGACGCGTATTGGGGGGGGGTTTGAGCAACGCAATACCACTAAGAAATTATGTAACACGCAAAGGGTTAAAGTGCATTCGGAGTCAGTCTGCACATCCATTCTTGTCTAGTATAAGGAATGGTTAATGCACAAGGAATATAATACTATAACAGTCAATTTTGAGACAAAGCAGTAAACAGAAAGACATTTAATAAGACGAAAATACGATAGCGATGATCAAACAAGCGAACATTCTTTCAACTACAAAAACCTACTACTGTTGCCACTAATCTTCTAGTAATAAAGCAACTATCGTTTATCTAACTCGATATGATATATAAATGGACCTTACACTAGGATCTGGCCCCAGAATTTGTTGCAGAAAAAGCCTAGAGCCCTAATTACTTACTGGAATTTTACGGTTTCACAGTTTGTGATGTAAAGTAGATATTTTCTACGCTGAACTACTAATAAATGCTATTATATTAGACGTTCCCAGATATAAATTGAAAGTCGTTAATTACAATAGATTTATACCTTACAACTTATATCCTTCCAATTATTGAAACCTGTCTTGAAAATGAATGAGATGCTTCGTGAAGTGTCTCATTCATTTTCATATCAATTCATACTTCGTGAAGTATCGCACTTGCATTCCTTATGTTCCTAGCCCCTGGGATAGCAACTGTACAATAGAGATCAGTGCTCAACGTTATAAAGGCACACGTTTACACTTAGTCTTTTATTAGCAAGCTGTATTTTTAATACACATGGGTAGTTACTATACGTGCATGTGGATTCGTCTTCAAGTCCGAGTTCTTCATATACAGATATTTGCTTGCTTTATTTACCGTAAACTTTTTGAAACTTTCAAATTGTTGAATATTTCTTGTTTACAATTTTAGCTATTGTATTTTAATTTCTCATTAGAGTTAGTGGAAGTGTCTTTTCATCCGCTTTGAGTTTTACATTTTTCACTCATCAAGGTTAACGGACGTGGACAGGAGTTCTAACTTTATCATACACGTGACCAAAATCCACCTACTACAGAATAATAAACAAATCTCCTGAACATATATCTTTTAACTCTCTGAAAAGCATTCCCATTTTGTAATTTCCGAGTACACAGCAGCTGATGCTTGTAGTGTAGTAGTTCTCAAAATGTAATTGGTATATTGTCTCATATCATCTATGATTGTAAGCACATTTTGGTCTTCGTCATAGAAATATTCCATTTACTTCACACATAAATTAAGAGACTATAGACACTAAAGATAAGATCATAACCTACGTTAGTCATTTAATTGAACGTTTAACGTTTTAAACTGTTAAATGTTCTTATTTACAATTTAAGAACCTATGTCAGCTATACGTGAGATTGAGTAGAAGTTCCTTTACGTACGCTTAATCTCGTATTTCCCGCTGGTCCAGATTAATGGATATCATGACCAATAGTTCAAACTCTATTTATCACACGAGACTGAAATCAACCTAGTAAAAAGACAAACAGCAACTAAAGAATGATAAACGAATCCTATGAACATAAATACTTAAACTCTCTGAAAAGCATTTCCCCTTTGTAATTCCCGAGCACACAACAGCCGATGCTTATAGTTGGGAAGTTTCCAATAAACTGACACATTGCCTCATCTTTGATTGTAAATGCAATTTGGTTTTCGTCATTAAAATTTTCAATCATCAACACTTCACCAATAAATTAAGACGCTTCAAAAGAATAGGTAAGACCATCCATTTCCTTAAACGCAACCCTTTAACGATTTTCGCAACTTTCTAAAGTTTCAAACGGTTAAATGTTCTTATTTATAATTTAAAATGGTATTGTATTTCTAATCAACGTCGCACTGTAGCAACACAACGGGCTATTGATGACGATCTGGGATCAAATCCGAAGGAAATATCCAAGGACAGTATCACGCAATTTTAACAAAGGTCAGATGACGAGGTAATATATGATCTGGGATACCACTCTCCAAACTACAATTTACGAATCTACGTCAGTTACCCATGATAGTGAATAGAAGTGTACCTTATCTATGATTATAAGAACTTTTAGTGCTCCATCAGTGAAATTTTCCTACATACACTTCACTATTCTTTACACATAAGACGTTGTAACAAGTGAAAACAAGACCAGGACCTAAGTCAGTCATTACATTCAACTCTTAACTTCTTAACGCTTTTTGCAATTTTCTAACTGTTGAATGTTTTTGTTTACGAGTTAAGAACCTACGTCAGTTACCCATGAGAGTGTATTTTCTTGCTCTCCACGTCTCTGCTCAAGATTAATGGACACGACCAGGAGTTCAAACTCTATATATCATACACGAGACTGGAATCCGCTTAATAAAAAGACGAACCCGGCCACAGAAAAATAAGCAAATCCCCTCTACATAAATCTTTCATCTCTCTCTGAAAAGCATTCCCACTTTACAGTTCCCGTGTACGATGCAGCTGATGCTTGTAGTCGGGAAGTTTCCGTAGAGTTTGGACATAAATATCCCGAGTCGTACGAGCAAGTGTGGCAATGGAAATATGGCAGAAGGAATGATTGATCGGATCGGCGAGGCGTCCGGTTGTGACAAATTTCTGTCCCAGATAAAGTGTCTCTGATTTGACTAGGCGAAATGGGACGCAGTAATGGATTGTTATTTCGATCGCGGGCCGGTTTAGGAATGGGGGACGATGCTACTTAGCGTAACAATGGTGGATGGAATTCGAAGCCTGAATTATTATTACCCGAATTCGAAGGCGTTGGGTGTATGACATGTTTGAGGTTTATGACGCAAGGTCCAGACACGAATAAACACAACATAAAAAGTACCACAAAGATGCAAAAATGTACGGTTGGTCATGAACTCTAGTTTAGACTCTTGAACAATGTTAAACAGTCGACGTTTTTTAAATTCAGTTTGTAAATGTCTTCAGCTCGCACTTGGGTACGTCATCTTGAATGTTCATGTTTGATCTGCATCCCTTATGTTTAATTAAATAGATTAAGTATATTTTGCAACTGAGGTTCGTATTCACGAAAATGTAACGTTTCACTTTGTCTACTAAAATCGAACTCTAGGTTTAAAATGCATGTTGTGAGTACAGGAGTGTTTAAACTATTAAATCTCAATGGACATAATTCTGAGAAAACATGAATGGTGATTATGCAGGTGGTAAAGTTTAAAAATATGTCGATTAAAAGTACTGAATATCACAGTACTATATCTATATACAAACACTAGAAATGTTGTGGGCATCGTTTTCTTCTATTAATGAATTTCTCTCTGTGATCTCTTGAGCAAAATAAGCACGAGTCTCTTCTGGTGCTGATGAGACTCCAAACACCACACACAACGTAGTGATAATGAATAAAATGATAAGACGCTCTAACAGTGTGTAAAGGCAAAACTAACATCCGGTTAATAGCTCAGAACCTTCAAAGTAAAAAAAAAACATGCGGTGACGTCAGATGCTTGATTCTTCGGAATGGCCAACTAACGAACTAATAACTGTACGAGTCAGCATAACAATATGAAATAAAGTCAAATATGTTAAAGAAGGTTGGAAGATGCATGCTAATCGAAACGGGAAAAATTAAATAAGGTACAAAGAAGGGAGTATATGAAATGATTATTGTTTACAACGATTATAAAATATAAAATATTTTATTTTTATTTATTAATCGGGCTAGTAATTCATAGGGCAGGGTTAATGTTTTTTCCTATTTGTTATTAATGCTTTCACTTCCGATCGAACGATTAACTTGTAGGAAGAAAAAAAAGCAAAGACGTTTATTGTAGGTCCCTATTATTTTCTTTTAACCTGCCAGCTAATTTAACCTAATTGCTTTTGTTGAGATATCTCGTCCACCACGATTTAGCCAATTGCAATATTGACTAGATGCCTCGTCAAGACAAAACAGAATTCGTCAATACCTGTTCCAAGGGGAATGAAGATCCAGGGGCTGACCATTATAGAGCATTTTTGGACTGTAAGGTATACCACCAGAAGGATCAAGTACACTCGCCTAAAACCATGACTCTCAAATGCCAATTATGCCCGAGGAAAAAGTCCGCATGACAAAAATATTAACTCTCCAAATGGTCTTAATCAGAAATTTTGTGATATGACCAACTTCGTTAAAGACGCAATATTTCGTCCTCCAAATCTGAACAACTATGTTAAAGACGCGATGTCTCGTTATTAATACATATTTCGTAACTTTGTTAGAGACGTGATATCCCGTCATCGAGATCTCTCAAATTTTGTTAAGGACGCGATATCTCGTCATCGAGATCTGAGCGAACTTTTTAAAAGAGGCGATTCTCGTTATCACGATCTGACCAACTTTGTAAAGACGCGATATCTCGTCATCGAGATCTGGCCAATTTTGTTAAAGACGCAATATCTCGTCATCGAGATCTGGTCAATTTGTTAAAGACGCGATATCTCATCATAGAGATCGCCCCCAGGGGCATTCCTTCTTCAGGTTTGTGCGGGCTTCCCAACCCCGGGGTACCTGAGTGATCTTTTTCTTTCCCAAGGGTTTATAGTCTTTGGTAAACATGGGGGTCGCGCTCCCGGGATACCCAAGCGATCTATCTCTATCTTCATCCCACTACTCTATTCCCCACTCCCTCCTTTTCTTCATATTTCACGTCTTGCGAATCGGAAATTATCATTATATTCATTCTTTAGTTATTAAAAAATTATGCTGGTTACATATGGTATCTATATATATAATTCTCTTACGTGGCACGCAAAAAAGACGTTATTTGTAATCGCGTTTTGGCAACACTGTACGATTGTTTGTTTATCGAGAAGTCTCGCGCATCGATTGAATTCATAGTGTTATCGGATGAAATTTTATTGGAAAAAAAAAGGAAATTTTAATGAGCTGTTGCAGTTAGTTTATAATAGAAATCAAAGAAAGCGGAGGATCTTTTCAGGGTCATTTAAAAAACGGTCGTTTTCATGGCCAACAATTATAGTTCAACAAGACGCTTGCACTACAACTTTCGACAACTCAAAAGTGTGGGTTGGCTCGAGTGCTGGGTAAATGTACAAACAAACAACATGCTGGGTATTCAGTTTCCAAATAAGTGCTCATATTTCGAGTCAAAATTTGCTCAAAGTTTTCATTTGAATTCTGATTCCAGAGGTACTGTATATATCTTTTCTGTAATGCAGCAAATTTAGATTTGAAAAATATTTTTTTTAAAAATATATTTTGTAAACAATCCCTTCTGCTAGGACACATGTCTTCATTGAGGCGAGCGAAGCGAGCATAGGTTCGCGCAGCGAACCAATGAGGATTGCGAAGCAATCCTCCGGGGGTTGGCGAGCGTTAGCAAGCAGGGGGCAGGCCCCCTAGTGTTAAAAAAAAAACATTTTTTTTACTTGCGTTTACTTTTATTTACTTGAAAATTATCATTTATTTCTTTTCTTATGCTTCTTTTAAAAGACGTCAGAACGTCTGTTCTGACCTGCATGTTTGCCGTGTGGCGGCGTCCGGTATCGGGGGAAAATGGAGTTCTGGGGCACCTGATGCGCTTTGGTCCATTTTTCTGCGTAGACGGGTGGCTGGAGTGAGCCAGCTCAAGTCAATCGGCTCACCTAATTTCTCTGGTGTTCACCAAGTCAGGGTGATTACTCCCCATGTTATGCTGGAATTCATTGTGTTAGGTAATTTTTGGGTTAGTGTTGCAGTTAGAGATGCCCTGGGCGAACCGGTAAAATCCCACATCGACACTGTAGCACTATATTTTGGTGCTACCTCAGAGGCAGCTCCGCAATCTGTTTCTGGACAACTGCCGGATGCTACCTCCCCTGGTTGTGCTCCAAGGCGGGCGGGGGCGCACCAGAAGGAAAAAAATATTCCATCCTCATGTCATCTTCAAATTCATGGCCAGACGGAGGCCTTAACCCATCTAACCTAGAACCTCTAAGTTCTAGGACCTCTAAGTGCGACGAAAGTAATAACAATGATTTAAATGAAAATGAAAATATCGAAAATACTTTGCAAGATAATCAACCTGAAAAATCGATTCCAAAATTTCTAATAATACACAATTACTCTGACAAATTAGCAAAAATGTCCCCTTTTCTAATTGAAAAGCATTAAACATTCTGATGGTGAAGTTAAAATGTAAAAAACTCGATATCTGGAGACCTTTTGATTGAGTCAAATTCTTTTGTACAGTCTGCAAAACTACTAAACATAAAATTTTGGTGAAGTAGAGGTAACAGTTTTCCCCCACAGAACATTAAATTAATATAAAAGGCGTTATATCTTCTGAAGAACTGTTAATGGTTTCTGAAGAAGAATTCGTTTTTGAATTGAGCGACCCAAAAAGTAATAGCCGCTAAAAGGATACTGCTCAGACACACTGACAGCTATACACCATCAAAAAATGTAATTCTAATTATCGACTTACCCGTTATGCCAACGAAAGTAAAAGCTGGGTACTTGTGCTGCGAGGTTCGTGCTTTTGTCCCGAATCCAGTTCGGTGTTTCAAATGATAGCGGTTTGGGCACGCAAAATCCTCGTGCCGTGCATCTGTGCCCAGAATAAGTTTCTCAAAGCAATATGAATTGAATTACCTACCTGATAATTGTTTTTCACAATAAAATCACGAGAATGGCTGACAGCCATTTCTCTCGTAAACTTGCGTCTGTTTGAAACTTGTAAACAGTTTTTATAATATATCTTCATAGTTATTACTGATAGAGCATTGTTAATGTGGCATTGTTAATTCAAAACAGTAACTGTTCAATGTAGTAACTGTTGGTTACTGTTCAGCAAACTATAAGCATCAAACAAAAAACACGTCCAGCAGGCTGCAACTAAAATTCTGAAGACTTATTCGGAACACACCAATTCGCCAGTCTTTTGTAAGCATATCCCCTTTGCATTAGCGTTAAGAGGTAGAAAAGTATATCGCCAAAAGCTATAAATTGTCAATACTGGAAACCATAGAGAAATGCCCTTGTGCCTACAGTAATCAAGATATTACCGTTTTGTTATGATTACGAGATCATGATATGGTCAATTTGTGTTCTACTTGCGAGGTATGTCGATCATCAAGATCTGGTCAGTTATCTTCTTATGACGAGATGCCTCATTGAGTCAAAAATCAGGATAATATTCTCTAAACATTGCCTGATCAAATGTTGACGCATTTCTCACGGAAGCACTAAAGGACTGAAAGGAAGAAATCGCATCTCCCTCAACATACACAACACTCTATTCTTATCTTCCTTTCCACAAAGACCTTCCGTTACACTCCCAGTTGCAAAGGAAGCCTCAAATGTCTTCATCCAATCAACCGCCATGAATGCAAAGCGATGGTAAGCTAATTGTAGTGATTCCCTACTCGTATTGCAGGAAGGGAACAAAGAGATTCTGTTGGCATAATGCATGTTTGATAATAGTGATACAAACAGTATTTAGGGTACATGTTATGACAATGAGTTACGATGGGTGGATAGCATTGGAATTACATGGTATTGGAATATTGTTCCAATGTCGTGTATATATGTATATTAGGTCAACGCACAAGTTCTGTATTATTAGCATATATTAGGGTGTAATATAATCGTTGCTATCAAATGTCAAGTAATGTAAATTAACGTAGGTTAAATTACATGTGTACCTAAAATATAGACGGTATATATATGTCTGTGTAGCTTAATTTATACGTTGCACTGGGCAACATAACGGTATACCTAAAATATAGAAGGAACAGAGGGATTTTATATTATACGAGTATTCTGTACATATTTTATCTATTGAGGAGTATGTGAGTACCTTGCTCACCTTTGTCAAAATGGTAGTGATTTGCTTACATTGCGGAGGAATGTTTACATTTTGGAGTAAGTATTTAATTAACGATGCACTGGAGCAATACAACGGGTTATTGGAGACTGTCCGGAATCAATTCCGAAGGGAAAGAACCGAGGACAACACAAGGTAATTTTGAAACACGGTCAGATGGCGAGACAACACATGAATTGGCACCCCACTCTACAAACTTTCACATCACGTAAACGTGAGGACTTTTGAGGCCACGAAAGACTTAAAGTGCACAAACCCCTATTGTACACGGCGGATTTTGGTTGGATTCGAACTCGCAACCCTTCGGTTGCTAATCCGTTTCTCTATTAACCGGGTTTACAAATTGAAAGTTTGTTAACAAGGTGGAGGAAGATTTATATTTTAGAGGTTTGTTTCCTTTTTACCTCCATTTGGTGTTAAAACCTGGTTTCGAATATCGAATAAATTTTTAATTTTAGAAAATATGGGTTCCCCATTCACCACTAGATAACGATCCAAGTAAACTAAAACAAACTACCATAAACGTTACTGTTAAAACTCCGATTTTATTCAAGAATTTAGTTTTCATGACCTCGGTTAAACTTAAAATCTTTTTCCAACCAAACTTAGAAAAAAAAAAAAAACGGATAATGCGTCTACTGTGATATGAGACTTCTCTATTACTTGGTCACGTGATGCATGACGATTTGATTATGCAAATATAGGCAAACATCAACTCGACATTAATGTCCAAGGTTGCCTTATTTGATCTTTAGAGCTCTTTTGGTATCTTCTTTGGTATCGAAAAATTAGTTATATCACATTTGATTTAATAAATTTTCTTCGGAAGTATGATTCTAGTAATAATGTTACCAGTTTGTATTTTTAAATATGTGTAATAATGTAATAATAAAAAAATAAGTTTCAAATAAATTAAAAAAAATTTTTAAATTTTTTTAATTTCGAGTAAAACTTTGACGGCTTTATTTTCAAGCAATTACAATCACATCATTTAACCTTAAGATGATAGTCAATATTTTGTGTCTTCGTATTTGAATACTTTATTATAATTTATTATGCAATAAGTTACCTGCTGAAGACTTATAAATTAAATACGTATTAAGAGTTCATTTGTAGAAACAATCTTTAAAGAAGTATTTTACATATAGTTACATATGCTTAAAATAATAATAATAATAATAATAATAAAATAATCAACCAATTTTCTAATTAGTGGAGATAACCGACACTTTAACACTAAAAATAGACATTTTCTTTGACGGTTACGAAGTTGTTAAAACTTTAAAACTTTGATTGACTTAAAAAGAAAACCAAAATTATTTCTTGAAAAATGTTGGCTGTAAGTTTTATTCTTTTTACCATACAACGTGTTTTGTAACCGTTTCTTATATTGTTTTGCATAGTGTTTGGATTTGTACTATTTTTTTGTACATTTTTCTGCTGTTATGTAAATAAATTTCTTCTGCATAGTTAAATAAATATATGGTTAAATTAATGCAATAAATATGAATAAATTAGTAAATCTTCATTAAAACATAAAAACTGCCATATATGTCCATTAGAATCTGATTATAGCTTACCGGCATCTTGATAAGCATAAATATGAATTGCTAACTTGTATATCTAAGTAATACTCATTTATTTAATTTTAGATTAGCACCAAATTATTACCAGTCCCTATATCTTTGATTTAATTTCTCCTTTAAAATGAAACAGGAATTAAAATAAATTGAATGTCGTGTAGGCATTCGTACACAGAGGAAAATTGCATAGAATCTCCGCATGAAAATGATTTCTTTAAAATATTAGATCAAAATTCCCAAATCGCATTTAAAAACAACGCGATGCAATATGAACCTTCATTTTTCATCAAATGAAATTGACTGCATGGTGGCTCAAATATTCTAGTTAGAAAGAGGCTTGGCTCAGTAATGTATACGATACTATTACTTCTAATGCAATGAATATTTCATGCCCGTATTTAAATATGCATTTCATAAAGCTTCAATACCCGAAACTGTTTTATCTTGTTCTAAGAGAGCTAAAAAAGCGTTCAAGTTTTGAAAGGAATGGATATATTTCAATATTACTTCAAATTATGTTCATAAATGCATGTATTCAATAATAAAAACAGCTTTAAACTGCATATTTAATTCGCCCTTTTGAACTTTAAAACCCTAGAAATGTATCTAATTGTGAAATATATTAATAAATATTAGAAAACCACAGAATGTGGCTTATTATTTTATGACATTTGTTTAAACAGGGGAATTTTAAAAGCTACTTTTGTGCTGGCAACATAGATTCCTGTGATTTTTTTTCCTCTTAAGGAAAATGTAATAATGTACTTTTAACATTAAAATATGAGGTTAATTATCTGAAATAATTGTTAAGAGCGTATTGGGAATTATCCAGAAAGTAATTCTGGCAAGGCACCGAAAGGTTATAAGCCACCACACCAAAGACAATTTTTAAATTAGCTCTATGATATTGTGATCTCGTTCCTGTGTTAGTTTGTGCTAACATTTTAAACCTTATCTTAATTACTTAAGGGATTATTAGAGCTTAAGAGATGGCCTTTGAATGGCTTCCAAATGAGTCTTACTAATAATTCATTGTGTGGAATTGGTAGCAGTTATGTCTAGCTGGTGTGGTTGTTAAACAAAAAAAAAATAACATTATTCCGTGGTAAAACTACTTAATGCTGTGGCAGACTGAGCACTAAATTGTTCTTGACTATGGGCACTGAGAACAGAGCTGTGGGTTTGGTCTGTTGCCATATTGTCAATTTTTGTTACACGAGAGTAATTAGTACGAACTGTAACATCATGTTGTAGAAATGGAAAATATACTTCGATTATGATTATCAACTAATTTTGTTTCCATTTTCGTCAGTGTATGATGGTAGTGCTTCCCCGTTTTAACATTAAGCCTGTAATGGGTTAGTTAAGAAATTAGTTGTGACTCCCCAACGCTATTAAAGAACAACATATTCAAGCTTCTATTGTTATTTTTTTTGTAACATAATTCTCTACTGATGAGGGTGGATGTCTTGCTCCACCAAAATGGTCATCGAAGAAGTTTTTAAGTTCAGTGTAGTCATGGCTTCAAAGGTTTTTTAATTTTACTAATTTTACTAAATTAATTAAATTCCCCCTGGTGGATGTCTCGACGAGGTATCTCGTGAGTAGTAAAACTGACCTCATCTTGATGAGAGAGATGCCTCATGCTTTTCATGAAAAAAGTTATGTCATTAGAAAAAAAATGAAGTCATAAGAAAAGAAAACTGCTGTTATTTTATAAAAAAATTGAAGTAATTTGAAGAAAATTTTTTAAATACTAAAAAAGATTATTAAAATTAAATAATTATTAAATTATTAAATAATTAAATAATTATTAAATTATTAAATAATTATTTAATTATTAAATAATTATTAAATAATTATTAAATTATTAAAAATTATTAAATTATTAAAAAAATTATTAAATTATTAAAAAATTATTAAATTATTTAAAAAATTATTAAATTATTAAAAAATATTAAATAATTATCAAATTATTAAATAATTATTAAAAAGAATGATTTTATTTTCGTCAACATGACAAATCTTGATGACGAGATATCTCGTCGGAGGTCAAAACGTACGGAATATCTCATCGAAACTCTGGCGAGTAAAATTTACGGATCGAATTAATTGGATACGACGTCAAATAATAGAATTCGGAAAGTAACGACGACATATAACTAGTATCATAAAACCATACCCTGGAGCGTCGCTCAAATATACTGCGACAGAAAATGTCAGATTGCCCTTTCTAGACAAGTGAGCGGGCACATCCGATATCTACCCTGCGTTCGGGGTCATAAGGGATTTCCAATTTGCCCAAAATGTAACAAAGAACAAGCCTTCCCCAAGTCAACTTGGTTCGCTTCCTCCCTGGTGTATTTCTCTTATGTGCCAGTAAAACTTTCCTTGTGCGAGTATCTATCTGTTTACTTGACGTTGTTGGCACAGCTTGACCAAATATGTCCCTTCCACCATGAAAACGAACTAATCCAATCCTAAATGAAGTCTTTGCAATCTTTTCTGTTGCTTCATTGTGAATATATTTAGTTCATGACTAGCTGAATAACCCGGCGTTGCTCGGGTTTCAAATATGACCGCGACATTTCCCTGTGTTAACTTAAATATACAAACCCTGTAAAACGTGTTTCCTACCACGAAGGTTAAAATGTAACCGCGACATTTCCCTGTGTTAATTCAAATGTACAAACCCTCTAGAACGTGTTTCCTTGTCCATGTCCATTTATTGTTGGAAAACAAACTTTAGATTTTAAAATTGTGGTTTCGAGGGGCGCTTTTAGGACTGCCTGTATGGCAATTTTCATGGCTATAGATTAGTCTGAAGACCGGAAAGAAATAGTCTATTTTTTCTGCAGTGTTCTAAAGTATTAAGTGTACCAAATTCCATGTGGATTGGTCAAAGGGTGTAGATTTGTATGGCGAGAATATACATATACTCATCATTTTTTATATAAATAGAAGATTAGTTTACACGATGCGCACTATTTTAATGTTAATAATGTAAAATTGAAGTACAGTACACCCTAGTTACACGCAAATGCGAATATATCGCTTTTTTTTCGATCGTCTTTGGAATAACTTTTGGTTTGCGGATGGAAAAACAGAATCTTATTGTGATTATTCGTAGTTCAAAGGAGAGAGAGAGAGAGAGATAACTACTTATAGAAGTAATTATATAATTAATCGGACTGCCACAGGTAGCCCAGTTGGAAGAGTAACGGAATACCAACTGGAGTGTTGCGAGTTCGATACAACCAAAGACAGTCGTGTACAAAGGACTGGCGCAATTTAAATGTGCAATGGCCTCAAATGTCCTCCCGTTGGCGTGGAGTGGAGAGTGGGGTACCTACTCATGTGTTACCTCGTCATCTGACCTTGGTTTAATATTACGCGGTGTTGCGTCCTCGGATCTTTCTCTTCGTGGATCGATCTAGTAACGTCGCCAATATAGCCCGTTGTATTCCTCCAAAGCGACTTTACTTAAATACATAGCAAGACGAAATGTAGGAAATATTTGAGTTTCAATAACATGGATGGGAAAAAAATCGGTTTTTAAAATATGCTCTTTGATACTTTGTACTGTATAAAATTCGTTATAAGTTGATTTTAAGTTAATTCTTTAAAATCGAGGATATAAAACGCATGATTCGTCCTTGCAACGTGAAAAATTGAGTAGAAATCAGACAAGGAATACTGCCTGACTTCTACGTAATTTTGACCTTCTTGACCAGTATGATATTCAAAGGATTCTATTCTAAGGCAATTAGTAATTGCATTTTTCCAAATTCTGTACTAAGGAAATAACAAAATAATATTAGCAATTTATTCTATATTCTATGCTAAGGAAAAGAGTAAGATAATATTTTCAAAGAATATTAATATAACGGGAAAAGTTATTTGAATATAGTTCCAAAAGATTCTGTTCTACAGAAATGAGCCAATAAAATAGTTTCTTAAGTTTATGTTGTACAAGAAATGAGCCAATAGAATAGTTTAAAGGATTCTATTCGAAGGAAACAAAATTATGGACATGAATCAGTTCTGATGTTTTAAACCAATAGAATATTTTCCATCAGAAATGATTCATATCCATAGTTTCTTTCCTTAGAATAGAATTCTGTTCTATAGAAATGAGCCAATATAATAGTTCCAACGGATTCTGTTCTACTAAAATGGGTCAATAGAATAGTTCCAAAGGATTCTATTCTGAGGAAAGAAACTATGGATATGAATCAGTTCTGATTTTTTATACCAATAGAACATTTTCAATGGACTCTATTCCAAAGAAAAATCAATATTTAAAATTTTTCCATAGAATTTTACTCTAAGCAAAGGATTAATAGAATATATCTCTTTAGAGCAAATTTTATTCTGAGGAAAAGAGCAACAAAAATTGTTTCCTGTGGATTCTATTCCTGTGAAAGTATCAAAACAATTTTATCCAAATATTGAAAGAACGAATGGGGATTAATTCAATTACTATATGTGGATATTTAACTGTGTGTAGTGGGGGAAAACAAAATTAAACTTCTCAGAAATCCTCTAATGCTCAGACAGGGTTAACTTGTTTTCCATAATTTTAAATTAAAGCGTATTTATCAAAGCACCTTTTACATTTGCATTTCTATTAAGATTTTTCAACGTTGTTTAAAAGGAACTTTGTTATATAGCACTTTGTTCTTGTACCACAAGAAAATAAACTTATAGAGAAGTTACTATATTTTTGAACAAACAAAAACGTTAAAACGTAGACAGTGTAATAATTTCGAGAAATCTTCAGGTTTTTCGTAGTTAATATATGTTCTGCCTTATACACATTTGCCGTTCTGAACACGTAATGCGAAATTGAATAATTGTTTTATGAAAGATTAGAGATAAAGTCAAATGGCTTCGAACTAGTATGTTTTTTTACCTCGAATTCTGCATAGCGATATATTTTTCACTTGTATTTTTTTTTTGTTTGTTCAAAGGTCAAATACTGTCGCCTTTATAGCTCGAATGTTTATACTTGGTATCTAATTACTAACCAATGTCTGGAACTAGTTCAAAGTGAGAATGTATCTCAATTTATAAAAAATGCTTTCTTGAATGCTAATAGAAAATTGTCTTCGATTGTACCGAATACTTATGTTTGTAAAACATTTTGTCTTGGGGTTTCATGAAATGGTTGATCAAAAAATAACATTTCAGCATTCACCATATGTATTGCGACTAAATGTTCTGCTTGCTTCATGGATTCACCTATAATATATATTTCAATATTTTGAGGTATTCGGAAAACATTTCTCAACAAGTTATTAAAATAAATATTAAATTTTGAGGTTTATATATATATAAGCATGTTACTCGTGTCGTTTTTTGATTCATCTTGACAGTGTATTAATTAACCTAGCCAACCTATTTACAATATAGTCTTTTATAATAGTCCATCATTCTACTCCTCCATGTTATACGAAGCACGCCTAAAGCTCAAGAAATCGTGACATTGCATCTTATACGTTGTTGCTTGAAAAGCAAATACAATGCCAAGATCGGGTAAACTCTAATCTGGGCAAAACGAATTAGGTGACAGTGTTAGCAGAATACCGATTAACCAATCCTTGACAAGTTTACAAGCATTTGGCAGAAGCAAAGAACAGCAATCATACTTCATAAAAATCAATTTCGTTCCTTAAAATGAATTATTGAAAATGTCTGTAATCTATAGAAAGGTAGAATAAGCATAATGCAGACGAAGCACCTCCTGTATGGAAATATATACTCTTTTGATTCAGGTAACGGATTTCTCTTAAAAATTATCAAAATCGTTATGCAGTGAACTCCTAATTAAAAGTAAAATTTACACATTTTCACGATACATAATATAAATTTCAAATGCTCTATGCATCTTCTGAATATGTATTTGTATGTCATGCTAACGGTTCTCACGCAATGCAGGCAATTCACTAATGAATTCAATTTTAGAGCTAGTTTTAGATTTCTCACTAAATTATGTAACGAAATCTCAAATGCCACTGGCTCAGGGTTCAGTTAACCCTCTTGCAAGTTCAGTTTTTTGTCTAAAACTATCCAATAGCGGCTAAAACTCTGGTACAAAACATGTTCCAAACTGTCACTAGTTTTGAGCAAGGGGACATTAAATGATAAGGAAAGGACTTAATTTAACCCTCATTTCCCTTGGAGCAGCAGGGCAGTACTGTCTCGACGATATATATCGTACTTAGTAAAATTGACCAGATCTTGTCCGAGAAACATTCGAGTGCTAATTCTCTCACTCCCTCAAGTAAAACTACAGCGGTAGGAAATCTTTCATACTCGTCTATTCCCCCATAAATATTCATCTATGTTATTCGAAGCAGGGTTACACTCGCGAAATCGTGACACTACTTCTCGAGTCACGCCATCTTTGGATACGCAAGTCACGATGGCCAGATTAGGCGAACCACTACTCTTCGGTGACTGGGAGAGCAAAACACCGCTTTCCCAATCCCCGAGAAGTTTTAAGTTTTCGCAGGAACATATAACAAGACCACAGTCGCATTTCCTGAACTTTCCCCCTTTCGAGTTGGGTCATTTTTCATATCTTATTTCTCTGTGAGATGCCGCGGTAGAATTTATTTATTTCGTATCAGTCTGGGAATGGAGACTACTCCAACCGATTCTTGGCGTTTTCACTCGGAGTGTGTGGTATTGGGATGGATTGTGTGGTTTTTTATCCCCCGAGTCGCGCGTTTCGTTGATTTTTTTTGGTGTTTGATTCCATTTTCCGAGTCCTTTTCTTGTGTAGATGGGAAACAGATTTATTTAGATTCGTGGTTCGGATTTGCGGGAACTAGGAGCAGGTGCACAGAGGGTTCGGTGTCTAACCGTTGATCTTGAAGTGGAAGGTAAAAGTGGATTCGTCCATTTTTTCTGTTGTGTTTAAATGCAGAGCCACACACGACCTGTGTTTAAACACACGGAGTAATACTTGCTTACGATTGCAGTAGAGTTCTTATCAATTCATGCGACTAACCTTCTGAAATTCACGGGATCTTTGAGTAGTAGATTATTGGTTTTAAACTACTACGTCCTTTATGTTTGTACGGGCTCATGATACTGAGGAACCCAAGTGATCTATTCTTTTCTCATGGGGTTTACCGACTCTGATAAACATGGGGATCATGACCCTATGATGCTCTAGCGATCTTTCACCTCTCTGTTCTTTCTTTTCGCAATTACTTGACATTTTCTGTCCTGTCTTTGGTTGAGTTTATGAGCCGAGTGCGCAATCGCATTTGATTCGGTCTATCTCGGCAACCGTGTGCGTAACACAACTGTACATGATATAGTTTCATAGCTCTTGGAAATGTCTATTTAAATTGATGACGAACATTTCTCGACCCTTTAACTTCAACTTACTAATTTGCAGGCCTTATTACTACGTCCAAAGCCCAAAAGGCTCAATCAGAACTAATCCTATTTTTTTCCGTATAACGATATTTCGACGGCTTACAGTAAATTTGCATACATTATGCATTTCCTGTTGTAATTTCTATTGTCTACTGGGACTAAGGACGTTCGTCGACCAGTTCACTTCAACTTTCCAATTTGAAGGTCTTAGTGCTACGTCCAAAGCTCAAACGGCTCAATGAGATCTAAGCCTATTTGTTATTTTCTCGTATAACTTTAATCCGACGGCTTACTGCGAATTTGCATACATTGTGCATTTCCTGTTGTAATTTATATTGTGTACTGGGACTAAACATGTTGTCCGTAGTGCCTGCTGTATTGGATGTACAAAATTAGAGAATCCTCTTCACATGGCTTGGAAAATATGGACATTGAATAAGGTTGGTTTGCCCAATAGTTCTACAGATGGCACCATTTTAACACTGTAATCACCCCCCTTTACAGGTGGGACATGGCCAACTGCCCCCTGATAAACTAACCATCGACTCTGTACTACTTTCACACTCTTCGGTTAAAAGTCCTTGATTCTCTAATTAGGACAGAAAAATAACGTTCGTCAAAAATAACTCATCGCACACCAGAAACCACACCTCGTGCTGTAAACAGATTTGTGCCAGCTATGATGGAAGCGGTGACATCTCTTCCTTCTAATTCAGCGTGCTCCCTTGTAATTGATCACCTCGTGCTGTGCGCCGTACCCGCCGCTCAATTAGATTAGGACAACACTCGTAAACATCCATTACTCCAGCAGTCACACGCACCCGCTCGCACAGTGTGCTTTTCGCGTGTTTTATGAAACGGAATTGTGGATTACAATGTCACGAGTGTTATGCAAATCAGTCCATTGCTTGTGCATGGTGTTCCATGTATCAGGGTAATCCATTTTTGGGAGCTCAACGCTGCGAGAACTATGCGATCCACAGCACGAATTCCGTTTGCGTTGTTGAAGCGTTAGATTACGAAGTTTTGGGTGTCAAGGAAAGTGTATTACGTCATCAGTCTTCTAATGAAATAGACGAAGCATGTGGGTGAAGTCCCTGTTGTAAGATCTCGGAAGTGGAGGATTGGAAATCGACTCGGGCAGATTTGCTATCGAAGCGCATACTAATATCCAAGCTCGATTAACAAGCTAACTAGTGTAACTAGTTAGCAAATTGGTCCTACATTATATATAGAGCATCAATCTCACTTATATTGAAGATTTAGTTTACAGAGTCCGGAGTTTTATACAAAGGGTATTATTTCATTACCTTCTTATGGAATAGAAGGATATACATGTGGGCAAAGTCGCTGTTGAAAGAACTTGCAAGTAAAGGCTATGTGGTCTTGGGAATCAATTCGGTCAGATTCGCTTTCGAAGCACTAACTATGCCAAAGTTACCTAGCTCGATCAACAATGTAAATAGTTCAACTAGTTGTTAAATTGGTCCTACATTAGAGATACGGCATCAATCTCACTTACTTTGAAGATTTAGTTTACTGAGTGCAGAATTTTATATAAAGGGAATTAACTTAAATAACTTTCTAATGAAATAAAAAATAGACATATGGGCAAAAGTCGCTGTTGTAAGACATTGTAAGTAAAGTTTACGTGACTTAGGAATCAATTTGGTCCGATTCACTATCGAAGCGCAAACAAATATTCCAGCTACCTAGCACGACTAAGAAGCTCACTAGTTTAATTAGTTGGAAAATGTGTCCTATAATAGAGATAAAGTATCAATCTCATTTGCCGTGAGGAATTTGTTTATAGTTTGGAAATATATGTAAAGCGTATTGTCGGATTTACCTTTCAATGCAATTGGCGAATAGACATGTGTGCGAAATCGCTGTTGTAAGATCTTGTAAATAAAAGCTGTGGGCATGAGAATCTATTTGGTCCGTTTCACTATCGAAGTATAAACTAGTTTAAGGTACTTAGCATGGTTAACAAACAAGCTTATCTGATTCGTCTATAGTCCTACATTATAATTCGTGCGGTCTGATGGGGCAGTCCGTGATCAATCCCGAAAGGGAAGATCCGAGGACACCTCGTTATTTTGAAGCACGTTAAGGTGACGAGGTCAACACTTATACTGGCACCCCATTCTCCGAAATGTCACACTTATACTGGCACCCCATTCTCGGAAATGTCACACTTATACTGGCACCCCATTCTCCGAAATCCTACACGAGTATATTATACTGAACAAACTATTTTACTTAAGTACTGTTCAGTCATTGATTCCGCCTTTTTTTATAACTGGGTAACAAATATCCAAGAACAAATTTCTAATAACAAATAGACAGAAAAGATAATAAATTGCCAAGAGTTAATAGTATAATAACAAATAACTTTTAAATATAAAAAGTCTCAATTTTTCATTAAACGTTTTAAACAGGTTAAAGTATACTTGAAGATCTTAAATATTCGCTGTCGCAATCGATTTTTCTGATATCTCTCAACATATAAAACATATTACTTTTTACAACACGCATAGCTGTCTGAAAGGTATTATAAAAGTATTTTGCATCGACGAAATTGAAAAATATTTTTTTTAATTCGTGAATCAGGATTTTTTAATTCAATTGCATGTAAAATATGATAAAGATAAATCTATTGCTTTCTTCAGAATCTATGTCCCCGCACTTGAGGACAATGATTTAAACTTTAATCTAACCTCTTATCAATTCATGAGCTGTCGAAATGGAATTTTCAGAGAAAATTTATTTCTAAAGAGCAGAATAATGCATATAACAGTACACATATTCGTCACCAGTCTTTTAGAAGACTGATTCGGATAAAATCTAAAGATATAGCTGCTATACGAACTGACTTTTTTTTAGAGTTAATTGAAGAAATTTTTCACAAATTTGATTACGACAAATAAAATAAATTTCGTGACGCTATAAATGTATTTGTATTTACTGTAAATTGTATGAGAAAAAAATAAATTATTCTGATCTTTTTAAATCCGCGAGTTTAAATTATAAAGAAGGCACAAATTAGTAAAATCTAGCATAACACGTTTATACCAATGACGTCGAATTGATACTTAGAGTATGTTGTATTATGAAAACATGTTATGTCACTGTTTTTCAATCAAGTCAATATTTTCGAAACTGTGAAATTTTAACTGTTTCAATTACAGAAGTAAAACGTCAAAAATATTTTATTTCTTATTTTCGTTCAAATTTTACTCAAAATGAATGAATGCTGTATAAGATTTAGCACTTTGAAAACTACGGAATAATTCACTGTTTTTATTTTATTTTGTTGCGTTATTTCACTAAATATCCAGCAATAGTTTATCTAATTTTACTTTCAAATGTTCTCAAATTGTTAATTATTTTCGTTTAACTATTTTCTATACATTATTCAAGTTGCCGTGTTTCTTAAAATTATGAATCGTTTATTAGGCAATTTTAGATTTCAGACTGATGAAAATTTTCAATTATTTTCAGAATATATTATTTTGAGTGCCATATTATGTAATCCTTCCACACAATAGCTGTTAGTGATGGAAAAACGTTTTAATGAAGATTGTTTCTCATAACTTTCCATCAAAATACTTAATGCAGGGTTCCCAAGGTCCTTGAAAAGTCCTTAACATTCCTTGAATTTTTTTCCTAACTAGGGGCCCTCACGTTGGGTTGGCGTGGAAGTTTGGAGAGTGGGGTGCCAGCTCAGGTGTTGCTTCGTCACCTGACCGTGGTTCAAAATTACGAGGTGTTGTCCTCGGATCTTTCTCTTAAGGGACTGATCCCGGACCGTCGTCAATAGCCCGTTGTGTTGCTCTAGTACGACGTTAACTAAAATTACCATTACCATTACCTAACTAGGGGCCCTTGAAAGTCCTTGAAAATTACAGAACTTGGTGAAAAGTCATTGAAAGTACTTGATTTTTTTTAACTAGTACATATTTGTGCAATTTCGTCTTGCATATGGAACTTGTCCTGACTAGTTTCCTCCACAGCAGGTGCCCCATTTGAACGTCATTCTGAATGAAACCATTGTTTCGCGCTTTAAAACAACTTGATATATTAATAATGCTACGCCAAGATCGTCCATTTTCCACAGTATTCTGTCCGTCTAATTTGACTCCTCTAGTATCTGTCAAGACGGCCGCCTTGTTATGCCCGCCACATCATGACGTATCACAGCCGTTAGATAACAGCACCGCTTTATTAGGAAACCGTAGCTTTTGCAGTCAGTTCATCATTGGAAACCTGGCGCGCATCCAAAGAAATGAAGCCAAATTCTTAATGCAAAAATATAAAAGTTGCAACTGAAACAAATTTTTTCAAGAAAATCACATTTAAGATATCCTTTTGTTTCAAAATTTTCTGCAGATTTCAAAGCCGTTGAAATTTTTACTCTTATCTGTAACGATCGCAAAGATAGAAACTTAGACTAGAGAATAAAAAAGCCCCATCACTAGTCAAAACTTTTGATTTGTTGTGTTTCTCAAACAAAATAAACCATGACAGCTGTCTGTTGTAGGCAGTGGACGACAGCGAAATAGAGCTTGTGTCGTGTAGATTGAACCCCCGTGTGTAAGCTCCCATACTCTTCTTCGTGCCATCAAAAGAATTTATCGTACGATATTTTATCGTTTGACCGAAATCAATATGGGTGCAAGTAGCCTGATATTAGCCATTGAGATAAAAAGCCCACTTTGCAAAAAAAAAATCACAGGTTCTGAGAGAAGAAAATAAAAATTTCACCAAAATTGATGATAACCTTACTTTTTTTTTACTATCAGTAGTTATAAAAAAATTTGTCTTCCTTTTATATTATTCACATTTTCCTTTTCAACTCACACCTTTTGTGTATGCCTTGTTTTAAGTCGTTATAAAAAATTTTAGGTCCTTGAAAAATATATTTTTTTTTGGTTTTGAAAAGTCCTTAAAAGTCCTTGAATTTTTTTTTGGATAAAGGTGTGGGAACCCTGTAATGACTTCTACCATTCCCGTATCAGTGGTCAATTCAATTTCCATTCCGAATTTTTTTTATTATGAATATTCTTCAATACGTCCACTTTTAATTAGTCTCAGAGTTATAATTGTTTAAGTTAAACTATTTGTAATCCATATATTCACTGGGAATCGTAATATTAGATATGGTATATATTAGCCAATTTTAGATTATCAGACTGTTGAAAAACGACTACGGTTATGCTTTTGAAAACACAAGAAACTAAGAGCCATTTTCTCACAATAATTATTCCACAGCCTGTTTCCGTAACTTTTGGGTTATATAAAACTCTACTGAAGCTTTTTTCTCCCGACTTTATCAAAAGCTCTAATGATTTCCATTACAGGAACCATCCTGTCTCGTTATAGTTATTGTAATTTCTATTCCAAAATTGAGTTTTCTTTTTATTCTTTTTTTATGTTACAAGTCCCCTCTTAATAATTCTTAAATTGTTCATCCGTTTCATTCAACAATTTTCCTCTTAAAATTTTATAATTTTTTGACTGGCGGAAACACTATTCTCTTCATAAAACACTGAGAGCTATTTCGTCTAATAATCTTTTTTACACCATATTCCAGTAATTATTGTGATTTGACTAAACTTTCTGAAGATGTCTGTTTTTCTCTGACTTTTCAAGTGTGTATATGTTTGTGTGAAAAACCTTAAAAACTTCCACAGTGGTTAAGACAATTTCCATTACAAAATTACATACAGCATAATCAGAGGGTATTATTAATTCAAATTTCATTTATATCCTCAAAATGTTAATTCGTTTCACTGAACTAGTTATTAACCAAAATATCCATTCTTATTCTAAAAATTAAAATAGCATATAAGATCCAATTGAAGATTTTCAGACCGATTAAAAGCATCTATTCTTTCAAAATATTTATTCTGAGAGACATGTTGCTAAACAATTCTTCCACATCATGCTCCAGTAACTTTTGGGGATTGAAAAAGTTCAATCTGAAACTTTTTCCTGTGAATTTCCACCAAGAACCTTAATGATCTTCACATTCCCGTCTTAGTGGGTAATGGAATTTTTATTCTCAAAATCGAGACAGCACATTAAGGATATTCTTTGATAATTCCACTTTTAATTGTTCTCAAATTGATAATTATTTTCATTAAACTATTTTCTTATTGGAACACCTCTTCTTGTTCTTAAAATTATGTTACCCAATTTTAGATTTTCAGGCTCGTGAAGAACAACGTCAATTCTTTCCAAAACACATTAAACTCGGAACCATTTTGTCTAACAATCCTTCCACAGCAAGTCCCCGTAGCTCTTGGGTTTTGAAAAAAACTTTTTAACGAACCTTGTTTCTCCTGACTTTCCATCAAAAACCTTAATGACTTCCACCTCCCGTCTCAGTGGTTAATGCAATTTCTATTCCAAAATTCGATACAGCACATGCTGGATACTTTTATCTTTACCACCGCACCTCCAGAACCTTCATTACCAAATCCCTCAGCTGCAGAACCGAGAAGAAATCCCACAAGCTTTAAATTTCATTCTCTAATAACTCCAAGAGAATATTCTTAGAGGAAGAAGGGTGACTTCTCTGATTCTTATCTTCTTTTAAAAGAAAAAAAATGGCTTCGACCTTTCTTTTTGCCGAATAGGCATTTAATGCCGTGAGACTGGAATACGTGCTCAAGTTTCAATAGTGAGGAATTAGTTCCGATCTGGGCAATGGAGTATTTGGCGTTTCTTAATTCACGTGCCATCTTTTTCGTCTTTGGGAATTGTGGACGGAAAGTAGTTGAAGAGTTAGGGGATTAAGAAAGTTCTGGAGATGTCTTCAAAAGCCGATCGAACATTACTTTTTGTTTAGTTTTTTGGGGATAGAATGGCCGAAACATGAATTCTTAACAGTTTTTAAAAGGAAAAGGAGGGAAAGTATGTTTCAAGATTCGTGTTTTGATACATTTACATGAAAACTGATGTATTTTGGTTTCCAAAGATGATTTAAAAAGAATATTGCTATTATTTGACAAAATATTGTTCACATTTTTTCATGTCTTTAATAAGACTGTTCATTTAGATCTGGGTCGCTTAGGAATGGAGAAATAAATCGCGGAAATTTTCAGTTCATAACGGTGATAGTAGATGATTTCAGAGAATTATACGGGTTGAAATATTTCTCATTACAGCAACATATTTTTCAGCCAGTATACCTAAAAGCTTTCTTTTAGTTCAAAGATATTCCCAACCCTAATCGATGAACTTAATGTAAGTTTTTTAATATTTTGGGTTGTGGTTAAAAGTAAAATTTATTTTAAAATAATATTTCTGATAGAGTCGTATTCTCTTCGTGTAATTCCTTTTTTCGAATTTTAACAACGCACTTTAGATATAATTATTCCTTTATTTCTACTCCCAAATTTTCCATATTAAGTGAAAAATTTTCATTTGTTAATTTCATTTTCTAACTAATTTCTTTATAAAAAAATAACTTTACAAAATAGGGTACCACATTGTGGGATAACGAATTAATAAATTATTTTCTTTAGTGAGATTTTTTTCCAAACATCTCGGTGGTTATATAACATCGACATTATCATTTCTTTGGGACTTGGCGAGGACATATATTTTAAGTAAGAATAAATGAAATTAATTTGCATTTTCATAACCTTTCACTGTTCGTATTGAAAGAGCATTTGATAGCTATTGTCTTACCTTTTGGTAAGTGTCCCTCATCTTCATGTACAATTTGAATCATACTATTTCTAATAAGAAAGGTTTCCTTGACTCTTGTATGCCGCACTTTTTACTTGATCCCCTAAAAGCTCCAAACATCAAGGATTTATGCATTTTAATTACCCATTTACGTTATTTTAACGGAAATTTGAGAATGATGTTTATAAAGTTTCCGTAAATTACAATTGGAGCACACAATATGTGAAAGGTTCAACATAAAACAAAATAATTCATCAAACATTTTCCAAGCAACTTAATTAAAAAAGGTTTAGGAAAAGGGGACTTAACATGAAAAAAATTCCATCATAAAACAAGCTTGAATAATTAATGCGATAACCTTGTGTTGATCACAGTTTACGAATTACATTTTTAGGTACATTAGTTTAATGTATATAGATGCGTTTCTGTTTTTAGCGAACGCATTGGTTAATGGATCTGAAAAATTTTCACTGGGCGACGTGCCAATTTTATCCTGTTTTCGTGGGATTTTAGATGCAACGCAGGAAAGGAAACAGAATAATTACTCTTAATTTCATGGAAATTTGAGTTTTTCTTTCCGTTTAATTGTTACTGTTATGAACTACACATTTTCTCATACATTACCGGTTCAGAAAGTGGTCTTGGAACACAGATGATTGCCTTCTAATGAATTGAGTAAAAGCATACCAAAAGCATTTCATAAAAGAATTACCCACACACACCCTACTAACAATTTCGAATTTACTGTGATATGGTTTTCAACTGATGCCTTCTAAGATTTTATTTTTGATTTCAGACGCTTTTCCTCCAACCTGAAACATAGATGTGAGATGGACGGCTAATAGTTACAGTGGTGTAAGTCACATTTCCAAAAAAGATATTTATACACAGAACCCAGATACAACATATCCAAATTTAACTAAGTATAATTAGTTAGACACAGAAACCAGGTCTTGATAAGTCAATATGTTAACTGGAAACGTGAAGCAAGTTAGATCATTTTTCATAGGCCAATTGATGGAAGTAAAAGTTCAGTTTTTTTTTTTTTTTTTTTCGAAAAAGTGACTTGCACCATTGTAAGTTTAACCCGCCCAGATGTAAATAGATTGAGCATTTAAAGCATCGTATAGCCTCATTTGTCGACATAACAACTAAAGACAGGGTTGGTGTTTGAATGCGTATATCAATATAGTGGCGACAAAAGTGGCGAAATCACCAAAGTCTAGAACGATAACGCGCAGACCAATCAAATGATGAATCAATGGATGGGAGTCTCCATCGAAAAAGGACCAATCAGATAATGAATGATAGTTTCCACCCAGCTGACGAAAGTTGTCTATGGTTCACGTTACTACTAGTTTTTGACATACGATCCTGGGCGCATAAAATGGCTAACATTGCCCACTCTATAGTGTATATAAGTATATAGTGTATATAAGTATATAGTGTATATAAGTATATAGTGTATATAAGTATACAGTGTATATAAGTATACAGTGTACATAAGTATACAGTGTATATAAGTATACAGTGTATATAAGTATACAGTGTATATAAGTATACAGTGTATATAAGTATACAGTGTATATAAGTATACAGTGTATATAAGTATACAGTGTATATAAGTATTATATAGTGTATATAAGTATTATATAGTGTATATAAGTATACAGTGTATATAAGTATACAGTGTATATAAGTATACAGTGTATATAAGTATACAGTGTATATAAGTATACAGTGTATATAAGTATATATAGTGTATACAAGTATATAGTGTATACAAGTATACAGTGTATATAAGTATACAGTGTATATAAGTATACAGTGTATATAAGTATACAGTGTATATAAGTATATAGTGTATATAAGTATATAGTGTATATAAGTATATAGTGTATAGTGTATATAAGTGTCTATATAGTGTACATAAGTATATACACTATATAGACAAACGTATTTGGACACTGCAGATATTCAGAGGAGGATCCATCATAGTGTGGTTTTTTTCCTGGTTAAGACTCTAACCATTGCTTTATATACCTAGTACCATGAATGCTGATATATACCTCGACGTTCTGGATGATTCGGCCTTGCCTACTCTATGTAATACTATGTGATGATGGTTGGTTCTTCCAACAGGATCGAGCTCCCTGTCATACTGCAAAGCGGTGGCCTGGTTTCTGAAAATGAGGGAAATTTGCTTGACTGGCCTGTTTAGAGCCCCGATCTCAATCCGATCGAGCACTTGTGGGACAATCTGGAGCGATGAGTACCACACCATCACGTACGTCCATCCTCACAACAATCTCTTCTCACAGCCTTGCAAGAGGCATGACAAGTTATTCCTGCCCAGACTTACAGAAAACTTGTGGAAAGTATGCCTCGACGTGTTGCAGCTGTAATACAAGCAAAAGAGGGCCCTACCCGTTACTAAATAGAATTATGAAGCACTTTTTCTGAAATGTATACAGTGTTCAAGAAATATCAGGTTAATTTGATTAGTTAGCAGGTCGTAATATTGGAATGACCGATTTTTTGAACAGGCTAAGTATGTTTAGGGAAACGTTAATACATTGCGAAAGGGTAGTTTTAGTGTTAGGAAAGATTACATAGGGACTTAAACATTACTTTACAAGCAGCTTAAACGTTTATAATCCGAGGAATACTGTTTTAAGGAACGGGACAAAAACATATTGTTTATTGTATACTGTAAGGAATTTGTCTGTGTTAAATCTCCCTTAGCAGTATCAGTAATCCTAAAGTAATAACTATCCTTGCCTCTCTTCCCTGAGTGTTCACAAGGCACAGTAATCTCTCCAGAGAATTTTCAGTCTTTTTTTCAGAGTTATAATGCATATTTATTAACTCAATATTTGAAAGGATCCCAATCCTTTGATCCGAACAAACGTGTTTTTGAGCAAATAGACGACTGCTAGACTTCTATTTATCAATCCTTTACCGCGTTACACGGACGCAGCAAGTGTATTAGTTCTTCCTAAAGGAGAAAATAGCTTATGGATTGAATCGCAGAGTTGATTAGATTCGTAAGAATAAGTCACCTTCTTTCATTTCTCCTTCCCTTTCCCTGATTGGACGAGAGGAAATGGATTGGTTCAACACCAATCCTCCGGAAATTTGTTTACTTCTCGCCATCAGACAAAACGAAGTATAATTCCGCTTTGGTGATGAGTTGGATTACACTGGATAAAATGGATCATGTTAAATTGAAAGAAAACAAAACGGGTCGATAACAGCCACCAAAACAAAGCTTTAGTCACCTTTCGAACGAGTTACGGGTCGATAGACACTCTTCGTCATAACTGTACATTAACTTTCGCGTAATTGTCAATTTGATACCGACTCCTTTCACAAGTCTATGTGTCTATACTTCAGGTTCACTCGTATTTTTAGTGCTAAGTCGATCCTTCAGTCATAAAAATATGGTTATTTTAGGTTCTATTAGGAAGAAGAGGAATCAATTTCAGAATACAAATTTATGTCTATACTTCGAGTTCACTTATACTTGATTGTGCGCATTTTTACGTGGTATTTATAAAATACTTTTAATCGCATCGCGAATTTATTTATTAACCCATTTCAAACATAATTCTACCATGAGAAAGAGTACATTCTACGGTTTCCAGTGATATCTTCAAATTTAAAAACTAATAGTATTATGCTATAGATATGATAGTTTTAACAAAAAGTAACGGAAATTTCACAAAATTCCGATCTTTGTACGACCGACTTTAAATCGCATCGAATTTATTTATCAACCAATTTTAAAAATAATTGTACCATAAGAAAGAGAACATTCTAGGTTTCAAGTGATGTTTACAAATTTAAAAACTAATAGAGATAATTATTATTAAGTTATACATATTAGCTATAGATAATAATTATTAAGCTACAGATATGACAGTTTTAACAAAAAGTAACGGAAATTTCTCAAAATTCCGAAATTTGTATGACCGACTTCTAATGGCATCGAATTTATTTATAAGCCAATTTTAAAAATAATTGTAGCACAAGAAAAAGTACATTCTTAGGTTTCCTGTGATGTTTTTAAATTTAAGGACTAATAGCATCAAGCTTTAGATATGACAGTTTTAACAAAAAAACAAATAAAATGTCCCTATTTTTCCCGAGTTTCACAAAAATGTTATCATGAACCAAATTTAAATTTCTAAAGAAATTCGGCGAGGTGCACTGCGAAAATTCACGTTTAGAGGTACTCTGAAAAACACACGGTTGAAAACTAAAAATTTGTGCGTGATTTGCTCACTCGCGTTATAAATTTCGTTTTTTTTTTTAAACTTTGACACTTAATGCACCCTAAAGTAATTGCCTAAGAGGAAAAAAAAACCTGACCCATCTTATTCTCTGTACAATTTTGAACAAACCATGTCAGTTTAGTAATTTTCTGATCCGTAATTTCTAGGGAAACCGCCTAAGAATCGAGCGAAAAAAGCGAGTTTTGAATCACGTGGAGGCAGAAACTTCTTTTTAATGCAGAGATAAAGTGCAACCTTCCGTCATAAAATTATAATTCGCAGAACATTGCAAATATATCTTAGAAAAAGTAATTTATGAATAATTTTTTTTAGCAAATTCATCTTTATACTTCAGGTTTACTTATATTTGACTGTGCGTATTTTGACTACATAGTGAAATCTTCCGCCATAAAAATATAGTTCTTGGAACATTGCAAACTCATCTTATAAAAATGATTTAGGGATAAATTTTTGAATACCAAGTCATATGTATGCTTCGGGTTTACTCATATATTATTATGAGTATTTTCATTACAAAGTGAAACCTTCCGCCATAAAAATATAATTTTTAGAACATTGCAAACTCATCTTATAAAAATATAAGTAATATTTAATTAATATGAATAATAGTTCAATTTTTAATACAAAATTTGAAACTATGAATTCACTTTATATATATGTGTGTTTAATTTACATTTATTTCTTGTCTTGTTGGGTACTTACGTCAAAATACTTTCACCAACTAGAATCTTTTCGCGCATATGACGTATGAAGGGCGCTTCGGGTATAAGAGCTTCGTATTTACGATCATGAGAATTTTATTAACCGATCTATATTTTTTTATTTCAATGACATATTATTTTTATTCATCTTGTATATCTTTACTTATCTATACTCATCTATATGTATTTACTTTTTTTTACTCATCTATATTAAGTAAAATCAAGTTAATTTGATCTCATGCATAAGTACGTAACAGTGAAAGCAATATAGCTGGTTTACAAACAAATGAATCATGTGAACTACCATTAATTAAGTTATTTATTTACGTTTTATGTTCAGAACATTCAGATGGTTGGTTTTTATGGCGCATTGGCCATATTTGTCCGTGCTGCTGGTAACACAAGTTAGGAAAAGTCAAATTCTGAATATACACCCACAATCTTTTAGTGACACAAAAAAGTGAAATACACCCATGGAGGTATCGAATCTCAAATCGAGTTCAAGCACTTACATGCGTCCGTAAATACATTGTTTGTCATCGAAAATGCAACACCATGAAGAACAAGATAGGTCAAAGCCATATTTGTTTTTCGAGTAGCATTAGGCACAAGAATTGAAGTACTGTCAGCATTGGGATTGAAAATACAGCTTCGTTTGATTTGCGAAAAGCAAAGTCGGTATTTTGTGCCGTCTCCATGGACTGCAATAACTGCTGCTACACATTCAGCAGTGAAAGGGAAATTATTGGAACGTGTTTGGAAAGTGCTTGTGTATGTCAGGGCATGATCCCTCCACATCATGCCAAAGTTCATCCATTTGGAAATTAGTTTTTTGACGTTGGCGGACATTAAGGAATTGTTTTGCGTGTCATGTCACAAGCGTTAACACACTGTCCTCTTGTAAACTGGGGCCACGGGAGCCCGTTTGGAAGAGTAATGTATCAGCAGCCAGACGGTTGCGAGTTTGAATCCAACCAATGGCGGCCGTGTACAAGGGGGGGGGGCTGCTGCACAATAAATACGGCCTCAACTGTCCTCTTGTTGGAGTGGAGTGGAGATTTAGAGAGACGGTTGCGAGATCAAGTGTGACCTCGACATCTGATCGTGGTTTTGAGAGACGGTTGCCATCTCGGATGTGATCTCGTCATCTGATCGTGGTTTAGAGAGACGGTTGCCATCTCGGATGTGATCTCGTCATCTGATCGTGGTTTTGAGAGACGGTTGCCATCTCGGATGTGATCTCGTCATCTGATCGTGGTTTTGAGAGACGGTTGCCATCTCGGATGTGATCTCGTCATCTGATCGTGGTTTAGAGAGACGGTTGCCAGCTCAGATGTGACTTCGTCATCTGATCGTGGTTCAAATTTATGTTGTGTACCGCATTGAACTATTGCCAATTTGACCTTGTTTTGCAGATATGTTGAACAGTTGTAACAACTTTAAGGGGGTCCGGAACACAAAAATCGTCACATTTTCGAAATTTTTTTTATGATTTTAAGAAATTCTCTATGTTTTTCTGCTTAAAATGACGTCAAAATCATGTTTCTATCTTAATTAGAACTAGATATATAATAATTTTTGTGGTGCGTTGTTTTGAAAATCTAACACTCTTGACAGTTGTTGTCATGGCAACAACATCTGTCTTTAAAACTAAAAATGCGTTTTTCGCCATGATACATTTTTTCAAGACTTCCTGTATTCAAATTGCTATAATTCGAAAATCGATAAAGTTTAAGAGTTGAAATTTGGAATATATATTTTTCAAACATTATAATTTAATTTTGATTCAGCAAATTTGAAACAAATATTTACTTTTAAAAATATGACTTTAAAAAAAAAGTGCCTTAAAATTTTCAAAATTTTTCATTCAAATATATTTTATTTTTTATTAAATTAATATTTTTTAAATTGCTGAATCAAAATTAAAGTTTATAAAATTGTGAATAATTTACTGCAAGAATTTTGAAAATTGATCAAGAATATTTTTAGTCTTAGCAATTTAAAAAGACCCCTCTTTTTTTCAAAAAATTTTAATTTAAAATTAAAAAAAAAAAAAAAATGGACAAATTTTGTGTTGTGATTTTGCTTATTAGTTAGATGGGTAATCAGTACAAAAAAATCAAATTTCTAACTTAATTAATAAAAAAAAATGTGTCCCGGACCCCTTTAAGAGGTTTGAAAGTGAAAGAAAGTGGGATGCTTGCGTTAGTTTGTAAGAGTAAAGGTTAACAACTATATATATTTAGGGATAATTACTTATAAATATCGATGGAACAGATTATGCATTTTTTCATTAACCCTCCAAGAGGTTTCGACGAAATATCTCGCCCGTCAAATTCTGACCTCGGATCTCTCCCTTCGGATTTGATTTCAGACCGTCGCCAATAGGCCATTGTGTTGATCCAGTGTGTTCTTAATTAAATACCTACTTATCTCTATGTCCTATGTGTCGTGTAAATAACAAGACGATAGGATACTTTGGTTTTGTATCTTTGATGACGAGCAGCGTCCAACAGCATAAGCAAAACGTTCGACGCCAGGATACATAAAAATATTCTATTTCCGTTAAAAACAAAAACGTTCTAAATGTTTACCAATCAGCAGAAATAGTTTAATGATAATTGAAACAACTTTTCACTTATAATTATCAAGTCAGTATCTTCTGTATGTCTAATAAATAAAGCTAATTATTTGTTAAGGTTGTCTCCTTAGAAGTCGCAAAAAAATGTAGTCTTGTTGTGCGGTCATTTTGTGCTATACATGAGACAAACGTAAGACCATAAAAGAAATACAATTTAATTTTTATTTAAACTATTGATGGAAATACAAGTTTTAAAAACAAAACCAACTGTTTAATTCTAAAATATTTCCTTTTCTTTAAAACTGTATGCTTTGTTAATAAAAAAAAATAAAGCAATAATCAAATATCAGTTCATATTGAAGTAATTAAACATTAAAAGAGACGTAAAAATAAAGAAACAGTGTATGCACGAGTGACATTATTCTGCGTTTATTCAAAATATTCTTATTTAATATCATCAAAATCGTCCCTTGATTTTGAATGTCTTCATAACAAATGTTGCTAAGAGAACGAACAATGGAATTGGAGTTTCCGAAACATACGATTGTTTGATGTCATCGAAATGAATATTTCAGGTATTTCGACTTTCGACGGAATCATTGATTAAAAAATAAAACAACGATATAAATTCCTCGTTTTACTGCTAGAGAAACTGTATTTTAAATTCCGTAAAAATTACTTCGAAAAACAAATCACCATTTTCAAATCAAAGGAATGAAGGCAGAATGAATTATTGGAAACTGACAAATTATTTTCATACGTACGGAAGCATAAAAAATAAAGAGTGTTTCTATGCATGAATTTCTCGAATTTATATGTATTGTATCGAAGTCTATTATGAGTTCTCATAATTTAAGTTTAAGAATGTTGTAATATAAATTTTGCCCCAGTGGATATTTACGAGGAATTGCAACAAACGTATTGTACTTTATTTTAGAATAATTTGATGTTTGCGAAGCTATTCTAAATGGTATTTTAAAATACCGTACGAAACACCCAACCATACATTATATTCTTCTACATATATTTCCAAATAAACAACGTTCTTGAATGGATTTTATCCCCTAAGAAAATAAGTTTACCTATTAAGAGTATATGAATATATACGAGGCATTTTCTGTCACGTAAAATGTAAATGGCTGTAGTGTTTCAGCGGAGTAAGTTTTTTCTGTGTGTATTCCAAACTTGACTTCCCTTGGCACTTTCTGGTAATTAACTTCTCTAGTTAATTAATGGCACGGGAACATCAGTGTCTGCAATGTGCAATAAGTCACAGAAAGTGCGTGTTCAGGACATAAAATCTCAGACTTTAGGTTAAAAAAAATTAATTCGGAATTTTTTCTGACAGTATAAATTTAGGCGGCGGTAGGTTTTATGCTATGGAACATGTTTCCTCCATATTGAGCTGATACAAAAGTTCATCCCCTTTCTTAACACATATCGAAGAAATACACTCAATATTCAAATAAATCGACGCACCAAGAAGGAGTTGTTTGATTGCGCTAAAAATTGGTGTACGTGAAAAACATACATATCAGGTGTAGTAAGAAGTTTTAAAGCATGTGTCAAATGAATATGTAATTTAGAGCTGATAATAATACTTTTATTCATCAAAATAACCTCCATCATTGTCTAATACCTTCTGTCATCGGTCATTTAGTTCACGGATGACAGCAGTGTAGAAAGATTCCTCTGTTGACACAATGAAGTCGTCAACCCATTTTCGTACGTCGTCTACTGTCCGGAAGTTTACAGAAGACAAGGCATTCTGTATAGACCGAAACAAATGACAGTCCGAAGGGGCTATGTCAGGTCTACACGCCGGGTGTTCCAAAACTTCCAAGCCAAGGGTTACTAACGTGTCCTTGACCACTTTTGCAACATGCGGCAGTGCATTGTCATGGAGCAATTTGACGGGCCGCAAACCTTTGCCAATAAATGGACGTTTTCGATAGATTTCCTGTTGTAATTGCAGCAATTGTTGTTTATAGCGTTCAGCAGTTACACTTACACCCGACTTCACCAATTTGTAATAGAGTACTCTCTTTATGCAGATGCATAGGAGAACTTTTTTGCAGTGAATGTTTCTTTTCGGCGTTGATGTTGTTGCTTCGCCGGGATTCACCCAATATTTTTTGCGTTTCGGACTTCCATAACAGATCTATTTTTCATCTCCTGTCACGATTTTCCACAAGAAAGATTTTCTGTGTTACCTGTTTAGCAGATTTATGCACTTCAATACACGGTCGTTCTCAATGCATGTGGCACCCATTTTCCTGCCTTCTGAATCTTTCCCATTGCATGTAAAAGATTAGATATCGTTTTTAGTGATACTCCTAACTGTTCAGCAAGTTTATTTTGCGTTTGAAATGCATCTTTAGCGAGAAGTGTTTGCAAATCGTCATGGATAGCCTTCAGTGGAGCGCCGCTACGTTGTCGATCGCTAACCTCAAAATCGCCATCTTTAAAACGTCGAAACCAATACTCACATGTGCTTTTCGATACGATATTCACCCCTAAATCAGAACAAATTGATTGAAATGCTTTTGCAGCACTTTTGTGCTGGTGAAATTCGTAACGAATGTAGTGACGAATAAATGTCTTATCGTATGACATCTTTCACCTTCAAAATTTCAATTTTACGTTCACTTTTTTCCTAGCTTCTGCGTCGGTTTGATATATCTAGTCCGATTTCTATCACATGACACAAACGCGGTGAACTGATTGGTAGTTGGTAGATCCGCGCATTAGAAACCAGCGAGCCCCAAGTTGGAAACTCGATCCAACCAAGAGATCTTTCGGTACATGCTGGCTCGTACAAGTTAAATTTGTTTTGGCTTTAAATATCTTTCAAACAATGGACTGCAAATTATGGAGATGGTTACATTTCCTCAGCACTAAATAGAATCAGGAAAATTTCCAAAACAGCACGAAAGCTTTAAATGAAAATAAGAATGTAGCATGTCACATTGAGTGTTTATTAATTAATAATCCACCAAAAAAAAACAGATTTCTACTCCAAACTGATAGATGTGGATTGAAATCTACACAATGCTGCCAGAAGCTACAAAATATATTTACATAAAACTTACCAAAGGACAACGAGCATTTTGTGAATCAAAACAAATGTAGCGTTGATGCATATAGCAGAATTTCCCCTAAAATGGATTGTCCTATTCAATTGTTTCTCCAAATCGACACTTGTAGCCAGCTTTCTTTCACAATCTAACCCACAGCACTCCTGAAATTGTGCCACAACACAATTGCTAGACGAGAGCAAATCTGGAATATTTCTATCGCGTTGCATCAGCGAAGAAATTCAGGTGACTGATAGACCGTCTTCGGACATTTCGCTGATTGCCTTCTGCCCTGCTGAACGGGGTCGGAAGCGAGGGGTTGAATGTGTTCGAATAACAACCGCCCGTAGACAATGGAATCCGAGAGAAGAGGTAGCCTGCGATGGAAATTAATTACCGGCAACGCATTCGTAAAAGGCACCAGATAATTATTCAGTTGGTGAGTCCTGCTGGAGACGTGAAGGAATGGATGGGACGAGTAATGACATCCGTTTGTGAATGGGAGACAGCGCACGTTGGGTTCAATGCTGTAGTTTCTGTAGCAGTCGGGGAAGTTCGGGATCTTCTTGTGCCCCAATGTAATTTATACGCATTTCGGATGTGCACATGTCTACTTGTGAGTCGTAATGATTCCTTACAAAATGCAGCGGAATTCAAAATCAAGCATGAGGACCCAATCTAAAATCATGTATTTCAACAAACCCTTGCGTGATTACTGTTAAACCTGTTCGACATTTTACTTCTTCAGAGACGGGGTGACATATATTCAGGGTTAACCTCCTAAGGAGTTTTAACAAAATATCTCGTCCATTAAAATTTGCCGACCAACCGGTATAGTGGTTAAGGTGTTAGCCTCTAGATCGGAAGGTTCCTGGTTCGAATCCGGGTCCGGGCATGGATGTTTGTAAACGTAGTGTAGAGGCGGCTGGTGCACCTTAAATCTGTCGTGGCCGAAAGTCCTCACGTTGGGTTGGCGTGGAAGTTTGGAGAGTGGGGTGCCAGCTCAGGTGTTGCTTCGTCATCTGACCGTGGTTCAAAATTACGAGTTGTTGTCCTCGGATGTTTCCCTTAAGGGACTGATCCCGGAGCGTCGTCAATAGCACGTTGTGTTGCTCTAGTTATGACGTTAGTTAAAAATTACCAATTACCATTAAAATTTGATCATATTTGCTAGCAATGATGAATTTTGTCTACTTACATTTAGATTATAACATAAAGCCTCTTAATCGTGGGAAAATTATAAGTTAAATAAATAAGACCTTGCACTGTAAAAGAGCACAAAATGAACACACGCGTATTCTACAAATGCATATTCTAACTTCTAAATCCAATTCGTGGAAGGTAGGTAGTTAATTAACGTCGCACAGATGTAGCACAACGGTCTATTGGCGACGGTCTTGAATTCATCCCCAAGGGAATCCATCTCCGAGGAAAACACTGTGTTATTTTGAACTACGTTTAGATGACGAGCCGAGCTGCCACCCCACTCTACAAACTTCCACGTAAACGGGTATTTGATACCAGGACAGATTTAATGTACACCAGCTCCGAAGAATTTTGGTTGGATTCGAACTCGCAACCATCAGGTTGCTAATCCTATAATCTTCTAATCGGTCTACCGCTGCCCTTTCAATATGCATGTTAAACTGCAATAACAAAATAGGCGTTGCAATTTTAAATTTTCGAAAATGCGTTAACTGTATCTTTAACAGTTACATTATTCTTGTATTTATAATTTTCAAGCGCATACCTTGGAAATATATAAATCTCAAGTGTCCATCCGAATCTTTGAAAATTGCGGTTGCTTGTGGAAATTAGTTTATTGCGACCCGGTTTATTAAGATGGTTAAGGAAATTAAATATTTTCTCATTTGGTATTTCGATACCTAGGAGTGTTTTCGATGAGCGTTAATAGCCCAGTTTATAAAACTACATTTTTGTTACAAGTAAAATACATACACACACATGTAAGATTGATCAATTTTACTTCAGAAGAAAAATCTCGGCAATATATTGTCGATATCTTGATGTTGAGAGAACTGGCAAGTTTTCTTATGATGACTGTGATCATATTTTCTTCTAATAACGAGATACCTAGTCTAGAAAGCCACCAGGAGGGTTAACATATTCAGTATGGTGACCTTTAAAGGATTATACAGGAATTTTTGGATTAACCTTGCATAGTTGATACTCCCACATATATCCTTATCATCCTAAACCCGTTCACAGTGGAAGAATAGCTATACCTACAAGGTAGAAACATAGAAATATAGTTTATCCCTTCCCGAGAGCATACTACTTTACACGGGGTTCGTTGCAGAATAATTTGTTGCTGATAAAGATCAACAAACTCTAAAATATTTCAATGAATGCATATAGAATTCATCAAGACTTGAACGCAGTTAGGACACACGGGAACTTTCTCGCAGCGTGAAACTCGTCAGAATCTAAGACAATGTGAGCTAAGCACCGTACATCACGCAGATTCAAATAAGCCCCGGAACAACAGATACAGGTAAGCGCATAATCCGCTTCCAGAACAACCGGCCTAGACCGAGGAAGTGATGTTCAAATGATCCACTTCACTGCTTCATAAATTATACATTATCTTCCAACCTGTACTACTTTGGGACCCTCCGCCTTGCTTTGGTAATGCCATTGGTACGAATAGATGATGCCGGTGCAGCAGAAATGATCTTTATAAACGAATTATGCAAATCGGCTCGGTTGACAGTCATAAGAATTGTTTTACTCGGAACAGTGTTTCAGCGGATGAGTGGGACTAAGTTTGGAAATTGATATTCGTAGGCAAGGAAAGCACTGGATCGCTTGGAGATGAATATTTTACGTTATAAAGTTTTGCAAGTCGTTACTTTTTGTAAGATCAACTAAATGCAGAGCCAGTTGTCTAATTTTGGTTAGGATTATGTTATCTCTTGTATTGGATCCATGCAAAATTCCGTCCCGTTTTTGGCGCTAGATTGTGTTTTTAGAATTGTGTCAAGCATTAAAAATGGCAGACAATAAGGGGCATTTTGACATATTATAACTTTTATATTCTACAATAATCTCTTTATTCGACTCTCCAGACGAAACCCAGATAACTGCTCGGTCTTCGATTACCATCGGGGAGGGATTAAAGACCATCCTCCACTCCACAGACTCTAGCGATATATGGATTCTTACAGATAACAGCAGCTCGATCCAACATCTACAGGACTGGAGACGGGTTAGTGACCTCGTAGGCATTCAGATCCTAAATAACCTTAAAATTATTACAAAGCGTAGGGAGGTTCAATTTCAGTGGATCCCCTCCCTCGTCGACGTCCCTGGCAATGAAGTTGTGGATATCTTGGCAAAAAATGGCTGTACTGCAACGGCAACTACAGACTATGATCTTACTTTTCAAGAGATTTTTTCCATGGCAAAAAATAGTGACCAGCAGGTTTGGCTCCCCCCCCCTACCCATCCCTGGTACGGTAGGAAAAGACCAGGAGGCGTATTGGATTTCGGCGAAGACAGACAGGATCAAACATTTGTTTCGAGAGTTATCAGTGGGCACCTAAGATGCATGACCTTCGATTCTGGCCGCAGGGTCTTCCCAACGTGTACCAAGTGCCAACTGTTACCGGCTTCCCCCGAAACTATCCTCGATTGCTTGGGGCTCACTTTAACGGATATCCTTGATTGCCCACTCCTGGTGCTTGACTTTGCTAGAGTTCATGGTCTCATGGATTTGATCTAGCTGTTGCTAGATCCTGAAGGATTAGACACAACAACAACAATATTCTACAATACACGAGTGCTTTGCAAATGCAAAAGAAAGTACGTGTAGGATGGTGCCTTTGACGATTTCACTTGCCTTAAGTGGATTAGAAGGTTTCGTCATCTAAATCATTTCTTCAGACAGAAATGCCAGAATTTTTGTTTGCGCGAGATGATGCAGCTACCGGAGAGACTGAGAAAGGTCATCATAAGAACGGCACATACTATCCTGATTAAATGTTATTTGTATTAAATAAAATTATTTTTCTTCAATTTTTGTCAAACGAAAGGGACGAACTTTGTATCAACCTAATATAAACCAGTCATTTCTTCAGCTGCGCAACAACGAGTTATTTAATATTTTTTATGGTTGTATCGACAAAAGCAACTCCTCAAGACGTCCTGGACTACAAGACTTACCCTATATTGATGAACGAGATATCTCTACATTAGAAGAAAATTAAACAGATCTTGATCTTGATACCATCAAAAATTGGTAATATCGATGACAAGATATACCGTCATTAGCAAAATTAGTCAGATCTTGATGGATGAGATGTCTCATCGAAATCGCATGTTGGGTTGATTTCAAGGATGATAGTTAACGCAGAATGACGGGATTTCAATGATTAATTAGTTCAGCGATATTTTAAAAAGCATACAATAGTGACGATTGGAGAGATTCTTCAGTTAGATTAAAGTTTAATTACTATTTTACACACTATTAACAGTTACAGAAAAAGGTTACATATTAATGCTATTCAAAATTGGTTCAAAATTCAATCAAATTATGAACGCTTAGGTTGTTATCGAATTCATATCAAGATTCTAACTAACAAAAGCTGCATGTGTGAGAAGGGAGTGAAGGCACATGACATCACAGCGCCATCAAAGATTCAAATACTTTCCACAGTAGTAAGGTAGTATATTTTTATTGTATTTGGCGTGTCACTATTCTATTTGAAATCTTCGTCAAAGTAGCTAGGAAAGAGTAAAAACGATTATTCTCTCTAGAACTAAATAGAAATTTAACGTCTGGTGGAATTTCTCTAGATTTATGTTCTGTGTATACGCAGCAATCTAAAACTAGATCGTCTATTCCAATAAAACACATTGACTTGTCTTTCAGATTGAGTCATGTCTTTACTCTTCATCCAACTGAATGATATTTCGAAATAAATATAATGTGTACTAATTGTGTTAATTTATTCTGTTCTGTAGCCATTATATTAACGCCGTAACACACTTTCAAATTACTGTAACACTACAGATAATTTACACCGACAGCAAAAAAAGATGTCACAAATCAGTGAATTATCTGCCCCTAATTTAACCATGCATTTTTGTCGAGTATCTTGCCCGATCAGGATCTGACCAATTTTGTTAATGACGTTATACCTCTTTATTAAGACATTGACGATTGTACTAGAATGCCTAGTTCAAGAGCTGGTCATTTTTCGTCCAACGACGTGACATCTCGTCCGCAAGGATCTGGTCAGCGTTGCTAATCACAAAGAATCTCTTCGAGAGAGCCTCCAGGAGGGTTAAGAGTTATAAGTATATAAAAATACTTTATAAGAACAAACGTATTTAGACACTGCGTGTTTTTGAGAAACAGTGCTTTATTATTCTATTTAAAAACAGAGACGCACTCCATTTGCTTGTATTACAGCTGCAACAGGTCGAGGCATACTTTTCACAAATTCTCTGTATGTCTGGACAGGAATAGCTCTCCATGTCTCTCGCACGGCTGTAAGATGGGCGTGCGGGGAGGTGTCGTACTCGTCACTCCAGTTTGTCCTTCAAGTGCTCGATCGGATTTAGATCCGGGCACTGAACAGGCCAGTCAAGCAAATTCATCTCATTTTCAGGAAACTAGTCCAGCACACAATTTGCACTGTGACATGGAGCTCGATCCTGTTGTAGGAAACAACCATCATCCATGTAGTATTGCCATAGTGTAGGCAAGACCGAAAGATCCAGAACGTCGAGGTGCATGACAGCGTTCACAGTACCAGGTACATAAAACAATTGGCCAAATCCTAACCAGGAAAATAAACCCAAACTAAGATGGATCTTCCTCCGAATTTCGAGCAGTATCCAAGTACTTTTGTCCATATAATGTAGAAAGTATCGAAACAATTCACTCTTTCAGTATGTATACGTTACCGTTAAAGTATATAATGCAGTTATTTCATGGAATACCTAGTTATTCCATGATATAACTGATCGTGTCCGTTAAAGCGTGTAATATGTTATTAATTTGACACTTTAACTAGTTATTCTATGAAATAACTAGGTATTCTATAAATTAACTAATGAGAGACAGTTAAAGTGTAAAATAAACAATTTATCTAAAATGAAATTAAACTAATGATAGATAATTAAAATGAAAAAGAAGCAATTTATCTAATTTATGCAGCGTATAAATGGTATTTATGGAAACGTACCATAAAATCATTTGTTACAACAAGGATTACTAAAATGACACTCGGAATTACAACGAACATTATTTCTAAAACAAAAACATTTTTTGTTGACACACTGGGTTTTACATGAAAATTTTTTAAATCCCTGACCAGTACCTAAACTTTGAGCTGTAGCAACCGACCGGAGCGATATTTCTACAACCGGTACTTCTTCGATATAGATTATTTTACACTTTAACGGGCTGCAGATCATTATTCTATGAAATAACTAGTTAAACCATGAAATACAAGAGAGTTTTACACTTTAACGGACACGATCAGTTATTTCATGGAATAACTAGGTATTCTATAAAATAACGGATTTCATACTTTAACATATACATAATTTCTATCAGTGATATATTGAGGTTAATTCGGATATCGATTAATATATCAAGTGTTTTGGAATTCCTTTAGATTTATAATTATCTTCTATATGTAGCTATCTAAAACTGGATAGTCTATTCCAATGAGACAAATAGAGTTGTGTCTTTCAAATTAATTAATTTCTTTACGCTTCGCAAACTTAATTATACTTCGCGATCAACTGACTTTGAACTTATTCTAATTGCTGATTTGGTCAGATATAAGTCGAATCGATAACAAATAAACCATGTCATTAAAAAGTTAAATATTTGCCCACATATTTAAGCTTGAAAGATTTTTCACGTCTACGTATACAGCATTTCTAGCACTTCCAGGTTATGCTTACTTAAGTATAGATAAACATTTCAAGTCTTATAAAATCCATTTAAATTCGTAATTCCCTTTCTATATGCCACACTCTAAAACTTGATTGTCTATCGAAGAGAATTCGCGGAGTTCTTTAAATTGGCTTATTCACTCTTCGGTTGACTTAATTATGCTTGCATATCAACGTAATGCGAAACAATTCTGGTGACTGATTCATTGCTACAACGTTACACATAAGTTGAACCAATAACAAATAAACGATGTCACTAAGCAGTAAATTATCTACCCTCTTATTTAAGCTTCAAACCAACTTCTTTCATAAATATTGTTTACTTCTGCAGCAACTCCCTATCGATGCCAAAGATTCTTATGATACCAGTTCAAGAATGAAAATGTTCTTTCCTATCAATTCAGATAGAGTTTTTTTGCTTAGGTGATTTATTATAATCAGATAAAAACTGATGGCCGACTTTGTGATGAAGTCCTCAAAAGTATGTAATCTCAATCCATTAGTGTTATCATTAACCGCTAATGGGTTTTTCTCAATCAAAAATTTGGAAAGCAACCCTTATATTTCATTCTTTGGGCACTCGAATGTCGGAGATTTGGATATCCCGTGAGATGCAGAAATGAATTACGAATGGAATATTCAAGATACATTGATGAAGTATTCAGTCCCCATGGCTCCCTCGTTTGAAAATCTGGGCATCTTCATTATGCATCACATTTTTAAAGCTTCCCTTAGATTCTTTGTCTACAAACTTTAACGCGACTGCATACTGAAGTGATTTTTGATCTAGATATGAATAATTGTCTCATTTTCTGGTACATCTAATACTCCATACAGTTTATGTCATAACAATACAAATAATCTATCCGAAAGATGGTCGACTTTAGGGACACAATTTTATGTGTGTTCGGGCTTCATGGTCCCGAGGTACTTGATTGATCTGTTCTTTCCCATGGGGTCTACTCCTTTAGGGACCAAGGAGGTCTCGTTCCTGGGATACACCCAAGTAATATTTTTCAGATTCCATCTCATTACTCTTTCTAAATCATTTATTCCTTTCAGGACATTTTCAACTTGGTGTTCTTTGCCGATCAACCGGTATAGTGGTTAAGGTGTTAGCCTCTAGATCGGAAGGTTCCTGGTTAGAATCCGGGTCCGGGCATGGATGTTTGTAAGTGTATAGTGTAGAGGCGGATGGTGCACCTTAAATCTGTCGTGGCCGAAAGTCTTCACGTTGGGCTGGTGTGGAAATTTAGAGAGTTGGGGTGCAGCTCAGGTGTTGCTTCGTCATCTGACCGTGGTTCAAAATTACGAGGTGTTGTCGTCGGATCTTTCCCTTAAGGGATTGATCACGGACCGTCGTCAATATCCCGTTGTGTTGCTCGAGTAAGACGTTAACTAAAATTACCATCAACTTGGTGTTGTCCTGTGTTTGGCGCAGCTCGGCCAAATGCGGCCCTTGAGCCGTATATATAAATCCCCCAAAATACCAATCAACCGAAAATAGTTGAGAAAATGTTTTGGGTGTGTTTAAAAATATTGATGGGACGTGGAAGTTTGTAAAGGGGGCAATGGAGTGATAGATCAGATGTTGACCTCGTCATCCCACCGGTATCTCGTCATTAGTAAAATTGGTAAGATCGTAATGCACGAGATATCTCGTCGAAATCACTTGGCGTGTCAAACCCTTATCCATACTTTACCTAGATTAGAAGAAGAATATCATGGTTGGTAGGGTTTAGGGTTTCATGGCGCAAGGGTCATAATTTGCTATGCTGCGTCAGACACAAGACATACAATATCAAATTGTAGAAACACACACACAACAAAAGTTTTACTGACACAGAAGAGATAAATACCACTGACAGGATTGCCGAAATTTATGATATCAGAAAAATTTGCACTCTATAACAAAAATAAATCGACGCACCACGAATGAGTTGTCCTTATTGCGATAAAAATTGGTGAATGCGAAGACCATACATAGAAAAACAAGCGATTAAAATTTCAGAACAATTGAAGGATTTATTTCAGAGTTTCGCCGTTGCAAAGGGAGGAAGACAGTAAGGCGTTGGTTCCCTTCTGGCCTGGATACGTCACCCGGCGTGGCATAGACTGAAAAAGTTCCCCAATGGTGTCCTGCGGAATTTCTCTCCAAATGGTCAACTTTCCGGGATGGTTGAAATCGTCTTTCCATAACTTCCAGAATGTGCTCTATAGGAGAGAGATCAGGAGACCTAGCTGGCCAAGGAAGTGTTGGGAAAGGTTGAATACAATTCATATCAACACGTGCACTCGTTAGGTTTAGCAGTCTTTGGATGGAAGGGGAGAAGGACTTTCATCTCATGAAGTAGACCCATTGGGGCCCATCCCGACCGGACGAGCATTTATTGTGTCGGTATAATTAACATGGGGCAAAGGCCTTGTACTTGAATATACAAGGACAGGAGTCGAACACCAGCCAAATTTTCGCCAAATGTCAACCTTACCAATCTAGGGTACAACTTAAAATATGCCTTCAGCCAGATGAAACAAATGTTTTAAGAGAAAGTTAGTTTCTCAGGTAACAAAGTAAAAATTTTTAATGCTGAAATCAATAAACATGAATCAATTTTAGTCAGTAATGCCATGGGCAGTTTGAGGAATTACAGTACACATTTTTTACATGACCGGACGAAACTGACACTTATTCGGACTAAATGGTCATCATTCCGAAATTGTTGCAATCGCCTTCCCATACCGTCTCTAAAGTGCTCTATGGTAGAGAGGTCAGGAGATCTAGCTGGTCAAGGAAGTGTTGGGAAAGCTTGAAAACAATGCATAACAACACGTGCCGTGTGCAGCAGGGTATTATCCTTGCTGAAAAGTAAGTCAGGGGTGTCACGAAAGGAACTGTATCACAACCGGTCGTAGAATGTCATTCATTCACCGCTGAGTTGTGAAATGACTACCAAAAGGGTCCGCTTATCAAAGGAGATGGCACCCCAGACCATAACTCCCTGTTGTGAGCATGTGTGGCGAACGATAGTAAGAGCAAGATCCGCACTCTGCCCTGGACGTCTTCAGACCCGTCTGTGGTTGTCTTCAGGACACAGTTGGAAACGGGAGCCGTTACTAAACACTATACATACCCAGTCAGTGCCGTCCAA